>JAUIMM010001472.1:0-725000 GCA_031769625.1 Taudactylus pleione
CATTGTTTTCTATAGCACTGTATCTCTCTCCTTTCTTCCCTTGTCAATCTCTCTCTCTCTCCCTCTCCCTATCCACCATCTCCCACTCCATCGCTTTCTCTCTCTCTCTCTTTTAACTTCCTCTCTCTTTTTCTCTCTTTTCTCCCTCTGTCTGTGTTTGTTTTTGTTTTTATGGAGGCTCTGTTCAAGATTTATACAGTTTATTTGTTTCAAAATGGTTTTGATGGAAACTGTTCTTTTCCACAGTCCTACCACCAACAGCGGTGGAAACACCACCACCGCGCAGTGGCGTCTCCATGCTGCTTAAGTCCAGTACACCACATTGTTTTCTACAGCACTGTATCTCTCTCCTTTTTTACCCTTGTCAGTCTCTCTCTCTTTCTCTCTCTCTCTGTCTTTCTCTCTCCCTCTCCCCCTCCCTCCATCTCCCCCTCCCTCCCTCTACTCCCTCCCTCTCTTGTTCTATCTCCCTCTCTGACTTTCTCTCCCTGTCTCTTTTTCTCTCTCTGTCTTTCTCTCTCCCTCTCCCCCTCCCTCCCTCTTTCTTTTTAACTCTCTTTTTCTCTCTCCCTCCCTCTCTCTTTTTCTCTCTCTGTCTTTCTCTCTCCCTCTCCCCCCTCCCCCTCCCTCTACCCCTCCCTCTCCCCTCCCTCTCCCCCTCCATCTCTCCCTCCCTCTCTCTCCCTCCCTCTCTCTCCCTCCCTCTCTCCCTCCCTCCCTCTACCCCTCCCTCTCACTCTCTTTCTCTCTCTAATTCTCTCTCTTTTTCACTCTCTCTTTCTCTCTCCCTCTCTCTTTCTCTCCCTCCCTCTCTCCCTCTCCCTCTCCCCCTCCCTCCCACTCCCCCTCCCTCCTCCCCTCTCTTTCTCTCTATTTTTCTCTCTCTTTTTCCCTCTCTTTTTCTCTCTCCCTCTCTGTCTTTCTCTCCCTCCCTCTCTCTTTTTCTCTCTCTGTCAGTGTTTGTTTTTGTTGTTATGGAGGCTCTGATCAAGATTTATTCAGTTTATTTGTTTCCAAATGGTTTTGATGGAAACTTTTCTTTTTCCACCTTCCGACCACCAACAGCAGCGCAAACACCACCATCACCCAGTGGCGTATCTTTGCTGCGTAAGTGCAGTACACCCACATTGTTTTCTACAGCACTATATATCTCTCCTTTTTTTCCCTTGTCAGGCTCTCTCTCTCTCTCTCTCTCTGTCTTTCTCTCTCCCTCTCCCCCTCCCTCACTATCCCCTCCCTCTCTCTTTCTCTCTCCCTCTCTGTCTTTCTCTCCTTCCAAGTCTCTTTTATCTCTCTGTCTTTCTCTCTCCCTCTCACCCTCCCTCCCTCTCTCTTTTTCTATCTCTCTTTCTCTCTCCCTCCTTCTGTCTTTTTCTCTCTCTGTCTTTCTCTCTCCCCTCTTCCCCCTCCCTCCCTCTCCAGCTCCCTCCCTCTCCCCCTCCCTCTCCCTCTCTTTCTCTCTCTCTTTCTCTCTCCCTCTCTGTCTTTCTCTCCCTCCCTCTCTCTTTTTCTCACTCCCTTTCCTCCTCCCTCCCTCTCCCCCTCCCTTTCTTTCTCTCTCTTATTCTCTTTCTTTTTCACCCTCTGTCTGTGTTTGTTTTTGTTGTTATGGAGGCTCTGTTCAAGATTTATACAGTTTATTTGTTTCGAAATGGTTTTGATGGAAACTGTTCTTTTTCCACAATCCAACCACCAACAGCGGCAGAAACACAATCATCACCCAGTGGCGTCTCCATGCTACGTAAGTGTAGTACACCACATTGTTTTCTACAGCACTGTATCTCTCTCCTTATTTTCCCTTGTCAGTTTCTCTCTCTTTCTCTCTCTCTGTCTTACTCTCTCCCTCTCCCCCTCCCTCCATCTCCCAATCCCTCCCTCTCTCTTTCTCTGACTTTCTCTCCCTCCCTGTCTCTTTTTTCTCTCTCTGTCTTTCTCTCTCCCTCTCCCTCCCTCTCTCGTTTTCTCTCTCTTTTTCTCTCTCCCTCCTCTCTCTTTTTCTCTCTCTGTCTTTCTCTCTCCCTCTCCCCTCCTTCTCCTCCTCCCTCTCTCTCCCTCCCTCTCTCCCTCCCTCCCTCTACCCCTCCCTCTCACTCTCTTTCTCTCTCTTTTTCTCTCTCTTTTTCACTTTCTCTTTCTCTTTCCCTCTCTGTCTTTCTCTCCCTCCCTCTCTCTTTTTCTCCCACCCACTCCCCTTCGCTTTCCCTCTCTTTCTCTCTCTTTTTCTCTTTCTTTTTCCTTCTATCTTTCTCTCTCCCTCTCTGACTTTCTCTCCTTCCCTGTCTCTTTTTTCTATCTCTGTCTTTCTCTCTCCCTCTCCCCCTCCCTCCATCTCCCCCTCCCTCCCTCTACTCCCTCCCTCTCTCGTTCTATCTCCCTCTCTGACTTTCTCTCCCTGTCTCTTTTTCTCTCTCTGTCTTTCTCTCTCCCTCTCCCCCTCCCTCCCTCTTTCTTTTTAACTCTCTTTTTCTCTCTCCCTCCCTCTCTCTTTTTCTCTCTCTGTCTTTCTCTCTCCCTCTCCCCCTCCCCCTCCCCTCTACCCCTCCCTCTCCCCCTCCCTCTCCCCCTCCCTCTCTCCCTCCCTCTCTCTCCCTCCCTCTCTCTCCCTCCCTCTCTCCCTCCCTCCCTCTACCCCTCCCTCTCACTCTCTTTCTCTCTCTATTTCTCTCTCTTTTTCACTCTCTCTTTCTCTCTCCCTCTCTCTTTCTCTCCCTCCCTCTCTGCCTCTCCCTCTCCCCCTTCCTCCCACTCCCCCTCCCTCTCCCTCTCTTTCTCTCTATTTTTCTCTCTCTTTTTCCCTCTCTTTTTCTCTCTCCCTCTCTGTCTTTCTCTCCCTCCCTCTCTCTTTTTCTCTCTCTGTCAGTGTTTGTTTTTGTTGTTATGGAGGCTCTGATCAAGATTTATTCAGTTTATTTGTTTCCAAATGGTTTGGTTTTGATGGAAACTTTTCTTTTTCCACCTTCCGACCACCAACAGCAGAGCAAACACCACCTTCACCCAGTGGCGTATCTTTGCTGCGTAAGTGCAGTACACCACATTGTTTTCTATAGCACTATATATCTCTCCTTTTTTTCCCTTCTCAGGCTCTCTCTCTCTCTGTCTTTCTCTCTCCCTCTCCCCCTCCCTCACTATCCCCTCCCCCTCCCTCTCTCTTTCTCTCTCCCTCTCTGTCTTTCTCTCCCTCCAAGTCTCTTTTTATCTCTCTGTCTTTCTCTCTCCCTCTCACCCTCCCTCCCTCTCTCTTTTTCTATCTCTCTTTCTCTCTCCCTCCTTCTGTCTTTTTCTCTCTCTGTCTTTCTCTCTCCCTCTTCCCCTCCCTCCCTCTCCAGCTCCCTCCCTCTCCCCCTCCCTTTCTTTCTCTCTCTTATTCTCTTTCTTTTTCACCCTCTGTCTGTGTTTGTTTTTGTTGTTATGGAGGCTCTGTTCAAGATTTATACAGTTTATTTATTTCGAAATGGTTTTGATGGAAACTGTTCTTTTTCCACAATCCAACCACCAACAGCGGCAGAAACACAACCATCACCCAGTGGCGTCTCCATGCTGCGTAAGTGTAGTACACCACATTGTTTTCTACAGCACTGTATCTCTCTCCTTATTTTCCCTTGTCAGTTTCTCTCTCTTTCTCTCTCTCTGTCTTACTCTCTCCCTCTCCCCCTCGCTCCATCTCCCAATCCCTCCCTCTCTCTTTCTCTGACTTTCTCTCCCTCCCTGTCTCTTTTTTCTCTCTCTGTCTTTCTCTCTCCCTCTCCCTCCCTCTCTCTTTTTCTCTCTCTTTTTCTGTCTCACTCCCTCTCTCTTTTTCTCTCTCTGTCTTTCTCTCTCCCTCTCCCCCTCCTTCTCCTCCTCCCTCTCTCTCCCTCCCTCTCTCCCTCCCTCCCTCTACCCCTCCCTCTCATTCTCTTTCTCTCTCTTTTTCTCTCTCTTTTTCACTTTCTCTTTCTCTTTCCCTCTCTGTCTTTCTCTCCCTCCCTCTCTCTTTTTCTCCCAGTGGCGTCTCCATGCTGCGTAAGTGTAGTACACCACATTGTTTTCTACAGCACTATATCTCTCTCCTTTTTTTCCCTTGTCAGTCTCTCTCTCTCTTTCTCTCTCTCTCTCTCTGTCTTTCTCTCTCCCTCTCCCCCTCCCTCCCTCTCCCCTCCCCCTCCCTCTCTCTTTCTCTTTCCCTCTCTGTCTTTCTCTCCCTCCCTCTCTCTTTTTCTCCCTCCCACTCCCCTTCCCTCTCCCTCTCTTTCTCTCTCTTTTTCTCTTTCTTTTTCCCTCTATCTTTCTCTCTCCCTCTCTGTCTTTCTCTCCCCCCTCTCTCTTTTTCTCTCTCTGTCTGTGTTTGTTTTTGTTGTTATGGAGGCTCCGATCAAGATTTATTCAGTTTATTTGTTTCCAAATGGTTTTGATGGAAACTGTTCTTTTTCCACTGTCCTACCACCAACAGCTTTGGAAAGTATTCCACCACCCAGTGGCGTCACCATGCTGCATAAGTGCAGTACATCACATTGTTTTCTACAGCACTGTATCTCTCTCCTTTTTTTCCCTTGTCAGTCTCTCTCTCTCTCTCTGTCTTTCTCTCTCCCTCTCCCCCTCCCTCCATCTCCCCCTCCCTCCCTCTCCCCCCTCCCTCTCTCTTCTCTGACTTTCTCTCCTTCCCTGTCTCTTTTTTCTCTCTCTGTCTTTCTCTCTCCCTCTCCCTCTCCCTCCCTCTCTTTTTCTCTCTCTTTTTCTCTCTCCCTCCCTCTCTTTTACTCTCTTTGTCTTTCTCTCTCCCTCTCCCCCTCCTTCTCCCCCTCCCTCTCTCTCCCTTCCTCTCTCCCTCCCTCTCCCCTCCCCTCCCCCTCCCTCTCTCTTTCTCTTTCCCTCTCTGTCTTTCTCTCCCTCCCTCTCTCTTTTTCTCCCTCCCACTCCCCTTCCCTCTCCCTCTCTTTCTCTCTCTTTTTCTCTTTCTTTTTCCATCTATCTTTCTCTCTCCCTCTCTGTCTTTCTCTCCCTCCCTTTCTCTTTTTCTTTTTCTGTCTGTGTTTGTTTTTGTTGTTATGGAGGCTCTGTTCAAGATTTATACAGTTTATTTGTTTCGAAATGGTTTTGATGGAAACTGTTCTTTTTCCACAATCCTACCACCAACAGCGGCAGAAACACAACCATCACCCAGTGGCGTCTCCATGCTGCGTAAGTGTAGTACACCACATTGTTTTCTACAGCACTATATATCTCTCCTTTTTTTCCCTTGTCAGTCTCTCTTTCTCTCGTTCTCTCTCTCTCTGTCTTTCTCTCTCCCTCTCTCCCTCCCTCCCTCTCCCCTCCCCCTCCCTCTCTCTTTCTCTCTCCCTTTCTGTCTTTCTCTCCCTCCCTCTCTCTTTTTCTCTCTCTGTCTTACTCTCTCCCTCTCCCCCTCGCTCCATCTCCCAATCCCTCCCTCTCTCTTTCTCTGACTTTCTCTCCCTCCCTGTCTCTTTTTTCTCTCTCTGTCTTTCTCTCTCCCTCTCCCTCCCTCTCTCTTTTTCTCTCTCTTTTTCTCTCTCACTCCCTCTCTCTTTTTCTCTCTCTGTCTTTCTCTCTCCCTCTCCCCCTCCTTCTCCTCCTCCCTCTCTCTCCCTCCCTCTCTCCCTCCCTCCCTCTACCCCTCCCTCTCATTCTCTTTCTCTCTCTTTTTCTCTCTCTTTTTCACTTTCTCTTTCTCTTTCCCTCTCTGTCTTTCTCTCCCTCCCTCTCTCTTTTTCTCCCAGTGGCGTCTCCATGCTGCGTAAGTGTAGTACACCACATTGTTTTCTACAGCACTATATCTCTCTCCTTTTTTTCCCTTGTCAGTCTCTCTCTCTCTTTCTCTCTCTCTGTCTTTCTCTCTCCCTCTCCCCCTCCCTCCCTCTCCCCTCCCCCTCCCCCTCCCTCTCTCTTTCTCTTTCCCTCTCTGTCTTTCTCTCCCTCCCTCTCTCTTTTTCTCCCTCCCACTCCCCTTCCCTCTCCCTCTCTTTCTCTCTCTTTTTCTCTTTCTTTTTCCCTCTATCTTTCTCTCTCCCTCTCTGTCTTTCTCTCCCCCCCTCTCTCTTTTTCTCTCTCTGTCTGTGTTTGTTTTTGTTGTTATGGAGGCTCCGATCAAGATTTATTCAGTTTATTTGTTTCCAAATGGTTTTGATGGAAACTGTTCTTTTTCCACTGTCCTACCACCAACAGCTTTGGAAAGTATTCCACCACCCAGTGGCGTCACCATGCTGCATAAGTGCAGTACATCACATTGTTTTCTACAGCACTGTATCTCTCTCCTTTTTTTCCCTTGTCAGTCTCTCTCTCTCTCTCTGTCTTTCTCTCTCCCTCTCCCCCTCCCTCCATCTCCCCCTCCCTCCCTCTCCCCCCCTCCCTCTCTCTTTCTCTGACTTTCTCTCCTTCCCTGTCTCTTTTTTCTCTCTCTGTCTTTCTCTCTCCCTCTCCCTCTCCCTCCCTCTCTTTTTCTCTCTCTTTTTCTCTCTCCCTCCCTCTCTTTTACTCTCTTTGTCTTTCTCTCTCCCTCTCCCCCTCCTTCTCCCCCTCCCTCTCTCTCCCTTCCTCTCTCCCTCCCTCTCCCCTCCCCTCCCCCTCCCTCTCTCTTTCTCTTTCCCTCTCTGTCTTTCTCTCCCTCCCTCTCTCTTTTTCTCCCTCCCACTCCCCTTCCCTCTCACTCTCTTTCTCTCTCTTTTTCTCTTTCTTTTTCCATCTATCTTTCTCTCTCCCTCTCTGTCTTTCTCTCCCTCCCTCTCTCTTTTTCTCACTCTGTCTGTGTTTGTTTTTGTTGTTATGGAGGCACTGTTCAAGATTTACACCGTTTATTTGTTTCCAAATGGTTTTGACGGAAACTGTTCTTTTTCCACAGTCCTTCCACCTACAGCGGCGAAAACACCACCACCACCCAGTGGCGTCTCCATGCTGCGTAAGTGCAGTACACAACATTGTTTTCTACAACACTATATCTCTCTCCTTTTTTTCCCTTGTCAGTCTCTCTCTCTTTCTCCCTCCCTCTACCCCTCCCTCCCTCTCTATTTCTCTCTCCCTCTCTGTCTTTCTCTCCAACCCTCTCTCTTTTTCTCTCTCCCTCTCCCCCTCCCACCATCTCCCCCTCCCTCTCCCTCCCTCTCCCCCTCCCTCCCTTTCTCTCTTTTTCTCTTTCTTTTTCTCCCTCTATCTGTGTTTGTTTTTGTTGTTATGGAGGCTCTGTTCAAGATTTATACAGTTTATTTGTCTCCAAAGGTTTTTAAAGGAAACTGTTCTCTTTCCACTGTCCTACCACCAACAGTGGCGGAAACACCACCACCGCCCAGTGGCGTCTCCATGCTGCATGAGTGCAGTACACCACATTGTTTTCTACAGCACTGTATCTCTCTCCTTTTTTTCCCTTGTCAGTCTCTCTCTCTCCTTCTCCCCCTCCCTCCCTCTCCCCTTCCTTCTCCGTCTCTCTCTCTTTTTCTCTCTCTTTTTCCCTCTCTCTTTCTCTCTCCCTCTCTGTCTATCTCTCCCTCCCACTCTCTTTTTCTCTCTCTTTTTCTCCCTCTGTCTGCATTTGGTTTTGTTGTTATGGAGGCTCTGTTCAAGATTTATACAGTTTATTTGTTTCCAAATGGTTTTGAAGGAAACGCTGATTTTTCCACAGTCCTACCACCAACAGCGGCAGAAACACCACCAGCACCCAGTGGCGTCTCCATGCTGCGTAAGTGCAGTACACCACATTGTTTTCTACAGCACTGTATCTCTCTACTTTTTTTCCCTTGTCAGTCTCTCTCTCTTTCTCCATCCCTCCATCTCCCCCTCCCTCCCTCTCTCTTTTTCTCTCTCTCTTTCTCTCTCCCTCCTTCTGTCTTTTTCTCTCTCTGTCTTTCTCTCTCCCTCTTCCCCTCCCTCCCTCTCCAGTTCCCTCCCTCTCCCCCTCCCTCTCCCTCTCTTTCTCTCTCTCTTTCTCTCTCACTCTCTGTCTTTCTCTCCCTCCCTCTCTCTTTTTCTCACTATCTTTTCCCCCTCCATCCCTCTCCCCCTCCCTCCCTCTCCCCCTCCCTTTCTTTCTCTCTCTTATTCTCTTTCTTTTTCTCCCTCTGTCTGTGTTTGTTTTTGTTGTTATGGAGGCTCTGTACAAGACATACAGTTTATTAGTTTTCAAATGGTTTTGATGGAAACTGTTCTTTTTCCACAATCCAACCACCAACAGCGGCAGAAACACAACCATCACCCAGTGGCGTCTCCATGCTGCGTAAGTGTAGTACACCACATTGTTTTCTACAGCACTGTATCTCTCTCCTTATTTTCCCTTGTCAGTTTCTCTCTCTTTCTCTCTCTCTGTCTTACTCTCTCTGTCTTTCTCTCTCCCTCTCCCCCTCCCTCCATCTCTCCCTCCCTCCCCCCCCTCCCTCTCTCTTTCTCAGACTTTCTCTCCCTCCCTGTCTCTTTTTTCTCTCTCTGTCTTTCTCTCTCCCTCTCCCTCCCTCTCTCTTTTTCTCTATCTTTTTCTCTCTCCCTCCCTCTCTCTTTTTCTCTCTTTGTCTTTCCCTCTCCCCCTCTTTCTCCCCCTCTCTCTCACTCTCTTTCTCTCTCTTTTTCTCTCTCTTTTTCACTTTTTCTTTCTCTTTCCCTCTCTGTCTTTCCCTCCCTCCCTCTCTCTTTTTCTCCCTCCCTCTCCCCTTCCCTCTCCTTCTCTTTCTCTCTCTTTTTCACTTTCTTTTTCCCTCTATCTTTCACTCTCCCTCTCTGTCTTTCTCTCCCTCCCTCTCTCTTTTTCTCTCTCTGTCTGTGTTTGTTTTTGTTGTTATGGAGGCTCTGTTCAAGATTTATACTGTTTATTTGTTTCCAAATGGTTTTGATGGAAACTGTTCTTTTTCCACAATCCTACCACCAACAGCGGCAGAAACACAACCATCACCCAGTGGCGTCTCCATGCTGCATAAGTGTAGTACACCACATTGTTTTCTACAGCACTATATATCTCTCCTTTTTTTCCCATGTCAGTCTCTCTCTCTCTCTTTCTCTCTCTCTCTCTCTCTGTTGTTCTCTCTCCCTCTCCGCCTCCCTCCCTCTCCCCTCCCCCTCCCTCTCTCTTTCTCTCTCCCTCTCTGTCTTTCTCTCCCTCCCTGTTTCTTTTTCTCTCTCTGTCTTTCTCTCTCCCCCTCCCACCATCTCCCCCTCCCTCTCCCTCCCTCTCCCCCTCCCTCTCTTTCTCTCTTTTTCTCTTTCTTTTTCTCCCTCTATCTGTGTTTGTTTTTGTTGTAATGGAGGCTCTGTTCAAGATTTATACAGTTTAATTGTCTCCAAAGGTTTATCATGAAAACAGTTCTTTTTCCACAGTCCTACGACCAACAGTGGTGGAAACACCACCATCACCCACTGGCGTCTCCATGCTGCATAAGTGCAGTACACCACATTGTTTTCTACAGCACTGTATCTCTCTCCTTATTTTCCCTTGTCAGTTTCTCTCTCTTTCTTTCTCTCTGTCTTACTCTCTCCCTCTCCCTCCATCTCCCCCTCCCTCCCTCTCTCTTTCTCTGACTTTCTCTCCCTCCCTGTCTCTTTTTTCTCTCTCTGTCTTTCTCTCTCCCTCTCCCTCCCTCTCTCTTTTTCTCTCTCCCTCTACCCCTCCCTCTCACTCTCTTTCTCTCTCTATTTCTCTCTCTTTTTCACTCTCTCTTTCTCTCTCCCTCTCTCTTTCTCTCCCTCCCTCTCTGCCTCTCCCTCTCCCCCTTCCTCCCACTCCCCCTCCCTCTCCCTCTCTTTCTCTCTATTTTTCTCTCTCTTTTTCCCTCTCTTTTTCTCTCTCCCTCTCTGTCTTTCTCTCCCTCCCTCTCTCTTTTTCTCTCTCTGTCAGTGTTTGTTTTTGTTGTTATGGAGGCTCTGATCAAGATTTATTCAGTTTATTTGTTTCCAAATGGTTTTGATGGAAACTTTTCTTTTTCCACCTTCCGACCACCAACAGCAGAGCAAACACCACCTTCACCCAGTGGCGTATCTTTGCTGCGTAAGTGCAGTACACCACATTGTTTTCTATAGCACTATATATCTCTCCTTTTTTTCCCTTCTCAGGCTCTCTCTCTCTCTGTCTTTCTCTCTCCCTCTCCCCCTCCCTCACTATCCCCTCCCCCTCCCTCTCTCTTCTCTCTCCCTCTCTGTCTTTCTCTCCCTCCAAGTCTCTTTTTATCTCTCTGTCTTTCTCTCTCCCTCTCACCCTCCCTCCCTCTCTCTTTTTCTATCTCTCTTTCTCTCTCCCTCCTTCTGTCTTTTTCTCTCTCTGTCTTTCTCTCTCCCTCTTCCCCTCCCTCCCTCTCCAGCTCCCTCCCTCTCCCCCTCCCTTTCTTTCTCTCTCTTATTCTCTTTCTTTTTCACCCTCTGTCTGTGTTTGTTTTTGTTGTTATGGAGGCTCTGTTCAAGATTTATACAGTTTATTTGTTTCGAAATGGTTTTGATGGAAACTGTTCTTTTTCCACAATCCAACCACCAACAGCGGCAGAAACACAACCATCACCCAGTGGCGTCTCCATGCTGCGTAAGTGTAGTACACCACATTGTTTTCTACAGCACTGTATCTCTCTCCTTATTTTCCCTTGTCAGTTTCTCTCTCTTTCTCTCTCTCTGTCTTACTCTCTCCCTCTCCCCCTCGCTCCATCTCCCAATCCCTCCCTCTCTCTTTCTCTGACTTTCTCTCCTTCCCTGTCTCTTTTTTCTCTCTCTGTCTTTCTCTCTCCCTCTCCCTCTCCCTCCCTCTCTTTTTCTCTCTCTTTTTCTCTCTCCCTCCCTCTCTTTTACTCTCTTTGTCTTTCTCTCTCCCTCTCCCCCTCCTTCTCCCCCTCCCTCTCTCTCCCTTCCTCTCTCCCTCCCTCTCCCCTCCCCTCCCCCTCCCTCTCTCTTTCTCTTTCCCTCTCTGTCTTTCTCTCCCTCCCTCTCTCTTTTTCTCCCTCCCACTCCCCTTCCCTCTCACTCTCTTTCTCTCTCTTTTTCTCTTTCTTTTTCCATCTATCTTTCTCTCTCCCTCTCTGTCTTTCTCTCCCTCCCTCTCTCTTTTTCTCACTCTGTCTGTGTTTGTTTTTGTTGTTATGGAGGCACTGTTCAAGATTTACACCGTTTATTTGTTTCCAAATGGTTTTGACGGAAACTGTTCTTTTTCCACAGTCCTTCCACCTACAGCGGCGAAAACACCACCACCACCCAGTGGCGTCTCCATGCTGCGTAAGTGCAGTACACAACATTGTTTTCTACAACACTATATCTCTCTCCTTTTTTTCCCTTGTCAGTCTCTCTCTCTTTCTCCCTCCCTCTACCCCTCCCTCCCTCTCTATTTCTCTCTCCCTCTCTGTCTTTCTCTCCAACCCTCTCTCTTTTTCTCTCTCCCTCTCCCCCTCCCACCATCTCCCCCTCCCTCTCCCTCCCTCTCCCCCTCCCTCCCTTTCTCTCTTTTTCTCTTTCTTTTTCTCCCTCTATCTGTGTTTGTTTTTGTTGTTATGGAGGCTCTGTTCAAGATTTATACAGTTTATTTGTCTCCAAAGGTTTTTAAAGGAAACTGTTCTCTTTCCACTGTCCTACCACCAACAGTGGCGGAAACACCACCACCGCCCAGTGGCGTCTCCATGCTGCATGAGTGCAGTACACCACATTGTTTTCTACAGCACTGTATCTCTCTTCTTTTTTTCCCTTGTCAGTCTCTCTCTCTCCTTCTCCCCCTCCCTCCCTCTCCCCTTCCTTCTCCGTCTCTCTCTCTTTTTCTCTCTCTTTTTCCCTCTCTCTTTCTCTCTCCCTCTCTGTCTATCTCTCCCTCCCACTCTCTTTTTCTCTCTCTTTTTCTCCCTCTGTCTGCATTTGGTTTTGTTGTTATGGAGGCTCTGTTCAAGATTTATACAGTTTATTTGTTTCCAAATGGTTTTGAAGGAAACGCTGATTTTTCCACAGTCCTACCACCAACAGCGGCAGAAACACCACCAGCACCCAGTGGCGTCTCCATGCTGCGTAAGTGCAGTACACCACATTGTTTTCTACAGCACTGTATCTCTCTACTTTTTTTCCCTTGTCAGTCTCTCTCTCTTTCTCCATCCCTCCATCTCCCCCTCCCTCCCTCTCTCTTTTTCTCTCTCTCTTTCTCTCTCCCTCCTTCTGTCTTTTTCTCTCTCTGTCTTTCTCTCTCCCTCTTCCCCTCCCTCCCTCTCCAGTTCCCTCCCTCTCCCCCTCCCTCTCCCTCTCTTTCTCTCTCTCTTTCTCTCTCACTCTCTGTCTTTCTCTCCCTCCCTCTCTCTTTTTCTCACTATCTTTTCCCCCTCCATCCCTCTCCCCCTCCCTCCCTCTCCCCCTCCCTTTCTTTCTCTCTCTTATTCTCTTTCTTTTTCTCCCTCTGTCTGTGTTTGTTTTTGTTGTTATGGAGGCTCTGTACAAGACATACAGTTTATTAGTTTTCAAATGGTTTTGATGGAAACTGTTCTTTTTCCACAATCCAACCACCAACAGCGGCAGAAACACAACCATCACCCAGTGGCGTCTCCATGCTGCGTAAGTGTAGTACACCACATTGTTTTCTACAGCACTGTATCTCTCTCCTTATTTTCCCTTGTCAGTTTCTCTCTCTTTCTCTCTCTCTGTCTTACTCTCTCTGTCTTTCTCTCTCCCTCTCCCCTCCCTCCATCTCTCCCTCCCTCCCCCCCCTCCCTCTCTCTTTCTCAGACTTTCTCTCCCTCCCTGTCTCTTTTTTCTCTCTCTGTCTTTCTCTCTCCCTCTCCCTCCCTCTCTCTTTTTCTCTATCTTTTTCTCTCTCCCTCCCTCTCTCTTTTTCTCTCTTTGTCTTTCCCTCTCCCCCTCTTTCTCCCCCTCTCTCTCACTCTCTTTCTCTCTCTTTTTCTCTCTCTTTTTCACTTTTTCTTTCTCTTTCCCTCTCTGTCTTTCCCTCCCTCCCTCTCTCTTTTTCTCCCTCCCTCTCCCCTTCCCTCTCCTTCTCTTTCTCTCTCTTTTTCACTTTCTTTTTCCCTCTATCTTTCACTCTCCCTCTCTGTCTTTCTCTCCCTCCCTCTCTCTTTTTCTCTCTCTGTCTGTGTTTGTTTTTGTTGTTATGGAGGCTCTGTTCAAGATTTATACTGTTTATTTGTTTCCAAATGGTTTTGATGGAAACTGTTCTTTTTCCACAATCCTACCACCAACAGCGGCAGAAACACAACCATCACCCAGTGGCGTCTCCATGCTGCATAAGTGTAGTACACCACATTGTTTTCTACAGCACTATATATCTCTCCTTTTTTTCCCATGTCAGTCTCTCTCTCTCTCTTTCTCTCTCTCTCTCTCTCTGTTGTTCTCTCTCCCTCTCCGCCTCCCTCCCTCTCCCCTCCCCCTCCCTCTCTCTTTCTCTCTCCCTCTCTGTCTTTCTCTCCCTCCCTGTTTCTTTTTCTCTCTCTGTCTTTCTCTCTCCCCCTCCCACCATCTCCCCCTCCCTCTCCCTCCCTCTCCCCCTCCCTCTCTTTCTCTCTTTTTCTCTTTCTTTTTCTCCCTCTATCTGTGTTTGTTTTTGTTGTAATGGAGGCTCTGTTCAAGATTTATACAGTTTAATTGTCTCCAAAGGTTTATCATGAAAACAGTTCTTTTTCCACAGTCCTACGACCAACAGTGGTGGAAACACCACCATCACCCACTGGCGTCTCCATGCTGCATAAGTGCAGTACACCACATTGTTTTCTACAGCACTGTATCTCTCTCCTTTTTTTCCCTTGTCAGTCTCTCTCTCTCTCTCTCCTTATCCCCCTCCCTCCCTCTCCCTCTCTCTCTCTTTTCTCTCTCTTTTTCCCTCTCTCTTTCTCTCTCCCTCTCTGTCTTTCTCTCCCTCCCTCTCTCTTTTTCTCTCTCTTTTTCTCCCTCTGTCTGTGTTTGTTATTGTTGTTATGGATGCACTGTTCAAGATTTACACCGTTTATTTGTTTCCAAATGGTTTTGATGGAAACTGTTCTTTTTCCACAGTCCTACCACCAACAGCGGCGAAAACACCACCACCACCCAGTGGCGACTCCATGCTGCGTAAGTGCAGTACACAACATTGTTTTCTACAACACTATATCTCTCTCCTTTTTTTCCCTTGTCAGTCTCTCTCTGTCTTTCTCCCTCCCTCTACCCCTCCCTCCCTCTCTCTTTCTCTCTCCCTCTCTGTCTTTCTCTCCCTCCCTCTCTCTTTTTCTCTCTCCCTCTCCCCCTCCCACCATCTCCCCCTCCTTCTCTTTCTCTCTTTTTCTCTTTCTTTTTCTCCCTCTATCTGTGTTTGTTTTTGTTGTTAAGGAGGCTCTGTTCAAGATTTATACTCTTTATTTGTTTCCAAATGGTTTTGATGGAAACTGTTCTTTTTCCACAATCCTACCATCAACAGTGGCGGAAACACCACCACCACCCAGTGGCGTCTCCATGCTGCGTAAGTGCAGTACACAACATTGTTTTCTACAGTACTGTATCTCTCTCCTTTCTTCCCTTGTCAATATCTCTCTCTCTCCCTCTCCCTATCCCCCATCTCCCACTCCATCTCTGTCTCTCTCTTTCTCTCTCTTTTATTCTCTCTTTTTCCCTCTCTCTTTCTCTCTCCCTCTCTGTCTTTCTAACCTTCCCTCTCTCTTTTACTCTCTCTTTTTCTCCCTCTGTCTGTGTTTGTTTTTGTTGTTATGGAGGCTATGTTCAAGATTTATACAGTTTATTTGTTTCCAAATGGTTTTGATGGAAATGTTCTTTTTCTACCATCCTACCGCCAACAGCGGCGGAAACACCACCACCACCCAGTGGCGTCTCCATGCTGCGTAAGTGCAGTACACCACATTGCTTTCTACAGCACTGTATCTCTCTCCTTTTTTACCCTTGTCAGTCTCTCTCTCTTTCTCTCTCTCTCTGTCTTTCTCTCTCCCTCTCCCCCTCCCTCCATCTCCCCCTCCCTCCCTCTACTCCCTCCCTCTCTCATTCTATCTCCCTCTCTGACTTTCTCTCCCTGTCTCTTTTTCTCTCTCTGTCTTTCTCTCTCCCTCTCCCCCTCCCTCTTTCTTTTTATCTCTCTTTTTCTCTCTCCCTCCCTCTCTCTTTTTCTCTCTCTGTCTTTCTCTCTCCCTCTCCTTCTCCCCCTCCCTCTCCCCCTCCCTCTCTCTCCCTCCCTCTCTCCCTCCCTCCCTCTACCCCTCCCTCTCCCTCTCTTTCTCTCTATTTTTCTCTCTCTTTTTCCCTCTCTTTTTCTCTCTCCCTCTCTCTTTTTCTCTCTCTGTCAGTGTTTGTTTCTGTTGTTAAGGAGGCTCTGATCAAGATGTATTCAGTTTATTTGTTTCCTAATTATTTTGATGGAAACTTTTCTTTTTCCACCTTCCGACCACCAACAGCAGCGCAAACACCACCATCACCCAGTGGCATATCTTTGCTGCGTAAGTGCAGTACACTACATTGTTTTCTACAGCACTATATATCTCTCCTTTTTTTCCCTTGTCAGTCTCTCTCTCTCTCTCTCTCTCTCTGTCTTTCTCTCTCCCTCTCCCCCTCCCTCACTATCCCCTCCCCCTCCCTCTCTCTTTCTCTCTCCCTCTCTGTCTTTTTCTCCCTCCCTCTCTCTTTTTATCTCTCTGTCTTTCTCTCTCCCTCTCACCCTCCCTCCCTCTCTCTTTTTCTATCTCTCTTTCTCTCTCCCTCCTTCTGTCTTTTTCTCTCTCTGTCTTTCTCTCACCCTCTTCCCCTCCCTCCCTCTCCAGCTCCCTCCCTCTCCCCCTCCCTCTACCTCTCTTTCTCTCTCTCTTTGTCTCTCCCTCTCTGTCTTTCTCTCCCTCCCTTTCCTCCTCCATCCCTCTCCCCCTCCCTCCCTCTCCCCCTCCCTTTCTTTCTCTCTCTTATTCTCTTTCTTTTTCTCCCTCTGTCTGTGTTTGTTTTTGTTGTTATGGAGGCTCTGTTCAAGATTTATACAGTTTATTTGTTTCGAAATGGTTTTGATGGAAACTGTTCTTTTTCCACAATTCAACCACCAACAATGGCAGAAACACAACCATCACCCACTGGCGTCTCCATGCTGCGTAAGTGTAGTACACCACATTGTTTTCTACAGCACTGTATCTCTCTCCTTATTTTCCCTTGTCAGTTTCTCTCTCTTTCTTTCTCTCTGTCTTACTCTCTCCCTCTCCCTCCATCTCCCCCTCCCTCCCTCTCTCTTTCTCTGACTTTCTCTCCCTCCCTGTCTCTTTTTTCTCTCTCTGTCTTTCTCTCTCCCTCTCCCTCCCTCTCTCTTTTTCTCTCTCCCTCCCTCTCTCTTTTTCTCTCTCTGTCTTTCTCTCTCCCTCTCCCCCTCCTTCTCCCCCTCCCTCTCTCTCCCTCCCTCTCTCCCTCCCTCCCTCTACCCCTCCCTCTCTCTCTTTCTCTCTCTTTTTCTCTCTCATTTTCACTTTCTCTTTCTCTTTCCCTCTCTGTCTTTCTCTCCCTCCCTCTCTCTTTTTCTCCCTCCCACTCCCCTTCCCTCTCCCTCTCTTTCTCTCTCTTTTTCTCTTACTTACAGATACTGTACAGTAATAGTCATTAAATTGTGGGAGGTTACTGTACTGTATCTACACCGCACCTAAAGTATCCCTCTGTCTGCCAGCCTGAAGCTTCAGTCAGTATAATGACCTTTGGTGTAGCAATGTTTAGACTGTACAGTACTTTTCCTGCATTGTACCGTACTGTAGCCATTGTATTGTTTTGTTTGTTTATGTACTGTACAGTACTATGTTAGGAGCTACAGTAGCCAAACCATGTACAGTAGCACCATACCATATAAAGGTAAATACAGCACTGTTAATGTGAATATATTTTTTTCCAATACAGTCTTCTGTCAGGGACCCAAAGGGATGCAGGGACCATGCCTGACTCGAGGTAGAGTACAGTATTTACGGTAGTGTCCAGATTGTACAATATTGTATATTAGTGTTGTAATACTATACCCTTTTTTTCTCCCTACAGAACAAATAATTTTTTTCTTAGGGCCGTACCACCAGATGGCCCACCACCTTGTGGATTTATTTTTTAATTTTTTGTTTACTTTATTTTTGTTAATTTTTAATTTTTTTTTAAATTAATTATATACAGTACAACGTTTTCTGTCTTTACTTGGTTCTGTTAATAAAGTACAGTATACTGTATTTAAATTTATTGATACTGTAGCAACAATATGGTAAGAAAATACAGTATAGTAAGTCACCCATTCAGTACTTTTATTAATTGCACACCACTCTTAAGGGGTGATTTAATAAAGCCTGGAGAGGGATACAATTTGAGAAACTGTATATACAGTAGCACCAACCAATTAGCTACTACAGTAACTGTCATTTTTCAAATAGCATGTACGTTGAAAGTTAGGATCTGATTGGTTGGTGCTATTTATCTACAATTTTATCTCTGACTAAGCTTTAACTAAATAAAAATACGACAACAGTAAACTTTTTTTAGCCAATCACGTGTTTTTGCTCCAATGGGTGAAAAAGTGCCAACCAGTGTGCTCCCAACTGTCATCTCACAGGCTGTGTTTGAAAAATGACAGTTGGGAGCTGATTGACTGACACCTTATCACTTTTTTATCACTTTTCACTCTGTCTCCTAACACTGCTTAATACAGTAAATAGACCCCTTGGAGTGAAAAGATGAGACCGGCTCAATAAAGTAAATAGACCACCCCTACATTGAAAACGGCCCTCAGTGTATACAGTACTGTATGTCTACTGTACTGTATACTACTGTAAGTGCCGGGCAGCTGTGAAATCACTGGGATGGGCAACAGGGATACTGTACAGTATATGACTGTGGGCAGCAACCCCCATCGGCCGGCGCGCTCCTGGTGAGTGAAATCCTGGCCAATAGGACGATACACCCCTGCATCTGTGTGTTATTGACTTTTTGTACCTTTTTAATGACAGATGCACGTGTTGGGTCTCAGGCGCACTTAAAGACTGAATTACATACAGTACAAACACCAATTTTATAAATTAATGACAATTTTTATTTAACCTACAGTAACATGCTGTACAGAGGGGGGAACTTCTTTAGCTTCCCACCCCCGTAGTCCTCTACTGTCCCCTGCTTCTTTCTTCCACCACTAGCATGTCCTGGAATTCCAAGCTGGACATGGACATGACTACTGTACAGTACCTAGGAGGAAGGAGATGACGTGAGAACAGTCCTTCCTCAATGCCGACCGATACGCCCTACTGGACCAAGGACTACAGTACAAAAAAAGATTAGGCTTTTAAGTTAAAATCATCACTGGCACTTTTGGCCTCAGATCCAGAGTTTCACCTATACCAGGTGCAGACTCTACCTTGCATCGGAGTGCAAGGTCCACTGTACGCCCTGAAGAAAGGAGGATAGGCAGAGACAAACAGACAGTAAAAGACATATACATAGGTACGGTACATACAGTACTCACCAGAGATACTCTTTTTCTTCGTCCCGCTCAATCCCACACAGAGGTTCCTGTAGGAGAGAGAATATGCCATGCAAGGCCCTTTCCTGCTCTAATAGTGTGTCACACTAATCTACTGTAACATTAATATCAGCCCTACTGTATCTCACCAGCCTAACAAACTACAATATGAATGTACAGTACAGTTGCCCTCACAGAGGGCCTACCGGTACCTGTTATGGTGGAAGAGGCTTTGAGGGTGGAACTTCTCTAGCTCTTTTGCTTTCCATCCCTGTAGTCCTCTCCTGTCCTCCGCTTCTCTCTTCACATGGGTCTTCCTCTCTTTAGACCTGTTGGTCTACTGTAGGTTGGGTTTACTGTTCCATTGGCCTCACATAGGACCTATCTGTTATGGTGGAAGAGGCTTTGAGGGGGGAACTTCTTTAGCTCGTTTGCTTTCCACCCCTGTAGTCCTCTCCTGTACTCCGCTTCTCTCTTCACATGGTCTTCCTCTCTTCAGACCTGTTGGTCTACTGTACAGTAGGTTGGGTTTAATGTTCTGTTGGCCTCACATAGGGCCTATCTGTTATGGTGGAAGAGGCTTTGAGGGGGGGAACTTCTTTAGCTCTTTTGCTTTCCACCCCTTTATTCCTCTCCTGTACTCAGCTTCTTTCTTCTGCCGCTGCCACGTCCTGGCCAGCTGCAGCGCCGGGTCTTCCTGTCTTATGACAAGACCCTCCAAGTCGTGTTTGTTGATTGAAGATCTGTACTTGTATGCGTGACTGTCCTCCATGCATGTTTCCTTGGCATGCGCAGCACCCCATTCAACATGTCCTTTATCCGGGTAAGTTCTTCTTTTCCAATCCTGAATCTTGTCCGGCATCTTGAGAGGATATCTTCTCTTAAATTGTTGGGGATTGGCACTTTCTTCCGACTTCCATCAAAGTTCACCCGCTTGGTCCAATTGCAATACAGGTTGTAGGGTACGTGTTCCTGAAATATTGCTTGCGCATATCGATGCATCTCACAATTGACAGCTCTGTAAATTTCATTGTCCTTGTCAACGTTGATCACAGCCAGTGGTATATCCGGTAAGGGTGTTCCAAATACAGTCAGTGGTGCTGGGGTGCTCGACATGACAGGCACTTCTGGTGAAAGTACAGGCATGCTTGCATTGTTGATCTTCGATTCTTCAACTGACCGTTCAGGCAGGCGATATGATGCCACTGGTGTACTCTCACACTGAGGCAGGCTGCATTGAGGCACTGATGTCATGTCCAAGTGCTCTGATGCCACTGTATTGTCCATATCTAGCAAGTGGAAGGATGGGTCAATCTCCAAATTGAAATCGTCATTGTTATCCTCAGGCTCAAATTCATCCGGTGTGACCATTTCATACTGGATTGCCTGATCATGTCTCTTCCTGGTACTCTGGGCAGCGGCCTCTTACCATTCTTCTTTACTTTGCCAGATTGCTTCTTTCATTGCTTCTGCAATGGTGTCCTTCAGCCCTTCCTTCAGCTCTTCTTTCAAGTTGTCAATTTTCACTTCCAGATGACCAACTTTTCCCATGAGGTCTCTCACCATCCTAGCACAGCTACATGTGCATGCATTATCTTCTTGGAATGACAGTTTTTGACGAGTTGGTGAGCGGGATACATCTTCAACAAGAGGCTCAAAGGTGTCCAATTCTTCGGGTCCATAAATCACTGGTGTTTGCTCCTGGTTCTGGACGTTCATGGGTTGCTCCACGTTTCCTGGTCCATTTTCTCCGATGTCCACTTGCAAAGAGTTGTTCTTGGGCTTTGCATTCCTTGCCTTGACTAGAAGAGGTACCTGTAAATTTTCCTTACCTGTTTTCTTCTTGGAAGGTTTGCTTGTAGACAGTTGTGAGACTAGTGCACTCAGCCTTTTGGTCATTGGAAGTGGGCAAGATGAGTTTCGGGTGTAGTAAAAACCTTTGCTCTTCACCATTTTGACAGTTTGGTGCACTCTGGAATACACAAGTATAAAGACACTAAATACAATGTGAAGTAAAATAGTGGAAATACATGTACTGTATACAGTACATGTTTCACATTAGAACACTGTAAACAATTACAGTGCTCATACTGCACTTTCAAGAATGTGCTGCTACTGTACTCTATACAACTCCAGTAATAACCCTATCACACAGAAAAGCAAATTACAGTACTGTACCATAGCATTTACAGTAAAGCACTTTACTGTACTTAGTGCAGTAATTTGCTGATCAGATTTTTACTGTGTGAAAGGGTCACTTTGACCTTACATTTAACCTGGTCATTTTGAATGTTTTTTTTCAACAGTAAATATACCGTAGATTCAATCAAATATACCGTAGTGCATACTGTATGGTACAGTACTGTACACAGTACTAAGCAGTGTTAGGAGACACTGAAAAGAGATATGGTAATGTAAGGTACCGTACAGTACTGCACCAACCAATTAGTTCCCAACATTAATTTTTCAACGTTGCATTTGAATAATTACATTTGGGAGCTGATTGGTTGGTAAAGTACCTTACAGTTTCACTGTCTCCTAACACTGTGCGTGTGTTATACAGTATATACAGGTAAATATAGGAGATTACAGTGCTAAAATTGTTAAAGCACTAACCACTATTGTGAGATTGTATAGAGGCACAAGATAATAAATATGATAAATAATACAGGTGTCTAAAAAACACTCCCTAATTATATACTGTACACTACTGTACTGTATGGTAGGTGTCAGCTCATCAGTAATAAAATGTTGGAATATCTGAACTGATATACAGTACAGTACTGTAAAGTAGAGTGCCAAATGTGCTATTTTTACAACATAAATCAAAACTTAGTGTGTACAGTACCATTAGAACCATTAGTGTAAAAGTTTAATGTGCAAAGTGGTGCAATAATGCAAACACACGTTAAACACAGCAATATTGTGACTGAAACTAAAATGGCCACTGAGCAAAACAAGATGGCAGCGGGGACTGGACGGTCACTCACGGGAGACTATGAGGGGCAGCGGGAGGCTAGGAAATGATTGGTGTGTGTGATAGATACTCGATACACGAATAAGCGTTACGGGGATGGGTGAAGGACGGGGCATACCGAGGTAGTGGGACATTAAACACAGCAATATTGCGACAAACTAAAATGGCCGCTGAGCAAAACAAGATGGCGGCGGGGACAGGACGGTCACTCACGGGAGACTATGAGGGGCAGCGGGAGGCTAGGAAATGATCGGTGTGTGTGTGTGATAGTTACTTGATACACGAATAAGCATTACAGGGATGGGTGAAGGACGGGGCATACCGAGGCAGCGGGACGTTAAACACAGCAATATTGCGACAAACTAAAATGGCCGCTGAGCAAAACAAGATGGCAGCGGGGACAGGACGGTCACTCACGGGAGACTATGAGGGGCAGCGGGAGGCTAGGAAATGATCGGTGTGTGATAGTTACTCGATACACAAATAAGCGTCTACAGGGATGGGTGAAGGAAGGGGCATATCGAGGCAGCGGGACGTTAAGCACAGCAATATTGCGACAAACTAAAATGGCCGCTGAGCAAAACAAGATGGCAGCGGGGACAGGACGGTCACTCACGGGAGACTATGAGTGGCAGCGGGAGACTAGGAAATGATCGGTGTGTGTGATAGTTACTCGATACACAAATAAGCATCTACGGGGATGGGTGAAAGACGGGACATACCGAGGTAGTGAGACATTAAACACAGCAATATTGCGACAAACTAAAATGGCCGCTGAGCAGAACAAGATGGCGGCGGGGACAGGATGGTCACTCACGGGAGACTATGAGTGGCAGCGGGAGGCTAGGAAATGATCGGTGTGTGTGATAGTTACTCGATACACGAATAAGCATTACGGGGATGGGTGAAGGACGGGACATACTGAGGTAGTGGGACGTTAAACACAGCAATATTGCGACAAACTAAAATGACCACTGGGCAAAACAAGATGGCGGCGTGGACAGGACGGTCACTCACGGGAGACTATGAGGGGCAGCAGGAGGCTAGGAAATGATCGGTGTGTGTGATAGCTACTCGATACACGAATAAGCGTTACGGGGATGGGTGAAGGACGGGGCATACCGAGGCAGCGGGACATTAAACACAGCAATATTGCGACAAACTAAAATGGCCGCTGAGCAAAACAAGATGGCGGCGTGGACAGGACGGTCACTCACGGGAGACTATGAGGGGCAGCGTGAGGCTCGGAAATGATCGGTGTGTGTGTGATAGTTACTCGATACACGAATAAGCATTACGGGGATGGGTGAAGGATGGGGCATACTGAGGCAGCGGGACGTTAAACACAGCAATATTGCTACAAATTAAAATGGCCGCTGAGCAAAACAAGATGGCAGCGGGGACAGGACGGTCACTCACGGGAGACTATGAGGGGCAGCGGGAGGCTAGGAAACGATCGGTGTGTGTGATAGTTACTCGATACACAAATAAGCGTCTACGGGGATGGGTGAAGGACGGGGCATACCGAGGCAGCGGGACGTTAAACACAGCAATATTGTGACTAAAACTAAGATGGCTGCTGAGCAAAATGTTACCTTATGCATTGAAACCTGGCTACGCAAATCAGCGTCTAACACAGCAAACTGCAAAATGACCGTGAACCATAACATAGCAAGCTACTGTACTTACAGTACCAGCGGGTTGATACTGTAGGAAACAGCTGTAGAAGCTCAGGGTACAGCAACAAAGGTGACTCAGAAGTCAGGCAGAGTTGCAGAGGTACCGTAGATCACGGTAATGAGCAGCAACGACAGCAACTTAGAAGTCAGGCAGCATTGCAGGTACAATAGTAGTAGTATCTCAAGGGTTCGTACTGTTGATAAATATTTGCGAATTAAGGGGCATACTGTATGTACTGTGTGAAAGCTTGATGTGAGATTAAATTAGGAAATATATATCAATAATTAGCTCAAAACTATCATTTATTAAACACAGCCTGCAAAATGAAATTTACTAGCTGGTTATACTGTACAGTATATACCGGTGTACACATGTAACGGCTGATGTACAGTAA
This sequence comes from Taudactylus pleione, assembly GCA_031769625.1. NCBI lineage: Eukaryota > Metazoa > Chordata > Amphibia > Anura > Myobatrachidae > Taudactylus > Taudactylus pleione. The sequence goes on from JAUIMM010001472.1 coordinate 23,401, forward strand.
GAATGTAATACCCCCCTGTGTTTTTAAGATACTGAACATTAAATTATGTACTGTATACTGTACTCAGTCTGTATACTCAGCAACAGTACTGTACCGTACTTCTCTTGTTCTCGCCACAGATTTTGTCATCAAACATGGCAAAAATCAGCAAAGCCATCAGCAAGATAATTGCAAGCATGAAAAAAGAACACAAAACAACACGACAGATCCAGCGTGTGGTGTTCTTGTTAGTTTACAGACTGTGCGCTATCATGCATTTGAGAGAATGCTGACCAGATATAGATTTCCTTCTAAATGCACATGGTAGGTACTTTACAACAACCTTTTTTTATTATACTGTATGTTGCTAGATTGCTACTGTATTGTGTTCCAATTTCAACACAAAGAGGGGTATTCAATATGAAAGGTTAACTTCCCTGGCGAAGTTAACATTTCATATTGGAGGTTTTTTTCTGCGTTAAGTCTGGAGCACGCTCCCGCTTATCCCCGTATTCAATATAAATTAACGAAAACGGGAAACTAAGAAGTTGGATTTGCATAAAGTTAAAAAATTTTCCTTAAAATAATTGTAAGACCCCCCTAAAGTTGTAAAAACATGGGGTATCACTATGGGAACCCCCGTTTTAGCCTTTAATTGAAAGTCAGGGATTTAAATAGCCGCAGCAGGTGCTTTTTTCCCGACATTGAAGAAGTGATGCAGAAGAGCACTTAGGTTATTTTTTTCATTTTTTTAAGTGGTCCCATCAAATTTGGCGTACATGAAAATGGGTACTAGCATATTTTGGTGTCCCTAAAGTAAGTTTTTAAAAATTCTGCATTTGTGCACCTGCCGCTATAATTCTATTCTAGAAAACATCTGCCGCATACATGAAGAATAGCCCTGAACCTATTTGCCTATTGTTTAACAATTTTTTCCCTTTTTTTTTTTTTGCACCCCAATTTTTTAATTTATTTTTTGGGGTGTCCCTATTTTTTTTTAAAACTTTTTTTGACACAGTTCTTTTTTAAATGTCAATCTCAGGGGTGCAGGCTAATTTTTTTAAGCCTGCACCCCTAAACCCCAATTCTGCACTTTTTTTCGACACCTATTCAATGGTGAAAAGTTATCACCGTTTTTTATCAAAGACTTTTCAAAACTGCAATAAGTCTTTGATATTGAATACAGTGTAAAACTAAAACAAGTGATATTAAAGCAAAAATGATAAAAAGTGCAATATTAACGCAAAAAACACCCATATTGAATACCCCTCTAACTGTCCAATAATTGCTACAGTATATGCTCTGTATGTGTTCTACCGTAGGAGCGTCAAAAAGATTGTGCACAAATTGACTTTTGAGGATGATGAGCGTACAGCTTTACAAATCCAACGTATTCTAAAAGCAGAATGTGACCTGGACATCTCCTGTTCCAGCATCAAACGGGTGCGTAAGGAATAAAACATAAAAAGTGACCTTACAAATCCGCGCTAATGAGATGTTCAGGATAATGAACCTTTTCCACAGATTCCAAATGTATCTCAATGAGTCCATATGTAAATGAAAAAAAGAAGAAAAAATGTTCTGTTGTCAGACAATAAATGTTTTTAGAGATGTAGTACACCTCAGGTGTCAGAAATGGATGAGGAGGTGATATAGGTCCCAACCCAGGACAGCAGTAAATCTTGAGAGGGTGTCCAAAACGTCCATACAGATGCACCAACACCGTGATGAGACCAAATGGTGCTTACATGTAAGCTTACATATAAAATGCAAGATACAGGTACATAGCAGTTTCTTTAAACGATCCTCTTTCACAGAGACAGATCCACTGGTTTCTCACATGGATCAAATTCACCAAGCCCAAGAAAAAAAATATATAATATAGGGCCCGCAAAGTCACAGCGAGTAACTAAAATGCCAAGATTTATTATAGTATAAAAACATGAAATGAACATAACCTATGTACAACACACAGACCTAACAGCGAAAGATGGATCCCGGGAATAACGCTGAATAGGTAAGGTGGGACACACAGGGTAGTGAACAAACACTGGGACGCGTTTCTACGCTCTGCAGCATCTTTATCAACTTTAGTGTCTGCATAAATAGAACTTCCAATTAAAATCCAAACATATAAACATATATAATATGAATAAGCAGGAAAACATGTTATATCTCACCAAAAACTGAGCTTGGATACTCGTGCAGCCACCATCTTGATTTAAGGGACTAAATCAGTCACTCCACGTATATATACACTCTAAAGTGATATCACATGACCGCTTCAGAACTTAATCAGTGACATCATCATTACACGCCGCGCATATTTCTATGGCGCCGGCCGCGTGGTGTACCACGTTACCTTCCCTGTTCTTTAACCACCAATACAGCATACGGTGGCGTCATCATGTCATGCCACACATATTTACTATGACGCTGGCTGCATGATATAGAAGGCTCACTCCCTGCTAGGGAAAACTACCATGGGGAAATACGATGAAGTCAGATGCATCATGTGATGAAAAAATAGTCACGTGATCTGCGACGCCCCAACAAACATAAAATATATAAAAAAAATATATCATATAATGAATACGGCTATACCATTAAGATACCACACAGTCACCATAATGTGAAGGGGAACTACATATCCCATAATGCAAAGATGATCCAGTATACCCCACCAACCAATGGGCTACAAAGAGCCAAAAAGGAAACCAATACATATAAAAAGATAAAACGTTCTAACCGGTATCCATCTTGTACATATTTAAATACAATGAATGAATAGAATAAAAAATAATATAATAATTAATTTTTTATAAAAACCACTTAATTTCAAAATCAGAGTTCAATCCTGTTGGTTTAAGTGTCTGGAGTTCATATATATAACGCATCTCTGTTTTGGCGAGTCTGATATCTCTATCCTTAACTCGCCAATTATCCTTAACCCAGACTATGCCACAACAGTATTTTAAACCCTTGATTGAACTATTATGTTTTTCTTTGAAATGCATTGACAAAGGGTGATTTTCACAACCTCTAATGATATTATAAACATGTTCAGACCATCTTATTTTTAACTGGTGTTTGGTCTTACCAACATATGTTAAATTGCATGTACATGTTAACGCATAAATTACATAATTAGTATGACAAGTGATAAAATCCTTGATGGGGAAACAATGTCCATTAATATATACTTCAGTTATCTTGGATAGAGGATTTTTGCATGCCTTACACATTCTACAGTCTCCACACCTATAGAAACCTTTGTTTCTAGGTAGTAGGCGTCTCTCATCCATAGGTAATGCACTGGATACTAATTTGTTTTTAATATTGGGAGCTTTGCGATATATAATTCTAGGTTTCTCTGGTAGAATCTCTTTCAGGATATCGTCTTTTAATAGTGTACCCCAATGTTTTCTAAAAATGCCTTCAATATATTTATATTTATTATTAAATTGTGTACTGAAGGACACCATATATTTGTTATTACAATTTTTATTCTTTTTGTCTTCCAGCAAAAAATTCCTATCAATCTTTGTTACTTCATCCATATCCCCTTTTAATTTAGGAACCTTATATGCCTTTTGAACAAAATTGTTAAACATTTTATTAGCCTGAATTGCATATGTTGCACTATTGGAACAATTACGTCTAAGTCTTAGTAATTGTCCTTTTGGAACATTGTCCAACCAAAGGGGGAGATGGTTACTCTTTCTGTCAATATATGTATTGCAATCTGTTGGTTTCCTAAAATTGCTGGTCTCTATTTGACCATTAGTCACACAAATTTGTAAATCTAAAAAGTTAACCACATCCTTACTGTTAGAGAAAGTAAGGACTATGTTGTAAGGATTATTATTGAGATAATTACAAAACTCTTTCAGCCCTTCTTCATCACCCTCCCACACAAAAAGGATGTCGTCAATATAACGCCACCACTGCACCAAGTTTGCGACCCAGCTATGTCCAGACCACATATGGGACTCCTCCCATTTGGACATAAATAAGTTGGCATAGCTGGGCGCAAACCTGGTGCCCATTGCCGTGCCAACGAGTTGCTTGTAAAAATTACCATTAAAATTAAAATAATTATTTTTTAATATAAAATTAATGCCATCAAGAATAAATTTGTTGGTAATTTTATCGAGATTTTCTTCTTCTAACACTTTATGGATAGCTTCTATTCCTTGTGAATGAGCAATAATCGTGTATAATGATGATACATCCGCCGTGACAAGAGAATAATTATCCTTCCACTCTATCATATTGAGTTTATTCAAAACATCTTTTGTGTCCCTCAGGTGTGATCTTCCTTTTATAACAAAAGGTTGAAGATAATGATCAATATATGCCGAGAGATTAGAGGTAATGGAATTAGTCCCTGCCACTATGGGTCTCCCTGGTGGATCTTGAACACTTTTATGTATCTTGGGCAACAAATATAGCACAGGGATGGAAAAATTCTCATTAATCAAATAATCACATGTTTCTTTACTAATCGTACCTAACTCCTTATAGGAGAGAATCATAGACTGATAAATATATGAAGAGGGATCACTTTTTAATTTGGAGTATGTAACTCCATCATTTAATTGTCGTAAGACTTCTTTAATATATAAGTCTTTATCCATTACGACAATTCCTCCCCCGTTATCAGCGGGTTTAATAATTATAGTTTTATTATCTTGCAACGATTTAAGTGCATCTTTCTCTCTTTGATTTAAATTATTTCTATATTTCAAACTCTTGGATTTCATATTCTCGATGTCATCCATTACACTTTTGTGAAATGTTTCAACGAAACATCTACGGCTATGGGTCGGATAGAATAAGGACCTTTTTTTAAAGCTATTCACTACTTCGTTATTTTCAGGTTCTGAATTCCTGCCAAAAATTCTTTTTAAAGATAATTTACGAATGAATTTTTGGAAATCAACATATATATTAAAATAATTAATATCATTAGAAGGTGAAAATTTTAAGCCCTTTTGTAAGACTTTTTCCTCAATCTCATTGAGGACATATTTACTGAGGTTAAAGATTTTAATCTTTTCATCAATACAATCCACTACGTGATCATTAGTATTACTATCTAAATCACTTATCTTATTTGTTTTGTTCTTTTTCTTAATTTTGAATTTGTTTAATCTTTTAAGTTTCTCTGCTCTAATACCTTTTTTTCTTTTCTTTTTGACCTTATAACCCATATCAATTAATGGTATTTCCTCTGGAATCTGTTCCCTTCTAAAAAATCCTCATCATTCCCAAAAGACCTTACCTCCTGTAGTGTATCAAATCTATTGAAGGTCTTTACAGGAGGTAAGTACCCATTGTATGGAGGAGATTCCCTCCTGTTTTCTTCTCTCTCTGAGATGTTTTTATATATTTTAGTCCTATAGGGATATTTCCTAGTGTTCCCATAAGGGAATCTATTGAATTGGCCCTGTGTGGGAGTATATCCTGTTTCTCGTGACTGGTACATTTTAGCTCTATTTTTTCTATAAGGTATGATATAAGGTTGTTTCTTAGGTTTGATAGTAGTACGTATAGGGGAAGGGATAGAATTGTAATCCTTCCTTGACGAGCTCATCGATTTATGTGGAGTAATACTATTTACTAGTAAAGGGTTATTTTGATTTAAAATGTACAACTTATCTCTATTGAACTTTCTTTTCTTTTTTGCTATAATCTCATTCTCATTTTTCTTTATTTTTTGAATGGTACGTGCCTCTAAAATTTTATAATCTTGTGTATCCACAAGGGGACTCATTAATAATTCATACTCTGTAATTTGTTCTTCTAATTGTTTAAATTCAACCTTCCTCTCTTGAATGATGAGATCCATCAATGATAAGGAACAATTTTTCACAGTTAAATCCCACTTCATTTTAAATAGCTCTGAGGCATTATTAAAGGATGATTGCTTATCTATCCGTAATGCTTTGGGGATAATCTGTGCTGCGATATACTGCTCTAAAGTTACAATCTCCCATCAGATCTTGTTCTCTTTGATAAGAACATGTTCTAATTTATTCATGAGACTATCTAAAGTCTCATCATCAGACGTGATGGGATAAATGGTATCTGATGTAAATATATCTTTGATTAAATGGGTCCTATTGACCCGATGTTGAAACATGCTGCTGCCCAGTTGTGAAACAAGGTGAAGTACAATCTGATATACAAAAAGAAAAAAATATCACAACATCAGGCGCTGCCTCATATAGCAGCAGAGAAGGTCAATATATAAGTCACCAACTTACAAATACAGACATAAAACATAAAAAGTGACCTTACAAATCCGCACTAATGAGATATTCAGGATAATGAACCTTTTCCACAGATTCCAAATGTATCTCAATGAGTCCATATGTAAATGAAAAAAAGAAGAAAAAATGTTCTGTTGTCAGACAATAAATGTTTTTAGAGATGTAGTACACCTCAGGTGTCAGAAATGGATGAGGAGGTGTTATAGGTCCCAACCCAGGACAGCAGTAAATCTTGAGAGGGTGTCCAAAACGTCCATACAGATGCACCAACACCGTGATGAGACCAAATGGTGCTTACATGTAAGCTTACATATAAAATGCAGGATACAGGTACATAGCAGTTTCTTTAAATGATCCTCTTTCACAGAGACAGATCCACTGGTTTCTCACATGGATCAAATTCACCAAGCCCAAGAAAAAAAATATATAATATAGGGCCCGTAAAGTCACAGCGAGTAACTAAAATGCCAAGATTTATTATAGTATAAAAACATGAAATGAACATAACCTATGTACAACACACAGACCTAACAGCGAAAGATGGATCCCGGGAATAACGCTGAATAGGTAAGGTGGGACACACAGGGTAGTGAACAGACACTGGGACGCATTTCGACGCTCTGCAGCATCTTTATCAACTTTAGTGTCTGCATAAATAGAACTTCCAATTAAAATCCAAACATATAAACATATATAATATGAATAAGCAGTAAAACATGTTATATCTCACCAAAAACAGAGCTTGGATACTCGTGCAGCCGCCATCTTGATTTAAGGAACTACATTTCCCATCAGTCACTCGTTATATGATATATTTTTTTTATATATATTTTTTTAATATATTTTACGTTTGTTGGGGCGTCGCGGATCACGTGACTATTTTTTCGTCACGTGATGCGTCTGACTTCATCGTATTGCCCCATGGTAGTTGTAGTTTTCCCTAGCAGGGAGTGAGCCTTCTATATCATGCAGCCAGCGTCATAGTAAATATGTGTGGCATGACATGATGACACCGCCATATGCTGTATTGGTGGTTAAAGAACAGGGAAGGTAACGTGGTACACCACGCGGCCGGCGCCATAGAAATATGCGCGGCGAGTAATGAAGACGTCACTGATTAAGTTCTGAAGCGGTCATGTGATATCACTTTAGAGTATATATATACGTGGAGTGACTGATGGGAAATGTAGTCCCTTAAATCAAGATGGTGGCTGCACAAGTATCCAAGCTCAGTTTTTGGTGAGATATAACATGTTTTCCTGCTTATTCATATTATATATGTTTATATGTTTGGATTTTAATTGGAAGTTCTATTTATACAGACACTAAAGTTGATAAAGACGCCACAGAGCGTCGAAATGCGTCCCAGTGTCTGTTCACTACCCTGTGTGTACCACCTTACCTATTCAGCGTTATTCCCGGGATCCATCTTTCGCTGTTAGGTCTGTGTGTTGTACATAGGTTATGTTCATTTCATGTTTTTATACTATAATAAATCTTGGCATTTTAGTTACTCGCTGTGACTTTACGGGCTCTATATTATATATTTTTTTTCTTGGGCTTGGTGAATATGATCCATGTGAGAAACCAGTGAATCTGTCTCTGTGAAAGAGGATCGTTTAAAGAAACTGCTATGTACCTGTATCCTGCATTTTATATGTAAGCTTACATGTAAGCACCATTTGGTCTCATCACGGTGTTGGTGCATCTGTATGGACGTTTTGGACACCCTCTCAAGATTTACTGCTGTCCTGGGTTGGGACCTATATCACCTCCTCATCCATTTCTGACACCTGAGGTGTACTACATCTCTAAAAACATTTATTGTCTGACAACAGAACATTTTTTCTTCTTTTTTTCATTTACATATGGACTCATTGAGATACATTTGGAATCTGTGGAAAAGGTTCATTATCCTGAACATCTCATTAGCGTGGATTTGTAAGGTCACTTTTTATGTTTTATGTCTGTATTTGTAAGTTGGTGACTTATATATTGACCTTCTCTGCTGCTATATGAGGCAGCGCCTGATGTTGTGATATTTTTTTCTTTTTGTATATCCGGGTGCGTAAGGAACTGGGATGGACTTTTGGCCCTACAAGGTACTGTACGTAATATATATATATATATATATATATATATATATATATATATTAATAATGCACTGATTTTACATGACAGTAAACTAAAACTTGTTTTTATTCCACAGGATAATTCCCATGATAAGGGATGTTAATAAAGTAAAAAGAGTTGAACAAGCACGACGGTGGATAGAGAGTGGAGAGAATTTTAATGACGTAATTTTTACAGATGAAACTTCAGTTTCTCTCGAGAGGTTCTCAAGACTGTCCTTCCGACACCGTGCACATCTCTCACTTAAACCACGTCCGAAGCATCCGTTAAAGGTCCATGTATGGGGAGTTATATCTCGTTGGGGTGCAGGACCGATCTATATTTTTGAAGGTGCAGTACAGTAATGTTTGTTGTAAAAATTATTTACAGTCCTTTACAGTGTACGCTTGTTACTGACAATAATTTCTCATCTCTTTAGGCATCATGGATAAGACCTTCTTCCAAGAAAAAATAGTAGATTGCTGTATGGTGCCATTTGTGAGAAAATGCTTTCCATCAGGACATCGATTATTCCAGGATAATGATCCAAAACATTCGGCTTCAGTGAAATTCATGGAAGAGAGAGGGATAAATTGGGAACGCACACCACCAGAGTGAGTATTGTCCTACAGTACTGTATTAACTGTTTATTGTACAAAAAAGTATCTACAGTACCAAGCAGTAATTATTCTAGTACACTTTTTACTAAAGTACAGTACTGTGACTGAATATTTGATTTTTTTTACATTCCTGTAGGTCACCGGACATGAATCCCATTGAATTGGTCTGGGCCCAGTTGAAGAGGTTCATCACGTCTGATGTGAAACCAACAACTAAACAGGAACTTTTGGATGGGATAATGAAGTTTTGGAGAACAGTATTGACACATGCCCAGTGTAACAATTATATTGATCATCTCCATAGAGTCTTACCAGTTGTCATCGAAGAAACGGTCAAGCAACTGCTTTGTAGCTTATACTGTACTGTATATAATTAGTAATGTGGAGGAGGGGTTTAACTTCCTCTTTTCAGTTTGTGATCCAGACTGCTAAGTACTGTACACTGTGTCCATACTGTATGTACAGTATTGTGGTTGTGCTTTCTGTCCCTACATTATACAGTATACAGTATTCTCCTAATTTATTTTATAAGCTCTTTATTTACAATACCTTTCCCTTACTGTATCTTATGTACTGTACTTCATACTTTTGCTCTTTTCCTTACACCTACTTTTACTGTACATTGCCCCCTGTTCCAAGGCACACATTGGCATCGTCACAGATTGTGCTGCAGCTGCCAGTTTCTGCTACTGCGCTTGATGTTGCTGTTTGTAATGCAAATGTTTCAAGTTTTCAGGTTCCTTTGGTTCATATACAGTACAGTAGTAGTGGCTGCTTCAACATCCACATCCATAGTTGCAGACATACAGTACTGTATAGTAGTGGGTGCACTGTGCATTAAGAGACAGGCTTCTACTGTACATCTACTGTATGGTTGGAGCGGCGGTCCCATCGACATCAGGATCAGGTGAGAAAAGCATTTTTGCTAATGTTAGTGCTCTGTTATCGCATTCAGATGAATCTTCTGATACTTCTAGCTCCCTGCCAGTTTGTTCTTTGGGAAACCCAGGGCCACCTGCTGCTACAGTAGGGGGGGGGGGGAGTTGGAGTTATTTTCACATTTGACCTCAAAATGACAGCTGGTGTTCACCTCCATCTGGGACACCCAAATACTGTCTAGGTTCATGTTTTTTTTTTTTTATCGTTATATGGGCTGTGGGCCTAGGGGCACTGCTTAAAGTATTTCACCACCAGGCTTAATTATAATACAAATTAGTTATTAATAAATTTGTTAGGCTGGTTAGTTAGGGCATATATTAATGTGGAGAAGTGGATTAGTGTGACACTGTTAGAGCAGGGAAGGGCCCTGCACAGCGGATTCTTTCTCCTACTGTACAGGGTGTGTGGGATCAAGCAGGATGAAGAACAAGAGCATCTCTGGTGAGAACCTGTGTCTGTCTTTTAATGTCTGTTCGTCTCTGCCTATCCTCCTTTCTTCAGGGCGTACAGTGGACCTTGCACTCCGATGCAAGGTAGAGTCTGCACCTGGTATAGGTGAAACTCTGGATCTGAGGCCAAAAGTGCCAGTGATGATTTTAACTTAAAAGCCTAATCTTTTTTTGTACTGTAGTCCTTGGTCCAGTAGGGCGTATCGGTCGGCATTGAGGAAGGACTGTTCTCACGTCATCTCCTTCCTCCTAGGTACTGTACAGTAGTCATGTCCATGTCCAGCTTGGAATTCCAGGACATGCTAGTGGTGGAAGAAAGAAGCAGGGGACAGTAGAGGACTACGGGGGTGGGAAGCTAAAGAAGTTCCCCCCTCTGTACAGCATGTTACTGTAGGTTAAATAAAAATTGTCATTAATTTATAAAATTGGTGTTTGTACTGTATGTAATTCAGTCTTTAAGTGCGCCTGAGACCCAACACGTGCATCTGTCATTAAAAAGGTACAAAAAGTCAATAACACACAGATGCAGGGGTGTATCGTCCTATTGGCCAGGATTTCACTCACCAGGAGCGCGCCGGCCGATGGGGGTTGCTGCCCACAGTCATATACTGTACAGTATCCCTGTTGCCCATCACAGTGATTTCACAGCTGCACGGCACTTACAGTAGAATACAGTACAGTAGACATACAGTACAGTATACACTAAGGGCCGTTTTCAATTTAGGGGTGGTCTATTTACTTTTTTTAGCCTGTCTCGTCTTTTTACTCCAAGGGGTCTATTTACTGTACTAAGCAGTGTTAGTAGACAGAGTGAAAAGTGATAAAAAAGTGATAAGGTGTCAGTCAATCAGCTCCCAACTGTAATTTTTCAAACACAGCCTGTGAGATGACAGTTGGGAGCACATTGGTTGGCACTTTTTCACCCATTGGAGCAAAAAGACGTGATTGGCTAAAAAAAGTTCCACAGATTACGTCATTTCGCCAAGCGTAAAATTATCGCTGTATTCAATTTGAAAGCTTTTCCGCCTACCGTAGGCGGGAAGTCAATGCAATGTACAGTAAGACAGTAAGTGAAAAAGTTTTGCCTACTGTATGAATAGCAGGTGGAAAAAAATTGGTGAATTGGGGTGCAACGTTGCGGGAAGCCTTCAACGTGCAGCCTTAAGACAGTCCCCTAAAGGTACTGTAAACTGCGTAACTTTAAAAAAAAAAAAAAAACAGTCAGAACACACCAAAAATTCACTTTCATTTTGGGGGCGGAAGAAAAAAAGTTGGGGGGAAAAAGTTAAACATGTAGGGGTAAATTTACTAAGATGGGTGTTCTATTTAAGAAGTTACTGTACTGTATGTTGCCCATAGCAACCAATCAGATTCTACTTCTCATTTATCTACAGTAGCACCTTCTAGAAGATAATACCTGGAATCTGATTGGTTGCTATGGGCAACATCACTTCTTAATAGAACTCCCATCTTAGTAAATTTACCCCCTAATATATAAAATATACTGAGTTTATTAAGGGTTGGATAACAATACTGAACAAAAGTAGCAAAGACTTAAAAAATAAAAAAGCGCTACATGGGTATACCGTAGATCTGGGCATGTGCCTGAGATACGATGACGTACAGTATTGTAGGAAACACTCAAGCCAGGTGCAACCTTGGTATTGCAGGCGGCTGTAGTGTAATGGTAAATAATCAAACCAATACAGTACGCTGCCTGTACAACCCTTTTGCGGGTTCGAAACTTGAAAGGTTACACTTTGTTTTTTATTATTGTTACACAGTCAAGGTTACACTTGTTTGTCATAAAGTACTGTGGCATAGAAATACCAGAATTTCAGGATAATGTATTAGTGAAGATTTAAAACAAAATCAAATTACTGTATACAGTATATATTTTAAAGGTCTCGAACCTGAAGGACAAGAAAATGGTAGATGCAGTAGGGCTAGGCATTAGCCCCCTTGACTACTGCATCTACTGTACTGTAGTTCCTAGAGTTATGGAATCACTACAATGTCTACCGTATTGTACTTACTATAATACAGACAACTGGGCATGCGCAGTGCTATAAGACTCAATACCGTACGCCACAGTGTAGCGCACAACTAGCAATGCGGTATATGGCGTACCGTATGGAGCAACAAACTACAGTACTGTAGCAGGGCACATCTACAGTACATACAGTATAATATATTGATTTTTGTAAGGGTTGGCTAACAATACTGAACTACAGCACTATAGTGAATATTAAAAAAATTAATTAAATTATCAAGGTCTCGAACATAAGGAGAGAAGTGTAAGCAAGATGGATCACCTAACCCCTTGCTCACAAGTCTCTCCTAGTAAGAATTGCATCTGTCCTCTACAGTACTTTATGTGACATCTACAGTACCATACGATGAAGTACTCAGGTGTCTGTAACGTAGAGGTAAGAAATCGAACTTCTACATTGCAGACGTCTGTACAACCCGGTTCCGGGTTCGAAACCTGGAAGGTTAAACTTTTTTTTTAATTATTATTAGACAGCCAAGTTTACACTTTTTATTTTTAATATTATTATTACACAGTCAGTGTGTAATACGGAGATCCCACTTTCACTGTGTGTGAATCATGACCCGCTACTGTATGATCTTCCATACTGTACGCCATGGCATAGCGCTACAAGGGTATGGCTATGGCGTAGCACCACTGCAATGCATTGCAACCCCACCACTGGGCACGCGCCAGAGATCCTATTTGTACCATAACCCATCAGAACTGGCTATAAGTCACCACAGCGCCAACTGTGCAGACATTGACGCAATTTTGCAGTTTAAATGCAGAGTCAATTTGTACTACAGGGACCTCTCTCTCAAACAGAGTCAACTATCAGTTACTGAACACATTAAATCACTAAAGTTTCCAAGTCTGGGACAGCATTGTCATTGACGCAGATTTTTTGTGCTCTACAGCACAGTCAGAATGTAATACACAGACTTCCCTCCAAACTAAGTCCACTACTGTAGCACTGTCTGAAGTCATGAATTTACTATTGTGTATACTGTACACTAAGTCTCGGACAGTGCAGAATGGCACAAGTGTGAAAATTCAACAGTAATGTAGCAATACAGACAACTGGGCATGCGCCATGGCATAGCGTTACTTAGTGTATGGTTTGGCTCCACTGGACATGCGGCACACATTCCATTGTGATTGAAACCTGACCACTGGGCATGCGCTGACATTGACGCAATTTTGCGGCTTAAACGCGCAGTCAGTTTGTTATACAGAGACCAGTCTCTTTAACAGAGCCCATTACCACTTGATGGTCATAAAAAATCACTATAATGTCCACGTCTATGTCAGTGCCGGCATTGACGCAAGTTTGCGTTCTAAGGTACAGTACTGTATGTACAATAATAAAAATCCTATTTTCGCTGTTTGACTCCCGAAGCACTGGGCATGCGCTCCACATGTACTGTATTGAATACTGAATATTTTAAGTGAAGATTTTAAAAATAATTTAAAAAAATATATTTTCAAGGTCTCGAACCCACGGAACAAGAAGAGGGGAGAAGCAGTGAAACTAGGCATTAGACCGCTAGGCCACACGCTTCACCCATTACTAGAGTTCTGTAGTTTGTAAAGTCTAATGTCTAAGTCTGGGACAGTGCTGACAGTATTTACATTTGCGCAAACACAGTATGATTTCAACCGCACAGTCAGTGGGTAATAGAGAGCTTAATGATTTCAAACTGGATTAGACATTCTTCTACCACTTTATTATACCGTACATTCCTGATTCATGTGGAAAACGCTGTAATACTGTATAGTGTACCGAATCACCGCTTCTGTCAAACAATCATCGGGCGGTGATACAGAACATACCATACGGTACATTGGAAATCAAACGCATGTGCTATGTAGTTTAGGAAAAGTGACATCTGGTGGGCAAAATGTTGTATTACACGTAATGAAATCAGATGCATGCGCTATGTAGTTTAGGAAAAGTGACATCTGGTGGGCAAAATGTTGTATTACACGTAATGAAATCAGACGCATGCGCTATGTAGTTTAGGAAAAGTGACAACTGGTGGGCAAAAAGTTGTATTACACGTAATGACTTTTTTCATTTCTAAACTTTCTTTGTGGCGCGACTCATGGTGTGGTGTGTGTGCGCGCCATGCATGACGTGAGAGATAACGCTGTGATGCCACGTTATAGCTGGGCACATCAGTACCTGCGTGTGCATGTTTACAGTATAGGCCTGTTTGTTTATTTTGGACATACCTGCATGTGCATGTTTACAGTAAAGGCCTGTTTGTTTATTTTGGACATACCTGCGAGTGCATGTTTACAGTATAGACCTGTTTTGTAAAAAAAAAATTGGATAAAATTAAAAAAAAGGCAATTTGTAATTACAAATGTTTTTCTCCATCATTTAGGGGCAGAGCGGAGACTCACACATCGCAGATGTGTGTCTCGTCCCCTATCCCCCTCTCCCACCCAAACATCCTCTGCCCACTCTTCCCCAAATTCCCCCTCTACCCCAGACCTTGCCACCCATCAGTCCCCTCCCTCTTCTCACATTAACATCCCTCCAAATTCCCCCACCACTCAAAACCCCCCTCTCTTTTCCTCACCCTCCACTTCATCCCACATTACCCCTCCTCCTTCCCTGAGCCACTGACCCACCTCTGTGTGCCTGGTATGTTTACATTTTAAACTATGGTTTTTTGTTATGTTTGTTTTATTTTGGTTGATGTTGTCCTTTTGCCTGTGCAGTTCAAAATAGTAAAGTAGTTCCAATGTTTTTGAAATATATCTTTGTGAAACAATGTCAAGGATGTTTTCCCCTTACACATATGACACATGTCCAAACACTCACACTTGTGTCTTTCTTGTTTACGCTACCAACAAATGTCGTAGTTTGGCTTAGTTTTTTTTTTCTTTTTGAGGATTTTTTTTCTTCTTTTTGGGCCCTTATTTGTTTTAAATCTTTTCTTTTTGCATTCCTTTTGTTTTGGACATGTTTTGGTAACTGATGTTTTTTTTGGTATAGTCTGAATTTTTGGTTGGTTGTTAAAATCTAAATGAAGGTGTCATTTTAGTAATCCGCACATTTTTTTAACCCACAGAGGACCAGAGGCGTAACAAGGCAATTGCTGCCGGATTACTGGATCTACGGGGCCATGTAATTGCCATTGGACCATCTTTTGGCGATCCTGCGCCACAAATTTTTTTACATGACAAAAAAAAAAATACCCTAAAAATAAAGTTTATTTTGAATTATTTAAGTCTCATTCCTTGTCTGTAAATCTTCGATTGTTGAACCTTACATAAGTCTACTATTTGTCCCTGATTTTTTAAGTAATTTACATTTGTTTGTAGAAAGCTCAAGTAAGTATGTAAGCTTGCACATTAAACACATAACAATACCAATAGGTTTGTAGAATTAACCTCAAAAAGAGAATATTTTTTTGGGGGGTAATGTAAAAATTAAAGCTACCTGCTTAGGCCTAGAATGGAAAACATACTGATTCACCATAATACCTTTGGTGTTTGTTTTGAGCAACAAAACAGGTTACTAAAGTTTACAAATTAAGAAGTTACAGTATTAGGCATTAAGAAACTTTGCATTTTTTGGAACAGGTTACACTTGGTTGTAATTTACGATGGAAATGGTTGGGTAACGTTAAAAATTTTTTTAATGCACACAAATAATAAACACCCAGTGAATTCACACAATAAATTCACACATTGAAAACACACACAAAAGTCCAAACAACACCAAAACCCCCCCAAAAAAATCAGGAACTGTTTGAAGAAGTAGCATGCCACCATGAATCCACAAATGAGGAAAAGAAATCATTGTTCCCGAAGTTATATCCAATGTGTCCACATAAAGTCATTTGTGTTGATCAGGTAGTATGCATGTTTTTTTATGGTCAGTTTAGGGAATAAAAAATAAAAAAATTTAAAAGTGTACATTAAAATATTACATGTCTACATTATGTCAATTAAATACAATTTTGGAAATAATTACCTAAAAAATCTTGCAACAACTTCATCGAGTATGGGCCCCCCACATACTGACCTCCGACCTACCTCGGGGGGCCGTCCTCAGGCAAGGCATCCTCTGGCTGCATTGAGACACCACTCCTTATGGCGATGTTGTGAAATATCCCACACAGGACCACAATTTTCGATACCATAGCCAGCAAATACATGAGGTCACCACCAGAGCGGAGGAGGCATCTGAATCGGCCTTTTAAAAGGCCGATACAGTGCTCCACCACCTGCCTGGTGGCTGTAAGTGTGGAATTATACTGACTTTGTGGCCCTGGTGTGGGAACCAAATAAGGAGTGAGCAGCCAGGGCATGCAAGGGTAACCACTGTCTCCTGTCAAAATATAAAAAACAACATCAGGACCATTGTGTAACAAGCTTTGCATTGGTTTCAACAGAAGGTGTAAACTTACCCAGAAGCAATGCATCACCAGCTTGTAGGTTGTTTAATTTGTGCCAAATCCCTGATTGCCGGATGACGAAGGAATCATGTGCACTGCCTGGGAATTTGGCATTCAGGGAAAGGATCTAGAGGGAGGCATCACATACCACCATTACATTCATTGAGTGAAAGCACTTTTGGTTCCTAAATATAGCCTCCAGCCTTGCTGGAGGCTGAAGTGGTATGTGAGTGCCATCCACAACCCCTATGATGTGTGGGAAGCCAGCAATTTGGTAAAAATTAGCCTTCACCACATTAAGGGAACCCATATCCAATGGCATTTTAATAAAATGATGGAGGTGTTTAAAAAGTGCCTCCATCACTGCCCTCAGGATCCTTGAAAAGGAGGATTGGGATATTCCTGCCACTATTCCCATGGTTGTTTGAAAGGATCCTGATGCACAAAAATGTAACACCGTCATTAATTGCGTAAGTGGTGGTATTGCTGTAGGACTGTCAATTTTCCGTTCAAGATCACTCTCTATTAATTGATGATTTGCGGTGGAAGACGGTATCGCCTTAACACCTCATCATCTGGCATTCCAAAAAGGGTGACACATATTCTATATATCTGGGGCCTTGCATGCCTACGAGGCCTACGCCTGGGACGAAGTTGAGGTTGGTCGGGTTCTGGAACCATGGCCAATATAATACAACCAACATCAACCTGCAATGTTAAGCCAGGTAGTTATTGTTTTAGACAAATGTGTTAAGAAAAATATACTTATCTTTTCAAAGCAAACCAAAGATTCT
Source organism: Taudactylus pleione (assembly GCA_031769625.1). NCBI lineage: Eukaryota > Metazoa > Chordata > Amphibia > Anura > Myobatrachidae > Taudactylus > Taudactylus pleione. The sequence goes on from JAUIMM010001472.1 coordinate 41,022, forward strand.
TACAGGCCTGGCTCATGTCATGTGAAAAGCAACCTACATTTCAAAAGTAGAAAATATTTTTATGATTAATTTAATAAACTAGGAATTAAGCCAAATATAGTTGTCGAAAATTTAGAGAAGGGAGCACACATTAGTTTGCAAAATAGTATGCTACATTTAGAGTTAAGACATGATTTTACACAGAAAAAACACACATTAGTTCGCAAAATAGTACGCTACATTTAGAGTTAATAATACAGTTTTAGGGGAATTTTTGAAAGACTTACTCAAAAATATAAAATAAAATAGCAAAAAAAATGCAAAAATGCTAACGTAAACAAAGTAATAAAAAAACAAAACTTCTCAAAAAAACAAACTACTCCTTCATGAAACCACAAACCACGAACAAAGCACTACACCAAAAAACCTCCAACAATCCAAAAATGCCACCTCGAATGGAGTCACACCAAGCCACAAATAGGCTTTATTTTCCCGCTCAAATTAAGGACGGACAACAGGAGCGCACAAGGAGTGATGCGACCGAATAATGCTGATGCATGTATAAAAATGTCACTGAAGGCCAAAATCGGTCTGCTACATTGAGAAAAGACAATGAGTACAGAGCAGCAAAGTACTAACTAAGAGGCGCCATATTTTAAAAGGCGTAATTATTTTAAAAATTATGTGAAAATGCTTATGTTTAACATTACATTTTGAAACATTTAACTTTTAAAATTTTTCAACCATTTAAAAAAAAGGTGTGGAGGATGCCATGGAAGAGGCTGCTGGGCCTAGTAGGCAAACTAGGGCCCAAAAAAAAGGCAGCCACAATTCACAAGGAAGGAGATGTAGGTTTTGGTGCAAATGTGCAACAACAACCTGGCACAGGCACCAAGGAATATGGGTGCAACCCAGAGATGGAAACTGTGGGACAACATAGCCAGTGCTGTCAATGGGGTGGGTGAGTTTGAACGTTCAACCCGGGAGGTCAAACGCCGGTACGTAAAAACTACATTTGAATAAAAAATGGTTACAGGTCCAAATACTGCAGTAATAATGCCAACTTTTTAACCAACAGATGGAGCGACTTCAAATATTGGCTTAAACAAAAAATGTCTGATAGGGCTAGGCATGCAGGGGGAGCAGGTGGGGGTCCCACCCCTGTGTCACTTGAGCTCACGGATTTGGAGGAGCTGGCCCAGGGGTGTGTGCAGGATGAGGAGGTGTTTGGTGTGTTGAACATAGATACCGACATGCCAGACTTTGCGGCTCCTCATGTTGCCCCAGGTAAATGTTGTAATATTAACAACTCAGAAATGTGTTTTGTAAAATATCTCGTTTTGAATTTTAATCTTTTCTCTTTTTTCTCACAGAGACACAGGCGGATGAGTCTGCTCCAGAGGTGAGCTTTGGCCGCAGAATTTCTTCTGGCTCTGCAGGGGAGGAAGCAGTAGATCCGGCTGGGGACCCTGTGGAAGACAGTCCAGGGCATTCCCCCTCGCAGGCAGTGGCCCTCCTCACTGATCTCAATGTTAAAACGGATCAGCACACCGAGATTCTGCTGAGGATGGACGCCAATCTGCTACGGGTGGCGGACGCCCTGGAGCAAAATACTGCAGCCAACGTGAGAATTGCAAATGCCCTGGCGGAAAATACTGGGGCAAACGTAAGAATTGCAAATGCCTTGGAGCAGCTCGTTCGCTAGGCACATGTTGGAGCCGGCCTCCCTTCCTGCCGGAACATCAGGACCCTCCACCTCTGGCACAACAACACCCATCCCTCCAAATGTGCCTAGCCCTATGCCTAGTCCAGAGGCAACAACATCTGCCTCTGGCCAGGCCAGCCGAAGGAGCTCCTTGGCCCATTCTGCCTCTCTCCAAACCCCGGCCAAAAGACCTAAAAGGCGATGACAGCACTGGCTAATTACCCCACAATCCATTTCTGTGTTTGCCGCATATTCCTTCATGACAACAACCTCCCTCTCCTTTCTTGAGAATTGTTTTTTTTGGTTTTTTTAAAGTTCAAATGCCACTTATTTTGTGTGTGTGTGGGCCAAATCATTGTTATATTTTTTTTCCTTATTAAAAATATGTTTATGGCAAAAAAAAAAAAATGGACACAATCATTTAATAAAATTATTATAAAAATCTGCAAAATTCTATTGATGATTTATTCCAAAACGGGATAAAAGGTAATCCCTCAAACAAACTTAGAAACAATACAACGGAAATATAAACATTTAATTTTGTAAAACAAAACAAGGGTTAAAAACAATTTATGAGTTTTAATTAACACTTAGCAAAAAACAAAAGGACGATTGGTTTCTTGTCCTCCCAAAAAATAAGAAAAAAAATAAACATGCGTACAATATTGTTTCCCTAAAAAAGAAACACTTACAAATATTTTAAAAGCCCCAAAATAAAAAATATTTGTTAGCTAATTGATTGTATGACCCAGAAAGTAGCAGCTGAGTAGTTCACCTGCGTTCGGATTTTAGCTACTAAAAAGGTCTATTTGCTAAACACATTACAAGCGGATTTGCAATTGAAAGATGATTGTTTTTGTGGCCTCAATTGATAAATCGCTACACCATTCGATGAGCCCAGGGAAGTACGAAGAGACCACAAGCTGAGCGAGCAGTCTTAATGGAAATTGGATGAGACAGTGAAGTATCACTTGTTCCATTCACATTTGGCGCTCGCATAAGATAATTTCTGATCGCCCAAAAAACGCCTCGACATGCCTGCGTTTTCCCATCTCCACCCCCGTCACCACCCCAAAACGGACAATTCTGTCAATCACATTTGACATGTCACTTCCTGTTCGCTGTGTCTACGATCGACTGAAAAATTACCGCAATCAGACGTACGCACATGCGCACTGTTACACCGGCGCATGCATGGTTGTACAACATCGACTGACTACGAACGAACGGCCGCTTATGAGCGGCTCTGAATCAGACCCAGAGTTCATAGAAGAGGCCCACAGAGCTTTCAAAATTTGAAGACTGTGTGGAAGAATGGGCCAAAATCACACCTGAGCAATGCATGCGATTAGTTTCTTCATACAGGAGATGTCTTGAAGCTATCATTACCAACACAGGCTTTTGTACGAAGTATTAAATAAATTTCTGTAAGCGTGTTCAATACTTTTTCCCTGTTTCATTTCACATTATTACATATAACTTAATTTATGGACATCTATGGTTTGATTTCTTTGCATGTGTGGATTGCATGTGTTGTTGCTGACATTTGGTGAACATTTCAATAGCCCCATTCTAAATATATTTATTGAGAAAAATGTTGATGTGTTCAATATTTATTTTACCTGCTGTACATAGTTCATTATTGATATTTTAAATAAAAATGCTGATCAGTTTAAATGCTACATCTGTGTTTGTATTTTTATTTTAGATAAGTTAATGTTAAGTTTTAGCTGCATTGGGTATTGATGTATCTGTCATTTGCTGATAGGGCATAAATGTATAGGACAAGAGGATGACAGAATGGACTCAGATGACAGAATGAGAGACAGAAGCGCAATTTCAAAATTAAGGGGCATACAAAAAATAGAGGGCAAGAAAGGGTCTTATATGCACCCGTAAAGCGGAGGCATGATATATGATATACATATTCTCCAGAATATGACAAGACAACTTGCTAAGAACTGCCTTTATCTTATTTAATGGTATTTTATACAGAATATTACATATTGTTGAATAAATTTGGATTAATTAACGAAGAATAAGACTTAATGAAACAAGACATTTATCTGTGCACAATTGTCTCTACTTTTATGTGTGTAAGTTTACACCAGCGCATACCAACATTAGGTTAGGTAGATCCATCTTGTTGGCACAGTGGTTATCATTGCTGTATCAAAGAGTTGGTTTTTATGCCTAGATCAGAGGTTCCCAAACATGGTCATTAAGGCACCCCAACTGTCCAGGTTTTAGAGAAATTCATGGTTGAGCACAGGTGGTTAAATCAAATTGAAAACAAAAACAATAGTTGTGCCTGCGCTTGAAAGATGATGAGGTGGTTATGAGATAAATGAGTAGAGATAACTAAGTGTAAATGGTAAGTATTTTATTTATTTATAAGTTGCAGAGTTATTATGGAGTCACAGTGCTCCTTGTCTGCTAAACACTTATGATGCATGGTACGTAGGGTGGAAGGTATAGTGAAGGGGGATAGTGATGGATCCCGGAGGTGTCTAATGCCAAAATGGTTGTTAGAGGGTGTTGTGTGCATATAGCACAATGGATATGATCATTGAGGGTGCGTAATTGTCACATGGAGCATCCAAATAGATAGTGGAAAAAAAATACATTTAAAAAAAAAAGAGGATAAAAGATAGATAAAAACAGATAGAAAAAAAATAAAGGTAATGGCGCTCTGGAGGGGCAGCGACCCGTGCCCTCCGGTCCGTCAGCTTACCCTATGTCCTCTGAAACACCACAATCCTCCACTGTCCTTGATGGTAATCGACCCACTGCCTGCTGCTTGAGTGTGTGCCGCGTTACACACTTGCTGTGGTTCCTTCCTGTTCGCCGGCCACGGGGACGTCTGATGGAGCCCACGCTTCCTTGCGGTCACATGGTCCTGGCTGACTGATGACGGGGCCGGCCACTGGACCCACCAGTGGGTGGGGAGACTTGGGAAATGTAGTTCTATTATGCAGCTCCGGGTGTGCACATATGCTGTGTGCCGGACAAAGTCAGTGGGTTCGTTAGTGGATTCGCTGGCAATAAATCAATAAAGATGATGGTGTGTGTAGGACTGTCTCAAATCAAATTGACTGAGCTACTAAGTAAATTGCTTGTGGTCAATCATGGATATCCTTAAAACCTGGACTGTTAAAGTGCCTTGCGGACCAAGTTTGGGAACTTCTGGCATAGATAACTGAATTATCTTTGTAAAGCTTCATGTAATATATTGGTGCTATTTAAATAAATACCCATAGATGTGATCACTGCAATTTTGAATGTGAGATGCTTATTTATTTATTTATTTATTTATTTATTTATTTGACATGGTGAACTCAGGAGCATTTTTGATATGAGGCAAAGTGAGCCCCTTACTTTGTGCAGTAGGATATAGGCCTTGTACTTCCCCCTAAATGATCACCATAGCTCCTCAGTTTCTGAGAAGAGGAATTGAGCAGTGATTGGTCAGTGGATACCCCAATAATCAATCAATTTCTTTGTTTAGTGTATGAGCCATTTTAAGGGTGGCATAATGGATAAAGAGCACGTTTATAATACTTTACAGTGCATCTTCAAAGACTTATGATATGACTGGGGTGGATGATCTATAGTACTGACAATATCCATGATTTCCCTGGCTTTGGACTGTACTTGATTTTGGTAATATTTGTATGTGCTTCTAGTGCCATTCAGCAAAATAAATATTAAAGATGACTGTCAGAATATTATAATTGTCCACCCCCACATTCTTTTTTTTTTTAATCAATTGTGATTTTAATTATGTAGAATGTTTGGAAAAAAGCAGGAATTCTGTCTCATTAGCAGAAGGATACACACACATAAGGATGTTTAGCATTGATATTACTAAAAAAGCAATGTTCTCATTGCAGACACACATGTGAAACAGAGGAAGCTTTAATGCCTTTATTTTTTAAATCGGATTCCTGCCAATCAACAGCATTTGGGATATGACTACAAATAACATAAATGTGCTCTAACTATAGGTTACCAACCTTCTCTATTTTTATCACCAGCTGCTTTTGTTTTTCAGTTTAGATTTGAGTTGAGTGCCCAAAGCTTGCAGCAAGCACACGTGGCAGTGTTGCCTGTATTTTCATTTATCCTCTAGGCAGAATGGTGATATTTTCCGTTCTTTAAAATTCCTTTACGGAAACATTTGGAAGCTATTTACCAAGGAAACCCAGAGCTTCAGTGGTGTGGAACAATTTGGACTGACTTATTGATCAAGGTTGTTTGGCCTACTCAATAAAATATAACATGCACAGCATAACCTTGGTTAGATATGAACTTTAAAAACAATTACAATAGGCTCCCATATCTCAGTGTAATGTGCCTAAAATGTTGTCTATGTGGATGTCTTTTTTGTACATAGAATATAAATAGTATTTTATGTTGACATTTCATCCATAAAGAGTCAAGGCGGGGGGGGTTGGCAGAGTAATAGGCTGCTGGTTTCAAGTGACGATACAGTTGCTGGAATTGGTGGAGACTTTACAGCGAGTTTTAGTGGAAATAGTTTGCGAGCACACCTCAAACTCAGCAACAACCGAGTGGCATGTTAAAATACAGACTTGCTGGCATTCCAGTGTGTTTCCAATGTGTCTGTTGGAAACATGCTATTTTTTAAAGAAAAAAAATGCATGAGGTCCCCCCTCTCAGGTAAATCAGCACTATTGCTTGTGCCTAGGCTGTTATAGAAAAATCATGGGGGATATTTTGGGGGAAAGAGGTCCCCCAGATTTTTCCTCTACCAGCACTAGGTGGGGTAATAGTCACAGACTAGCATGTACCACATCTGGAGGGCAGGTTGTATCACGCTGAAAATTATGGGCTCAAAATTCTGGCTAATTAGACTGTACTCACATGCTATTACATATGCCCACTACAATATTGTACGAAACTTGCCCAAAAATTGTGAGTTTCACGAATTAGGAACCTATTACATTCAGTGTGTTCTTGCTAAGGTCACAGTGAGCAACCATAAATACATATCAGTAGCTAACTGTAGGAAATGGAGACATCCAATGGTGAAAGTAATATAATAGAAATATTTCTAATTATAACTCACCTGATTATATGTTAGCTCTGCAAGGTACACTTTTGGCTGTATTTATATCCTTACAGATCTATGGGCCTGATTCACATATGTACACAATGCTGATATTTACAGAGTCGAGCCATTATCAGCCAACTACGCATGCTTCTTAGCCGCAATGCGCACGCAGGGTGATTGAAATGTGATCAAATGTGATTATGGTGTAGTGAGGATTTATGTTCAAGTGATTGATAGACAGGGGCCGTTTTGTGGAAAGTAACAGTGAGTGGTGGCAGGTGTGTCGTTACTGTTTAGGTGTATACATATATAAATATATGTATCTATTTATATTTATACTGTATATATATATATATATATATATATATAAATATCATGGGTGTAGATGATGCCATAAGTGCGTACTACACCACACTGCACTCCAGGACTTAAGTATGAGACATCATCTTCGATTAAATTTACATATCGATGGAGCCAGGAAAATATTGATTTTCTAGATGTTATGGTACATATTGATCATGGAGTCATCTCCACTTCAGTGTTTCAAAAACCGAAGGATAGGAACACCTTGTTGGAATCAGTTAGCCACCACCCACCATCCTTGAAGAAGGGATTAGCATTTTCCCAGATGGTACGGATAGCTCGGATTACAAGTAATAGAGATGAACTATCAATGAAATTGGATGAAGTTGTTACTAAATTTAGGAACAGAGGATACAAACTACAAGAATTATTAATTTCCAAAAATAAGGTACTATCGTTGGATCGAAATGCCTTAATTACATCAAAAGATTGTCCTTCGGATAAACATCGTTTCCCTTGGACTACATCAAGTGCAGTGGTCCCTCGTGCGACCAAAGCGCTTTGGCCGATAGTGGCCAGTGATGCAGAACTTCCAATATTTCATAACAAACGACCCATGGCGTGTTATCGTAGAGGTAAAAATCTACGTGATTTGTTGGTACAAACAGACATCACAAATTATGCTCCTAAATCTGCTATATTCTCTATGGTAAAAAAACCAGGATGTTATAAGTGCGCGTCGTGCGTCACCTGTGGCTACTTGCAACCAGGTGATGTATTCAAGAATCCGCATACAAGCAAAGTGTACAAAATTAGACATGTACTCAGTTGCAACTCCCAGTACGTGGTCTATATTATATACTGTCCGTGTGGTCTCTACTATGTGGGGATGACGACCCGCACGTTCAAAGAGAGAATGGCTCTTCACAGATCCTCTATACGTGCAGCATTGGATGGGAAAGATTTTGATCTACCGGTGGCTCGACATTTTAAACAGATGGGACATCAATTGGTATCATTACGATAAAAAATCATCGATCACGTACCACCATTGAAGAGAGGAGGAGACAAAGGAGCAGCATTACTAAAATTAGAAGCACAGTGGATACTACGCCTCAATACAGTACACCCGAGGGGACTAAATGAGCGCATTGCATGGAATGCATTTATATAAATATTCGACTGCAAAAGGATTGTATTGACTGCTCCTACTTCCACTTTTTGCTTTGATTTATTTTTGGGAGGTTCAACCCAAAAAAAATTTTTTCACCACTAGCTGTGGTGAAATACAGCCAATTTTGATACATTTTAACTTTATACATTAATTATGATGTAAATTGATTCGTGTTCATATGCATCATCATCTTGCTTGTAATTGTGTTTTTTTAACCATATGTATTATGGATTGCATAGCCCCTCATGTAGCCACTGCATTTTATTGGTATAATTTTCTTTTTTTCTTTTTTCTTTCTTTTTTTCTTTTTTCTCTTTTCTTTTTCATACTGGTGTAGTCCTTGTACTTATTCTTTTTCTGATATGTATTGATCACATTTTTGGGCCATGTTTGGTGATATACTTTATCTTTATTTTTGCTTTACAGACTCTGCTCCGTATAAGCATTTTGGGTTGGCATGGCAACCCCCGAAGGTGCATAGTGGTGACGTCATATAGACGCGCCGCGTTCCCTCCGGCAGCACGAACACGGAAACTGAGTCCACGCACCAGTCACTTCTAAACGGTGGGGATATAAGGTAAGATACATTTTTTTCTTGTTATTTATGTATACCTGAAGACGGGGCGCTAGTCGCTCCGAAACGTCATCATTTTCTAATAAATTTTTCATACTTAAGTCCTGGAGTGCAGTGTGGTGTAGTACGCACTTATGGCATCTACACCCATGATATTTTAATTGTTATACACTTGCACCCGGGCAGCTATTCTAATACAGTGAGAGTTCCGGACCTTTGCTACCATATATATATATATTACCAATACAAACAAGCAGCTGCACTCTGAGATTTGTAAATAATCAAATGGTGTATTCACACAAATTTGTACAAATGTTTTGAGGCACAGCCACCCCTTTGTCAAGGTGTATATATAATTATATATATATATATATATATATATATATATCGGCACCAAAATGTTAATATATCTTGTCCCCCCAACTTTAAAATGGTGCCTCTGGATCAGGCCCTATGTTAGGTATGTTTAATTTTTTATCCATTGTTGACTTTACTAACACTAACTGCAGAGTGGATACAATGTTGCACCTTATTGGTAATTGAAGGTCGGTGAATATGAGGATTTAGAGGTTACTTGAGCAGGGGGGGGGGGGCAAATTATCTCCTTCTCTAAATGAAAGTAAAAGCATATAGAAGCATTTTATTAACTGATAACTAAACATTTACCATCTGTGCCCTGATCAGGTTTGTGTAAACCTGAAACATGAAGGCAAAGGATATATATACCATACAGGTAAATTAGGCATGTTTACGGGGAAGCAAAATATTTTTTTAATTTAATTTTAGTTTGCATTTGGAGATGGATGAGGAAAAAGCATGGGTTAGACAATTGTTAAATTAAAAATAATTCAGTTATCAGCACTGTGAAAATAGCCCTGACAAGGGCACCCCTAGGTAGACTTCAAAATATTGTAGTTATTTATAATGGTTCTGTGTATTGTAATATTTATATAATAATTATATGAGGACAGATTTTGTTTTTTTCAGTGTACAATTATTACTAAATAATAATGTATATTTTTAACTAGCTTATTAATATTATTGCCAGCTATGCATTCCTATCATATTATATCTTGCAATTATTTTCTTATTCTCGATCACATGATGGACTTTGAACGTGGAATGATTGTTGGTTCTCACAGCAATGATGCTAGCATTAGCAAAAAGGCTGCACTCGGGAATTGTTAAAGGGCACAAGTTGTTAACGTGTACACAGAGTGGGTCAGCAGACGAAAAACATGGGTCTGAGTGCAAGGCTTGTGGTCGTAAACAACTACTGAAAGCTCGAGCGGAACGGAGAATAGGCAGACTTGTTCAGTTCCACAGATGGACAGGAGTGCATGAAATTATGGCTAATCTGAATCAGGCACCAATGCAGATTACCTCTTAATGAACAATACACTTCACATTATATCATTTGGACTACAGAAGCAGAAGGTCTGTCCTCATGCCATTACTATCTGCTGCAAACAGGAAAAATGCTTACAGTTTGCTCAGGAAAAAAGGGAGTTAGACAGTAAATGAATGGAAACAGTTCATGTGGTTTGATAAATCACATATTCAATTAGACCATGCAGATGATTGGGTGAGGTTATGTAGACAAGTGCACAAAAACATAAATCCTTCTTGCATCATCACAACTCATAAATGGATTCACTACCATCAACCCTTCAGGAATTGTAAGATTTACTTCATCTCATTTGCACTAATATTCCCCACAAACATTCCGACAGGTAGTATAATTCATACCCAGAAGAATTCTAGCTGTACTAAGGGCAAAAGCTGGCCCAAAAAAGTACTAAACTGGTGGTGTATACAGCATTGGTCGAAGAAGGTTTAGGTCTATCAGAGATAGCAATGTGCCCTGTTGCTTAGCAGCCTAGACAGGGGACAGAGTCATGGACTGAGCAGGGTCATGTATTAGGCAGATAGAGAGTGAGATACAGCCTCCAATGGACCTATGAAGATGCCCTGATGCAGACACAGTAGCCAAGAAGGAGCCAGGGGAGGCATAGCTATCAGGAATGAAAAACAAACAACCATCAGAACACTATCGAATGATTTCCATTTGCTGGTTGCAAATATCGGACCATCACCATCAAATTGTAAAAACACTACCATTGGAGCAAAAACATTGATGGTTAATAACCATCGGATTCTGATGCCCATCCCTATGCTAAACCTACAGACAGACTCCGACCACCACTTCTCTACTGTATAGGTCTCCCTCTCAGCCACACACCCTCAGGGAACAAGAGGCACCTCCCATGGAAGTCAACGCTGTTCTCGGACAGGGTCCCCATGGCAAGGAAGCTCATGAAATAGAGGGTACATTGTACAAAGAGGACATTGCTCATCGCCATGTTCAACAGCTGGGGAGGGATGCACATGGAGGCTGTGGAAATATGCACAGGTGCCCCAGCCCCAAGGACAACCACTAATAGTACCTACCTTAACCCTTGACCCTAACCTAACCCATCCCTAACTCAAAAAGGGCAGACTAGATGGACCATATGGTTCTTATGTGTCATCAAATTCTATGTTTCTATAACATGCTGATGATAAATCTTGTGGTAGCTGCAATACAAATATTTCATCCATGATCCTCTTGCCCTTTGCAGCACACCCTAGTAGCCGAGCTCCAGCCAGCTGCAGGGCATCAGCAGTGTTGGTTGTGGTGACAATTGTGAGATGCAGGAGTGAGAAGCAGGGTTGTGGTGAGATGCAGGGGACTGTGGTGATATGGCATAAGTTGTTATGAAATGCAGGGGGTTTTGGTCAGATGAAATGTCTCCCATACGAAGCCTTGACGGGTCACTAGTACTGTATAATACAAAATCCCTAACATGACCTGACCACTGATTCTGATCATAATACAGTTCTATTACATGCTATTCAGATGTAATACACTACACCCCCAACGTAATCTGACCACTAGACATTATCATAAAGCTATTTTCTTATACTATAGACAGGTATAAGACATTACATTCCCAATATACCCTGAACAGTGGTCACAATCATAATAATATTCTACTACAATCTATACAGAAATGGGGCAATACGCCGATACACTGGAATTTGCCACTGGGCATGATAATAATGTAAATATAATAAATGTTGAATACCCACCTTTAACACATATTACCTTGCACAATATACGTGGCAGGATAAAATACCAACGGGATGTAGTTGGCATCCCGGCACACGGGATGCCGACGGTCTGAATACCAATGCTGAAATCCCGACAGGCAAGGATCCTGGCACCAGTATCCCGACCGCCGGCATCCCAAAGGTAAGTATCAGGGGTGTTAGGGGGAGGTTAGGGTTAGATAGTGAGGTTAAGCATTAGGGGGAAGGTTAGGGTTAGGCATCAGGTAGGGAGTATTAGGTTTAGGGTGCAGGGAGAGGGAGGTTAGGTTTAGGCACTAGAGGGGTAGTTAGGTTTAGGCACCGGGGAGGGGGTATTAAGTTTAGGGTGTGGGGAGGGGGGGTAGGTACTAGGGGGGCGGGTTAGGGTTAGGCACCGGGGATGGTGGGTTAGGGTAGGGGTTAGAAAAGTACTTACCATTCCTTCCTATGGGTGCCGGGATTCTGGCTGTTGGGTTGCTGCTGCCGGTATTCTGACCAGTGGCATCCTGACAGCCGGGATTTCATACCCAACCCAATACCAACATACTAAATACTGCATCTAAGAACCTAAGCAAGAGAAGTAACTATATACAGTATTTGTAAAAAAAACAGCAACATTGTAATTGGCAAAAATGTGGGACTGTACATAAATAATAGGGACAATTTAACTATTGTAATAGCTGTCTCCACCCTGTACTCTCACATGGAGACTATAAAATCTCACATTCTATACATGCTGTACAATATATTTCCCTTGTCGCATCCCACTCTCAGTTGATAAGTTCAGTTCATACATAGGCATGAGATATATTTCCATTTGCTGAGCCAAGGACAAAAAGGCTAATCTTCTCCTTGCCCTTCAAACTTTCTGTCTCTCTTCTCACCATGCAAGGAACTGTAAAGTCTGCTGAATAAACATAAACATGGGCCAGGAGCCAGAATATTTCTGTCTTGCAAGAAAAAAAAGCTGAATTCTGAAGCACAATTTAAAAATAATCTCACATGTAAACACAAATGTGACATTAGATTGGTGGATAAATGCAAACCACAGCTTTCAGGTGGAAACCACTTCAGGATTACATCAGTTGTCTGCAGAGGTATTTAACAAGATAGAAATTGTCACAAACAAGTTAAATAAATGTGGGAGTTGTGAACCAATATGCAAATTATGATAAAGTCATTAGTTCATCTTATAGCAGCGATGAGAGATGTTGCAGTGAGCTGAGAAATTAGCAATTTTTGGGCAGAACAGGCAAGAAACATTCTATGTATAGGAGTGATGGTGCTGTGATGCTTAATGGATAACACACAGAAAGCCTGAAGGGATATAAATACTTTACTATTTATAAATAGATACCAAACTACTCATAGGGTTCCAATGCTCTTTCCATACAATAACATTTTGCTATGGAAATCATATTGTGGTCATGACCTGGTAGACAGACATTATTTACTCTCAGTCACATATTTTTACTTTATAATGTTTATTTATTTTTTGCTGGGTCTAGAGAGTTATCTTGAAGGAGGGATGTGTGTGTTACTGTCAGTCAAGCTACAGATGTATTGCCACAATAATGACCATTCAATGTTCCTTCAGGACCTTGGAAAGCTAATAAATCTTGTCATGAAATGAATGTTGACCTACTTCTAGTTAAAACACAAGAATCTGAAACCATCATACTTCATATCAGTTACCTGTCAGAGATATATTACTTACACACAAAATTCACTCTTCTGAACTTTTTTTTTGGAGGGAGGTATAGAGGGGTAAATGTGCAAGATAGATAGAAGCATTTAGTTTACAAGTGTTATCAATAGTACATTCAATATGTTACCATTAAAACCTTATTTAGAAGATTCAAGTATGCTGTCAACCTCATCACATACCCAACGTTGATGGTGCAAATAGGTTGTATTTTGTGACACCTCATTGGGGGACAGGTTTAGAAAGTGTATGCATGAACCATGAAAATTAAGTATCTATTCAATAAGGTACTAGTTAAATACTCTATATTAGACAGTGCATGTAAACCAATGGTTAGATAAACATGTATATTGAGGGATTCTAGTTGTGTTTGCAAATCAGAATCACTAAATCTAGTTTGCACATTTATCTTCAAGAAAAAAGTCCACAAAGTTATACATATTCTTTCATTTACAGCGTTGACTACCAAGACCCTTGAAAGACCCATTTAATCTAAACTATCTTGTGTAACAAAACATTACATCCTGAAAGTAGATATTAATTAAGCATTCTCTGAGATTATAAAAAATTCAGAATTTGCATCTAGTTAATCCCTTTGAAACGATAAAGCTACAAAATACATTCTGGATTTAAAGTCTTCTAAAATGTAATTATTCAACAAGAACTTTGAAAAAAATAAATTGTATTGTATTCAAAATCCTTAAAATTTATATTTCAAGTGACTTATTAAAGCAGTTATAAAATATTTGTGTATTGATATATATACAGCAATTATCGGCCTGAAAACTTTACCCTCAAGAATTCATCAGTAAACTGTATATTTCCAGTCTGATCAGAGCATGTTACTGCATTAGATGGTGTATGGTGATAACTGATCGTATCAATCATTTCTTTAGAATTATAGTTTAGATATTTTATTTAAGCAAGAGAAGTCTCTTGTGCAATAGCATCTTTGGATCCAATTTGCATGATTGACCTCTGGCCAGTTCCAAATCTTTTCTTGGAAAAGTCAATAAAACAGCTGTAGCAATGCAATTTGAAAGCCACATATCAGCCCTTGACATTTATAACCCTTTCTAGTGCAGTCCTAAAGAACAGCACAAGACAAAAATGTTCCTAATAGTGTTATCAATGATCTACTTGTGACTCGGGGTTAGACCTAATTTGGATGTCTCAGGTACATTTAATAAAAGAGTGACTGGATTTACAGGGGTCTGGGTGGGTATGTGTTTTTAGTGCATTGCTATATTTAGAATTAACTGCATTGTGAGTGAGTACCCCCAACATGAGTGCTTATATGACCTAAATACTAAAGCCACTCTATTCAACAAACACTTTTCCATTACTTTTCCTAGGAAAATTTAATTGCTTGTTAAAGGCCAAGTAGCAAAATAATAAAAATAACTAATTTAAAAAAAAGAAGAAATTAGACAAATATCAACATCAAACCTATTTAATGTTGAACCTGCTTTAGAAGTAGAAAGGACCGGGTACAGAATGTTACATTCTTCCAATAGAAAGGCATTGAAGGCAATAGCTTCATTGACAGTGTCATGATCCTGACTTATTTCCCGCATAATTTACTAATATGTCCTGTGACTGGGATAAAATTAGGAAGCCGGCGGTCGAAATGTCGACCGCCGACTTCCCAACACTGAAAGCCCAGCATGGGACTAAAGATAGGCGTCTAAATACCGACGCCTATCATTAGCCCCATGCTGAAATCCCGATGCCCGGCATGCCAAATGTAGGTAAGCCAGACGTTGGGAGCTGTTAGCTGCAGGGGGGAAGGGTTAGGTGTAGGGACTCCTGGGGGGACTTAGGGTAGGCACCCCCCAGGAGGGTTAAGCTAGGGAAAGGGGAGGATAGGGTTAGTCACCACTGGGGGGAGATAAGGGTTAGGCACCCCCCTGGGAGAGTTAGGTTTAGGGTAAAGGGGAGGGAGGGTTGGGTTAAACCACCCCTGGGGGGAGGTAAGCATTAGGCACCTCTGAGGGAGGGTTAAGGTTACAGAGGGGAGAGGGGTAGGGATAGCCTACTTACCTCTGCTATACTCAAAGGGGTGGGACTTTGTAGGGTTTTTGACTTAAGCCATTTTTCTTGCTAGCTATCTTTGGATGGCCAATTGGGGGTTTTCATTAATTAGTGTCCACCCTTGCCTGCATCTCTGTATAAGTGTCAGTCTTTCAGCTGGAACCCTTACTGGATGGTGCAGGTTTTTCAAAGTGCAGTGTTTTTTAAGTGCAAAACTGTAGTGTTAGACATGCGTTATACCGAAGATAAACATAAGGAGAAAACTCTAAGTTCCATCAAACAACAAACCTCAATGGTCTAAAGATTCAGGCTACAACAGGACTCCCTGTGCAGTCACGGCAAGAACCCTTCTATTGCTATTAATAATGCTGGCCTTCTGATTCTCGTATACATCTCAATGCTTATCGTACTTGTTCCCATGTCAGTTTACATCTTTCCACTTTAAAATACTGTCCTTTATCTTAGCTCTCCAGGCTAGCCTCACATACTCTATTGGCTTACAATCTGCATTATTTTTCAAATTCTGCACACATTAGATCCCCACTTTTAATCCTCCCTATAGCAAACTTGTTAATCTGCATGCATATTTACCATCACTGTTCTTTCACTTGCATTTCTAAAAATCTCTTGCATTCATAATTCATAAACATTCCCAAATTTCATTCCTCTTGTTTACACCATGACAAGGTTTTCGTCAACTCCCTCCTTCACTCAGTCTCTACCTAATCCTCTGTTCTGCCCTCTGCTTCCACCTTTATCATTTCCCTCTTATCTCTTCCACCTCCTCCTCCCATTCTCCCCCCTCCTCTGTCTGCCTACTCTTCCCTCCTCTCCCATTACTCCACTTTCTTTCTCTTCTACCCCCCGTCTGTCCTACTACCCTATCACTAAACCCTCCTCCTACACTCCTCTCCCTGTCACTTCACCCCACTGCCATCTACATCTCCCTCCCTACCCACCTCCTACAGGTTCCCTTTCTAGCTCAGGTGCCCACACCATCGCTAAACTCTATTCATATCGGTCCCCCAAATTAATCTTACCTCCATGTTACAGCAACCCGGATAATCTTATTCATATCTCCCCCACAAATTCTATCTCTCTATCCTGTGCCCTCTGGAATGCCAGGTCAGTCTGTAATAAACTGGTCCCCACCCATGACCTTTTCATCTCCAACTCTTGGAATCTCCTAGCCATTACTGAAACCTGGATCTCACCCTCTGACACCACTTCTCCTATCCTCTGGGGACCTTGCCTTCTCCCACACCCCCTGGCCTGGGGGTCACCATGGTGGTGATGTTGGAGTCTTTCTATCCACCAGTTATTCCTACCAGCTAATACCCTCTGAACCATCCCTTACATTCCCCACATTTGAGGTTCATGCTATACACTTCTTCCTACCAGTAAACCTCAGAGTAGCTGTCATTTACTGTCCCCCTGGCTCTCCCTCAAAATTCCTTGACAACTTCGCTTCCTAGCTCCCTCTCTTTCTCTCCTCAGATCTTCCCTCCATTATCCTAGGTGATTTTAATATTCCGATTGATATTCCCACAGAATCCTCTGCAGCTAAACTCCTTACATTCACCTCTTCATTTGGTCTCGCCCAATGGACCTCATCACCCTCCCATGTGAGTTTGCACTCACTTGACCTGGTCTTTACTCACCATTGTGATATTTCTGATTACTTCAATTCCCCATTCCCCCCTGACCATCACCTTCACTCTTTTAACCTATCCCTCTCTCCTTACACTCCTTTACCTCATAAGGCTACCATTACTAAGTGTAATATTGAGGCTATTGACAATGTTGCTTTTTTCTCCCTGCTAGACTCTCTTTTCTCCCCTATCCTTTCTCTCTCCTGTCCTGAACAAGCTACTTCCCTGTACAATTCCTCCCTTACTACTGCTCTTGACTCTGTTGCACCGGCAATAACTACACACCCTCGCAGATACACACCACAACCCTGGCATTCCAAATGCACCAGGTACCTGCAAAAGTGTTCAAGAATTGCCGAGCATCAGTGGTGCCCTGTCTCTCTCCAAACAAACATATTTCAAGAACCTCATCTCCTCCCAGTCCTCAAACCCCCGGCATCTCTTTGCCACTTTCAACTCCCTCCTCTGCCCTTCCCCTCCTCGCCTCCCCTCCCCGCTCTCTGCCCTTGATTTTGCCACCTACTTTACATCTAAAATTTACTCCATACATCAGGAAATCATATTGCACCAGACCATCAGCACTCCTCCTCCTCCTTTCCCTGACCATCCCCCCTTTTGGTCTCACCAACTCTGACATCCTTCTCCCCTGTTTCTGGAGAGGAAGTCATGGCCCTTATCTGGTCCTCCCCTCCTTCCACCTCCCCTCTTGACCCTATCCCTTCCCGTCTCCTCTCCTACCTGTCTCCTTCTGCCTGTTCCCATCTTGCTCATCTCCTTATTCTCTCTCTATCATCTGGCACTGTCCCTTCTGCATTCAAACATGCCCTTGTCTCCCCCATTCTTAAAAAAACCTACCCTTGATCCTAACATACTTTCCAACTATTGACCCATCTCTCTTCTCCCTTTTGCTTCCAAACTCCTTGAGCGTATTGTCTACAACCGCCTTACCACCTTTCTTTCCTCACACTCACTCCTTGACTCATTTCAATCTGGCTTCCATTCTCTCCACTCCACTGAAACTGCCCTCACGAAAGTCAGCAATGACCTCCTTGCTGCCAAATCCAAGGGCCACTACTCTCTGCTCATTCTCCTTGACCTCTCTGCTGCATTTGACACTGTAGACCACCCTCTCCTCCTGCAAATCCTTTACTCTCTCAGTTTATGTGGCACTGCCCTCTCCTGGCTTTCCTCCTTCCTCTCTGATCATTCCTTCTCTGTATCCTCTCATGACTCCTATTCCCCTCCCCCACTTTCACTAACAGTAGGAGTTCCCCAAGGTTCTGTTCTTGGACCTCTCCTTTTCTCCCTATATATGTCCTCTTAAGGTGAACTCATAAACTCTTTTGACCTCCAATATCATCTCTATGCTGATGACACTCATATTTACCTTTCCACCCCTGAGCTCTCCCACTCGCTCCTTACCCATATCTCCAACTTTCTCTCTGCTGTCTCTTTATGGATGTACCAGTGCTTTCTTAAACTTAACATGTCTAAGACTGAGCTAATCATCTTCCCACCCTCTTCCACTACATCACTTCCCACAATTTCATTATCTATTGATGGCACAACTATCTCCTCTAGCCCCAAAGTGCGCTGTCTTGGAGTTATCCTAGACTCCTCCCTCTCCTTTAAACCACACATTCAGCACCTCTCGCTTTGCTGCAATAGCTGGTACTGCTCATCTCAGCATTCCTGCAATAGCTGGTTGTTACAAGTCGCAGTCATGACTTGACACTTTCTGACAGTATGCCCAGACAGGACAGGGTGACTCCAGTTCTTCCTGTTGCTAGGAGATCAGCATGCCTCAGGAAGTGATGTGTATTCCACAAGTGCAAACCTGATTGGGACTTGAGCCTATTTATACTCACTGATCCATTGCACCTGTGCCAACTATAGAGTGTCTGTGAGTTCCCTCGGCATGGCTGCAGAGTCAGGTTGTTTATGTTATCCTGTTCACTGAACT
Organism: Taudactylus pleione; assembly: GCA_031769625.1. Classification (NCBI taxonomy): domain Eukaryota; kingdom Metazoa; phylum Chordata; class Amphibia; order Anura; family Myobatrachidae; genus Taudactylus; species Taudactylus pleione. Next base: position 60,320 of record JAUIMM010001472.1, read on the forward strand.
CCCACATGGCTTCCTAGCCGCTCCAAGTAGCTTCCGTGCTACCACCAATCTCCAAACGGCTTCCTAGCCATATCCAACAACTCCTGTGCTGCCAACGTTCACCATATGGCTTCCTAGCTGCTCCAAGTAGCTTCCGTGCTTCCACCAATCTCCAAACGGCTTCCTGGCCACATCCTGCGGTTCCCGTGCTGCCAACATTCATCCTATGGCAATTACCCCAACATCGGCACCATCGCTGCAACATCGGTGCACTTGCCACACCATCGGCTCTCAAAGCCATTATCAAACCATAGACTGTTTATCTATGGAAATTGCCCCCAACATCGGCAACATCACTGCAACATCGGCACAGTTGCCGCACCATCGGCTTTCAGAGCCATTTGCTAACCCTAGATGGTTTATCTACAGCTATTGCTGCACCATCTGCACCATTGCCGCACCATCAGCACCATTGCTGCACCATCGGCATAATTGCCACACCATCGGCATCATTGCTGCACCATCGGCACCATTGCTGCACCATCGGCATTGCTGCCACACCATCGGCTCCCAAGCTATTGCCCAAAAAAAACTCAAACTGTACTCTCACAACCACCGTACCATTGATATCCTTATAATCATCAACTTTGTCAGTCCTAACTGTACATTCTTTACCTATTAAATTCCCCTGTATCTCCATGTGAGCTGCTACTACCTCGAGCATAAGTCCAGGGGGCCGCCTAAGTACCGGTGAACATATCCTAGTTCTAAGGAGATAACGGGTGGTTGTTATTGGCAGAAGATCTCGCTAGCTGGGTTCTTGTGGTGTCACATGGGGAAGGCATTGGAATTCGTAACATTATAGTCGGCCCAAAAAATAATAGTTGATACACTAGGATATCTGGATCAACATCATCACCACGTGCGACAGGTTCTCCAAAAATTGCGGGAGAACCATCTGTACGCCAAGTTGGAGAAATGTGAATTTGACGTCACTCAGGATTCTTTTCTGGGATATACAATTTCGTCCAAGGGATTTTCAATGGATCATGGAAAAGTTGAGGCCATACTTAAGTGGGACCAACCAACTTCCCTTAAGATGCTATCCAGCGGTTCCTCTGCATTTCCAACTATTACCGCCAATTTATTAAATCCTTTTCCAGCATTATGGCATCCATTGTTAATCTGACCAAAAAAGGAGCGGATACTTTAAACTGGCCAATTGAGGTGATCCAGTCTTTCAAAACTCTCAAGGTTGCTTTCACTCAGGTACCTGTTCTTCGACATCTTGATCCTGACCATCCTTTTAACAGAGGTAGATGCCTCTGAAGTAGGAGCTGGAGCCGTTTTGTCACAGAAAGACCCTGCAGATAGTAAGTTGCACCCATGTGCATTCTTTTCTCGCAAATTTTCCTCTCCCGAATGCAATTATGATGTAGGAAATCGGGAATTACTAGCTATTAAATGGGCTTTTGAGGACTGGAGATACTGGCTGGAGGGGGCCAAACACCAAATTTTGGTTCTTACTGACCACAAGAACCTGTCCTACATTCAGTCCGCTAAAAGGTTGAATTCCCGGCAAGCACGTTGGGCTTTATTTATTATGCGGTTCAACTTCCTCATCTCCTTCCGTCCTGGTTCCAAGAACATCAAGGCTGATGCCCTTTCAAGGAGTTTTGGACCTAGTCAACAGATATCCAGGTCAGATGAAGCTATCATTCCTGACTCTTTCTTCCACTGTGCACTCACCCGAAATCTGGCAGATCTCATTTGGGCATGTCAATCGGAAGCACCTCCGGAGAAGCCCTCTGGTCGATTGTTTGTCCCAGAGAAGTTTAGTAGAGCAGTTCTTCTGGATTTTCATGCCTCTTGAGTTGCTGGTCATCCTGGCATCAGTAAGACTTTCGAATTACTCTCCAGCTCTGTTTGGTGGCAGTCTTTGTGCCCGTACTAAAACACCTCGGACAGCTCCTTCTGGTCTGTTACTTCCACTTTCCATACCTAGGAGACCCTGGACTCACATTGCCATGGATTTCATCGTTGACCTCCCACTATCTGCTTGATGTTATCTTATCTGGATGGTGGTGGACCGGTTTAGCAAAATGGCACACTTCATACCATTGCAAAAACTTCCTTCTGCTGTCACCGAATCCCACCGCCTCTGTGGCTGTTATTTGCTGTTACTGAATCCCATCACCTCTGTGGCAGACTACCGCCTCCGTGCGGCATCAGACTTAACCCATTACCTCGAGGAACCTATCTTCCTCATAGTGTCATTTTTCATTGTGATTGGATAATATTCCATTGCTGACTTTGCTTTCTTTTTGCTTGTTTTCATGTTTGTTTTTGTTTCGTTTTGTACTGTGAGACGGCCTTTGGAGTCGTTTCCGTATTGCTTTATCAGTGTGTATTAATCTTAACAGTAAACATTTTTTTCCCAATACCATTTTCATAGTACGTTTATTCTGCAATACACTCATTACAAGGTTCCTGTGGCGCATGTTGCATGCTTTATATTTACTCATTTGCTAACCCTAGACTTCATCTATGGCTATTGCCGCACCATCGGCACCATTGCCGCACCATCAGCATCATTGTTGCACCATCAACACCATTGCTGCACCATCGGCACAGCTTCCACACCATCGGCTTCCAAGCTATTGCCCAAAAAATCAAACTGTACTCTCACAACATCCATACCATCGATATCCTTATAATCATTAACTGTGTCAGTCCTAACTGTACATTCTTTACCTATTGAATTCCCCTGTATCTCCATGTGAACCGCTACTACCTCGAGCATAAGTCCAGGTGGCTGCCTAAGTACTGGTGAACGTATCCTAGTTCTAAGGGAACAACGGGCGGTTGTTAATGGCAGAAGATCTCACTAACTGGGTTCTTGTGGTGTCACATGGGGTAGGCATCGGAATTCATAACACTGGTACTGCTCATCTCAGTATTCCTGCAATAGCTGGTTCTGCGTCACATCTCAGCAATACTGTGTTAGCTGGCTCTGCTCTGCATCCCAGCAATTCTGTAATAGCTGGTTCTGCTCCACATCCCAGCAACACTGTAATAGCTGGTTCTGCTCCGCATCCCAGCAATGCTGTAATAGCTGGTTCTGTTCTGCAACCCAGCTCTACTACTTACTCATAGTGTCATACCGAATGAAAATGCGTTACATCAAGCCTCCTAGTTTTCAACTGAGCCTCTCTAGTCCCACTCCTGTGGCAAATCCTTGAGGTAAATTTACTAAGAATCGAGTCTGACCGAGTTTGTTTTTTTTTAAACTCGATAAGCATCGCTGATATTCGTGTGATTTGATGCTTCTGAAACTCTCAAATTTACTAAGAAGTGTGTTTAGCTGAGATTGAGTTGGCCAATGGTGAAGCAGATCAAGATTTTTCACCTGAGTTGCAAGTTTAGAAAGAGATTACTCACCCAAGCTGCAGGTGTCTTCTCTCAGCCAAACTATCCCGAACAAGCATCTTGCAAATATCAGTGAGATATGTGAAGGCTGCTTTTGTGTTCTACCTGTCAAAAAAGGGTTAAATGTGTTTTAAAAAATTAGGTAGGGTTCCCCCCCACATAAAGCATAACCAGCCCCAGGTTGCTCAGCCAGTCCTGGTTCCTAAATATACCAGGGAAAAAAAACAAATAGGGTTACCCCATATTTTAGGACCCAGCACTGGGCTGCTGAGCCTGTCCTTGTTTTAAAAATAGGGGGAAAATTTGTGTAGGGGTCCCCTTATTTTTAAAACCAGCACCAGACTCAAATCCGGCCAAGGTGTAATGCCACAGCCAAGGAACCATTTCACCAGGTCTCCCCAGCCAAAGCATTATGACCTCAAGCCAGTCAGCCCAAGCTGGGTCCCCCCTTCCCCAAGCACCCCAGGCTTAAGCTGAAGCCTGACACTCTCCAGCACGTGGGTCACAGCCAATCAGCGGCCACTACATGTAGAGCGGCCTCTGAATGGCTGGTGGGAAATGTAAATTCCAGAACAGTTGCATCTTCTGGCATTCCATGTTATATAATTGTATGTGGTCATGGGTACACTTGTTTTTTTGTGTTGCCAAGATCCGGGGATGCTACGGAGATCAGCGCAAGGAAGGAGATGAGTATAGGATTTTTTTTACAGGTACACCCATTGGAATTCTACATGGAGAAGTGGACAGAACATGTGCCAACATTTAAGTATGTGTGAGTGTGGTAGGTAGGAGTGTGTAATAAAATTGTTCTTACTATGGTGTGTGTGTCTTGTGGATTTTTCACAATTTTTTTACAGCGGGGGTACAGGGGCCAAAGAGCAGGCAGGCTGGCACCTGTAGTTCCATGGTAAAAAAAACTGCAGGGATGCGTTGAAAAGCCACAGGCTTCAGCTTAAGCCTGAGGTGCTCAGGAGAGGGGGGATCACTTTTTGGGGGCGTCCCCACCACCCCTGAGATCCTTGGCTTTGGCTAACCAGCTTGGGGTGATAATACTTTGGCTGGGGAGACCCCGGTGAAAGGGTCCCCTGGATGTGGCATTACACCCTGGCTGGATCTGAGTCCGGAGCTAGTTCTAAAAATAGGGGGATCCCCTTCACAATTTTCCTTCCTATTTTAAAACAAGGACAGGCTCAGCACTGGTTCCTAAAATACGGAGTAACCCTACTTGTTTTCCCCCCATATTTTTAGGAACCAGGACTGGCTGTGCAGTCCGGGGCTGGTTATGCTTTTATGGGGGGCCCTAAATCTTTTTTTTTTAAATTAACTATTTAGATAAGGCTTACATTCAGAAACATACACAAATCACACTGATCTGTGTATGTTTCTGCCAAACTTACAGCTCAGGAGGTGGTCTATTTGACACTTCACTTTAGCTGCGAGTTTGCTACAATTACACCCAAGAATGTAATCTTGAATCTCAGTAAATTCCCAATTTGTGTCTTTTTCATGAAAAGTACTTCTGAGTTTGGCCGATGGTGAGTTTATTCAAGTTTGCAATCTCACCTGAGTTTTTCAGTGAAAAGAGAGAAATTTCACCCAAGCTTGTCTTTAGTAAATTTGCGAGTTGCATAAATGCCTAAACTCACCCGAGATTGCAATCTCATCCAAATTCAAATCTTAGTAAATATATCCCCTAGTCTGAGTCCACTCACAAATTCCAGCCTGAAAGTAAGCACTGGCCTAATGGCAAGAAACATGGAATGAACTCTGACTTTCTGCAACTTATTGCTGCTCGAATGGAATGATTAGAGGCCACGCAGTGATGATCTCTCTGTATGTTAAGATAGCCTCCAAACTAATGTCTGAGGCCTACAGGCTCCTAACTCATCTGAACCAGCTTCGACTCCTTCAATGAATCAATTAATCAGTTCAGCAGTCTCAGCTCCTCCTCCTTCTTTGCAACTTCACTTCCTGACATTGGACAGGCTCAATGGTACTTCTGTTAAAGCTGTGCCTCCTGAATTGGGTTCTTCCTCTCTCAATTACTTTCGGACTCCTCAGCTCCCTACTGCTGTTATACTGGAATGTTTTAAGAGTCTTCGCCCACTTTTGGAACAGTTGCAGAATCTCCTATCAAGAATCAACCTGATGTTTCCCAAAATTATTGTATGTGCTCCCAGCACTATGGAGACCTCTCCTCAATTTTTTTGTGTTCAAAGGAACTCCTGCTACAGACTCTTTTAAAAGTAAGGCTTTTCCTTCAGTGCAGACAGAGAAGCTACCTATGGACCAAAGCTGAACGCCAGTGATGCAAGGAATTATTTCTGTTTTTACTGTGGAAATTCTGATCACTTCTACTCCTTCAGTGAATCAATTAATCAGTTCAGCGGTCTCAGCTACTCCTCCTTCTTTGCAACTTCACTTCCTGATATCGAACAAGCTCAATGGTACTTCTGTTAAAGCTGTACCTCCTGAGTTGGGATCTTCCTCTCTCAATTACCTTTGGACTCCTCAGCTCCCTACTGCTGTAATATCAGAACATTTTAAGAGTCTTCACCCACTTTTGGAACAGTTGCAGGATCTCCTATCCAGTATCAATATGATGTTACCCAAAATTATTTGAGGTGCTCCCAGCACTACAGAGACCTCTCCTTAATTTTTTGTGACCAAAGGAACGCCTGCTACAGACTCTTTTAAATCTAAGGCTTCTCCTTCAGTGCAGAAGGAGAAGCTACCTATGGACTGAAGCTGAACACCAGTGATGCAAGGAATTACCTCTGTTTTTACTTTGGAAATTCTGATCACTTCATTAAAAATTGTACCCTTTGGAAACCAATCAGTATGTCCTCTGCAGTCTCTGTTCCCACTACTTTTGGTAGAGGTGTCAAGAAGGGTGCCCAGAAAGAGACTAAAATTCATGATTGGAGCCCTGTGACAAGAGCCTATTCCAGTTTTGGGAACCAAACAAGAATAGTTAAATCTTTTAGGTTGAGAGAAGTGTCTGATTTGCCAGCCTCAAGAGATGTTTCCACTGTTCTGACCCATGGAGGAATTTCTACTGTTCTGACCCCAGGAGGGGTTTTTGCTGTTCTCACCCCAGGAGGGGTTTCCGATATTCTGACCCCAGGAGGGGTGTCTGACTTATCAGCCTCAGGAGAGGCATCTGATTTTACAGCCTCTGGAGAGGCATCTGATGTTCCAGCCCAAGGAGGGGTGTATGCTTTACCAGTCTCAGGAGAGGCATCTGATTTGCCGGCCTCTGGAGAGGTATCTGAATTTCCAGCCTCAGGAAAGGCATCTGATTCCACAGCCCCAGGAGGGGCATCTGATTCCATAGCCCCAGGATGGGCATCTGTTTTGCCAGCCTTTGGAGAGGCATCTGATGTTCCAGCCACAGAAGTGGTATCTGATTGATCAGCCCCAGGAGGGGCATCTGATTCTATAGCCCCAGGAGGGGTATCTGTTTTTCCAGTGTCAGAAGAGGTATCTGAAATTCTAACCCCAGGTGGGTTATCTAATGTTTAAGCTCCAGGAGAAAAATCTGATCTGTCAACCCCAGGAGGAGTATCTTAGTTGTCAACCCCATACAGGGTCTCTGGATGAATTTTGTTTTATGCAAAAACTATTTTACATTTAACAATCAATTTTTCCTGGAATCCATAGGCACAGCATTGGAGGCCGCTTGTGCCCCCACATATGCCAAAATTTGTTAGGAGTAGTGGGAGTGTGAAGTGGCATTTGGTGAGAACAATTACCAATTTACCAAGCTTGTTAATACATGTCTTTGGTATAAAGATGACATATTGGTCATCTGGGAGGGTGATACAGAACAACTGGACAAATTCATGGCCACCCTCAAAAAGAACAAGGTAAACCTCAAGTTTACATATGACGTTAGTCAAACCAGAATATAATTCTTAGATCTGAGAATATACAAAGATCAAGACAGTATGATAGCCACAGAATCTATTGAAAGAGTACTGCTACAAATAGACTCTTACACCACTCGAGTTCTCATTTTCCCCCCACACTGGAAAATATACATAAGGTAGAATTCCAGAGGTTCTGAAGAAATTGGTCCAATGATCTAATTACCAAACCAAAAGTTTGGATTTGGTTAATCGTCTGAAAGAAAGAGGCTACAGTGGCAAAACAATCAAGAAAGCCCGTAAATTTGCCCCACAGACAAATGTGAAGCCTTGATTTATGGTGGAACAAAACCCATAGATACAAAGAAATCTGGCAATAATAGTTTTGTGGGAAAGTCTTGTAGGAACTAGAGAGAGATTAAGAATTTGTTACAAATTACTGGCATATTTTGCTTTCGGGTTTAGTCATAGTGGTCAAACTTGACAAATCCGTTGCCATGAGTTGGAGAAGACCAGCGAACTAAAGGGACCAATTAGTGAGGAGTCACTATGCAAAATGTCCTCCTAAAAACAATTGTGACGGGAACTTATCCATGTGGGTCTTGCAAAATATGCGATCACATTTTGAATATCCAAAATATCAAAGACAAGTATGAGACACTATATCAACTGTCGCGGCAAGAATATAATTTACTGCATCATGTGTTCATGTGGGTTGAAATATATTGGCATGACATCGTACATGCTGAAACAAAGAATACTTGAGCATCTGGGCACCATCAGGCATGCAGAATCAGATAACTCAATCAAAGATTTGAAGGTATTTGGTCTAGAAACTGTAACTGTAAACAGAGGAGGAGATGTGATAAAGAAACTCCTGAAAAAAGAGAGTTATTGGACTTTCAGATTAGGCAGTATTGCCCCATATGGAATGAATGAAAATATCAACTTCAATGTCTTTTTATAATAAAACTCAATATTTTATTATATAATATAGGCCCCCATTTACTAAAGAGTTTTATCACCAAAACGAGTGATAAATATCACTGTATATGATAAATGGTGCTCCAGCCAATCAGCTCCCAACAGTCATTTTCTAACAGTTGACAGTTTGGAGCTGATTGGCTGGAGCACCATTTATCATATACAGTGATATTTATCACTCGTTTCGGTGATAAAACTCGTTAGCAAATGAGGCCCCTAGTCCCTTCATTCTACAGATCAATTTTATCCCATATTGCAGTTTAATTTTCTCACATATATTTTGCATAAACTCACTTTTTTATTTACTTTTCTCTAGATATTTACACAAATTCATTAGTCTACAACAGGGGTGACCAACTCGGTCCTCGAGAGCTACCAACAGTTCACGTTTTCCAGGTTTCCTCACAGAATCACAAGTGTAATAATTAGCTCCACCTGTGGATCTTTCAAAATGTGTCAGTGAGTAATGACTACACCTGTGCACCTGCTGGGTGACCTGGAAAACATGAACTGTTGGTAGATCTCGAGGACCGAGTTTGGCCGCCCCTGGTCTACAATATATTCACTTATCACATTGTATATGCACAAACACACTCATCTTTATGAAAATGTATGAGAGAAGAATACACTGATTTTTAAACATGGAGTATAATAGGTTACTCCTGTACAAAAATTTAACACAATTTATCACAGCCACATACTTTATACAGTAATTTATATTTATTTTAGCAATTTCTTATTCTATAGAGGACATCTCACTTAGATCATGTTAATGAGCTTATGTTTTGATATATTACCGTATATACTCGAGTATAAGCCGAGTTTTTCAGCACAAAAAATGTGCTGAAAAAGTACCCCCTCGGCTTATACTCGAGTCAAGTGTAGCGCTGACCGGACGGAGTTCGGTCAGCGCTACACACTGCCAAACACACAGCCGCCGGAGCCGGCAGCTGCGTGTTTGGTGTAATCAGCAGCCGCTGAGAGTCTGTCAGACTCTCAGCGGCTGCTGCTGCTCCCACTGCGGGAGCCATCTTCCGGCTCCCGCAGTGGGTGATGGGAGACACGTCGTCATGACGACGTCTCTCCCATGCAAAGCGGCCAGCGGCGGGAGCGGAGGAGCGGACAGCGGCGGGACCAGGAGCGGGAGTGCAAGGTAAGTGTTTATTTTTTTTAATTCTTTTCACGTCTCTCTCTACTAGGGGGGGGGGACTACAGGGGGCACTACCAGGGGGCGATGACTACAGGGGGCACTACCAGGGGGCGATTACTACAGGGGGCACTACCAAGGGGTATTATCAGGGGGCGATTACTACAGGGGGCACTAAAAGGGGGGATTACCACTGGGGGAACTACCAGGGGGGATTACTACTGGGGGCACTACCAGGGGGGGATTACTACAGGGGGGGATTACTACAGGGGGCACTAAAAGGGGGGATTACTACAGGGGGCACTAAAAGGGAGGATTACCACTGGGGGAACTACCAGGGGAGGATTACTACAGGGGGCACTACCAGTGGGGGATCACTACAGGGGGCACTAAAAGGGGGGATTACTACTGGGGGTACTACCAGGGGGGGATTACTACTGGAGGCACTGAAAGGGGGGATTACCACTGGGGGCACTACCAGGAGGGATTACAACTGGGGGCACAACCGGGGGGAATTACTACTGGGGGCACTACCAGCTGCTGCCATTTCCCACACTAGGCTTATACTCGAGTCAGTAAGTTTTCCCAGTTTTTTGGGGTAAAAGTAGGTACCTCGGCTTATATTCGGGTCGACTTATACTCGAGTATATACGGTACCTACATCTAGATGTCAGTTATCTAGTTAATCATGTAATATATTTATTTGTGAGATAATCATGCTTTAATATATGTAGTATATATATATATATATATATATATATATAGTACAACAGCACTCCCTTTATGTCCAAATCCAGCGTCGGGTGCCCACCTTAGTAACCCTGCAACCAGGGTTCAATGTACAGCATACAGATAGGCAGAACTCCACACACAGCTGGATAAATGGTATCAACATTTCGAGGATTCTTTAATACCTGGTCATCAGGATAACGACATATACAAAACACTTACCTTAAATACCCTCCACCAACACTGCGTGCAGCGTCGGCTCCCGGGGAAACAGGAAGTCACACCACAGTGACGTCATCCATATTCACCCATTGCCAAGGTAACCGCTCTGTGTATAAACAATAAACAGTGCAATATATATACAACTTAATGCACTAATATTGTAATTTATTAATAAACACCAACAAGTACATTTTCCTACTGTATATTAGGACATATTCTCATTAATGCATGATTTCATCATACAAATTCTTTATTAGCAATAAATTATTATTCCATGAATTCATTATTCCATTAATTCCATATAAAAGAAGATAATTACTAATAGATTCCTCTTCTTATGAAGCCTTCAAAACACGATGTTCAAGTACATCTTAAGAGTATAATGAATACTGGGCTTCCTGAAAATATTACTCAAGTAATTAAGATGTACTTGTCACTAATGTCCTCATTACAATGATCTCTTTTGGATCATGACCATATATGACAAATATATAAGGTATTAGAGATATCTGTGAAACTTATCATTTAGTATGTATATATATATATATATATATATAGTGCCAGATTAAGGCCCTCGTGGGCCTGGAGCAGAAATTTATGAAGGGCCTATTGCGTGCTTCCGCAGAAGGTGTGATTACTGATATTGGGGGTCCTTTGAACAAAGTAAAAAGGTGCAGAACATGAAAACATAATAAATAATACTAAATAAATATTCAATAAAAATATGTAATCTGCATATTACTTAACATGCACATTATTAAATATTAATATTAAATACAAATAATATATGTAAACTGTGACTGCAAAAATGGCTCCATAAGTATGGGGCCAAACTGTAAAAAGGTATGCTTTTTGGAATTTGGTACATAGGGGTCAGACCATAGTCCACCTGTGGACTGCAGCCAAAAGATAGATCAGATAGATACAGTTGCAAGACCCAAATTTTCGGCAGGATGCATACAGACATAATACTTAATACCCACACCAGAAATGAGGGCACCCTTCTACATATATACCGGTCTTGATCCTTTCTTTATGGACGGAGGTATTTCAGTTGATTACCCAGATCACAGGGGAGGCCCTTCCACAATTGCCTGAAATTGCTCTCTTACATTATTTCCCCCTTTCAGTGCAAAATTGTAATAAATATGTTATTGGGCATACCTTTATAGCTACTAGAGTGGCTTTGGCACAATTTTGGTGGAGATCTGATCCCCTCTTCTCTCGACAATAATCTCCAAGATCCAGAGAAGTTTTGAAATGGAAACTTTTGGGTTCAAATATTCTATTTTAACTTCATCCCCTTTGAGTCAATGGCGACCTTGGTCTGATTTCTATGATGCTCACATATCAAAGCCATCTCCTATTAGTATTATCCGTGTTTCACATTGATAATACATGTAATATGGTGGTTGTATTTCTTTATCTTTATTAGTAATTATCATATGTATGTGCTACTATTTTTCTCTTTATTTTTCTCTTTATTTTCTTTTTATTTATTTTTCTTTTATTTTGTTTTATTTTCTATCTTATCTCCAATTTTTTTGATCTGTTATGTTCATTACTACTATATTTTTATTCTTGTTCTGTATAGTATATTTCTGTATTGATATATATGAGCTGTATTGAAAATTTTTCGCTAATAAAAATATTTGAGTTGAAATACCCACACCAGACCTACCATGGTGCTACTTCATCGCACATGATGACGTCATAGGTCTAACGTAATTTAGGAGCATGCACACTACAGGTAAGGCCCGTATTCAATTATTTTCGCTTACATTGCGTATTTTAGCAGCAGAAACTTATCTTGCACATACCCATGATTCACCGTATTCAATTCCAAAAGACACAAAAATGGAGACAAGCGAAGTCAGAACAGGTGAATAGTGGTGTCTGAATCGGGAAAATCAGCCTGACACCCCCCAAAAAGATGCTGAAACATTGGGGATCAATGTAGTAGTGCCCAATTAGCCCTAATGAAACAGTTTGGGGTACTTAAGTTCACACAATTGCCTATAATTAGCATCTTTGCACAAGTAGTGAAGAATAGCATAAAGCAGTATTTTTTGGCGGAAATAAGTAGTCCTGTCAAATGTGGAGTACTTGAAAATGGGTGCAAGCATATTTGCTTGCACCCATAAGTTGCTAAAGTGAAGTTATAAGAAACGTAAAAAACGCATCTTCAGCAAACACCTGCAATCAAAAAAACACCTCCCCCATACTTGCAGACCCCCCAAAAGTCTATTAGTCTATTTCGCTACTTTTTATGTTTGTACCCCCACTTTGCACTTTTTCATAGTGTTTCTTTGGGGGTGTCCCTCATTTTGTTTTAGGGGCTTTTGATGCATTTATTCTTTGGGGGGCTGTCCCAAGGGTACTGAGTGATTCCCCCGCCTTTGCACCACAAAATAGCGATTTTGCTAATTTTTCTCCACCTATATAGAGGAAAAATCTTTTTTGCCTATTACATTTCATTGCGATTTCGCGTACACGTAAAGTGTTTGCAATTAAATACGGAGATAATTTTCCGCCTGGTGAAAAGTCGCAATCGGTAATACTTTTTCGCGGATCTCGGCTATTCGCTTCAAATTGAATACGGGCCTAAGTTGTAAACAAAGAGTGTGATAGGGATCACCATTGTTGGCCCAGTGTCGGTATTTAGCTTGGTAATTATATAAAAATTTTAATCTTGCACCTGCCCCTTCCAATCTCATTCAAATATTGCACTTTTATTTACAATTGTTTCAGACATCCAAAAATCTCTCTCTCTATATATAAACACATACAGATATTTTTTATTATATATAGATATGCATACATAAAAATACATATATATATATATATATATATATATACACACACAACTGCATATACATGATTTATATATGCACACACACAGTGCATATATATACATACACAGTGTGTGTATATATATATATATATATATATATATATATACATACAATATATAGTGTTTATATATAAAAATATTTATATAAATATATATATATATATATATATACACATACACAGTATATATATATATATGTATATATATAAATTGCTTGTGTTCGGCACTCTATAAACTAATTCCACAGCATTGCACGGTGCCCTTCCCCAGTCACAATAGAGGTATAAACAGGTATAGGACGGCACTCAGGCTTGTAATATCCAAATAAAGCAGACACTTCAACTGCGTAATTCTTTGTCAACGTTTCAGAGCGTTGCTCTTTTATCAAGACACATAGAAAAACAAGAACAGGGTACATACCTTTATAAACAAAACACCCATTGTGCAAACCTCCATCAGCGCGGCTCCCTGTGAACCCGATGACGTCATCAGCCCGCGACGCTAGCTGGCAGCGTCTTCATAGGTCCCAGGGAAGCCTGCCGATCACGCGACCCATCACCTTAGTTACTAAAAACAAACAATTACATTGCTAGATGCTCTACTCGCGGCATAAGATAATATCTATCTATTAGACCCATAATCAACTAAATCCGTCTATAAGCTCATGCATTGACAGCTAATATGGTGATACGATTTAATTATCTAATGTCTGACTATGAAATCTATATTAGTAACAATTACAACTCCATCAATAATACTTGGCAATAGACCCCATTGTGACCTGCATATACTATATACAAACAAACAGAAAAAAAGCAGATTTATACCTACAGACTCAAACGAAGTATGCAATATGTTACTGTGGCTACTGTATAACTACATAGTAACTACTCCATCTGTAGTAATTAACAATAGACACTATTCTAACCTATAGATACTATATACCAAGATACAAACAGAAAAAAAACTAAAAAATTAGAACTAGAGTAGTTTATGCGAAAAGTTACTATTACTGATATAGCACCACCCTATGTGATTAGATTACCTAACTGTACGCATAGTAATTCAAAAGCCCCTATGATCATAGATAAAAACATCTATACTACTCAATATCATGTTCATACAAAACAGGAGAAGGAAAGTTGCTCATTCAATCCATAGGGTTGGACCGTGTTTAGTGTATAGATCCATCTGGTCTCTCGCTGTAATAACAGACGTCCACGATCACCACCCCGCTGTGGTACTTGGATTTGGTCAATCATCTTGTATTTAATTGTTGATAATCCATGCTTGTAGTCCCGAAAATGACGAGCTACTGGCTGGTCAGAATCCTTCCCATCTATAGCCGCTCTTATTGCCGATCTGTGTAATGCTATTCTTTCCTTGAATTGGCGTGTTGTTTTGCCCACATAAAAAAGTCCACAAGGACATCTAATATAGTAAACCACAAATTTACTGGAATATGTTAGAGGAAATTTAATTTTCAATCTCTTGCCCGTATGTGGATGTGCGAACGTGTCCCCTGTTTCAAGGGAGCTGCAAGTAATGCAGCCCAAGCATTTATAGTTGCCGGGTTTACGAGTCAAAAAATGGGGAGAATGGGGACCTATGGAGATGCTGCCAGCTAGTGTCGCGGGCTGATGACGTCATCGGGTTCACAGGGAGCCGCGCTGATGGAGGTTTGCACAATGGGTGTTTTGTTTATAAAGGTATGTACCCTGTTCTTGTTTTTCTATGTGTCTTGATAAAAGAGCAACGCTCTGAAACGTTGACAAGGAATTACGCAGTTGAAGTGTATGCTTTATTTGGATATTACAAGCCTGAGTGCCGTCCTATACCTGTTTATACCTCTATTGTGACTGGGGAAGGGCACCGTGCAACGCTGTGGAATTTGTTTATAGAGTGCCGAACACAAGCAATTTATATATTATACATCACTTATCTGACCACTTCAGTCGGAACGTGATATCGGTTAGGGCACCTGATTTTTTGTTGTGAGATCTGGACTCTATCTGTCTTTTTGTGTCACTCTGTGTGGTAACAAGAGGAAGTGGATTTTATTTGAACTGTTTTCTCAGCAATGACAAACATAGCTGACGATGCTGCTACGATTGGAGGCTATCACAATATAGTATTACCATTAGGTGACATTTTAACATTATCTGACTCTGATGCAGAAGCGATACTGGTGAAATCTAACCTGCGAGATACGGCAGGAGATGAAAGTATAGAGCAGCTTTATGCACAATTAATACGACTGAAGCAACGTGAAATTGATTTTTATTTGCACAGTGTAACGTTGTCGGATTATTTTAGGGAAAAAAAGATCCCCCGAGGCTTCCACATTATATATATCCAGACTATAGGGAGATATAATCCATAATTCTGCCGTAAATGGGCAGCAGTTTTGAACAAATGTTCATTCGACTTAATTCTGTTGGTGATCGCTGAATCCACGAGGGAACTTACGCTGGTAAAAGAAAAAATTTACAATTTTGAAAAAATTAATCTTAACAAATTTCAAACTGATACAACTACAGATTGGATGAGCAAATTGACCAATCAAGTGGACAAATATCGGGCGGAATTGGTAAAATTCAAACAATCTAAATTAACTACAGTGAATAGAGATTACGCTGAGTTTAAGGTATAAGCTGGGTGAACAACAGGGGTTCCAGTACCAATAGACGTCCTCTTTTTAGACCTAATAAAAAATTCCCTTTGGAAACGGAATCTTCAAGTGGTGGAGTAACATCGAGTGATACGGAATGTGCAGGGGAATCAGCTGCCTCCTCTTCACGGAGACCCCCTTTAGGGGTTACTACCAGAAGGGCTGCAGACATAAACAAAGAGGCCTCACCCACAGAGCAGGGCAGTGGGCGAGGTCGGGGAAAGCAAACCTACAAAAGGAAGATGTAGTCTATAATTTATCAAAAAGAATATTGTCTGAAGCTGAAAGGAGTGTACTTAACAAAGGCTTATCATTTGTGCCCGAGAATATCCCAAATAAATTTCACAACAAAATAGATTTACATAAATTTAATCGCAGGGTGCGGCTTAAGGAGCACTTTGGGGTCCAGCACACCTCAGCGGATAGTACACCATCCTTTTATAAACGTTCGACTTTTGACCCGCCTTCGAACAGCATGGCCCTCAAATATTTTGCAAATTGCATGAATGAATCTATTGATCAAATGGACTGCACGAGGGGCCCAATTTTTTCAAATTTGACATCAGATGAGAAATTGGCATTGAGGAATCTGAGCCAGTATACGGACATCATTATACTCCCCGCTGATAAAGGCGGGGGCATAGTGGTTCAGGACATTGAGGCATATCGTGATGAAATTAACCGCCAGTTGTCAGACCAATCTGTATACGAAGCCCTACAACGGGACCCTACTCCAATATTTAAAAAAGAATTGGATAGCATTCTTACTAATGCTGTGAGTAACTCTATCATTCCTAAGAAATTGGCGGAGATGTTGATTTGCCAATTCCCGATGGTTCCGGTATTATACACAATTCCGAAGCTACACAAAGATCCTGCGGTTCCACCGGGCCGTCCGATTATATCGGCAAGGAATTCACTGTACTATACGGTTTCGCAATACCTAGATGTCCTCTTGCAGCCAGTGGTTCAAAATCAACCCACAGTACTTAAGGACACTACGTCTTTTATTCTTAGACTGCAAGATGTTACACCTTTAATTGGGAGCCATGCACTTTGTACAGTAGACGTTATTAGCCTCTATACCAGCATCCCACATGAGAGGGGACTGAATGCTATTCACAGAATTTTGACCAACAACCCACATTATACAGGTCCAGACATCGACTTTGTATTGACATTATTAGAATTGACACTTACACGAAATTATTTTGTGTTTGATAAGAAATTCTTTATTCAAAAAACTGGGTGTGCGATGGGGTCATGTGCAGCTCCGTCCTTCGCCAATTTATTTATGGTGGAGGTGGAGAGGGACCTGTTTTTTCATGACCCGATTTTTTCTCACTATATAGTGGGTTACGGCCGCTATATAGATGATATCATTTTCCTGTGGACAGGGGGTGAGAATGATTTCATCAATATGATGGATAACATCAATCTGATGGATCCAGCCATTAAATTTACTTATCAGTTTAATAAAGAAAAGATCCATTATTTGGATGTGGCTGTCTCTCTCAATGAGAGAAATCAATTACAGACATCAGTCTATAAAAAGGAAACAGATAGGAACACTTTGTTACTATCGGATAGTGCACACCCTACGGCGCTTAAACGTGGTCTACCGTTCTCCCAATTCTTGAGAGTATTTCGTATATGTAGTGACCCCATTGACGCCAGGCAACAAATAGATATTATGTTACTCTATTTTTTAGCCAGGGGATACTCACCACGCCTGTTAAAAAAAGCGAAAGAAAAGGTGTTAGCCTTATCGCGTGTAGATTGTCTAAGATCAACTAAAAAGGCTCACGACAACAACAAGATTATTTGGACTTTGGATTATTCACCATCGAATCAGATGTTGATGAGAGATGCTAAACAACGTTGGCCAATGGTGGCTAATGATCCATTGCTTCCTGCGCTGAAAAATTCATCCATAATGCCGGCATATAGACGTGGAAAAAACATCAAAGACTGGGTTGTGCATAATGATATCTCACAATTTAGGGAACCCCATTCTCCCCATTTTTTGACTCGTAAACCCGGCAACTATAAATGCTTGGACTGCATTACTTGCAGCTCCCTTGAAACAGGGGACACGTTCGCACATCCACATACGGGCAAAAGATTGAAAATTAAATTTCCTCTAACATGTTCCAGTAAATTCGTGGTTTACTTTATTAGATGTCCTTGTGGACTTTTTTATGTGGGCAAAACAACACGCCAATTCAAGGAAAGAATAGCATTACACAGATCGGCAATAAGAGCGGCTATAGATGGGAAGGATTCTGACCAGCCAGTAGCTCGTCATTTTCGGGACTACAAGCATGGATTATCAACAATTAAATACAAGATGATTGACCAAATCCAAGTACCACAGCGGGGTGGTGATCGTGGACGTCTGTTATTACAGCGAGAGACCAGATGGATCTATACACTAAACACGGTCCAACCCTATGGATTGAATGAGCAACTTTCCTTCTCCTGTTTTGTATGAACATGATATTGAGTAGTATAGATGTTTTTATCTATGATCATAGGGGCTTTTGAATTACTATGCGTACAGTTAGGTAATCTAATCACATAGGGTGGTGCTATATCAGTAATAGTAACTTTTCGCATAAACTACTCTAGTTCTAATTTTTTAGTTTTTTTTCTGTTTGTATCTTGGTATATAGTATCTATAGGTTAGAATAGTGTCTATTGTTAATTACTACAGATGGAGTAGTTACTATGTAGTTATACAGTAGCCACAGTAACATATTGCATACTTCGTTTGAGTCTGTAGGTATAAATCTGCTTTTTTTCTGTTTGTTTGTATATAGTATATGCAGGTCACAATGGGGTCTATTGCCAAGTATTATTGATGGAGTTGTAATTGTTACTAATATAGATTTCATAGTCAGACATTAGATAATTAAATCGTATCACCATATTAGCTGTCAATGCATGAGCTTATAGACGGATTTAGTTGATTATGGGTCTAATAGATAGATATTATCTTATGCCGCGAGTAGAGCATCTAGCAATGTAATTGTTTGTTTTTAGTAACTAAGGTGATGGGTCGCGTGATCGGCAGGCTTCCCTGGGACCTATGGAGACGCTGCCAGCTAGCGTCGTGGGCTGATGACATCATCGGGTTCACAGGGAGCCGCGCTGATGGAGGTTTGCACAACGGGTGTTTTGTTTATAAAGGTATGTACCCTGTTCTTGTTTTTCTATGTGTCTTGATAAAAGAGCAACGCTCTGAAACGTTGACAAGGAATTACGCAGTTGAAGTGTCTGCTTTATTTGGATATTACAAGCCTGAGTGCCGTCCTATACCTGTTTATACCTGTATATATATATATATATATATATATGTATTTATATATATATATTTACATATTGTGTGTGTGCGTATATATATATATATATATATATATATACTGTGTGTGTATATATGTATATAGTGTGTGTGTATATATATATATATATATATATATATATATATACACACACACAAACTATGCGTGTACACACACAGTGTATATACATATATAAAGTATAAATGTGTGTATATATTATAAACATTTGGAGTATACTCAAAATATGTATTTAGATATAATTCTTAAATGTTTATAACTGACTCTGCATTATGTATAAAATGTACACTATAATACAGCAGCAGCCAGGCAGCCTGGCCAGAAGTAATGACAAGCAGCAATTCACCTCACGACGGCTGCAGCCAGGCCATCTTCATGAGGAGCTGCTGTGCCTGCCAGTGCTGGTGGACATAGCTGGGCTGCTTGGCTTGCCTCCTTCAGCCTGCTGCTGCGGTGGTGGCGGGCGGCATCTACATGTGACGTAACTCCCAGTGCGTCATGTGGCGCTGAGGTGGAGCCACCACTGCGTGACTGAGGGTGCATAGTTGCGCTTGGAGGGCTACTAAAGCCCTCTATACACCGCCATCATGTTTTAATTTTGGCTTTTGAGCTGCGGGTGGGAGGGAGGTTAGTGCGCGGCGGGGGGGCGGGGCCTCGGACATCAACTGGCAGGCTGCTGTGGAAGGGGAAACATAATCTTGTCCATAGCAGGCACACACAGCAGATCCTTCTGTGTGGGCCTATTGTAATTTTGGGCATGGAGCTGTAGCTCCATCAGCCCCATTAGTAATCCGGCCCTGTATATATTTATCATATCTTTAACATGTTATATTTATATATATATATATATATATATATCAGCCACAATGGTCCGACATTCACATAAAAACAGTAGCTGCGCCCGGTGCCTCCACAAACATAGATAAATACAGAAACTCGGGTGCGGCACTCAGGGTTATGCAAACGTTCAGAAAATACAACACTGCAAGTTGCTTTACAACGTTTCAATCATTTATTTTTGTTACCTGATGAAAATCATATAACTGATTGAAACGTTGTAAAACAACATGCAGTGTTGTATTTTCTGAATGTTTGCATAGCCCTGAGTGCCGCACCCGTGTTTCTGTACATATATATATATATATATATATATTTATATTACATATATATATTATATATTATATATTACATTATAATTATTGCGCTTGCTATCTATTTATGTTCCATTAACATAAAAACACCTGATATGATTCATTCTTAATCTATTAATTTAATAGGTTAAGTAATTTACCCATCATTTGATTTATGTATATGATTGGTCTACATGCCAGGAAAGATGTGATTGGTGCAATACCTTGCCAATCAAACTGATGTGAGTAACCATTAATCACTGCCAAATCTTAACCAGGGCAGTGAGAGTAGGGGATTAGGTGACTTGTTGTGAGCAAGCCAAGTGGTGAAAAGCACGTTCCCAGCTATTTAATCAGTCTCATCTGAGTGTACTTAAGGATGATAAATCCGCTAATTGGCTTGAACGTCTCAGCACACAAGTAGATGTCTACCAAAGGGATTTGATTTCCTTTAAGCACAAGAAGTTATCTGTTGTAAACGCTGATTACAAAAACCACACGGTTTACCGCTGGCTAATAGGAGACTCAGCCTCCCATTTGCGGTACTCTAGATACACCAAACTTCGCCAAAGGAGAAGACAACCAATCTATCCACTAGAAACATGCTCCTCAGGCACCACATCGGATACTGACCTTGTCGATTCCAGACCCCCAAGGGATCCTTTTTTAGAGAAAACCATGGATCAAAACCGAGATGCCCTAGAAAACACAGACCCCACCCGAGGAGGGGTAGCTATACAAGGAAAAAGAAGAGGGAGGAACAGAAGGATTTAAACCTAGTTCTCAATTTGTCCAAATACCCCCTATCTAATGCAGAGAACCAATTACTGTCAAGAGGCCTATCTTTTGTGCCATTGACCATTACAAATTTGGGTGCAGGTTATGCTTAAAAGAATTCTTCCAAGACAAGCAAGCTGTTGATACACAGAAAATATTCAAACCATCTTCCAACTTCGATCCACCATCTAGCAATTCAAGTATTAAAACCTACTTAAGATTAGTTACCCAGGATACAGGAAACATCAAAGATGATAACATTTATGATAATCTCACATGGGCAGAAAAAATGGCCCTGCAGCAACTTATAAGCAACGATCAGATAGTCATTCGACCGGCCGACAAAGGCGGAGCGGTTGTGATACAGGACTGGGTAGACTATGATAGAGAACTAACACGGCAATTGCTGGATGAATCCACATATGAAAAATTGATGTACAATCCCACTAGAGAAATCAAGAACAAAGTTGATAATACACTGAGATTAGCTCTCTCTGCCAGGTGGATCGATGAAGCAACACACACCTATCTAACAGTGGATAAACCCATTTGCCCGATTATTTACTCTATTCCAAAGATACATAAAACATTAAACAATCCACCTGGTAGACCTATAATATCAGCAAGAGGTTCTACTCTACAACCTTTGGCGATATTTGTAGACCACTTTCTACAGCATCTTGTACAAGCCAGTACAAGCAACATTAGAGATACCGGTGACTTCTTGGCAAAATTAAGTACCATACATATCACTGAAAGTACCTTACTGGCAACATTAGATGTCACTACACAACAATACCACATGTTGGTGGTCTTAACACCTTAAAACAAGCATTAGCCAAGCGTGGGAGTAATGATCCTCCAGCACAATTCATTCTCGATCTAGCAGGGCTCATTTTGAACTTGAACTATTTCAAGTACAAAGATGAATATTATATACAACAGTCAGGAACTGCAATGGGGTCGAACCTGGCCCCCTCATATGCAAACCTCCACATGGTCAACTATGAGTAACAAAATATCTTCCCCATCTATGGCCAATTTATTCTATTTTATAAGCATTTTATTGATGATCTGTTCATTCTTTGGCAAGGTCCAGAAACAGCCTTTCACCACATGGTTACACAATTGAACCTACTAGATGAACCAATCAAATTTACACAGAGTATCTCAGACAGAAGTATGAATTTTCTGGATATTACAGTATACAAGCAAGATGGAAAGCTGGAAACCACATTGTACCGTAAGCCTACAGACCATAACACTTGTCTGATGGCCTCTAGCCACCATCCACCTGGCCTAAAAGATGGCCTCCCAATATCACAATATTTGCGAGTACTACAGAACAATTCAACACCATCCAAACAGGAGGTACAGATTGCAGATATGACAGCACGATTCATACAGCGTGGGTATAGTGAGAAACTCTTGACTAAGTGTCTACAGAAAGCTAGGCATAAATTTATACAACCCCAGACCCTTAAAAAGAAAAATTAATGACCTCTGTTTGTCACAACTTTTGATAATAAATCCAATATTATAAATGGGTCACTCAAAACACATTGGCCAATTATAAAGACTGATTCATCCCTACCTTTCCGTGATAGTGATCCACCAATGATGGCCTACAAAAGAGGTCCCAACCTTAAGCAGATGTTGCTACGACCGACCATGAATCCATACAAAACCACAACTACCATTGAGCTCATGCGATCTCGACTAGGATGCTTCAAGTGCAGTGGTTGCATTACATGCAGTGCCATTATTCCGCGACCCAATTTCCCCCACCCACATAGTGGTAAAATCTTTAACATCAAATGGAGACTACACTGTAAATTAGACCATGTTATCTACATATTAATCTGCCCTTGTGGCCTATATTATGTTGGCCTTACTACTAGATGTTTTTGTGAACGAATGGCAAATCATCGCACCTCTATACACCAGGCTATACAAAATGGAGACTCTGAAAAACCAGTAGCAACACACTTTGCTAAGGAAAGACACCAAATTGCATCTTTAAAATGTAAGATCATAGACTGGATACCTCTGCACGATAGGGGAGGTGATCGTATATTAGCGCTCAAATGCAAAGAAAGTCAATGGATTTTTCGTTTGGACACTGTGTCCCCTAGAAGACTTAATGAAAATAATCCTTACAATATATTTTTTATAAAAAAAATCTTAAATACTTTTTCTTTTTACTTATTGTATAGTTGCTAAGTTATTACTATTACAATAGTCATTATGTGATATATTGGTCTGCTATATACCTATATTTGTGTGTGATATCTCCTGGTTTATATGCTACCCAGGCCCCCTGTGTTATTTCTCACAATTACCACTACAATATATATGTATTGTCATTCGTTACCAGTTCTGCATCATTATATAAAAAACATTATTTTCTGATGTAAACAGTTACATATGTTAGTTTATACAGACTAAACATTGTTTGTGGCTTGCTTCTAACACATTGACTTGTTTGATGGATAATGCATTTTATACCCATAAAAAATATTTAACACTAGTGAGATCTTATCCCCACTTCTTTTTTATCACTAAAGTGATCCTAGCCCCACTTCCTGTTGTTGGACATGATTTTGCTACTCTTCCTGTCATATACTTGATGCCACACTTCCTCTTACACACATGCCCCACTTCCTGTTTTAATACTAGTGAGATCCTAGCCCCACTTCCTGTTGTTGGACATGATTTTGCCACACTTCCTGTCATATACTTGATGCCACACTTCCTCTTTCACACATGCCCCACTTCCTGTTTTAACACTAGTGAGATCCTAGCCCCACTTCCTGTTGTTGGACATGATTTTGCCACACTTCCAGTCATATACTTGATGCCACACTTCATCTTACACACATGCCCCACTTCCTGTTTTAACACTAGTGAGAACCTAGCCCTATTTCCTGTTTTAACCCTAGAGTGATCCTAGCCCCACTTCCTGTTGTTGGACATGATTTTGCCACACTTCCTGTCATATACTTGATGCCACACTTCCTCTTACACACATGCCCTGCTTCCTGTTCTTTAATTTTAACTTCAACTAGTCACATTATAACTAAGTTACTTTAAAACACCTTTATAGTGACAGTACACAACATGGAGTAGTGTCACTTATCAAAAATCCAGTCACATAAAGCAGTCTACCACTTTTCAACATATTAAGCGACATTTCCTGATTTGTGACCACTTCCTGTCATGACTGGTTTAAATACAGGCAGCCTGTCATTCACAGCCATGCCAGCATGCACACATACACTCTTTCAGCTCCACAGGTATGTGTATTATTTAAGATAATTTTCCTTTTCTCTCCCCATGTACTGTTATGCTCTTTATCTTCTTATTTATTGTTATGTTCCCCAGTATTAGTTTTTTGACTGCATTGATGATGTATTATATTAAGTATACAGTGTTGTCATTTATTAAGCAATTTTTACAATATATCATTGGACTGATATACACATGTTACAACATGATGTTGATTACACTAATTAAGTCTTATGGATAGCTTATTTATTATACTAGCCTTTATTTTTATTTCTATTTAGTTGATTGTATGATGTCACCACACTCTAGCTAATATATACTAATATGTGCTCACTGAGCATTTGTTACATAAGTGATTATACACTCTGGCTATCATATACTCATACATGCTTTTGTTACATAAATGAGTTTGCACTCTGGTTAACATATCCCAATATATGCCATTTAAGCATTTGCTACATGAGTGCAATTCAGCATTGATTTACTGATTCTCTAGACCAGATACAGGATGTCTTTCATCTCATTTGAATTTTTTGATATTTGGTAAATGTGATTTGATGGATTTTAGTTACAGCATAACACAATTTTTGTTGTGTATTGATTTTTTAAAAGTTCTAATATATAACCAGATAAGGGCCTGGGAGGCATTACTGTGCCTTATGTGACACTTCTTTGATATTATTTGTTTCTGTTTTAGTCTGTTGTATTCTTATGAAGCCTTGACAAAGGTTCCGGAGTGGAACCGAAACGTTGGCAACTATGGATTATGTGCTTAAAGCTTAAAGTATGTTTTGACTTCAAAAGTCTGGTGAGTGCCTTTATCTCTATGTATAGTAGATGTGATATCCTTTATCGTTGGGTTACCCACAGTTCAGTGGAAACTCTAAAGAAGCACCCCAGCAAATTACAAGATATAAGGTGTGAGTGCTGGACCACAGATACCTATATATATATATATATATATATATATATATATATACATACACACAATATATAGTGTTTATATATATATACAGTCAGGTCCATAAATATTGGGACATTGACAGAATTTTCATATTTTGGCCTCTATTCACCACCACAATGGCTTTGAAATGAAACAAACAAGATGTGATTTAACTGCAGACTTTCAGATTTAATTTGAGGGTAATTACATCCAAATCAGGTGAACGGTGTAGAAATTACAACGGTTTGTATATGTGCCTCACACTTTTTAAGGGGCCAAAAGTAATGGGACAAACTAAACAATCCTAAATCTAACTTTCACTTTTTAATACTTAGTTGCAAATCCTTTGCAGGCAATTACAGCCTGAAGTCTGGAACGCATAGACATCACCAGACGCTGGGTTTCATCCCTGGTGTTGCTCTGCCAGGCCTCTACTGCAAATTTCTTCAGTTCCTGCTTGTTCTTGGGGCATTTTCCCTTCAGTTTTGTCTTCATCAAGTGAAATGCATGCTCAATCGGCTTCAGGTCATGGGATTGACTTGGCCATTGCATAACATTCCACTTTTTAGTCTTAAAAAACTCTTTGGTTGATTTTGCAGTATGCTTCGGGTCATTGTCCATCTGCACTGTGAAGCGCCATCCAATGAGTTTTGAAGCATTTGACTGAATATGAGCATATAATATTGCCCAAAACACTTCAGAATTCATTCTGCTGCTTTTGTCAGCAGTCACATCATCAATAAATACAAGGGAACCAGTTCCATTGGCAGCCATACATGCCCACACCATGACACTACCACCACCATGCTTCACTGATGAGGTGGTATGTTTTGGATCATGAGCAGTTCCTTTCCTTCTCTTCTCTTCCCATCACTCTGGTACAAGTTGATCTTTGTCTCATCTGTCCGTAGGGTGTTGTTCCAGAACTGTAATGGCTTTTTTAGATGTTGTTTGGCAAACTCTAATCTGGTCTTCCTGTTTTTGTGGCTCACCAATGGTTTGCATCTTGTGGTGAACCCTCTATATTCACCCTTGTGAAGTATTCTCTTGATTGTTGACTTTGATACATATACACCTACCTCCTGGAGAGTGTTCTTGATTTGGCCAACTGTTGTGAAGGGGTTTTTCTTCACCAGGGAAATAATTCTTCTGTCATCCACCACAGTTGTTTTCCGTGGTCTTCTGGGTCGTTTGGTGTTGCTGAGCTCTCCGGTGCATTCTTTCTTTTTAAGAATGTTCCAAACAGTTGATTTGGCCACACCTAATGTTTTTGCTATCTCTCTGATGGGTTTGTTTTGATTTTTCAGCCTAATAATGGCTTGCTTCACTGATAGTGACAGCTCTTTGAATTTCATATTGAGAGTTGACAGCAACTGATTCCAAATGCAAATGTCACACCTAGAATCAACTCCTGACCCTTTACCTGCTTAATTGATAATGAAATAACAAGGGAGTAGCCCACACCTGTCCATGAAATAGCTTTTGAGTTGATAGTCCCATTACTTTTGGCCCCTTAAAAAGTGGGAGGCACATATTGAAACTGTTGTAATTCCTACACCATTCACCCAATTTGGATGTAATTGCCCTTAAATTAAATCTGAAAGTCTGCAGTTAAAGCACATCTTGTTTGTTTCATTTCAAAGCCATTGTGGTGGTGAATAGAGGCCAAAATCTGAAATTTCTGTCAATGTCCCAATATTTATGGACCTGACTGTATATATATATATATATATATATATATATATATATATATATATATATGTGTGTGTGTGTGTGTGTGTGTATTTATATATATATTTACATAATGTGTGTGTGCGTATATATATATATATGTATATAGTGTGTGTGTATATATGTATATAGTGTATATATATATATATATATATATATATACACACACACAAACTATGCGTGTACACACACAGTGTATATAGAAATATAAAGTATAAATGTGTGTATATATTATAAACATTTGGAGTATACTCAAAATATGTATTTAGATATAATTCTTAAATGTTTATAACTGACTCTGCATTATATATAAAATGTACACTATAATACAGCAGCAGCCAGGCAGCCTGGCCAGCAGTAATGACAAGCAGCAACTCACCTCAGGACGGTTGCTGCCAGGCCGTCTTCATGAGGAGCTGCTGTGCCTGCCAGTGCTGGTGGACATAGCTGGGCTGCTTGGCTTGCCTCCTTCAGCCTGCTGCTGTGGTGGTGGCGGGCGGCATCTACATGTGACGTAACTCCCAGTGCGTCATGTGGCGTGGAGGTGGAGCCGCCGCTGCGTGACTGAGGGTGCATAGTTGCGCTTGGAGGGCTACTAAAGCCCTCTATATGCCGCCATCATGTTTTCATTTTGGCTTTTGAGCTGCGGGTGGGAGGGAGGTTAGTGCGCGGCGGGGGAGCGGGGCCTCGGACGTCAACTGGCAGGCTGCTGTGGAAGGGGAAACATAATCTTTTCTATAGCAGGCACACACAGCAGATCCTTCTGTGTGGGCCTATTGTAATGGTGGGCCTGGAGCTGTAGCTCCATCAGCCCCATTAGTAAACCGGCCCTGTATATATTTATCATATCTTTAACATGTTATATATATATATATAAATATATCAGCCACAATGGTCCGACATTCACATAAAAACAGTAGCTGCGCCCGGTGCCTCCACAAACATAGATAAATACAGAAACTCGGGTGCGGCACTCAGGGTTATGCAAACGTTCAGAAAATACAACACTGCAAGTTGCTTTACAACGTTTCAATCATTTATTTTTGTTACCTGATGAAAATCATATAACTGATTGAAACGTTGTAAAACAACTTGCAGTGTTGTATTTTCTGAATGTTTGCATAGCCCTGAGTGCCGCACCCGAGTTTCTGTATGTATATATATATATATATATATATATATATATATGAGCAAGGTGCAAAGTCACTAAACGTGACAAACACACAGCGTCACTCCAGGATTTGGAAAATATATTTACTGCAGTAAATATATTTTCCAAATCCTGGAGTGACGCTGTGTGTTTGTCACGTTTAGTGACTTTGCACCTTGCTCATATATACTTCATTCTTCAGCGAGCACCCAGGTCCATTACACCAGATTTATAGTGAGTGCCGAGCCATTTGGACTGTATATATATATATATATATATATATATATATATATGATACATTATAATTATTGCGTTTTCTATCTATTTAAGTTCCATTAACATAAAAACAGCTGATATGATTCATTCTTAATCTATTAATTTAATAGGTTAAGTAATTTACCCATCATTTGATTTATGTATATGATTGGTCTACATGCCAGGAAAGATGTGATTGGTGCAATACCTTGCCAATCAAACTGATGTGAGTAACCATTAATCACTGCCAAATATTAACCAGGGCAGTGAGAGTAGGGGATTAGGTGACTTGTTGAGAGCAAGCCAAGCGGTGAAAAGCACGTTCCCATGTCAGGTCCGGTCAGCTGATTGGAAACACATGCTTCCAACCCCATGCTAACTCCAGTCTGACAGTGATTCTTCCAGTCAGTGGGAGCAGCGGGGCAAGCTTACTACAGCCTCATGTGGATCTCCTCTGCCGAATGGGGAACTAGTCTGGAACAGCGTGAACCTAACCGGCACAACTTTACTTATACAGGCAGGCTCTCTTATAGGTAAATACTGTACTATTCACTTTCTTCCGCTGGTGGGATGACTGATTTGGGCGAATTTGGACTCTGCAATACCATTAGGCTCCAGAGATCACCTAACACCCACTACAAAGATCCTTAACATCCCACCACTTTACTTTAATTTCTCCAGACAACAACTCTCCCACTCTCTCATCACATGTCTGATATTCCACCTTGTATAACAGATGAAAGCAGAAGTGTCTCACTGATTCCTATACACCATATATTATATTGTGTTTCCTGCCTGGTTGCCTTTATCACTATTATGTGCACAAGTGCAAATGTAATTAAGGTCTGCAGTTCCTGTGTAGTGAATTGCCTGAATAATAAGATTGATGTAATCATACCAATGTCTGAGTTTTCTTATAGATATTATCACTGTTGTTAAACAATAGCTGAGCAATTTAAATGCAACCATGAAAATCTACTTCATACATTAATTTAATGGTTCTGAATTCTGATTGCAGCTTCTTTAGGGACTCAGATATGGTAAATTAAGTATCCCTAGATAACAAATGTAATTTATCTTATTTTGTGGCATAATCTAAGTCAGGCCCAAAAAAAGAATTAATCAGCATTGCTAAGCAGGGTATGTGTGTAATATTGATTGTAACCTTATATATCATACATGTAATTATTTAGAAATTGTTTTATTTGGTGGCATAAATTAGGTCAGCCTTAAACAAGAATTTATCAAGGCCGTCAAACGAGGTGAGTGCAATATTAACAATAATCCTGTATATCTTACATGCAACTGTTTAAAATTTGTTTTTCTTCATGGCATAATACAAATCAGCCTTAAATAAGAATTCAACAGTACTGCTAAGCGAGTTGTGTGCAATGGAATTGGTATGTGTTACCGCTGGACCTAAACCCAAAGTTACATTTTAATAACAAAAAACCCATTCATAGGTCTAGTACACTAAGGCCCTCATTCAGACCCGCTCGCAAGCGCTATGCGATCGCAAGTGGGTCGATGGTGGGGCACTGTGCACATGCCGCGCACGTGCGTAAGCCCCATAGCGAGGGAGAAATTCTCTCGTTCCGGGGCCTGCTACAAACGGGGCGGCTGTCGATGTTGATCGACAGCTCGCCCCGTTTTGTAGGCGGGGAGGGGGGATGGCTGGACAAACGGAGGCATTCTTGAAGGAACGCTTGCCGTTTGTGGGCGGCCCTACTGACATCACTCGTGATGTCAGTAGTGAGCTTCCTGCTCTATTTGAGCAGGAAGCTCACTGGGGCTTGCGGCAGACGAGACCCTACCTACTCATCGCAAGTCCAATGGTCGCGATAATCGTAACCATCACTTGGATGCTCGCAAAAGCTATGGGTGGTCACCCACAGCTTAGCGAGCGGCCAGGAGGCCGGTTTAAAAAAAAAAAAGCTGCCCTCATTCAGTGTGAGCGCTTGCTTTTTGCGAGTGCCTCTGAATGAGGTCCTAAGAGTGCCCCACCTGTGCAGGGTTCTCTACCTGTGTAGAGTTCTCTACCTGTGCAGAATATAATTTAATATTGATCAATATTAAATCCCTGGGAGCATCACCAACAAAGAGATAATATCAAAGGATAACAGTCCTGATATATTCATTTATAGTTGGTTATTTCATATGGATCCTCATATTAAATTCTATATTAAAATCCTGTGCAGGAATATATTCCCCAACCCCCTTCCTCCAGTGGGGGTCTCCAGTGCCTCAGCCCCAGCAAAGGTCCTCAGTGCCAAGATCCCACGTGGGATTATTAGTGCCATGGAGGCAGTCTTGGACTTCTGTGAGTCACATTCTGAGAGCACTACTGTGTTGATTACCAGCATGGTTCAGGCCCAAGAAGGGCCATCATCTTTTCCAGTTCCAACTGATTCAAGTCCCTCTGGGCTCCATCTGGTTCCATCCATCTCTCCAAAGGCTCCACCAGTTCCAGCCAGTTCAAGAAAATCAGATTCCAATTCAGTACATTCTACTTTGGTTCCAGCCGATTCAAGTTCATCCAGACTCAATGGATGTACTGTTTCCAGTTCTTTATTGTTTACCATTCTCTCTGCATGTCCACAGTGTGCTCCACGCCTGAGTTCCCTCCAAAATCAGAGATGGGCGCAGCCATGTTGTTGCGAGCGGGGTCATCGGTGCGGGGCCTGGTCCGGCCCGAGATCCAGTGACCGCTGGACGGGCAGGCGTCGGCGGTTCGGGCGGCGCGGTGCGGCGGCGGAGGACGGGGCTGGACGAGCTTGCATCTGGAAAGATTCAAGCTCGTCCAACCACCAGCGCGGATTTTGAATTTGGCGCCGCTGGCGAGCCAGTAATGGCTCGCGGGCGGACAGCCAATCCGAGTCTGGCACGGCGGGCCAATTGTGGCTCGCCGCGTCATGGCTCCGCCCCCTTGCAGCTCCATATATTAGGCGCCGCTGAGCGGGGCGAGTCAGTCCGTCGGCGGAGAGCAAGCCAGGAAGACCGTCCGCGGAGGAGAAGAGTTCCAGAGGTGCAGGAAAATGCCGGAAGACGCCGTGCTCAACAGCTGAAGACGGAGGCGCTGTTGCTGGAGGAGGAAGAAGGCGGCGGGCGGCGGTCAGCGGAGCCGAAGCTGAGGACCGGAGAGCTCTGCAGTTAAAGAGCTTATCGAAGTTCCCCACTGCAGGCTCTCCCAACGAACAGGGTAGGCGGCCGTGGGCCACCTTTACTTATATTTAATATCAAGTACATCAAGTGTTGTCGGGCTTAAGGCCCGTGGGTATCATCAGGCACAAGGCCTGTGGCCACGTAGGAGGGGCACAAGGCCCCGGGGATAGCAGGGGGCATTAGGCCCTGTAGGGGAAATCCTTAGGCTCTACAGTCAGCAACCTGGGCACTAGGCCCAGGTTGTTTAGGCTCAAATAGGCGGCAGACCTGCATATAAAGTGGTCTGGGCATTAGGCCCTGGTCACTGAAACGACCCTCTGGTAGTACTGCGTATAAAGTGGTCTGGGCAGTAGGCCCAGGTCACTAAAACGACCTTCAGAGGCAGCCCTACATATAAGGTGGTCTGGGCATTAGGCCCAGTTCACTAAAAGACCATTAGGTTCACTAGTGGTGGCCCAGCTCCAAAGTGATCTGGGCGTTAGGGATTGGCCGAAGGAAGGTGGGTTTAAAGTGAAAGGCATCCTGGTAAGAACCAAAGCGATCATCCACAGGTCGGCGGACCTGTGCCACAGAGTGACCGGCGCTCGAGGACTGTACCACTGGGTACAGAGTGCTGATAAGTGGTTCAAGGGATAAAGTAATCCGAGTAATAGGCTCGGATCACTCGCGTTAGCCCCAGCTGGGTGAGGTTGAATACTGGGCATAGATTATTGAGTAAGCCCTCTCGGGAGTCAGTGCAAGGGGCTGTGCGGCTTCGGTTCTGAACCCCTGCAGGGGGAGCTCTGAAGATTTAGCCTAGTAGGTCAAGGCAGCGGTGTGTTCATAGAAGGGCACAGACAGGGCCGGCCGGCCGGGAAGAGAAAGAGAGGGACAGCTGAGACGAGAGTGTTTCCGCTAGAGGTGTATTGTCCCCAAGCCTAGTT
This sequence comes from Taudactylus pleione, assembly GCA_031769625.1. Taxonomy (NCBI): domain Eukaryota; kingdom Metazoa; phylum Chordata; class Amphibia; order Anura; family Myobatrachidae; genus Taudactylus; species Taudactylus pleione. The sequence continues at coordinate 92,925 of JAUIMM010001472.1, forward strand.
AATATAGTGTGTAAGAAGACGTTTATTTGTTGTTTGCCCTGAATCTTCTCGTTATAGCAGAGAGTTCACGGAGGAAGTTTCTGGAAGTAAGGTTCAAGCTTCCAGGCATACAAAGAGGTAACCCCGTTGGTACAGCATTGTTTGCGTGTTTGTCCGTGAAGGAAGGGGGGATTGTTTTGTTTGATTCTCAGGGGCGGCGGACGACCCGTCAAGGTGACAAGGGGGCTAGTGTGAGTATCTCTCGGTGTCTGTCTGTCTTTCATTGGAGCATTCGATAGGGGATCTCTCACAACGGTGAGAGATCCAAACATCCTATACTTTCTCTTCCTCTGTCTGTTCTTCCTTTGAACACCGGTTAGGGGATCTCTCACAACGGTGTGAGATCCAAACTACACCTGAGTGTGTGAGCACTGTATAGGTGAAAACTGGGTAGCTGAGGCCCCGTGCCAATGATGACCATTCACCCAACCGGTGAAGGTCACGTTCATCCCTAGCGGTTATTGTGTCACCAAGCATAGGAGGATTGTTATTGAATACCCCATTCTTTTACAGCTTCAGGCTGGTTTGAACCTGAAACCACAACGGTGAAGAGGATCCGGATCGTAGATCAGTTGGCAATTTGGGAACGAAGGCTCTAGGACTCTGCCGCGGAAAAGTGGTGAGTGTTGGCTGACGAGACATTGCTAGGGCTCACATTTTGGCATAGCCGGCAGGATGTCAGACGATGAAGAGAATAGGGGGGCAACTGGACGGGTCAACATTGGCCCTGCACTCGCTCATTTGCCTCGGTACGATGGCCGCAATTTACAGTTGGAGGATTGGAAATCGCGACTCGAGGGAATTGCCCTCCTATATCAGGTGTCTCCGGAGTCAAAACTCCAATTGGCTCTGAATTCTCTCGAAGGGGAAGCCAGACGTACTATCCTCTTGAGACCGGAAGAAGATCACGATTCCCTGAAAAAGGTACTGAAGATTCTGGGGGATCTCTATGGGAACACGTCATCGGCTGGTACCAGAGAGAGGATGAGTCCATTCCTCAGTTTGCTAACGCACTTCAAGAATTGATGGGCGAGATTAGAAGGCGCGATCCGGATGGGATGGGTGCACTTCCAAATTCCAGCCAGATGTTACGAGATCAATTTGCAATGGGGTTGAGGAATGTCCCGCTGCGACAGATTTTGTTAGATAAAATCACTCAAGACGACAAACTGACTTTTCATCAGATACAGATAGACGCTGTGTCCCGGGACTGAGATGCAAATTTTGGTCCATATGCTGTCACTCCACAGTGGGTACATCCGACGTCTGCTCCCGTGATGGGCCGGGAGGCCAACCCTTTGGAATCATGCGTTCAAGATCTTAAAGCAGCTTTTGCTAAGGCAACCCAGGAAATGAAAGAAGAGGTTTCCCGGCTAAGAGAGGAAGTATACCGGCAAAGAGGCCGCAGAGCTGAAGAAGAGAACCGGCCCAGAGAGTCGGACGGATCCAGAGGAAGAGGTGTTGGAGTTAGACAAGGAGGAGCTAGGGGCCCCCGATGCTACCATTGCAATCGGCTTGGACACATTGCCCGGAATTGTACCGAGGCAATTTCTGAGCCCCAGTTAAACTAGAATCCCTCGCGGTAAGGGGACCACCCGTGGGGGAGTTACGTGGAGAGATAGCCATTGTCAACTCGGCTGAATTGGTAGGGGAGTGTCCCATTGTTGTTGGATTACTAGGGGGAAAAAATCAACAGTGTTTGTTGGATACAGGATCTCAGGTGACCACCATGTCCGAGGACTGTTTCTTGAAACATTATTCTCACCTGAAGGAATCTGTTTTGGAGAGTTGGGTCACTCTCACCGCAGCTAACAACCTCCCCATTCCGGTGGTAGGGGTTGTCTGGATGGAAATAGAAGTTTGTGGCCGAAAGTTGGGGAAGAAAGGTATCCTTGTGGTCAGTAGCGCAGGTTTGAGTCATGGACCGGTGATCCTTGGAATGAACGTATTGAAAGACCTGGATCAAATTTTGTTTCAAGAGAATGGTCCTCGGTACTGGAGACATTTGGGGGTCCAACGACCGGTTCAACAAGCCTTTCAACAGGTGGGACAGCGATGTGGGGCCCAGGGAAAAGGAAAGGAATCTTTGGGCCTCATTAAAACCAGCCATCGACAACGAATAGATCTACCCCCTCGTCAGGAGATAGTACTCCCCCTGGAGGTGCGTACCCATCAGCGATTGGACGGGTTCGAGGTAATGATAGAACCCACAGGCTTCTTCGGATTAGAGTCCGGAATAGTTCTGGCTAGAACTTTGTCAGTAGTCAAAGAAGGGAAGGTGTTGGTCCGGATATGTAACTTAGGGGCACAAATTCAGTGTGTCCCAGCAGGAGCTGTAATTGCCCGAGTGGTAGCTATTGATGGTGATGGTGTTCGCAGAGGCCAAAGTATTTTGCTTCAGTCAGAAGCCACTGAATCATGGACCATGTCAGTGCAGGTCGAGCAGGAGGAGAAACCAAGTATAGAGTGGAACGGAGGGATAATAAGGGAGCAGATGGATGTCTCGCTAGCTGACTGTGACTCCGATACTGTGCAGAAGTTGGACCAGATGCTGTGGAGACGTCGGAAAGCTTTTTCGAGACATGAGGAAGATTTCGGCTACACGGATGATTTACAACATGAGATTCGCACTGGAGACACCTTACCCATTCGCGAAAGATACCGGCCTATTCCCCCAAAGCTTTACCAGGAGATCAAGACAATGCTTCGACAGATGCTGGATAACGAAGTGATTCAGGAGAGTAAGAGTCCATGGGCCGCCCCCATAGTGTTGGTTAGGAAGAAGGATGGGAGCATCCGTTTTTGTGTGGACTACCGGAGGCTGAACAGTTGCACCGTACGGTATGCCTACCCTCTACCTCGGATTGAGGAGTCCCTGGCGGCGTTAGGCGAGGCCAAGTTCTTTTCCACCTTAGACTTGGCCAGCGGATATTGGCAAGTACCGGTTGCCACACAAGATCAAGAAAAGACTGCGTTCATTACGCCCATGGGACTTTTCGAGTTTTGCCGCATGCCATTCGGGCTCACCAACGCCCCGGCAACGTTTCAGAGGATGATGGAGCGGTGTCTGGGAGATTTGAATTTCGAAACCCTTCTGATTTATCTAGACGACATTATTGTGTATTCCGCCACGGTGGATGAACATTTAGCTCGTTTGGAGGTGGTCTTGCAGCCCCTGGAGGGATATGGGTTGAAGGTCAAACCTCGGAAATGTCACCTACTAAAGACTAGTCTGGAGTATTTAGGGCATGTGGTGTCGCGAGATGGGGTGCATCCCACACCAAGTAAACTTGCAGCTGTGCAAGAATGGAAGACACCCCGTACAGTGACCGAGTTACGAGCATTCCTAGGGATGGTCGGTTATTACCGACGTTTCATCAAGGATTTTGCCAAGATTGCTGAGCCACTCCACGCCCTATTGCGGGGGGTGGCCACAACTCAGAAAACTCAAGCGGTGGCGTGGGGCGTATCCCAGGAAGCGGCCTTTGTGTGCTTAAAGCAAGCCCTCACAGAAGCCCCCATATTGGCCTATGCCAATTTTGAGACACCATTTGTTTTGTATACTGATGGGAGCTTGCAAGGCCAAGGGGCCGTACTTGCTCAGGTTTAGGATGGCCAGGAGCGAGTGATTGCCTACGGGAGTCGTAGTTTGAGAGAAACAGAGAGGAACCCAGACAACTACAGTTCCTTCAAGTTGGAATTATTGGCCGTCGTCTGGGCTGTGACCGAAAAATTTGCTGAATATCTGACGGCCACCCATGTAGATATCTTTACAGATAATAACCCTCTAGCCTATTTGGGGACTGCCAAGCTTGGGGCCCTGGAGCAACGCTGGGTCGCCCGGTTAGCTAAGTTTTCCTATACCATTCGTTACCGGCCAGGGAAAAATAACGGAAATGCTGATGCTTTATCTCGGTTTCCTGTAGAAGTCCCTGGGACACAGGGGGATGAAGACTGGGAAGAGGTATGGGCAACCTTCCGCATCCCCGGAATGGGCAACCTTGAAGAGGAGTGGTGGGCACCCGCAGAAATTCCCACTGTGAATGAAGTCGACGATGTTCCAGAGGTGGCGGAAGTAACACCCTTACCTAGACGTTCTCAACGATTCAATCGTGGTGTGCCTGGGCCTCAATATGCTGATCCCGACTTTGTCTGGCCTCAGACCTCCTTTGTAGGGACTACAAAGGACACAGGGGGTGGAAATGTGAGCGGGGTCATCGGTGCGGGGCCTGGTCCGGCCCGAGATCCAGTGACCGCTGGACGGGCAGGCGTCGGCGGTTCGAGCGGCGTGGTGCGGCGGCGGAGGACGGGGATGGACGAGCTTGCATCTGGAAAGATTCAAGCTCGTCCAACCACCAGCGCGGATTTTGAATTTGGCGCCGCTGGCGAGCCAGTAATGACTCGTGGGCGGACAGCCAATCCGAGTCTGGCACGGCGGGCCAATTGTGGCTCGCCGCGTCATGGCTCCGCCCCCTCGCGGCTCCATATATTAGGCGCCGCTGAGCGGGGCGAGTCAGTCCATCGGCAGAGAGCAAGCCAGGAAGACCGTCCGCGGAGGAGAAGAGTTCCAGAGGCGCAGGAAAATGCCGGAAGACGCCGTGCTCAACAGCTGAAGACGGAGGCGCTGTTGCTGGAGGAGGAAGACGGCGGCGGGCGGCGGTCAGCGGAGCCGAAGCTGAGGACCGGAGAGCTCTGCAGTGGAGGAAAGTTAAAGAGCTTATCGAAGTTCCCCACTGCAGGCTCTCCCAACGAACAGGGTAGGCGGCCGTGGGCCACCTTTACTTATATTTAATATCAAGTACATCAAGTGTTGTCGGGCTTAAGGCCCGTGGGTATCATCAGGCACTAGGCCTGTGGCCACGTAGGAGGGGCACAAGGCCCCGGGGATAGCAGGGGGCATTAGGCCCTGTAGGGGAAATCCTTAGGCTCTACAGTCAGCAACCTGGGCACTAGGCCCAGGTTGTTTAGGCTCAAATAGGCGGCAGACCTGCATATAAAGTGGTCTGGGCATTAGGCCCAGGTCACTGAAACGACCCTCTGGTAGTACTGCGTATAAAGTGGTCTGGGCAGTAGGCCCAGGTCACTAAAACGACCTTCAGAGGCAGCCCTACATATAAAGTGGTCTGGGCATTAGGCCCAGTTCACTAAAAGACCATTAGGTTCACTAGTGGTGGCCCAGCTCCAAAGTGATCTGGGCGTTAGGCCTAGATTCCTAGGGATCGGCCGAAGGAAGGTGGGTTTAAAGTGAAAGGCATCCTGGTAAGAACCAAAGCGATCATCCACAGGTCGGCGGACCTGTGCCACAGAGTGACCGGCACTGGAGGTCTGTACCACTGGGTACAGAGTGCTGATAAGTGGTTCAAGGGATAAAGTAATCCGAGTAATAGGCTCGGATCACTCGCGTTAGCCCCAGCTGGGTGAGGTTGAATACTGGGCATAGATTATTGAGTAAGCCCTCTCGGGAGTCAGTGCAAGGGGCTGTGCGGCTTCGGTTCTGAACCCCTGCAGGGGGAGCTCTGAAGATTTAGCCTAGTAGGTCAAGGCAGCGGTGTGTTCATAGAAGGGCACAGACAGAGCCGGCCGGCCGGGAAGAGAAAGAGAGGGACAGCTGAGACAAGAGTGTTTCTGCTAGAGGTGTATTGTCCCCAAGCCTAGTTAATATAGTGTGTAAGAAGACGTTTATTTGTTGTTTGCCCTGAATCTTCTCGTTATAGCAGAGAGTTCACGGAGGAAGTTTCTGGAAGTAAGGTTCAAGCTTCCAGGCATACAAAGAGGTAACCCCGTTGGTACAGCATTGTTTGCGTGTTTGTCCGTGAAGGAAGGGGGGATTGTTTTGTTTGATTCTCAGGGGCGGCGGACGACCCGTCAAGGTGACAAGGGGGCTAGTGTGAGTATCTCTCGGTGTCTGTCTGTCTTTCATTGGAGCGTTCGATAGGGGATCTCTCACAACGGTGAGAGATCCAAACATCCTATACTTTCTCTTCCTCTGTCTGTTCTTCCTTTGAACACCGGTTAGGGGATCTCTCACAACGGTGTGAGATCCAAACTACACCTGAGTGTGTGAGCACTGTATAGGTGAAAACTGGGTAGCTGAGGCCCCGTGCCAATGATGACCATTCACCCAACCCGTGAAGGTCGCGTTCATCCCTAGCGGTTATTGTGTCACCAAGCATAGGAGGATTGTTATTGAATACCCCATTCTTTTACAGCTTCAGGCTGGTTTGAACCTGAAACCACAACGGTGAAGAGGATCCGGATCGTAGATCAGTTGGCAATTTGGGAACGAAGGCTCTAGGACTCTGCCGCGGAAAAGTGGTGAGTGTTGGCTGACGAGACATCGCTAGGGCTCACATTGTTTCCAATCAGGTGACCAGCTCACAGCCAATGGAATCCCAATCTGCCATCACCTGACTCCGCGATCCAATTCCTGAACAGCCAGGGGTATAAAGGAAGCTTCCTGAGCACTTACTAATTGCCAGTGCTTTGTTGTCCACAGACCTGCTGCGGTCTCTCCTGGAAATCATCACAGCCAGCAAGAGTTTTGTTCAGTGACTTCTGTACTGTAACCATCTCCAGCACTCCCTGGCTCATCATAGCATTCCTGCAATAGCTGGTACTGCTTCTATATGCAATCCTGTAATAGCTGCTTTTGCTCAGCATCCCAGAAATCTTGCAATAGTTGGTACTGCTCATCTCAGCATTCCTGCAATAGCTGGTACTGTTCATCGCAGCATTCCTGCAATAGCTGGTACTGCTCATCTCAGTGTTCCTGCAATAGCTGGTTCTGCTCCACATCGCAGCAATCCTGTGTTGGCTGGCTCTGCTCTGCATCCCAGTAATCCTGTAATAGCTGGTTCTGCTCCGTATCCCAGCAATTCTGTAATAGCTGGTTCTGCTCCGCATCCCAGCAATTCTGTAATAGCTGGTTCTGCTCCGCATCCCAGCAACACTGTAATAGCTGGTTCTGCTCTGCATCCCAGCAATCCTGTAAAAGCTGGTTCTGTTCTGCAACCCAGCTCTACTACTTACTCATAGTGTCATTCTGAAAAAAGAGGAGTAATATCAAGCCTCCTAGTTTTCAACCCAGCCTCTCTAGTCCCTAACCCATGGTAACTCCTAGTTCGAGTCCACTCACAAATCCCACCCTGACAGATAGTTTCTCATAGTAAGCAATAGTTGCATTGAAAGTAATGGCCTCATTAACAGTTTCTCCAAAGGAATAATATTCTGTGTAGGCAACAGCGATGTGCAGTGAGGTCAATAGGTGGGGAGGCACACGTATAAAAACACAGTTTTTATATCAAAGCTCTGGAGCATGACAGGGAGTATGATAGGGGAGGGAATATAACAGGGGAAGCTCTGCCTACCCTGACCGCACGTCCCTGGTAGGCAAATATTTTCAAGAAAAAAGTGATTTAAAAGGTGGTATCTGTTGCATATCTGCTGCATATCTGCTTTAGTCTTCCAAGTCGGGTTAAAAATTAGCAAAATATAACTAAAAAAAATGATTAATCATTTCAGTTATACAGTGGTGAACTGTTTATTGCTTGCAAAGCATATACTAATGGAGTTAGTTTTTTTTGAGTAGGAAGTAAATAAAAACACAACTTTAAAGTGTTTAGGTAAAAATCTGTTTACCAGGAAATCAGTCAAGAAATAGCAGAAGGCTTAGGGTCAATCCTATGAGCCGCAATGATCTCGCTGGTGCAAGTCATCGCGGCAATGTCCGCACTTTACGGCAGCCTGGGTTCACTGAATTTTGATTGCAGCCTCATAGGGCTCCGAGCAAAATTCAGGGAATTTGAGCTCGGAGCGGGACTCAAAGGGTGCAACGTGCCGGTCCGTTGCCGGCGTTTTAACGCCATTGCAACGGTAACTCACACCCTTTGCACATAATAGGTTTGACCCCTTAGAGATTGCATTACAAGGTGCAAACTAGAGATGTGAATGAGTAACCCATGTTTTCGTTGGGATTTGGTTTTGGAATGATTTAAAATTGATGACAACAGCTAAAATCATGTAATTTGGACCTGTTTACATACAATGTGAAACACTAGATTTGTTTTTTAAATCCGGGCTCCAAACTTACAGCAGATCCAAGCTGTTACTCAATTTTACTCAGACCCCCAAAAGTGATCCAAGCTGCGACTCACTGTGACTCGTATGACTACACTATGCCCCCACACACACACACAAACACACACACTGAATTTTGCTAAAGTGGACATAGCCAGCATTTGAGGCTAATTTGAAATGGAAAATAATCATAAACAGAGGCTGTCTTTTGCTGCATAATAAATGCACCCTGTGCTGCCTTCATTCCAACCCTGTCTGCTCTGTGCCAAGTTTAACCTATCCCTCTCATCCCCCTGAATTTCTTTACCACACTCTTCTCCACTTATGGCACACTGTTGTGTGTCGCCAGAGGTCTGCCTTTACTCATTAGTTTCCACCTATGGGAGAGAGCACACTGACCAACATTAGTAGCTACCCTGCTCCAGGGTCCCCTGGCTTCTAAGAGAAGCAGTGCCAGCAAGTCTTGCCCCCAGCGGTCACACACAGCACACTCAGCTGCCCAATATCTGTCTCACGCACACTGACTGTTGAGGGGGCACCGCGCATGATGGGCAGTCTGTGCAGTAAGCTTATTATACACAATTAGGCACAATGGCCCCATTTTGCCCTTCTGAACCTTGGGCCCCTCTGATTTTGGGGGCCTAGGACAGGTGAACACTTTGTACCCCCCTGTCACTGGGCCTGTATGTTGCCTATATCTTCAAACAGTTAATCCTCGATCAGAAAATTCAGAATTGTTTTAAAGCCAGAGGGATGGCTTCTGAGCAAGTATTGCAATCTGAACGAAACTACCTGTGTGGTACCCTAAATAAATGTATAGTAGATGTTTAAGTGTTGGGCTATCACAAGCCCGATGGTACCGTTTTGCGGTGTGTCGGCAAGAATCCACTTTTGCTCCGGCACTCTGTCCTCGGCAGCACTGTTACTTCTTCCATCCTTCACACTGCAGCGGAGAGAGGCAAGGAAAGCATACCCTTTTTCACACACGAACAAAATGGCTGACAGAATGTATGCAAAGGGATTTTAAATTTATTTATAGTGACTGCAAGTAAAGACTATAATGGGTCTCTTCAACTGAAAGAACAGATTACAAGCATTTCTTAAATCACATTAAATATAGGATTCACTACTGCAATATCTCATATACCTACGTGGCGCTTCTTACTAAAGATTCCCTCGCTAACTATACAGCAAATGCACAGTAACTAGCGCTTCACATATGCATATTATGTGCCAATAATTCTCATTTGTAATTCGTACTTAACGGTTCTTATTCATATCTACATAGCAGTTCACAGTTGTATCTACATAGCAGTTTAAAATAATCTTCACTAAAGCTGGGCATACACGTCCAGATAAAATGCCTGTCAGACCTACAAACAGTTTTTATGGAAGCCTGCCAACCGCAGATGTCCCACAGCATACACTGTGAGATTTCTCACAGTGTATTAGCCCAACATGTGCGCTCCGTCCCAGGGGGAGGAAACATTTCCCTGTTCCATGGGAAGGAACACAGGAAATGTCTGTCTGTCGGCCGTGGCTGGGCATACACTGCCCGATGCAGCCGACAGTTTACCTCTTAAATATAGCATCAGACGGGCATGCTGCACAATCCGGCATGCCTGACCGAGCAATATTTAACCCTCGGTCGCCTGCACACAATTATCAGGGTGATCCGCGGACATTGGGCGGATCGCCCCGATAATTGTAGTGTGTATGGCCAGCATTAGCATTTCACATTTATACCTAATTACTTAAGCATGGAACAATATAGTCACATAGTTTCCCATATACTGTTAATTTGAATCAGTTCAATTAAAGTTCTCCTTAAATAGGATATCAGTCCCTCATGCAAAGTCCAGTATACAATGCAATGTAACAAAATTAATAAAGTAGCTTTACTGCTTTCAATCAGGGTTGTTTTTGGGAATCATCATGTGCACAGTTGGGGCCCTCACTTGGATGTATGCATACAATAGGAGCTGTATTTACATGGTAAAGTTGCAGTGCTGTTATACATATTAGGAACAATGTCTATCATATAAAGCAAGACTGGTGGGTACATATAAGTCATGGGTTTCTCTCACCAAACCAGCACAATGCTTCCCCTCCTTTTTAGGTTAATCTGGGATGAATGGATCTTTCCTTTCCACTGGGATGCTTGGTTTGAATATGGCACCACAAGTCTCAGCAATCTCTTTAATGCAGATTGTCTCTGTGAACACTGGGCCTGATTCAGACCCGCTCGCAAGCGCTCTGCGTTCGCGAGCGGGTCGATGTTTGGCCACTGCGCATGCACACGCCAGAGCCGGCTCCAACGTGCGCATGCGAGAGACACGGCTAGCGACGGGCGCTCCTTCGCTCTGGGTCTCGCACCAAAAGGGGGCGGCTGTCGATTTTGATCGACAGCTCACCCCATTTTGGAGGCGGGCAGGGGGGGTGGCTGGCCAAACAGAGGCGTTCCCGATGGAACGCCTGCGTTTTGGGGGCGGCCCCACTGCCATCATGAGTGATGTCAGTGGTGAGCTTCCAGCTCTGTTAAGAGCCAGAAGCTCACTGGGGCTTGCGGGAATGAGACCCTACCACAAGGGTCTCTTCGCAAGCCCCAATGGTGGCGATGATCGAGACCATCGTGACCATCACCTGGCTGCTCGCAATAGCTGTGGGTGGTCACCCACAGCTATGCGAGCAGCCAGGAGGCCGCACAAAAAAAAAACGCCCTGATTCAGAGCAAGCGCTCTGAAAGAGCGTCCGGCTCTGGATCAGGTCCACTGTCTTTCACATGCAGTTCTTCTCCTTTATTTCATGTTTCCACACTTTCTGTATCTTTCCCTGGCTGAGTGTCTGCTTAGCTCCACACTCCTGATCTATCTACCTTTCTTTCTTTCTTTCTTTCTTTCTTTCTTTCTTTCTTTCTTTCTTTCTTTCTTTCTTTCTTTCTTTCTTTCTTTCTTTCTTTCTTTTCCTCAGTTTTCATACCTATCTCTCCTGTATTCTTAGACTCCTAAGGTTTCAGACATCTGCAGCTACAATGGGGACATTGAAGTGATACCTGGGGTATCACACATGTATGTGTGGGATTATCATTTTTTTTGTATCAAAATGATGGGGATCTGGGTAATCACATACTCAGCCTCCCTCATTCATCATGTCTGTGTATCCATAAGGAGGAACAGGTAAGGATCAACTTTTTTAACCTTTTTTTTAGTTTTGTTCCACCACTTACAGGTAATTCTGGGTATGGGTCTCACTCCTGGTTGATGAGAACTCTGGGCCTGATTCAGAGCCGGACGCTCTGACCAGAGCACTCGCTCTGAATCAGGGCCCTCCTACATGAAAATGGATCGGCCTCTTGGACGCTCGCATAGCTGTGGGTGACCACCCACAGCTATAGCGAGCATCCCTGATGATGGTCGCGATGGTCTTGACCATCGCAACCATCAGGCTTGCAACGGACACCCTGCGGTAGGGTCTCGCTGCGACAAGCCCTGGAGTGATTTTGGCTCTATCAGAGCCAAAATCACTCCCACTGACATCACTACTGATGTCAGTGGGGCCGGCTTCAGACAGTAGGCGTTCAACATCGACAGCACGCCCCCTTTGGTGCGAGACCCAGAGCGATGGCTACCCCGTCACTAGCCGGGTCTCGCACATGCGCACGACGGAGCTCCCTCCGTCGTGCGCATGCGCAGTAGGGCACCATCGATCCGCTCGCGAGCGGGTCTTAATCAGGCCCTCTGTCACAGCTGCAGACTCCTGCTGAACAGAAATATAATGAAGCCTGCACAGCAACCAGATATGTGATAGAACAAACATTTTTCATTTTAAATCCAGTGTTCGATGTCTTTATAAGTTTGGTGGTGTGTTGCATTATATCCTGGCTAAAGTCTCACTCTGCGCATGTGTATGCATCACAGTGTGCGTGAACCGACCGCTGTGATTGGCAATCGATCGCAGTAAGCATGCAGTCCCATTATACAGTGATTGACAGGAAGTGCGTTTTAACGACATTACAGGGGAGTGCATAATTAAGTCCCTGCGATTGTCTACATAGCCAGAGATCTAGTTGGCGACAGGAAGTTTAGCAGTTTGTGTGGCAGGTCTTGGTCAACCACAACTGTGCATATGGGTTCGATGTTACTCGGTGTTACTGATGTTTTCGCTGACTTGCGGATGCATGTCATGGGAAGTGGGCAGCTTTATACAGTTGTGGTTGTCTTGGTTTAGTGCTGCGGTTGCCGTGCGATTGCATTCATTAGCATATTTTTGCAGCGAGCGAGTGTGTACAAATGCAGCCTTGCGAACCAACCAGGCCCTGTGCTCCTTCTTGGTTTTTTATTATTTTTTATTCTTCTGATTATTTATTTCTACTTTTTATCATTCAATCCAAAAATCACATCCATGAACAAATGTGATTTCATTGCATCCTTTTAATACACTGAAAGTCGTTATTAAAGCAGATTCTATATTACAGCTGATTTATTTCTGCACACTCCATACACAATTCCTTACATACTTCTACCATATGGCAGCATTTTTATTTGTATTATTTTTACATCTTTTATATGTTTTTTATATATATATATATATATATATATATATATATGTATATATATATATATATATATATATATATATATATTATATATATATATATATATATATTTATTTATATTTATAGATTTTTACTATCTTTATTTTTCTATTTTTTAATATTCTGCCATTTTAGTACTTTCAATAATTTTTAACTATTTACCGGCAGCGATGTACCTTACCACTACACATAATCCTTTTAATTTATGTACACATATGTTTTTAAAGGAAGAAGATAAAGTTGACCTTTTAATTAATTATTTAAGGACCGGCTGTGCACTCATAAGATATACATTGGTTTATTATTTCTAACCCTTAACAACCTTGTCTAGCTTACTCAACTTAAAGTAATAAATAATGACACAGACAACAAGAGCTTGGCTAAAAGCTCACAGCTTTTATTTATAATAACAAGGGTGGCAAAGAGATGCTGCAGGCTCAATTCTAGCTTTCACTTCACTCAAATACTCGGGAAACGACTAAAACGTCCCCTCTTAAGATGCACTAATGCTGCGAGGGTCCCTCCTCCCTCCTGGGCCAATCCGAGATGCTTCCGTACAAAAGCGCCTGGGTCCCCCTGCATGGAGCAGGACAAATTCACCTGTTTCATCGAGGGCAAGTGCCCCCACAACATATCTTGTGCCACATAAAGCCACTGAGCTTCAGCGTACTCCCGCCATGCTGCGCCTCCCCTAATTTGGGAAAAGAAAGTTTAGTGTGACACAACAAAAAACAGTAACGGGTGGGATGGTGGGTTTCAAAAGATCCATAAAAAATAGGCTCTCTACATGCAAAAGAGTCAATATATACTAATCATCCAACCACTCCCCCAAGCAATCTCATTGGCTCTACCAAACAGCTGACCAGACAACCTTAGAATCTGAAAAAGGGATTTGCCCTCCAGCACACTGTAGCAAAATCAACAAAAAATACTTAAATCCTACAAGATAATGGGGGTACCTTGCTTCTCGGGCGTGAACCCCTTAATGTTAGGGACGCCAGTATAGAGGAGCCTTGACGATTGGCCTGGTGCTTATTCATATATTTGCAAATGTATGTAACTAATTCCTCTGAATCTCTATTATCATGTAGGATTTAAGTATTTTTTGTTGATTTTACTAAAGTGTGCTGGAGTGCAAATCCCTTTTTTCTGTGTTCAGTGTAAACTCCACCCTTTACAAGCACCTGTGCTATGTCATTAAGCTGATATGAGCAACCACCATATTTTTGGTTTGCAACCGTAGAATCTGCCCAGCAAAAAGGCTGTCATCAGCAGCCACACAGCAAAAAATGCAGTATTCTTAGATATTCTCAAGCTTATCCATCTTTCGCCTACTATAAGATATACATTGGTTTATTGCTTCTAACCCTTAACAACCTTGTCTAGCTTACTCAACTTAAACTAATAAATAACAACACAGACAAGAGCTTGGCTAAAAGGTCACAGCTTTTATTTATAATTAATTAATGAACTAACCTAACCAGGGTGGAAAAGATATGCTGCAGGCTCAGTTCTAGCTTTCACTTCACTCAAATACTCGGGGAACGACTGAAATGTCCCCCCTCAAGATGCACTAATGTTGCAAGGGTCCCACTTCCCTCCTGGGCCAATCTGAAACACTTCCATACAAAAGCGCACAGGTCCCCCCACACGGAGCAGGACAAATTTGCCAGGTTCATCAAGGGCAAGTGCCCCCACAACGTATGTTGTGCCACATAAAGCTACTGAGCTGCAGCATACTCCTGCCAAAGCCAGACTCCAAAGGAAACTGGCCCGCCACCCAAAACGACTGCACACAGACCAAGGACACTAAGATGCCTTCTGACAGGAAGGAAAATACAGAGTTAAATCACCAACTAAAAGTTATGACTCATAACTCATAAGCTACCCAGTGACACAGCATGACTGGCTACTGACACATTCACCCTCTTACTTGCCCTGTCCAATGCACCATGTTTACGCACCACTGTCCCAGTCAAATGAGGCACGATTACAGACCACACAATCATCCCCTCCAGCCTTTATACTAACCAATATCATCCCACCATGAACAATCAACTCCACACCTTTCTGCTGCACGCCGCCATTACTCCCAACAGGCAACACCCACTAGTCAGGTACACTCTATGTAATCCCCAGCACACAGGCAAATCAAGCACGAAATACTACACCGAATTTTGCACACCCTTCTACTACCTGTCACCCACCAAAACAACAAAACCATTGCATAACCAGACCATGCAGCTCCAGCCCAAAATTTATAGGAGTGACCCACAAGCCTGACCATACTTTCAACTGCTGCATTCGCCATTAAATTGAATGAGAAACCTGGCCGCACTACGGAGTGCATCATTACCCTCCGCCGACAAATGAACATAATGATCAGGCTGGCTCTCCTCGGCATTGGTCCCCTCACTTTCCTAGAGACAATTCAAACTATGAGAAGATATACAAAGCAAAGTTAATGGAGCCTATCAACTAACTACCCTTGCTCACTAAAACTATGCCAACCATTAATCAACCCTCAATGTGAGCAAGCAACTTGACAAACCTAGTCACTTGACAATCTCGATCCCCAAACGACCAACAGTAAACGTGACCCACAATCATGTCATGTGTAACTTGAACCCCCAAAAACGCGTAAAAGGTGCCTGCACAGAAAAGAGGAGGTCCAAACAGACTTCACTCCTTCCTGCACCTATAAAGAAAAAGTTGACCAGATCATGCGCTACACCAACCCGTCCAGTGTCGGCATGAACACTAATTTCAAAAGAAACTGGATTTCTCAAAATAGGCACAGGAAACCACACAGTCCGTAGGCAAACATTACTTACCAAAACACCTGAAAACCACTGAAAACCCCATGAATCAACTGCCTTGGAGTGCCAGACCACAGACTAAAAGCTGACAAGAATCACACGTAACCATCAAGGCACAATAACCCGAACTGCATACTAAAACTAAAATTTAGGCAAATGAGGAAACTGCTCTGAAAGACCTGTGTGGATGGCATAATTAATGGAACTCTACAATGACTAGGAGGAATGCTGCACTAACCGGAAACTAACCCACTACTGGTGTGGGAACCACCCCACCCTAGAGATGCAGAGATCCTGCAAGGGGGAAAGAGGAAAAGGAACCACCATCTGCCCCAGCAAAACCTCCTCCAAAAGTAATAAACCATGACAGAACGCAAGCTATGGGGTTCAACAAACAACAAAAATTCTAACTACCAGCTTAGCTGTATCCACAGAAAAAAGTAGCCAAACAAAATGGCGACTAAGCCTAAATTGGCTTCCATGAAGCTGAGCCCTAAGTCAGGGCTAAGCCCCCGATTCATGCTGGCAATCCTTGGCCAGGAGCTCGCTTCCACAGAGGCAGTGTTACAAGTTGCGGTCACGACTTGACCCTTTCTGACAGCTTTCCCAGGCAGGACAGGGTTACTCCTGTTGCTCCTGTTGCTAGGCAATTGGCACGCCTCAGGAAGTGATGTCTCATCTACAAGTGCAGCTTGATTAAGTGCTGCAGCCTATTTATACTCACTGAACTATTGCACCTGTGCCAACTATAGCATGTCTGTGGATTTCATCAGCTTAGCTGCATGGGCAGCTTTTGTTCTCTCCATGATATTGCTTCCATTCGGCTTTCTAGCCAACACCAAGCAGCTCCTATGCTGCCACTGATCTCCAAATGGCTTCTTAGCCACATCTAGCAGCTCCCATGCTGCCAATTTTCACCATATGGCTTCCTAGCTGCGCCAAGTAGCTCCTGTGCTACCACCAATCTCCAAACGGCTTCCTAGCTGCAAATAGCAGCTCCTTTGCTGCCAATGTTCACCATATGGCTTCCTAGCTGCGCCTAGTAGCTCCCGTGCTATCAAAAATTCTTCATCCAGCTTCTTAGCCACTCCAAGCAGCTCCCATGCCACAACATTGGCACCATCACCATGACATTGGCACACTCGCCGCACCATCGGCTCTCAAAGCCATTTTCATACCCTAGACTGTTTATCTACGGCAATTGCCACAACATCGGTACCATCGCTGCAACATTGGCACAGTTGCTGCACCGTTGGCTCTCAAAGCCATTTTCATACCCCAGACTGTTTATCTATGGCAATTGCCGCACCATCGGCACCATCGCCGCAACATCGGCACAATTGCCGCACCTTTGGGACACACTTGCCACACCATCTGTATCATTGCCATATCATCGATGCAATTGCCAACTCATCAGAACCATTACCTGTATCAGCTCTAACTGTATACTTCATCTCTTGAATTCCCTTGTACCTCCATGTGAGTCTCTACTACCCCGAGCATACGTCCAGGCGGCCGCCTAAGTACCAGTGAACGTATCATAGTTCTAAGGGAACAACGGGCGGTTGTTATTGGTGAAGATCTCACTAGCCAGATACAAAGGGTCTCACATGGAGCAGACAGTGGGATTCATAACATTAGGGTTGGCCCATACACAGGTACACATGGAATTAGATACAGAAAGAGTCATATCGGAGTTATAGCTTCTGCATCATGGAGCAGGGACAGAGTCCTGCCCAGGTGCTTGCAGCCAAGATCCAAACACTCATCCAGAAAGTCCAGGAACTCTCTATACAAGTTGAGGAAAACTGTTCTCCAGTACATGCAGCTCCTCATCTTGAACCAAAGGTAAATTTGCCAGATTGGTTTTCTGGGGTTTGCCAACAGTTTTTAAACTTTCAGGAAAGTTGCAAGCTTTATTTCCAACTTCGTCCAATCTCTTCAGGGACTCAGTTGCAGCAAGTGGGACTGGTAATCTCTCTCCTTCACGGGGATCCACAGACTTGGGCCTTCAGACTGCCTTCAACCCATGCGGCATTACAGACCATCGAGGCTTTCTTTACAGCCTTGGGTGTTTCTATGATGACCCAGACTGTGCTGCGTTGGCTGAGTCCAAATTGCATACCCTCAAAGAGGGTCAGAAGGTAGCGAATTATTACTCATCAGAGTTCCGCAGATGGGCAACTGACTCTAGTTGGAAAGATCTTTCCCTACGTAGCCAATATCATCTTGGCCTTTCTGAGGCCATCAAGGACATCCTTGTTCAACATTCACCTCGTGAGTACTTGGATGATCTTATGCAACAGGCCATTAGGATACACCGGCGGCTACGGGAACGTAAACGAGAAAAAAATCTTCCCATCAAATCACCTCGTTCTCTGGATTGGGTTCCATCTTTGGTCACAGAGGAACCAATGCAGATTGGGTCCTCTCACCTATCATCAGAAGAGAGACACATAAGAGGGTCCCTTGGCCTCTGTACTGTATGTATTGCAGTGTCAAGGGACTGTGAATAATTGTCCACTCAGACTGGTAAAAAGATAGGGCCTAAGTGTTCGGTAGGATTTACACTTGGGTCTGGCATCTATTACTTCCAATAATTCTATTTTAATCCCTGCAGTCATCCAACTCGCTAATTCCACTTTTTCTACTTCAGCCTTCCTTGATAGTGGGGTGGCAGGCATTTTTATGGATTTTCATTTCTTTCGCACTGGAGATGAGTGGAAAATGGCATTCAGTACTCACTCCGTACATTATGAGTATCTAGTCATGCCTTTTGGCTTATCTAACACTCCAGCGGTTTTCCAGGACATGATTAATGATGTTCCTCGTGACTTTTTGGGGGAATCCGTTGTCGTATACCTAGACAACATTCTCATTTTTTCCCAGTCACTGGACCAACATCATCAGCACGTACGTCAGGTTCTTCGAAAATTGCGGGAGAACCATCTGTGCGCCAAGTTGGAAAAATGTGACTTTGACATCACTCAGGTCTCTTTTCTGGGATATACCATCTCGTCCCAGGGATTTTCAATGGATCAAGGGAAAGTTGAGGTTATACTTAAGTGGGAATAACCAACTTCCCTTAAGGCCATCCAGCGGTTCCTCAGCTTTTCTAATTATTATCGCTGATTCATAAAATGTTTTTCCAGCATAGTGACACCCATTGTAAATTTGACAAAGAAAGGAGTGGATACCTTTAACTGGCCAATTGAGGTGATCCAGTCTTTTAAAACTCTCAAAGTTGCTTTCACTCAAACACTTGTTCTTCGACATCCCAATCCTGACCTTCATTTTATTGTAGAGGTATATGCCTCAGAAGTAGGAGCAGGAGTCATTTTGTCACAGAAAGACCAGACAGATAGTAAGTTGCACCCATGTGCATTCTTTTCTTGAAAATTTTCCTCTGCTGAATCCAATTATGATGTAGGAAATTGAGAGTTGCTAGCTATTAAATGGGCTTTTGAGGACTGGAAACACTGACTGGAAGGAGCCAAACACCAGATTTTGGTTCTTACTGACCACAAGAACCTATCCTATATTCAGTCTGCTAAAATTCCCGGCAAGCACGTTCTGCATTATTTTTTACCCAGTTCAACTTCCTCATCTCCTTTCGTCCTGGTTCCAAGAACATCAAGACTGACGCCCTATCCAGGAGTTTTAAACCAGTACAACAGACATCTAGGTCAGACGAAGCTATCATCCCAGACTCTTTCTTCCATTGTGCCCTCACTCGTAATCTGGCAGATTTGATTTGGGCATCTCAATCAGAGTCACCTCTGGAGAAGCCTTCTGGTCATTTGTTTGTGCCAGAGAAGTTTAGAAAAGCAGTTCTGCTGGATTTTAATGCTAATTGAGTTTCTGGACATCCAGGTATCAGTAAGACTTTGGAGTTACTCTCCTGTTCTGTTTGGTGGCCGTCATTGACTAAAGATGTACATGAATTTGTCTTGGCATGTGAAGTATGTGCCCAGAATAAGACACCTCGGACAGCTCCTTTGGGTCTGTTACTTCCACTTTCCATACCCAGGAGACCCTGGTCTCACATCGCCATGGATTTCTTCATTGATCTCCCAATATCTGCTCGATGTTCTGTTATCTGGATGGTGGTGGACTGATTTAGTAAAATGGCACACCATACCATTGCAAAAACTTCCTTCTGCTAAGAAACTTTCCAGCCTGTCTCTCAACACATTTTTCAGGTACACGGTTTACCAATGGATATTGTGTCGGATCGAGGATCACAATTTGAGGCACAGTTCTGGAGAGTGTTCTGTACTTCTCTGGGCATTGATCTCAGTCTTTCTTCAGGTTGCCATCCGCAGTCAAATGAACAGACTGAGCACATTAATCAGTGTCTGGAACAGTATCTATGCTGTTATGTTTCCAAGTGTCATAATGATTGGATATCATATCTGCCGCTTGCTGAGTTTGCTTTTAATAATTCATGTCACTCTGCATCTTCAGAATTCCAATTTTTCTGTGTTACAGGGCAACATCCGAGGTCAAATGCCTTCGACTCCGGATCACCAGCTTCTTCTTCTGTCTCTAGGCTCCGACATATTTGGGGCAAGGTTAATCAAAGCCTTCGGAAGGTATCTCTCCACTCCAAAGAATCTGTTGACAAGCATCGGAGGTCGTGTTGTTTTAAGAAAGGTGATTTAGTTTGGTTCTCCACCAAAAACATCAAGGTTCATCAGCCTACAGAGAAGTTGGGTCCCAGATTTATTTGTCCATTCTGAATTATTTCACAGGAGAACCCAGTAGCCTTCAAACTTCAATTCCCCAACTCTCTCTGTATTAATAATACTTTCCATTGTTCTTTGCTTAAACCGGTCTTCTCGTCAGCCAAGTTCAAATCTAGTTCTCACCCAGGCCTGCTTCAGTTATGGTCCATGGTCAACATGAATTCATTGTGGAGAAAATTTTGGACTCTGATTATTCAGGGGCCATCTGCAAATGTTAGTCCACTGGAAGGGCTATGAGCCGGAGGAACGTTCCTGGGTGCTCCCAGGTTGAGAAGATGTTTCTTTCAGGATTTTCCAGATAAACCAGGGTCTGAGTGTTCTTCAACCCTGCATCAAGGGGGGGTACTGTTACAAGTCGCGGTCACGACTTGACCATTTCTGACAGCTTTCCCAGGCAGGACAGGGTTACTCCTGTTGCTCCTGTTGCTAGAAGATCGGCACGCCTCAGGAAGTGATGTCTCATTCACAGATGCAGCTTGATTAAGTGCTTCAGCCTATTTATACTCACTGAACTATTGCAACTTGCCGCAACATCGGCACACTTGCCGCACCATTGGCTCTCAAAGCCATTTCTAAACTCTTGACTGTTTATCTACGGCTATTGCCACAACATCAGCACCATCGCAGCAAAATCGGCACAACTGCCGCACCTTCAGCACACTTGCCACACCATGAGCATAATTGCCATATCATCAATGCAATTGCCAACTCATCAGAACCATTACCTGTATCAGCTCTAACTGTACACTTCATCTCTTGAATTCCCTTGTACCTCCGGTTGAGCCTCTTCTACCCTGAGCGTAAGTCCAGTGAAAATATCATAGTTCTAAGGGAACAACAGGCGGTTGTTATTTGTGAAGGTCTTGCTGGTTGGGTTCTAGGGGTCTCACATGGAGTAGGCAGTGGGATTCATAACAGGCGGCTGGAGATGACGAACGACCGCCCGACCCTGAGAGAATCGGGAATCATAACAGGTGACCATCCGCCTCTCGCCACCTACGTACACCAGGCTTACCAGCAGAATAATTTCTGCGGGGTGGCCCCATGACCAAGGTGGGTCGACGCTGCTGCCACCAACCTAAAACTCTAACCCTCAAAAGGCATACCACACTATCATCGTAGTTCCACCCGAACTAGGCATCAAATTCATCCCATGCCAAATATGAACCGGACAAAATGACATGCACCAAACAGATATAATGATGAAATACCCATGCTCCTCAGCCCACTCACCAAATAGCATGCAGCGAAGATAAGCATGCATTAAAATCAACTATTATAGGCAAACATTTCCATCTCACCCCCAGCGCTCACCTTCGTGGCCTGATTCCACCCACTACAGCACATCAGTGAGCGAGAAACATTCTAAAAAATGTAACTCTGCAACTGTTTCCTCGCTGTAGCGCAACCACGCAGAAACGCTGCATTATCACAATGCACAGTTTCCTTTCTGATAACCCATATAACCTGCGTCATCAGTCTTCCTAGAATTTTTGCCTGACCTCTTGGCTAAATGCTGTGCAACCCACTTGTCCATCTTATGCGGGCGTGCCAGGTAAATGGAAAATGAGAGCAAAAAGTGCATTCAGTGCAATAATTGTGAAAAAATACATACTCACCAGCACCAGGTGGACCCAAAACCTTGAACGCCGGGATTGCCATGATGCGCACAGGATCATCAGCCACACGAGTCACATGGTCTTCTCCCAAAACTCCTCCTGAAACCACGTAAACCTTGCAAATACAGGAGACAGGTGAGAAAAAGGCAAAGTAGACACTGTTGTGGGAGTGGGGATGATGGTGGGGTGGGTGGCCAGATGGGAGATGGGGGGGCAAGCCCAGGACAACCAGGAGATACCAGGGGCTGCAGGGGAAGAGGGGGGAGCACATGGTGGAATGGAGGCGTGAGCTCTGGAATGATGCATACGAAGGGGGGGGCAATGGAGAAATAGGAAAAGGTGGTGAAGGAGAGAGGTAAGAAAAAAGGGGGGGTGAGGAGAAAACTCATTAAAGAAAAATTGAGGAAAAAATTGGGCGTGGACGGGGTGTAGTGGGACAAATGATGACACCAGAAAATAAAATATAACAAAGTTGGAGAAGCGGAAGGCATTATGAAAAATGGGAATACAAATTTGACAGAATCCTGGTCCTATTTCAAAATATCCATAAAAAAGAGGCTCTCTACATGCAAAAGAGCAAATATATACTAATCATCCAACCACTCCCCCAACCAATCTCATTGACTCTACCAAACAGCTGACCAGACAGCCTTAGAATCTGCCCAGCAACAAGGCTGTCATCAGCAGCCATACAGCAAAAAACGCAGTATTCTTAGATATTCTCAAGCTTATCTATCTTTCACCTACTATTCTGAGAACCAAACTTAACTCCTGGGTATATACAGGAAGTGCTTAGGACTTACACTCTTCCTTGAAAAAGTCCATACAGGGCCAAAACTAATTGGAACCTGCATCTATTTACAAGCACCAAGCCACCGGCGGGTCTGGAAAAGCACAGTGCTACAGTAAGTGATAAACAGACCGCCCGAGCAACGTGAACACTGTGTACAGTATGCCGCCTCATCAATCGCAATGAAGATGGAGCGCACGATGCACAGCAAATTCTCTATTTAAAACACAAGCGCCAGAGAAAGAACCGATGCAGCGGCAGAAGTACCACCTATACTACCAACGGAGGCGAGAAGGCATCAGTTACGGTAAGGTAGTGATAGTCTCCTGAGGCATTGCACTACACCAGTAGGAACCTCACCTAACCTAACTTGTTTTTGGGTTTTTTTCTCCACTCATTTTTTATATTTTAAAAGTAGGTTTTTTCATATTGTATATTTGTCTGCCATTTCACTCATTATCCAATTTCTCACACACATCTTTTTACACGCATGAAATATAACACATATTGACATTCTTTCAATAATTTTTTCAACTATTTTGCAACATACCGTTATATGTCACACCCTCTAATTCACATTAAACACAGCGCTTCATTACCTATATTTATAAGAATTAAGGAAGCAGTTCATAACATTAAAAGTGCGCTATTATTATTTCTATTTATGTTATGTCACCAGTATGGTGGCCATCAACAAACTATCTCCATGACCTTTTTCCTATCTCCTGCCACTACAGTGCAAGTATTGGGGTGTTTTTATAAGGGCTTTGTGATGACAAAGTGGCATGTGCTTGCATCTACCAATAGAACAAAGGAAGGAAGTGATTGTTGGTTTCTGTCCATTATAATCACATTTTGTAGCATTGAGACATCATTTGATATTGTAAAGTAAACAAACCAGCATGGTTTTAGACAGAATATATATGATGGGTATTGCCAGTGTTTTTCAATAGACTCTCAAATATGATGGTTAGTAAATCATGTACTTTTGGCGAGCAATCCACTGGTGATGTCCAGTGATTTAATACAAGTCAAACGCGATTCTTAACAAATTTACCCCTTGGTCATTTCTGCCCTAGACAATACAGCTCCAAACACCATATATAGAGGATGTAGTCAGGACTTCCCGACACTGAAAGCCCAACATGGGATTAAATATATGCATCGAAATCCCGATGCCTATCATTAAGCTGACACCCGGCATATCGAAAGAAGGTAAGCTGGGTGTCTTAGGTTCTAGCCACAGAGGGGGGGAGGGTTAGGTTTAGAAACCCCCAGGGGCAGTTGTGGAACTAGAGAGTGGTGTGCCTAGGTGCAAGAATATGCTTTGGGCCCCCCTAGGCAGTGCCCCAGTAGTGCCCCTTATACAGTGCCCTCAGTAGTGCCCCTTATACAGTGCCCCCAGTAGTGGTCCCCCTATGCAGTGCCCCCAGTAGTGGTCCCCCCTATGCAGTGCTCCCAGTAGTGCCCCTTATACAGTGCCCTCAGAAGTGGTCCCCCCTATGCAGTGCCCCCAGTAGTAGTCCCCCCTATACATTGCCCCCAGTAGTAGTCTCCCCTATGCAGTGCCCACAATAGTGGAACCCCTTATGCATTTCCCCTTATACAGTGCCCCAACTAGTGGTCCCACCCTATGCAGTGCCCCCAGTAGTGCCTCTTATGGAGTGCCCCTGTAGTGCCCCATATAAAGTTCCCCCAGTAGTGGCCCCCTATGCAGTGCCCGCAGCAGTGCCCTTTATACAGTGCCCCCAGTAGTGGTCCCCCCTATGCAGTGCTCCCTGTAGTGCCCCTTATACAGTGCCCCCAGAAGTGGTCCCCCCTATGCAGTGTCTCCAGTATTAGTCCCCATTTCAATGGAGGAGCCGTTCATTGGCTGAGAGAGGCGAGGGCTGACCTCTCTCAGCCAATGAACATTCAGATATGGCTCTACAAAGGCAGAAGCTGCGTCTGAGCATTTCATTCGGGAGATAGTAACCATCCTGGTTGTTATCTGTTGCGTGGATCGGGATTTAATTTTTTTCTGTTTTAAGAAGACCTTGGATGCCTACTTTGGACAAGGGACCACTTCTGTTAATGTAGGTGAGTGTGTATGTATGTAATAAAAATGTACTGTCACGGGGTGTGTATTTTTTTTAGACATTTCTTTACAGGTGAACTACAGGTACCAGCGGTCCCTTAATGCCCACATGCTGGTACTTGTGGTTCTTGAAGTACTAGCATGCAGGAGAGGCTTGCTGGGACTTACAGTTTGACTATAAAGACAATGTTGATACTTTTATTTTTTTACACAACACCTACACTATCAACCACCAATCTGGGGTGGTGGGAATAGCTCTCGGCTATCAACCTAGGCCAGGGGTGCCCTGGAGAGGGGGGCCCATTTATTGGGGGGTCCCCAACTCCCGAGGGATCCCTGGCCTGGGCTGACTAGTGGTCAGGATTTATGCTGCGGCTGGGGGCCCGGTGAAAGGGCTCCCCTGGCTGTTGGCATCAACCACCCACTAGAAAGGCTCCTGTGCTGGTTCGGCGAATTACAGGGGGACCTTACACATTTTTTTCCACTGTAATTCCAGATCCAGGACTGGTTCCCAGAGAACAGTGCTGGTTGTACAAAGTACAGTGGAACCCTACACATTTTTTTCCCTGTACTTAGACAACCAGGACTGGCTATGAAAAGTCCGGGGCTGGTTCTGTTTTAGGGGGGGGCCTCATGCAATTTTTTTCTTTAAAATTAACCCTTACAACACACTAGCCATTCATAAATATACATAAATCACACCGATTTGTGTATGTTGGAATGCAACTCGCAACTCTGGAGGTGGTGCATTTAAAACTTCTATTGAGTCCCCAATTTGAGTGCAAAACTGGCTGAATTGAGCAAAACGAATAATGGTAATTTCCTGATTTAGGCAGAAATAAGTGAAAAGTACTATGTGCTTTTCTAACATGATCTTTCAGTTCCTTGATTTTCTTCATA
This sequence comes from Taudactylus pleione, assembly GCA_031769625.1. Classification (NCBI taxonomy): domain Eukaryota; kingdom Metazoa; phylum Chordata; class Amphibia; order Anura; family Myobatrachidae; genus Taudactylus; species Taudactylus pleione. The sequence continues at coordinate 118,587 of JAUIMM010001472.1, forward strand.
TGTTAATGTTTTGGGTCAGAACAGTTATCAGCTATATAGTTATAGTTTCGGTCTTTTGCTGTCAATAGACATACCGATTCCATATATAGTCCATGATGATTCATAAAGAAAGGGAATAAGACAAGAAAACAGGATGACTTTATATGGGACACTAAAGAAGCAAGAGAAAATTAATCTCCAAAATGCAAATATGTGTATATCATATCTGTTATTTACTAGGTATGCTCTATTTAATAAAACATAACATTTAGTTATAACTTTTAAAAGGTTATATTCCTGCTGTGCCGGTCCTTTCCTTCCCCTATTTCAGGCTTGCCTGGCTAACACTGCCAATGGCACAGGCTGATTCATGTGCAGTGGCGTATTTAGGGGTGGTCAAGCAACGGACCGGCAGCACAGGGGGGTGCCTCCGGCCATGGTCCAGGACTCTGTGTGGTCCTCACTACACAGTAACAAACACCACTGCCTGGCTAGCACACTCATACTACCTGGCGGCAGTGTGTTTGTTTTGGCAGCCAATGAGAGTCAGACAGACTCTCATTGACTGCTACGCCCACTGCCGGAGCCAGGCTGCAGCTCACTCATGAACTTCATCTTCTGGCTCCTGGGTGATTGGAGAGACGTTATGACTTCTCTCCCATAGTGCAGAGTGGACAGGCCCATGTGGATGGAGGAGCGGGCAGCGGCAGGCGCAGGAGTAGAAGTGGGGATTCAGGTAAGTGTTTTTATTTTTATTTCATGTGGGTCTTTGGCACTGCTGGGGGGACTACTACTGGGGGTACTATATAAGGGACACTACTGGGGACACTGCATAGGGGGACCACTACTGGGGGCATTGCAGAGGGGGGACTACTGCTGGGGGCATTATATAAAGGGCACTACTGGGGGCACTGCATAGCTGAGACTGGGAGCACTGTATATGGGGGCACTACTGGGGGCACTGTATAAGGGGCACTGTATACGGGGGCACTGCATAGGGGGACTACTGCTGGGGCATTATATAAGAGGCACTACTGGGGCACTGCATAGCTGAGACTGGGGGCAGTGTATATGGGGGCACTACCGGGGGCACTGCATAAGGGAGACCAATTCTGGGGGCACTGGATAGCGGGGACAACTACTGGGGGCACTGTATAAGGGATACTGCATAGGGGGACCACTACTGGGGGCACTGCATAGGGGTGACTACTACTGGGGGCACTATATAAGGGGCACTACTGGGAGCACTGCTGGTGGGTCCTCTACTGGGGGCACTGCATAGGGGGGACTACTACTGGGGGCACTGCATAGGGAAGACTACTACTGGGGGCACTACATAGGGGGTCCACTACTGGGGGCACTGTATAAGGGACAGTACTGGGAGCACTGCATAGGGGGGCCACTACTGTTGGCACTGCATAGGAGGACCACTACTAGCAGCACTGTATAAAGGGCATTACTGGGGGCACTGTATAAGTGGTACTATCATGTCCCCCTCCCTCAGCCTCCACTGCCTGCCCTCCACCCTTTATCTATAGAATGGGTCGCGTTGTACCCTGGAGCTGTTCTCTGAACTGCACAGGGAATGGAAGGGGAGGAGAGGGGTAGATGCTGGCATGCTGCTGTGTGGATGGGAGGAGGAGGCAGTAGCATAGTATATGGAGCTTGCAAAGTTATTCACTGTATTTAGTTCTTAACTATAATAAATTATAATCTTTACATTACTTTTTTATTTTCCAAAGTACTCTCTAATCTATTTTACAGGTAACAATTTACCACATCCCCTTTTGAATTGTATTACTTTATAAAATTGCAAGTACATTAATGACACTATTCCATTATTGCAAATTAACCCAAAAGTACTTACATAATATTAGGTTTAAGGTTCCCGAAAGGGGGGGGGACTTAGGGTTAGGTACCTCCCCCCGGGAGGTTAGGTTTAGGCTAGAGGAGGGGGGTAAGGGTTTGGCACCCCCGGGGGGAGGTTAGGGTTAGGCACACCCCCAGGGGACTTAGGTTTAGGCGGCGGGGAAGGGGGGTTAGGTATGGCACTTAGAGGGGGGATTAGGGTTAGGCAGTTAGGGGGGAGTTTAGGGTTAGGCACCCCTAAGGGAGGGTTAGGGTTAGGGGGAGAATAGGTTAGTGATACTTACCTTGGGATGATTGGGATTTTCATCCTTGTCGGGCTGCCGCTATCGAGATTTGATAGCCGGAGGTAAATCATACTGAATCCTCTCGGAGAACTGGACATGCACATCTTATATATATATGTATATATATATATATATATATATATAACTACTAACACAGTCTGCCGGCACTCTGTAAAAAACAGAACAACTTGCTCCGGTGCGCATAAATCGTAGTAATCCAGGATCCAGAAAAAACGGCACTCAGGAGACAACAGCAATGGCAAAAAATCTGTGTATTCACATCTAACGTTTTCAGGGTCTCAGCCCCGTCATCGGGACAATACACACAAACAGAAAACACTTACCACACCATTATATACCCCACATAGAGCCATCAGCTGTTCCCCTGCCGCTTCAGTCGCTGGAGCCTCCCACCGGAACCGACTACTGACGCACTTCCGGAACCTGCTTCAGCCGTAACTGTGGAAACCACACGCTTGCGTTCCACCAGCCGGCCATCTGCATTCCAGACCAATGCAAACAGTCTCCCGAGACCGGGGTTCGCCATAGTCAGACCTGGCGACAGAGCAGCTGGTGGCAAAAAGATACAAATAGTACCCCAATAAATACACAAACATATAAAAACATATCTTATCGTTGAGTCCACCAGGTTTAGTGGAACCCAAACGAGTGATCCATCTGGATTCTTTAAATAGTAAAGACTTAGCCCGATCCCCCCCTCGTAAAGATGGCATTTATTATTTAAAGAATCCAGATGGATCACTCGTTTGGGTACCACTAAACCTGGTGGACTCAACGATAAGATTAACTGGAATAGCCTCCTTTAGTCACCCTGTAATTTAGCAATTAGATGGTTATATTTATAAGTCCTATTATATTTCTGTGTCTCTACTCTATATTCTATCTAGTTTGTGTTATGCTCGCTTAGGGTTTTCAGATGGAGTACAGTAACTATGATAATAATGTGCTTGATGTTTACACATATATATGTCTATATTTTTGTTTTTATATGTTTGTGTATTTATTGGGGTACTATTTTGTATCTTTTTGCCACCAGCTGCTCTGTCGCCAGGTCTGACTATGGCGAACCCCGGTCCCGGGAGACTATTTGCATTGGTCTGGAATGCAGATGGCCGGCTGGTGGAACGCAAGCGTGTGGTTTCCACAGTTACGGCTGAAGCAGGTTCCGGAAGTGCGTCAGTAGTCGGTTCAGGTGGGAGGCTCCAGCGACCGAAGCGGCAGGGGAACAGCTGATGGCTCTGTGTGGGGTATATAGTGGTGTGGTAACTGTTTTGTGTTTGTATGTGTGTATTGTCCTGATGACGGGGCTGAGGCCCTGAAAACGTTAGATGTGAATACACAGATTTTTTGCCATTGCTGTTGTCTCCTGAGTGCTGTTTTTTCTGGATCCTATATAAATATATATATATATATATATATATAAATTCTCCACAGGTCCCTTTTAAAGAACAAGGCGGCACTCCCAGTAGTGATAGTACAAAAACGTTTTTGTACTATCACTACTGGGAGTGCTGCCTTGTTCTTTAAAAGGGACCTGTGAAGATTGCATTTGTTTGGGAAGGCACCCCTGCACTGAATACTTCATCCAGAGTGCCAGGCTTCCATGGAAGATATATATATATATATATATATATATATATATATATAATATTAATTACGCAGTGGGTAAAATAAGTATTGAACACATCAACATTTTTCTCAGTAAATATATTTGTAATGGGGCTATTGTAATTACATTTTCACCAAATGTCAGCAACAACCCATGCAATCCACAGATACAAAGACATCCAACCATAGATGTCCATAAGTTAAGTTATGTTTAATAATGGGAAAGGACACAGGGAAAAAGTATTGAACACATGAAGAAAGGGAGGTGTAAAAAGGCATGGAGAGCCAAGACACCAGCTGAAATCTATCAGTAATTAGAAAGCAATCCTGCCCCTTGTCAGTGCAAATTAATATAAGCTGGTTCAGTCCCAACTGATGGCCTCTAAAATGGTGTCTCATTACTAAGGTGTCACACAAGAAACAGCTCATGATGGGTAAAAGCAAGGAGCTCTCTCAAGACCTTTGCAATCTTATTGTTGCCAAACATACTGATGGCATTGGTTACAGAAGGATTTCTAAACTTCTGACTGTTCAACTGAACACTGTTGGGGCCATAATCCGGAAGTGGAAAGAACATAATTTTACCATAAACCGGCCACAACCAGGTGCTCCTTACAAGAATTCTGACAGTGAAAAGAATTATCTGAAGAGTTGACCAAGAGCCAAGGACCACTTGTGGGGAGCTTCAGAAAGACCTGGAATTAGCAGGTACAATTGTTTCAAAGAAAACAAGTAATGCACTCAACCACCATGGCCTGTATGCATGCTCCATTGCTGAAGAAAAAGCACGTTGAAGCTCATTTAAAGTTTGCTGCATAACATATGGACAAGCCTGTGAAATACTGGGAGAGTATAGTCTGGTCAGATGAGACCAAATTTGGATGCCATAATACACACCATATTTGGAGGAGAAATTGCACTGCACATCACCCCAAAAACACCATACCAACAGTGAAGTTTGGAGGTGGGAACATCATGGTGTGGGGCTGTTTTTCAGCATACGGTAATGGCATTCTTTGTATTTTTGAAAGAAAGATGAATGGAAAAATGTACAGAGACATTCTTGATAAAAAATCTTCTGCCATCTACCAGGATGCGGAAGATGAAACAAGGGTGGACATTTCAGCAAGACAATGATCCCAAACATAAAGCCAAGGACACTCTCAAATGATTTCAGAGAAAGAAAATAAAGCTGCAAGAATGGCCGAGCCAATCACCTAACTTGAATCCAATTGAAAATCTCTGGAATGAACTAAAGATCAGAGTCCATAGAAGAGGCCCATGGAACCTTCAAGATTTGAAGACTGTTTGTGTTGAAGAATGAGCTAAAATCACACCTGAGCAATGCATGCGACTAGTTTCTCCATACAAAAGGCATCTAGAAGCTGTCATTACAAACAAAGGCTTTTGTACGAAGTATTAAATAAATTTCAGTAAGCATGTTCAATACTATTTCCCTGTTTCATTTCACATTATTACACATAACTTAATTTATGGACATGAAAGAAACTTATGAAAGTATGGCTGTGTTGTTGATGGGAATCAAGTATAAGGATCATTAATGGAATCCTCGTTGTGACTTAAAGATAGTAGCACAGCTGTTAGGTTTGCAAGGCGGATGCAAAAAGCACAGCTGTTTTTGTGTTTATGGGACAGCAGAAACACTAAAATCACTATATCATAAAGAAGTGGCCAGAGAGCGAAACCTATGTGGCTGGAGATAAAAATGTCAGGGACACTCTACTGGTCGAGCCACAAAAACATTTCACATTAAGTTGGGCCTAAGGGATTTCAGAATAGCTCCGGATAAAAAAGGTCAGGCTTTCAGTTATCTTAAGGAAAAGTTTCCGAAGTTCAGCAAAGCTAAAAGAAAGCATATTTAAAATAGGAAACTGTTTGTGAATTACATTTTTTAAGCTACATTGATGGAAATTGAGTTTGCTGCTTGGTCCTCCTTCAAGGCTGCTGTGCATGGATTCTTAGGGAACAGAAAAGAAGCCAACTACTGTCCATCGTGAATAAACTATTGGACAACTACAAGAAAATGGGTTGTAGAATGTAACTTAAAATCCACTTTTTACATTCCCATCTAGACTTTTTTACCGATAACCTGTATAGTGTAAGTCATCAGCAGGGGTAATGTTTTCACCAAGACATTCTGATAATGGAGCATCACTACCAAGGATGCTGGGACCCTGCAATCATTGGGGATTACTGCTGGTTCCTTTTTATAGACACCAATGAGACCCTGTACAAACTGAAAGCGTCAACATCCTATTTCCCTAAAGCAAAGTGACTTTACATTTTATCTTTCATTAACAACATTTCTGTTAATTTGAATTTTTAAGAGTTTCTGAAGTTTAGTTTCTGCAGCTTTTTAGCATTTATGTAGTTGTATTAGCATTTTCTAAAAGAATACTATGAAAATATTTCAATTCTATATAGATTAATCGAAATTTTCACATATCTTACTTATTTCACATATAGCTATAACCGCTTTTGTTATTTGTGTGTATCTAATAAATGTGACGTGATAGAGAAAATATCATTTATTTCTCTGAATCCAGCATCCCTAAATTAGGTGACAACACATCATCACATGCCAGATGCAGGGAATTTTATACATTTTGTTGAGTAGTGTAACCAACAATACGGTCACTCTTGGGCAGGGGTAAACCGGAGAAAAAAATAAAAACATTATTGTAATGGTAAATATCTGTTTTTGTAATAATAAAATCTTATCCAGACGCATGATGGGCGATTAAATGTTTATTATTCCAAGATTATTTCAAAAATGGGATTCCATTTTCTTAGTCATGACATGGTTTGCGTGTAGCAGCCCACTTCATCAGATTACTTAAATTGGTAGGTTTTGGTATATAATGAGCCTGTGTGGTCTTTATACTGAATCTAATGTAATAACTCTGGAGTGCTGTGGAAAGGAAATGTCAGCAGTTTCTGGCATCTCTAGATCAAGGGCCAGGAAAGGAGACTCAGGGAAAGGGCCACTCATGAGACCCAAACCCACCTCCACCATAACTTTATCCCTGATAAGATGGGGAAAAACACTTACCTTGCCCTGGGGGGTGCCAGCGAATGATGAAAGGGTACCACTTAACTTGTGTCCTTGCTCTGCTACATGACTTTAGCCATATCTCAATGTCTTAAAACCGAAACCAGAAAAGACTCAAACTTTCCTGCTTTTTATGAAGCTCCTCATTATAAAATCTTTATGTTACCCGCTTGGAGTTGTAACCATGCCATGTACCAGGTGTTTGTGCTTGAGAACATTCTGAATTTCTGCTGGGCTTGTTTATAGATAAAACACCACAAATACTAACAATCCTCTCAACTGATTACTGTAAGAGTGATGAAACTCCTCACTTGCCCCATCCACAGCCTTCATGGTACCAAGCCTCTCTTACCATTGGCAGCCATGGTAAACATATAAATATTAAACCGATTTCTGATACAGGTGTGCAGGCCCACAGGATGGCAGTATTGGTATAATGCACTAACTGCTCCCCACTTTCAGGTGCTGGTGTTGAGCAAGTTGTCTTACCGAATCCTTGAAGCTGACCCTTAAAATGCTGCATCAGGAAATGCATGAACTTAAATTTATGCCATAAAGTACTTGAGGAACTGCAAGATAAGCTAGGACAATCAAAATCACCCTTCCCAGTACGCTATAGATTACACACATATTCACCAGCCCCAGCTGACTCCGTCAACCCGGCAGGAGAATGCTGATGTGCATCAGATAAAATATTAGCAGTAGGCACAGACACAACAGGTAAAACTGTGGACATGGGGCTTGATCGGCGCAGGCTATAGTGCTGTGAGGGAAACAGAAAGGGAGGGTGGGTAACAGGAGAAGAAGAATCAGCTTCCAAGATACCAGAGGGACATGCAGAAGGTGAAAACTAAGGCCTAAACACTGTCCAGGGGCATTGCTTAAGATCCGATGCAGGTGACTTGAGAGGTGAGGATGAAAAAGATCCTGTGGGTTACTGCTGGAAGTAGTGGTGAGAGGGGTAGGCATATGGTTAGCTGAGGAAGGGACATGAGCATTTGAAGGGCCCTACAGGATAAAGGGGACCACAGGGGACACAGCTGCCAATAAAGGAAGGCAATAGATGACCCCCAGCAAACTTAAAGTAGGAGAGGGCAGGAGCAGACCCCCCAGAAGTACAGATCATTGGTATAGAAAATGTCCCCTCTCATCAGGGGAAGTGTAGAAGCAGCGGAAGCATAGAGAGCAGTAAGGAGAACAATCACAACAGAGGTGGGGGAGTGGACACCTGCCATCTAGTGCCCAGAAGCCCAGCTGGGAATGAAATGGTAGGAGCAGCCACTGAGGGAGCAGATGAACATGGCAGGGCCACGCAAGAAGATGTGGCTCAGTAAAACCAGCAAGATGTGAGGAGTGGAGGCATCCAGTTTGTAGGATAAGCCTGGACCCATCATAAATACACCTGGGTAGCTGACCAGCATGGATGGGACATGACAAAGAGGTAAGTAACAAGAGCATAAAGAAACAACATGGGGCAATGGAAAAGGAAGGCTGGGACAATGGTGTACTAACACAAAGGCAGAAAAAATAGATGGTAGAGATATAAATGGAGTAAAGAGATAAACAGAAGAGCAAGATTGAATAAAAGGACACAATAAAGCAGAGAGAAAAGCAAGAAACAAACACAAAGAGACCAGAAGGGAACAAACAGGGCACAATACAATGACAATGGTAGTGAAGAAACTGCAGAAACCAAGACGGAAGGAAACACAAAGTCTCAACTACAGTATATACGCTATATAACACCTGCCAAAAAAGCACTGATTTGATATCAGCCAACAAGCCAATAGCTTTATAACATGTAATTCTCTCTTTCCCACAACCAGCAACTGTTAAATAACCAAATCACAACCTTTGAGTTTGCAAACCTCAGACCCATATGCAATGTAAACTCTGTTCTTTATTTACACACCTAACAGCAGAAAACCAGACTGACCTGCTCATATGTAAAGATTAAAGATTGGACTAAAGTTATGTCTTTGCCTATGGCTCAACTTGGTGTTCCATCTTTGACCCCTGTAACTTGCAGCTACAAGTACTTCATGTCCTTTTTGGAAGAAAAGCATTATAAAGGCATTATTCAAATCAAATTATTATTGTTAATTATGCTCTGCATAACTTTAATGGTGAACATTAGATAATAATTTATTTCCAAGCTAACATTTCAGACCACTTATTGTGTTTTGAGCAAATAAGTAATACAGTTTTATGTCATTGCGTTATACACACTTCAGTGGCGTTACTTAGAAAAACAAAAGTATACCCAAACAGGGCACAGAGTTCATTTGAAGTAAAGTATTATTGGATCACTACTCAATTAATTAACAAAGAGAACTACAATGATCATAGATTGTGCAGAGTTTTGGCCTGGTATTGTTTTAACATGGAAATGTTCCAGGTTTTAAAAGCCCACTTGGCATTTCTAGGTATGATGAGTATTTTGAATCCAATTCTTCAAAAACCTATGAATGTGCCTGTACTTGTTGAAATTACAAAGAGCTAATTATTTGACAGTGTTCTATGGCTGCTGTTCTTATCTCCCAATGAGGTGGCTCCACTCCAGCCTGCATTATGTGTACAGACACAAAAATTGGGCTGCATTTGAAGAAAATTAGCTTTGCAGGTTACATGCGTAATAAGGTTTAGGCCCATTCTATCGCTAGAGATCACAAAGGAAAGTAACATTATCCTATTTACACTGTATTTCTCCAGTTCAGGAAACAAATAATTAATATATAATTATGTAATTTTGTAAATAATTTCTATCTATCTATCTATCTGTCTGTCTGTCTGTCTGTCTGTCTGTCTGTCTGTCTGTCTGTCTATCTATCTATCTATCACACAGCAGTTTGAGATGGTTGACTTTTAGATCAGACCTGTGCTGGAAATAATGGAATATGGAGGAGTTATCATACTAAAAACACCATGGGTTGTTTTGTAAATCTACTGTTTACCCTCTCTGGGAATATGGCATGGTGCATGCTCCCATTGGTTTTTCTTCTGTGTATGCTCTGGGAAAATTGCTGCCACACCATTTTCTCAGTAAATTGTGCAGCGCCATGCAGGACTCCAGACAGGTGAATATATGCTTTTGTTTTATTCATTATTTTATTTAATCATATGCAATATGTAAACAATTCAATATTAACTGTGATATACGGTTCCTAAATACTTCTATAGTTTTTAAACATCACTGTACATGTTAATGTGACTAATTCTACATAGAATATTTTGAGCGCTGTGACTCAATAAAAGATTATATGTTATAGAAACATACGCCCATTCAAATTTGTCTATCACACAAACCACATTCACCATATACACACTTAAACCATCCCCTTGAGTGCACATATCCCATATTCTAATAAGTGAGAAACAGAATATTCTTACACCCAGATCTGTTACTGTTACAGATCTGCATAGCAGCACTCTGGAGACAACAAACAGTTAAGTTTAAAGTCTATATGGGTGCAGTGTGTGCAGTGTGCACTGCACACCCTGCACCCATTATAGATACACCCCTGAAACATAAGGAGCAAGTGTACTGGATCTGTGTCCAACAGTGAGCATGATGAGGCACAGGACTGCGGCTAGTAATGAGAGGTCGCCCGCCTATCTTTGGACATGAAATTAACAATAGGGGTACCATGCTCAACCCTATTAAATATGGTGAATGTTGATAATGTTGATAAATTGCTGTTGTTTCTTTTAGCTTTAGTGTACCAAGATGGGATGTGTGAATGTATAACCCATAATTAAATACCTGGGGATAAGAAAAAGGTCAACACTGTTAAATATGTGTGTTCAATTTGACAGTGGTATAAGCAGAGTAATAGTATACACCAGTGGATCCTCAAAGTCATCAAACACCCCAGGATTTAACCAGTAGTATAGTTTATTGAGTGGTAGTACATTTACAGCCATACTCACTGTTACATAAACTCTCTGGATGGAGTGAAGCTTGAGAGGAAACATACAGAGCTACAGCTGGTGATGTACAGTATGTGGGTAGTGGTGCGTAAACACGTGATGACAGCAGGTATACAGTGGATATATTGCAAGGTCTCAGTGGAAATAATTAGAACATGTCCGTGTCCCAATGAGGCACTCTAACACAGTGACAAGTTGGCACTGTGCATGCGTAGAACACTAAACAGCAGCCATCTTGGTAAGGTACTGATGCTTCCCTAAAGGAGCATCATAGAGACTGTGCAGTAACACACCCCATACTCGAACAAATACATGGTGACATAATACCCTAAACTCATTGTGTGTGAGTGATCCATGGCCAGCTGTCTTGGAATCATAAGTTATGAAACATGGGCTCTCAGATGTCATAGACAATCTAATATCTAATATATGTTCTGCAACAAATGACCCAACCAATGACCTCTCACAATCCTACATTATAGCACTCTAGATCCTCAGTCTCCCAGAACCAATACCTTTAAATATTGAGAATTTTTACTTACATAAATCTGTTTGATTTGTACTGTTAAACCTGAGTTGTAGATGACAGCTACTTTACATTAACTTTGACCTTTAGCATATATTACATTACTTAAAAAGTGTAGAACAAGCTTGGAAATCATTCTACAAAAAAGAAACCCTTTGTTTATATGTTGTCTCAACAAACTAAGCTCCATGACAGAGATCGGATTTATTAATCATTGCTAGTAAAATTTAGAAAAGATGGCAACTAAAGATATAAATACAATTTGGCAGGGTGGCATAATGCACTTAGAATTGCATTTGGCTCTAATATGATGTTAAAGCCATTTCATCAGGGGAGTTTCTGGCACGTGGAAAAAGGAGCCCTTTGCAGGAAACTGTACAATGACTAGGCAGCAAAGTGGACATCAATTAAGTTTTATTTATTTTTTCATTGCAAATAAAAGACTAACTTAATTTTGTTTGATAGTAAGATGCTATTTTTAAAACCCCAGTGTATAACCAGCTGCCTGCCAACTTGCATTTGATCTAGTCTTGGTGAACAATTTGCCCAGGTGTAAAATTTGTACTTGAGCAAAACAACACTGCACAGCAAGGAGTGCAAATTAAGGGCCTCAGTGATAAAATTATTTGCATATAATAATGGTTCTACAGCCAATCAGCTCCCAACTGTCATCTGATTGAAAAATGACAGTTGGGAGTTAATTGGCTGGAGCACTATTTATCATATGCGATGAGTTTTATCACTCGGTGAGTGTTAAAACTCATTGATAAATGAGTCCCTAAATATTATTTATTCATGACAAATACATGTTCTTACATGATGCACACACAAACTGGCTAGCTCTATTTTTAAACTATGTTTTTGAGATATGCTAATTATGCAAACATCCACCTCAAGTGTTTATAGAAAAACAATTGCTTTGTAACAAGTAAAAGTCTAAAAAGTATAAAGAATAGAGTATAAAGTTTCAACCAAGGACATCGGAATATATACTAAAACCGCCAGCTCACTGGGTTGGGTATGGAATACCGGCAGTCAGGATGCCACATGTCAAAAGACCCACAGCGCCATCCGGATGCTCAGTATCAAGACAGGGTTTAGGTAAGTATTCTAACCCTCTCCCCTTAACCCTTTAATCCTAACCCTCATTTTGTGCATCCTAATCCTCCCTACCCCGCACCCTAACCCTCCTGGTTAGTGCCTAAAGCTAATCCTCCCCCCTTAGTGTCTAAACCTAACCCTCCCCCCTTAATGCCTAGCCCTAACCCCCCCGGTGGTGCCTAACCCTAACCCCCCCTGTCCGTAGCCTAATCTTAATCTCCCCTCTCCAGCAGCCTACCCCCTCACTTCCGCGGGGGGCGCCTAAAACTAACCCTCCCTCCCTGGTGGCTAAAAGCCAATGGCGCCCGTCATACGTATGATCGGGATGCCGGCCGTCAGGATTCTGGTGTCGGCATCTCCACTGATGTAGGGATTCTGGCGCCAATCTTCTGTCCGCACAGAGCCGTAACTAGACTTTTTGGTGTCCTGTGCCAGAGAGAGAATTGCCCCCCCCCCATTTTTTAAATAGGGATATAATATAGTGCACATGAAAAAGGGCCATGGCCTCATGGAGAAGGGCCAGGGAAGAGATAGGGGAGGCCAGGAGATGCTGGGGATAAGAGAAGCGGAAGCTACAAGTGAGAATGATAATAAACAGGAAAATTGACATACCCAAACAGCGTCCCCTGCCCTGTGCCATGGCACAGGTTACAACACCCTAGTTACGGCCCTGTGTCCGCAGTTTGGGGTTCCAGTGCTGGGATTTCGGCAGCCGGTGTTCCGATGGTAGGTATAAAAACTACATCCCAGCTCACTTTGGGTGTGAAATATCAAGTGTTTTCTCCAAGTGTTAGGGCTTTTTTCTATATATTAAGGGACTTACATCTGGCAATAAAATCACCAAAGTATTCACAGCTCTCAATAGCAAAGGCTCAGCCATGTTCTTGGATAGAGCAGCCTATTTCTCATAGTTAACTCCATTACAAAAGACCATTGAGAAAAAAATGTGTTGAATGACTCATTTTATTCAGCACAGACCTCTGAAATTAATAGGACTGTTATTCTACCCCAAAACAATAACTTATTTTCTTATATATTACAGTATATCTACCGCTATACATTTTTTATATAAAATCTTAATTTTTTTTTAAAAAAGGCTATAAAGTATATTTTTATAAAATAGCAGTGAAACTGGAAGCTTAAAGTGAGTTTCTATTTCCATAAATGTGCTGGGCCCTCTCGTCCTCCGACGTGCGCATGCACGAGACCCTGATAGCGACGGCCAAGCCATCGCTTAGGGTCTCGTACCAAAGGGGGCATGCTGTCGATGGTGAGTGACAGCACGCCCCCTTTGGTGGGCATGCCGGGGGCGTGGCTGCCCAGACAGAGGCGTTCCTATGGGAACGCCTACCATCTGGGGCCAGCCCCACTGACATCACTTAGATAGAGCCGAAAGCACTCCAAGGCTTGTGGCAACGAGACCCTACCAAAAGGGTCTCATCGCAAGCTCGATGGTCGCGATGGTCTTGACCATCGCGACCATCTTTTTGGACACTCGCTATAGCTGTGGGTGGGCACCCACAGCTATGCGAGCGGCCAGGAGGCTGCTCTAAAAATTCAGAGGGACGGCCCTGATTCAGAGCGAGCGCTCTGTCAGAGCATCCGGCTCTGAATCAGGGCCAGAGATGTTACCCATAGTAACCAATCAGATATGTAGCTATTATATTATAGAAGGTGCTACTTTAATTAAAGTAGTATCTGATTGGTTGCTATGGGCAACATGTCCATTTATAAAAAATATACCCCTTGTGTACCACTGCAATAACTGTCAGTTTTAATAAATGGACCCCGTAATGTCTAGGTAAGGTCATAACTGCATTGCTTATATTGAATAAGGAAAATGTTTGCCTAGGGCTCCAGGTAACTGTAATAAATGCCCGTATTATAATTTGTCCTCTGATTAGCTGCTCCTCCCCATTTTACTATCTAAGAATGTCCCCATTTTATTATCTAATACTGTATTTTACCTAGCAGCCAGTGCTAGGTTTTTAGATCATAACCAGCTCCTTCTCTTGCAATCTGACCTGCAGAAATATTTCGTACTACAGTATGTACTGAATCTTGTACCATGTTTTGACCTACAGTATCTTGCAATGGTATACAGTACAGAAAATCCTTGGCTGTGACTGGTCTCACTATAAATCTGCACTGTCTGACTTTAGGAATACAAAGTGTACTGGTCACTTCATCTGGGGACTAGTTACCTTCTGGTTCTTGGTTCCTGCACGACACCATCATCCAGCCACAAACTCTTCCCTGGTCTATCCACTACGACTGCCCATTTCAGGTGTGTGAGTCCAGCTAGTTTTTCAATGTTCATTCTTTCCAGACCCCGTCCATTGGGATCCAACCCCTGAACAATATGGTAGGTAACGTTGTTACTGATCATTGTGACATTACCTTGATTTATTTCACAATCATTTCACAATTCCATTTTTACATAATAGCATTGAGATGTTATTTGAGCAAAATATACCTTACGTATTCATAACCAGGCCTTCTCTATTTGTGAGATATTTATAGGAAGCGCTGCACAGTTGGAACAATAAAACTCTTGATATTTCACCAGTACTATATAATCAATTATTTATTATATACATATGACCATATGACAAACAAAATCATACAATTTAAAAGCTCATCATAAAAATTCACAATCAAAAATCACAATAAAGAATTATCAGTGATAGGTTGTCTTTCTCAATATATATAGCAAAACTGTAGTCCTTATTCTATAGTCCAGGACCACTGGTTATAAGCAAATAACAAGCTCCTTCTATTACTTTGTAGGTTAGTGCTATGTTAGTATGGCATATAACATATATAGGGCACAGTTCATTCAATGTTACTCTTTCACGTGCTCCAAAATATCATTCATATCATAACTGATTAGTATATAATTAGTCAGTTAATACACCGGATCCAGAGACTCTGTTGCTGTATTAATAATTACCCACATCAGTGGAGGGGTATCTTTTCACCTTCTGCCTCCCTGCTGTTGGATTCCCACTTCAGCGCAATCCCATATGGAGAACATTCAGGAGACCTCTTTAGTATATGAACACAACCAGTCCCAGAGTATATTCACTCCCACTTGGTCAGCGGAGCTCAGACAATGCACCAGGA
Organism: Taudactylus pleione; assembly: GCA_031769625.1. NCBI lineage: Eukaryota > Metazoa > Chordata > Amphibia > Anura > Myobatrachidae > Taudactylus > Taudactylus pleione. The sequence continues at coordinate 134,104 of JAUIMM010001472.1, forward strand.
GTATCTATGTGTGACACATTTCCCCAACTTTTTCCAAGGAATAATCGGCGGCTTCCTCAGATAGCATGCATATAGTGATTGTAAATATGAAAGTGTACATTTCTGATTGTAAGTGCATTGATTATAAATGTGTTTGCTTCAACTGTAATAACTATAAGTGTATTAACTATAGGTGTAATAACTATAATTTTACTAACTAATTATCGAGTGATAATAATAGTGACTATGAATAACTTATTAATTACCATTATTAAACCATATATATTGTGTCTATATATATAATAACAACATATATACTAACTATAAATACAACCTTTATATGCTTAATAATTATAAACAACCCAATTACAACCATAATATATAATTTATGAAAAAAAATTATATTCCCATGTAAAATGTAATAACTCTCATTTTACAATATAAATGTTATGCCTATACAAAGCATCACTAATATATACTAAAACAAGAAAAGAGAAGGGCAGAGAGAAAAAAAACTCAAAATCTGCACTGGCTCTCTTATAACTTAAATAATCAAAAAAACCATACACTATTATGTACATCTAATATTTGGTAAATGTTCACCTAGCGATAAACCATTATGAAATCTTCCTTATTTCTTCATCATGAGGCAAATCTGGACTCGAGCCATCTACCCCAAATCTGATTAAATTTAATTTCTGCCTTACGTATTAAATAAACTTGTCTTTCATGCTGTACAGTAAGGCAAATCAATGACAACCAGGCTTCAACTTCCGGTCCCTCTGGAGCCATCCATAAATGGGCAATAGACACTTTAGCTAAGGTACACATAGTTATTATAACTGTTTACTATTTTTATAAATAAGATTTCCCTCGATCATTCCCAAACAACACACTACTGGGGTGAGTATTACATTAGGAATTCCCAGTTCAATTAAAACAGACTTAACCCAATCCCAGAATTGGCGAACTAATTGACACTCCCACAATAAAAGCCTAAATTACCCCTCTTCTGTGTGGCATTTAGGACAACGATCGGAAGAGCGGCCTCCATATCTAACTAAACAAACCAGAGAAAGAAATATACGATGTAAAATAAACAATTGAATTTTTTTAAATCTAATAGATGTTGTAGAAACCTTAGAAGACTTCAATGCCTCAGCCCAAGTCTCATCTTTTATAATACCCAAATCCTCTTCCCACTGAGATTCAAGTCTATGCAAATTTTAATGTGGTGAAAGGATAGTAAAAAAAGAATAAGAGTGTGTTTAAGGCTTACGGGGGCTGAGATTCAGCAAAAATGTTTTTAACAAAGAAAAAATTAAAACCAGGGGTGAACTTGAAAACTGTGTCAACAAGGTATGTCTATTCTGATATACATGACCATGTGTATTCTGATATCAACTGACATTGCAGGACAGGCACAGTTGGCTAGCTGATGAGAGAGTGCCAGAGGTTACCTGTAATCACTTAATGTGGGAGTTGATCTCTCCCTGGAGCTATTCTACACAATGTTCCACTCAAGACATAGGGGTCTAATTACTAAGCAGTGTTAGGAGACAGAGTGAAAAGTGAAAAGAAAGTGATATGGTGCCAGGCAATCAGTTCCCAACTGTCATCTCACAGGCTGTGTTTGAAAAATGACAGTTGGGAGCTTATTGGCTGGCACTTTATCACTTTCTTATCACTTTTCACTCTGTCTCCTAACACTGCTTAGTAAATAGACCCCATAGTGGCTTGCTGCGGTGTAAGTGCAGTGTAGGTGACCTTGCACTGCTATCGAGTAAGTGGGGTTGAGCGGTATGCAGGATCGCGTGTGTTGCCTGGCATCTGTGGTCAGCGGGGAAAGCACCTCCGCGCTGCTGAGCGGGATGTTGCCCGAACGGTTTGTCACTGCAAAGTAATGGTGCTTGAGTGAACATGGTGGCAGCGGTCAGTGGGAATAACCCTTCCACACTAACATACGGGATGGTGCCTGGTCGGCAGTCACTGCAGGGTGACATACATTTTGCCCAAGGAAAGTGTCAAGAGGGGGCCAGGTATATAAGTCATGGTTAATTGTAATTGATTTCCACCTTGGAGCCTTCAGCCTCACTGATAAGGAGGCGGCATCTGGCTGGTGACTTGGAAGAGTGATAGTTTAGGTAACAAACACAGGACCTCATTCAGAGTCAGTCATAAGCAGCCGCTCGGTCGTACGCCTAACGGCCAAGAAACTGAAAAGGAAGCAATCGCATGGCCGATCGGTCGCGACCAAAGTGATGCCCATACGTGAACAATGCACCTCCGCTAGCTAGCGAGTGATAGCAGCTAGCGATCGAGTCAATCGTTGTCATTCGTTGTCAGTCACTGTATGTTAATTTTCTTCTGATGGTTGCAGCCGCTTGTGTTTTGTTGATGCCCACATGTCATGTTTCCATGCTCTATCGATCAGCTTGTTAATAGCTTGTTGACAATTATGTAATTAGTGTTCTAAAGTGTTGTTGGCTATTTTTTCCTCCCTTTCAATTGTCTTAAAACTTTATTGTTCAAATGTCATTTAGTTCATGCTGATGTTTGACTGGTAGTGCATTTGTTAATAAAAAAGTTTGTTGTTAAATGCATGTTAAAATTAACAAAAAAACACATAGAATAAGCCATCCCCATGAAATTTATTTATTCTTATTATTCGCTAATGCTAACGCAGCTGAATCAATTACAAGCCAATTAGCAGTGTTATTAGCTTCAACAAACAATTATTAGCTGCTTGCATTGTGTGGCTCAAATTAGAAACATCAATCCTAACATCAATAACATTCGATTGTATCGATTGTACTCTGGGGCTTGCGAGAGCACATACCCAACCTCAAGCTGTACGATTAGCCAGGCATCGAACCTGCCCGCAGAGTGTCGTTTTACTACTTCCGGCCTTCTATGTCGGTCGTAGCAGGAAATTTATGTACGCCCCTAAAACGTCCTCAAAACGCTGAGGCACGCCTGCGTTTTCAGACCACCACCCCCGTCAACACCCACAAACGGCCTTTCATGTCAATCAACTCTCAGAAGCCACTTCCTGCTCGTAAGCCATACGATCTACAGCATTTTGGATCGCAAAGTCTCGTACGCACATGCGCACAACTAAACGTGCGCATGCGTGGTTTGGAAACATCGGATTCGTACGACCGAGCGGCCGCTTACGTCCGACTCTGAATGAGGTCCACAATGTAATGAAAAGGGAGAGGGAAAAAGGAGAATAGTGAAAAAGAAAGATTAATTCTAAATAGATGCATGATAAATTATAGCATACAGGATCATAGAGGTAATAAGGTGCCATATTATAGCCTTATCCTACAGATGATAGTGCATATGCTCTGAGATCCAACACATCACTCGCTAGTAGATGTATAGAATTATATAAAAATATATAAAATATTTGTATGGTGGATATATTTACATAGGAGTATGGGAAATCCCTGAGGGGAGGGGGGTAAGTCTATTGCTCTAAATGGGAGAGTGGTGACAGTAGATATGAGAAATAGAAAAGTATCTGTGTGTACACTCATTTGTAGACATACAATATAATGACATTAGTTCTATTCTCTGTGTCATCAAGGTATAGGGATAGACATACTGTAGCTACAGAAACATCAGAAATGTGGGTATAGAGAAATAGAAATAGATATCCTGGGAATGGGTAACCACAGAATAGTAAGATGAAAAGGGCGCAAGGGGTGGAAAGAATTGGCAATCGGGTGAGTATATGACAAAGGTCATAGTGTTTCAAAGAAATGGGCTATAGTTAATATACTCATGCCTCCTGGATCTAGGGCCCCTAATCTGAAGGTCCAAAAGCTTTCTCTCTTCAGTAACTCTCTATTGAGATCACCTCCCCTTGTACCTAGTCGAATTTCCTCTAGGCCAAAAGCCTTAAAACTCCTCAGATGTCCTTTGTGCTTGTAGCGGAAATGTCTTGCCACAGACGTTAGTTGTTTCATTCTAGTTAGATCCTGGGATGCATTTCTAATAGTCCCTACATGTTCCAGGACCCTTTCTTTTAGCATCCTGGTTGTCATGCTAATGTATGTGATATCACATTCACATGTGATACAATAGACCACTCCCTTGTTTGTACAGTTTATATAGTGTTGGATCAGCATTATGGTGCCATATTTGTCAACAGTTTCTTTATTTTTAATCATGTATTGACATGCTCTGCAAGATCCAAATGGGTAAGAGCCTTTAATGGATGGGGGCCAAGGGATGGTTTGTCTATAGTGGCTCCAAGTGAGGTGGTCCCGTAGGTTGGGGGACCGTCTCCAACTCAACGAGACTTGGTCCCCTAATATCTGGGAGAGGTCCTTATCCAGGTGCAGGATGTGCCAGTATTTCTGTATGGTGTCTATTATTGTTCTCCACTCATGGCTGAATTCCCCCACAAATCTGATGGTCTCAATGTCTTTAGATTTTTTATTCTCAATAATGTACAATGTTGTGATACTTCTGGTTGTCTACTAAGAAATACTACTATGTGCCTCTACTGAGGATGCCTATTTTAAGCGGTATATGTTTAATTGATATTAGTTAAGAGATATGCACAGTACTATACTAACCTATATCTGCTACTATACCTTATTCTCCTATGGATGGTTTTTTATTATACTAAAAATTTGGCATGAATATGTGACAATATTGTCATAATTTTTATAATGGCATAGATTCAAAAATTGGTTATTATTGTGATATTTTGGAATCTATGAAACTGAAACTCCCAGGAGTAGCTCATTCATAGTGGTTTCTTGACTAATTGTGCTTACTAGTACATACGTGTGCTTTGTGTTTTATGTTATATGTATTGCATTTGGTGTTTTTTGAACAATCTATTTTACTATGGATATCAATAAAGGTTAAGTTTTAATTTGATTCAATCATCCAATTAGAGTGCCCCCAGCAAAGAGTCTTCTTTTTCTCTTTCTTCAAATGCATATTTCTCTGACTGGGATGTAGTTATGAGACAGTCTCAATACCGATATCCAAATCCCAACAAGGGACAAAATACTGATGCTTATCTTAATCCCTACGCCGGAACCCCGAAGGACGCCAGCCTGAACGAGGTAAGTCCAAGGCACCCTTAGCGTTAGCTGCCTGGGGGGGGAGGGTTAGGTTTAGGGAGCATAGCGGGGTTAGGTTTTGGGGAGGGGAGGCTAGGGTTAGGCACCCCTTGGGGGGAGGGTTAGGGTTAGGTAACCCCAGGGAGGTTAGGGTTAGGCACCCCCTTGGGAGGGTTAGGTTTAGGGTGCAGTAAGGGGGGGTTAAAGTTAGGCACTCCCCGGGGGAGTTTAGGGTTAAGCACTAGGGGGTGAGGTTAGGGTTAGGCACCACTAAGGGAAGGTTAGGGGGAGAGAGATAGGGATAGGGTACTTACCTGCCCTGTCGGGATCTTCTCCCTTCGGGTTGCCGGTATCGGGATATGAACCTATTCAGCCGTCGGGACTACATACCCATTCCCTCTGACTCAGGGGAGCACCGCCAACCCGATTTACTCTATCACAATTGTGTAATTATATTTCATTTGGTTGGCACTGTACCAATTATCACTATCCCATTCTTGTCAAACACTACAAGGCCCAGAACTGCTGTATATAGATTTATAGGGGCTTCTCCAGATTGCATAAAAACCATTTAGGTTGCTATGGGCCATGAGTAGAAGCAAATGGAGGTGCCTGCAGGACCATGCATCTGGGAGCTTTGGAGCAAGTCAGCACAGCAGCATTAATCTCTGGACACCAGGAGCTTTACAGGAGGTACATAGGAGACAAGGAGAATTATTTAATTGAAACATAGTGATAAAGTAGCCAACTATAAAATATTTTGTTTGAAACATGAATATATAAAGATACAATGTAAGAACTGACTATATAAGAGATACTTTGTTTTCAACACATGGTAGTCCTTTGAGAAGGCTAAACACCACTTCTGTGATAATTCTACAAACCACATTTTGGGAAGAAATACACTTAAATATGATCAATTTTGGAAATGAACAATTTTACTGATGAGTTATTATGGCCCATTAAAGATATATAAAGTCTTTCACAAATAATGCTGAGTTATTTAGGTGAAGGTTGGAGCCTCAAGCGGCCTGGATAATTTTATTCACTATAACTTCCTTCTTTACAAACACAATTCTATCTTTTATACTTCATTGTTATATTTATCTAATGTTGAAATTTAAGAAACATAAAGGTTATATTTTAATGCAAGTGCATCAACATATGACTTATTTTTTCTTGTTTACCTATGTAGTTCATTAATTTTCGGATGATAGCACCCCTGTCCTTTGATTAATATGTATAATCTATCATTAATATATTTGAGGAGTTTTATATTATCTAAGTATATTATTGATTCATTACAAGAATTAATTCCAGTATGGTTTTTCAGTACTTGTAGTATCATGTAAATTATCTCACAGACTATACCTTCAAAAGAATTCTAATAGTGAATACATATTTCACAAGCCAAATAAATTGTTAAAAGCATTCATGTATGTGATGAACACCTGTAATTTAAAAGGGCAGACTAGACGGAGCAAGTGGTTCTTGTCTGCCGTCAGATTCTATGTTAATTTAGAGTGAAATTGTTGCAACCTCTGCATAGCCCCATAAGTGCTATATGTATGTCAACCTACAACTCAGGTGACTAAAATATTTAAGATACTATAGACTGGTCTGGTTCCGTTTAACAACTTCTCACCTATGTGTGACGTCATTCTTCTGTATCTGTGATCATGAGTTCTCATTATTGTCCACACCATCCTGACAAACATTTATTACAAGAAGAATTCTTAATCTTGTTCTACTTACAAAATAACTAGAGGTTCTCAGGTCTGTGTCTAGTACTGCTCCTCAGTGACCTGACATTTGAAGATTCTATTTCCTGACCCCTCTTATGTATCCCAGGTGTAAATCAGGCCTTCATCACATTTCATTGGGCTAAAGTGTTATTATGACCTCCAGCTTTATTTTGTGCAACCTTTCTACATGGATAATTGAGAGGTATTTAAAAAAGTGCAACATCTCTATCTTGTAACTTATCTCACAGACTGTACCTTCAAAAGAATTCTATGCAGTATTAAAATGTTGTCTTTTGTCTCATCTCTGGAGCCTCAATTATTATTATATTTTTAATTACAGTGGAACCAATTTGTCTGTGTACAATTATATAAATATGAGAAGTTGAGACAAGTCAGTTCTTGTGTAACTACATTCAAAAGTCAGTCTTACAACGTCTGTTCCCTGGGTTAGAGAAATGAAACTCTCATGAACATGGAAAAATGTGAAAGGTCTGAGGTGTTATGTCAGGAAATAACTTTTCTAGTCTAAGTGAATACTAAATTATAGCCGGCTGTCTAAGCAGTGTAAACTTGAAATAACTTCAAAGTATATGAAAAAAATGTTTTGATAAATTTTGTGTTATAAGAAAACAAAGGAAATATTAGAAATGTTTAGCATGTAAGCATGATCTGGTATGTCAAAATTAAAGGGTATGCCCACACACACCTGATGACCATATTTAGAATATTTTCACTATTACAAAACTATTTCTAATTTACATGCTTTACATATTTGTGACCATTACAGACATGATAGAAGTTATTTAATCCAAAAATGCTAACTTGTTACAGGAGGTCTTCTCTTCACATGATTTAATTTTGTTTGTTAATACCCTACCATAACTTTTACTAAACACATTGGGCTATATTTACTAAAGTGCGGGTTTTTATAAGTGGAGATGTTTCCTATAGCAACCAATTATATTCTAGCTATTATCTTCTATGAGTTGCTAGATAAATGTTAAGAAGAATCTGATTGGTTGATATGGGCAACAACTCCACTTATAAAAACATGCACTTTAGAAACAACTAGTGACCCACCAGGAATTTGCACTGGAGCCATTTTGAATTTACGGTGATAGTCATTTTTAAATGAGGATTTATAAGATTTCCTTGTAGACGTCATTAGTCGTTTTTCCTCCTAACGTCAACACGAAAATATTTAGTTTTGACGTGACATGCAAAAGGTGCATGTAAAGTTGTCCCTGTGAAAAACAGTCTCCATTTAGGTCAACTCCAGCCACATTAAGTGTCTGTCCTGTGTTTTATTTATTGTCACGCCAAAGGGGACTCTTACAGAGAATTGGACTTATTTGAAATTAAAGAATTGCTTTTCACACAAATGAAATAGGAACGATAAAAAAAGGGAATAACTGAAATGTAATTATTGTATCAGTAAACAATAACAATACGTATCAATCTCTACATGGTATAAAATAAAGTCCATCATTGTGAAGTACATGGTTTAGGAAGCTTAAGCCAAGAAAGTGCTCGCAGTGTCCTTTTCTTCATTGACCGTCTACATTAAAATCGTCACTGCTCAACTCCCTTTTGTCATACATTAATGTTTCATACACCTAAACCTTCCTTGACAAATGCTCTATAGAATAGTGAAAACTACTTCAAAATCCATCCAGTGGTTCTCAAGATTAACCCAGACAAACAGACAGATGCCTACCGGAGACTTTATCTTATACTATGTATAGATACCCCATCACCTTTTGTTTTCAAGATTATTTAACAAACCTGTCCATAAGGTCGCCCTGTCTCCTATTCACCTTGCTTAACTCATGTCCAGTTGCGCACACTGCACTATATTCGTTTATTGATACTCATGATTAGGCATGCCGCATGCTGTGAGTGGGGAGGTTTAGTGAAGTTATTATGCAGCCCAGTTCTGCCAGTACCGTGCATCGCCAGTCTTCCACATCTTTTTGATCAGTACCGGCTAGTGGCATAGTACGTGCACATCAGGGACATTTTGTGACAGCTTTCTTATGCGACTTTTAGTCATGTATTATTATCAGTAGGCAACGCTGTTCATTTTTTTCTGGCCTTAAAATACAACAACCAGCTACAACTTTATACAATGCTGACAATAACAGATCTGTGTCATCTACTATATGTATGCAATGAAAATTAACTACTTTTCATAATAACATAAACGCATGACAAAAAGACAAATAAGTCAGAAGGAAAACTAATGCATTAAGTAAAAACTTAGAAGGGTATGTGTAAAATAATAAATTACAGTAAAGAAATCTAGATGTAAGGATTTTTAAGGCAGTTATAAATAAAAGTTTCAGTTTTTTTTATAAAAAAAGTTTAGGAAGCAAATAGACTTACTGTGCATAAGTTGTTCTGCACAGGTGATTTAATTTTATTTGTACATTGATAAGATACAGTACTTTGCTATAGAACATTAGCTCAGATGTGGTGTCGGTTTTCATTGGATATTAACCACTTAACTGGCAATTTTTTTTTCCTAGAACCGCTCCAAAATTGTCGTTTTTTTTTATGATTGAATTAGGTCAAGAACATCTTTTTAAAACTATTCCAACACAATTTTTCTTTAAAACACCATGTACCATAAAAATAAATATTTTTATGGCATACAGAAGTGATGGCAATTGACAGCTGTACCATCGTCGGCCGGTACAACCATCAATTGAAACAATCGATTGTTTGAGCCCATCTGCCGATGTTTCCTTAACATTGGTTGGGGGGGCTGCACACACATATATATATATATATATATATATATATAGTCCAGTAGTGTATAGAACTACACTCACCAAAATAAAAAAGTCAGCTTGTTGGGGTGCATAACTCAGGACACCTACCAGAATCCATCCATAGGCGGCCATATATACATGCAAACGAAGAGAGAGCACTCACCAATCTTCATACAGTGGGTAGGCAACTTTAATTATTCATAATAGCACCTTAGACAATATGGACAGTCGACGTTTCGGGCCCCTCAGTGCCCTTTGTCAAGACCAAAGAATCACATCCCGCATAATCCAAGCAGCAAGCCCCGTCTTCGTTTGCATGTATATATATATATATATATATACATATACAGTATATGTATATATACATGTATACACGTGTATATATTACACATTTGTGTTTATGTATATGTGTATGTATATATATATATATATATATATATATATACACATATGTATATGTATATATAGTGATTTTTATTTATTTATTTATTTACAAAGCCCGATCACTGTGTCCAGCAGTGATCGGGCCAGGGGCGGAGTTCCAGCCAGGAGGAGGGGCCGGGGACAGGGAGCTAGGTAACTGGCCGGGGGAGGAGTAAGTGGGGTGCTGCCGGATTAGGGTGTGGGACAGAGTAGTAGCCGCCGACAATGCGGCTGCTGCTCCTGAAGATTTTCTTACAGTTGGTCGAGGTGGGCTAGCTTCAGGCTCCCCGGGGACAGAGCAGCAGCTGCGGCTGACAGGAGCCGCAGCTGCTGCTTCTGTACCTCTGATGTCACCGGCAGCCAGTGACGGTGATGGAAGGGGTAGGGGAGCAGCCGGCTACCCGAGAACAGAGCAACAGCCACGGCTGACAGGAGCCTCTGCTGCTGCTTCAGTAGTACTTATGTCACCGGCAGATATCGCTGGTGAAGGAAGGGGTGGGAGAGCCATCGGCTCCCCAGAAACAGAGCAGCAGCAGCAGCTAACAAGCCACTGCTGCTGCTTCTATAAGTGAAAGCCATGCCGGGGACAAAGAGGCAGGGATCCCGCCGCCTGCCCAGGCCGGGGACACAGCAGGTCAGCCGCGCAGGGAGGGGGGTCACGCCCACTGCCCGATCACTGCTGGCCACAGTGATCGGGGCACACAGGGGAGGTATTGAGTGATGCAGAGGGACCAGCAGGTCCCTCTCAGATAGGCGGCTGTGGGAAGATCAGCTTCCCGCAGCCGCACAGTAGGTATTTTGACTGGTCGTATCAGATACAACCGTAGCAGGGGAAAGCCCGGTCTGGTATGGTCGTATCTGATACGACTGTGCCAGGCAAGTGGTTAATAGATCCTGTGTCACAGACAAACACCCCTTATTCCCATTTAAAGATTTTATCTTATATTGTTTGTTTTCCTATTAAGTTAGACTTCTGATCAGGGGTGGATTGACCATAGGGCTCATCGGGTAGATGTCCCATGGGCTGATGCACCTGTGGGGCCACCTATTGGCAGCATGAATCGCCCCAGGAGAGTAAAGCCTCATCCGCTGGCATTGAAGGGAGAGTAGAGGAAGAGAAGGAAGAATCTGGTTCCGGAGAGGGCAATATCAGCCACATCCTCTCTAGCCTGCTGCCACCAGAAGCCATGCTAGAGATGGATACCTCCTGCCCAAGCCCTTTTACTGCTCCCAGGGGATACACTCCCTCGCCACTATTCTACTGCTCTCAGGGAAATCTGGGCTTTGAGGCTGAGGAGGACAAGGAGGAAGGCATGGTTGTGGAGCTGGATGTGCAGTGCCACCCCTTTGCTGGGCCTGGCAGGATATCTTCCTCCTTGATATCTTCCTCCCTGGGGCTGGAGAAAGGGGGATCTGGGTAATGCAGCTGGCAGATCTGGCTCAGACACACTGAGCAGTCTCTGAGGCAGGACAGGGTTGGCAGAATCCAGGTCATGCTAAGAGGTGAGTGAGTCAGAGAGGCACCTACACGTAGCTATGTATGTTATCTATGTCATGTATGTATACCTATGCTTTGTAACATAGGACAACATCACCAGCAAGTTGCAGGGATCGGGCTTGCGCCCAGTTTGGTACGATCTGCTATGTGCATGCTCCCACATGGGCTTCCAATGGCTATGTGTGCTATTCTGCACTGTGATCTGTACTCCTGGCTGGGTGGTGTCACTCCTGTGTTACTTGTCACATTTCTGGAATAGTGCATTGAAAATTCTTCAAAGTGACAGCTGGGGCCATTGTGGCTGCTGCTGGAGAAGTGTAGGGAGTGCTGCTGAGTACATGTATCAGTGCTGCAAGTGTGCGCTGTAAAGTGTGCTGTGGGTGGCTCTGCACATTGCTCCAGTTTTATGACTGATTACTGCTGGGAGTTGTGGTGCACATCATGAGAGCATGATTATTATTTCTATCATTTTTTTTGGTGTCTGGGAGTATTGACTGTTGACATCTCTAGATTTGCAGCAGTCCCCCCCCCCCTTCCAGGGTCATCCTTACATCATGCACTGTATGAGGGCATGGATAACACTTGGTGCAGTTGTAAATGTTCTGACACACATGTGCTGCTGGGATTTATAACCCCCTTCTACCTCTGTATGGGGCTGTCAGTGCAAATCTGTTAGTATACTGCAGTTTGGGGGATTTTGCCCCAGGCCCCATGGGTGGGCTGGCAGCGAATGCCGCAAGTAAGCAAAGCAGAAATTAGCCCTGACACTCTCCAATGTCACCCCATCCATTACATGTCACCTTCTTTATATAGCCATTAGCAGTTCTAACTGATACATTGTTTCTACTTGTATGTTTCCCGCTCCACCTGATACATTGTATTTACCTTTATTCCAGAGATCAGCCCCCACTTACCATATACGGTAAATGTGGGGGGTCCCCCTACTCCTCCTCCAGGTCCATGCAATCTCCTCTGACCCTCCAGATCTTTAAATTCTGCAGTAAAGTGTGAGATCTTTGGCCCCTGTGGTTACTGTATGATGAGATGTCTTCTCTGTATAATAATGATTATTAGTACACACTGGTATATGTTACTTTGGTGTAGGTTTCACCTACAGTTGATTTGGTGCTGCCCACAGTTGATTTGGTGCTGCCCTCTGCCTGCAATTTCCTGCTTAAAACTATAAAAAAAACCTTGTCATTTGGCGGATTGCATGTGAATAACCAACATTTTTATCAACATCTCCAAATAAGAAAGCAATCAATACAGTAGTCAATTTGTTTCCATGGTTACAGATGTTGCTAAAGAGTGTTAACCTATGTAAATACATCAAAGATGGCTGCCTCACCTGGTATGCCTGTGGGTGGGATTAACATTCTGTGGATCTGTTGATTCTGTGCATATCAATTATTTTTATTATCCCACTCTCTGTACTTTGTAGTTCCCCTGTGAATATCTCATCTCTAGGCATTGCTTATCCCACCCACTGTGACCTAGAATGGATGCATTGCTTGGTATGTGTGTTGAAATGTGTAGAGCACTACTGCACAGTCCACATGAGGTTCCCTCAGAGAGGCATCGATTCCCAAACCAAGATGGCCACCATGCACGATGCCATCTTGTGAAAGAGCACCACAGTGGGACACAATAGCGTTCCATATAGCTCCATGACATCCTGTGATACATATGCCTCCAAAACCTTCTAAAGAGCACAAACGCTGGCTTATACAAGCATTGCTACCAACAAACGATCACCAGCTGGTGATCTGTATGCTCTGTACAAGCTTCGCTCAATGCAAGAGTCTATCTGAGCATATCTGTGAGTACAGCTGCACAGTCACAATACTGTTCAATAAACCACTCCACCGGTTAAGCACTGAGCAGGTTTTGGACCAAGGAACACAAGCACCAGACACACAGGCCCCAAGCACCTGAAACGCCCAGCAGCACACAGATGCCATTAGACACGTGCAAGCACAGACTGTTTCCAACACAGAGTGTCAATCAGAGTGTTACCTAAAGCACAAAAGCTGCATAATTATGTCAGTACACAAGATGCAGATAAGAGCTATATTCATGATGGGATTTATTAAGCTAAAAGGTGCAGAGAATTATGCTACATGGAAGTTTGCAATGGAAGTGCAATTAACGTGTGAAAGGTTGTTTAAAGTTATGGTTGATCCAGGTGACAGTTGATGATATAGTGAGAGCCATGGGAACACTTGGCTTAGGTGTTGAGCAAAATGTGTATTCTGTCATACATGAGAAAATGAGAACTAAAGACATGTGGACAGCTCTACATACAGGTAGGTATGAGGATGGGGGTCTAATGAGAAGAATTAATCTAAGGTGTGTATTATATAATACCAAAATAAGTGAATGCATAAGTATGAGTGACCACACTGACAAAGTTATGTTCATATCTCAGCAATTAACATCTGTAGAAGTCCATGTGGATGACAAGGGAATTCCCATGGCAATGCTACAGAACTTAACTCTTGAGTTTGACCTTCAGGTAGTGGCATTAGATACTAACACAGCCAAGCTAAGTACTAAAATTGTCAGAAGAAAATTGCTTCTGTTCCAAGAACGTGTGCCAGTTGAGTTGAGTCCTGAGGACACTGCATTACACACTAAAAGTGAGAAGCCTGGAAATTTTAAGTACAAGTGTTATATATGTCACAAAATAGGCCACAAATCATCTGATTGTAAATTGAAGAATGTAAATGCTATGCAGAATAAGAAGTGCAGCAGAAAAGATGAGTCAGCACTGAGTGTCACAGACAGCCGCAAAAAAATTGTTGATATATTGACTAGACATTTCAGCTGCAATGAAGAGTGGTTCATTACATAAACCACCTGTGGTCCTAAAACAATTGGAAATGAAGTGCTTACAGCTACCAAGGTTGGGACAGTCACTACCCCCTTGTAAATATGGACAAGAACCAAAGTCACAGATATGGAGCAAAGAGGTCACAGAGTCCATTTTGCAAAAGGAAAGTGCATTGTGCGGAACAGAAGAAGAACTGTGATAGCAAAAGGTACCTGGTGCCATCAATTATGTGTCCATGACATATACTGTAACAGTGTTAAGCACTTATGACTTTTGACTGACAATCTATGGAACTCTGGCACAGAAGATTAGGTTACCTTGAATATGACAATGTATAGAAACAATTGGATAGGATGGTAACAGGAATATTCATGACTGATACAGAAAATCCCCTAACCCCCCTAAAACCTTGCCAGGATCCAAATGGACCACCACATGTTGATTTCACCTCCCTGAAGTTTTCATCCAAATTCACCTAACCTTCAATTTATTAAATTAGTCATCCCAGACCCTTCTGTAAAGTTTTCCTCCAAATCCATCCAGTGGATGGCCCAGAACAGGCTCCCTGGGTCATCAAAGTTCTGCCCAGCATACACCAATGAGAGGTCCAAGCAGGACCTCAACCCCCTAATATGTATTATTTACCACTCTGTGAAGTTTTCATCTATATTCATCCAGTGGAAGGCTCAAAACAGGCTCCCTGGGTCAAAGTTCTTAACAACGTACACCAACGGGAGGTCCGACCGGGACCCTAACCCCTCTAAAACCTGGCCAGGATCCAACTGGACCACCTTGTGTTGGTTTCATCCCAATACTTTAGAACGTTTCTGTTAAACTACAGCAACACTGTGTTTCTAGATTTTAAGCAGTGTATTTCAGAGAGAGAAGTCCTGTTTAATTTTAATTTATTTTTCAAGCATCAGGAGTTATCCCAGTAATTTCTAGTACTGTATTCACTATGATGATTCTAATGAATTTATTTGTGACTCAAAAGTAAATATATGCTTGCTTTTATGCAACAACCAAATAGCGGACCACATAAAGGATTGTTTTGTTCCCATATTGTATGTAAATAGAGTTCTACAGTTAAAGTAACAATGTTCCAATTCCTACCCCTCACCAATAATTTACCCCCTTTCCCCCAATCTGCTAATCAGCATTTATGTCCAGTGCTAGTGTTTCTTGCTTTTTTGTTTTAATTCAGTGCTGATTTAGGGTTTGTACTGTACTAATTTTGTACTAGGCTATACAGTACCTCCCAACATTTTAACTTTTGAATCCGACCCGAAAAGGTAGCATTAACTTGTTACTGCTAGTTCACACCCCCTGGAGGATGATATATGGGGGGTGTCCGCATGCCATGCCCCTGTTTTCATGTCACGCTGGAGCCAAGCTCAGCACTGCAGCAGCTGCTGGGCTACCCCCCAGCCTCCTCCCTGCACTGAATGAACGCCGCAATGACAGCATGTCCCCAGACCTCCCAACCACCCATGGTTGGGAGATATGCCAGACTAAGCTTTAATCTACATCTAAATGTTAACAGATGTAAGAGGAGATATATCAAACCTTTGTGAGAGATAAAGTGGAGAAGTTGCCCACAGCAACCATTCAGCTTCTGTAAATTTATAGACTGTGCTAGATAAATGACAGCTAGAAGTAGATGTGCGCAGACACCCATCTTTTGGTTTTGGTTTTGCCAAAACCACCCTCTGGTGTTTTAGTGTGGATTCAGTTTTGGTTTTGAATAACTGTAAAAATTGTTAAAAACAGCTTAAATCATGTACCTTGGACCTGTTTTTGTTCCTATAGTATTATTAACATCAATAGCTTTCATTTCCAGATAATTTTGAGCACTTCACAGCACCTGAAATCACAATGGAGGAACTTAAATGCAATACAAAGCACACAAAATCTGTTTTTTAAATCTGAGTTCGGAATTGGGAGAAGACCTGAATCTGGACTCAGTTCTACTGGAAACCCCCAGTGTGGGTTTGTTGGGTTTTCTCAAAAACAGAACCGCTCTTCTCTAGTTAGAAGCTGATTGGTTGCTAAACTATAGTGCATCAGGAAAGTATTCACAACGCTTCACTTTTTCCACATTTTGTTATGTTACAGCCTTATTCCAAAATGGAATAAATTAATTTTTCTTCCTGAAAATTCTACACAATATACCCCATAATGACAACGTATAAAAAGTTTTTTTGAGATTTTTGCAAATTTAACTAAAAAAAAACACACTAAGAAATTACATGTACATAAGTATTTACTGCCTTTGCCATGAAGCTCAAAATTGAGCTCAGGTGCATCCTGTTTCCACTGATCATCCTTAAGATGTTCCTACAGCTTAATTGGAGTCTACCTGTGGTAAATTCAGTTGTTTGGACATGATTTTGAAAGGCATACACCTGTCTGTATAAAGTCCCACACTTGACAGGTCATGTCAGAGCACAAACCAAGCATGAAGTCCAAGGAATTGTCTGTATACCTCTGAGACAGTATTGTCTCGAGGCACAAATCTGGGGAAGGGTACAGAAAAATATCTGCTGCTTTGAATGTCTCAATGAGCACAGTGGCCTCCATCATCCGTAAATGGAAGAAGTTTGGAACCAAGAGGACTCTTCCTAGAGTTGGCCGGCCGTCTAAACTGAGCGAATGTGGGAGAAGGGCCCTAGTCAGGGAGGTGACCAAGAACCCGATGGTCACTCTGCCAGAGCTAGAGCATTGCTCTGTGGAGAGAGGAAAACCTTCCAGAAGGACAACCATCTCTGCAGCAATCCACCAATCATGCCTGTATGGTAGAGTGGCCAGACGGAAACCACTCCTTAGTAAAAAGTACATGGCAGTCCACCTGGAGTTTGCCAAAATGCAACTGAAGGACTCTCAGACCATGAGAAACAAAAGATTGAACTCTTTGGCGTGAATGCCAGGCTTTATGTTTGGAGGAAACCAGGCACCGCTCATCACCAGGCCAAAACCATCCCTACAATGAAGCATGGTGGTGGCAGCATCATGCTGTGGGGATGTTTTTCAGTGGCAGGAACTGGGAGACTAGTCAGGATAGAGAGACAGATGAATGCAGCAATGTACAGACACATCCTGGATGAAAACCTGCTCCAGAGCGCTCTTGACCTCAGACTTGGGCGATGGTTCATCTTTCAGCAGGACAACAACCCTAAGCACACAGCCAAGATATCAAAGGAGTGGCTTGAGGACAACTCTGTGAATGTCCTTGAGTGGCCCAGCCAGAGCCCAGACTTGAAACCAATTGAACATCTCTGGAGAGATCTGAAAATGGCTGTGCACCAACGCTTCCCATTCAACCTGATGGAGCTTGAGAGGTGCTGCAAAGATAGGTGTGCCAAGCTTGTGGCATCATATTCAAAAAGACTTGAGGCTGTAATTGCTGACAAAGGTGCATCAACATAGTATTGAGAAAAGTTTGGGAATACTTATGTACGTGTGATTACTTAGTTTTTATTAAATTAAATTTGCAAAAATCGCAAAAAAACTTTTTACACGTTGTCATTATGGGGTATTGTGTGTAGAATTTTGAGGACAAAAATTAATTTATTGCATTTTGGAATAAGGCTGTAACATAACAAAATGTGGAAAAAGTTAAGCGTTGTGAATACTTTCCGGATACACTGTACTTTTCTTCTTTATCTCTCAAAGGTTTGATACATCTTCCCCCTAATGAGCTGATAGACCCATGCAGGGCCATAGCTAGGGGTGGGAAGCACCATTGCTTCCCCGTGGTCTTTGCTTCTGCCTAGCAGGGTGCCTGCAATGGAACCTGGCAGCCAGTATCACTGTGGAAATGCCGCCTGCAGCTTTCTGTAGGTACTACAGACAGGCACCCTGCCCTGTCCACTTAATGATGCTCCAAGCACTGCTGCACTTCTGGGTCTTAGCGACCCTGTCCCCTATGCGCGATATCATGATGTCATGTGCAAAGGGGGCGGGGGCCGCACAGGGCGTTGCTAAGCCCTTTTTTTGGCCCTGGACCCATGTTTAATGTATCTTAAGTATATTACAATGAGCTATATCTGATAGCGGTCAGTATCATTATTATATTCTTTAAAATGTAGCAATCTGCATGTTATTAGAGAGGTAGAATGTAAAAAATGGTACAAACAGAATATAGCTCCAGGTGTGCATTGATCTAATCTTCTGTTGTAAATGTCAATTAATAAATATCTTCGGGATTCACAATTTGCTTCGTGGCACACAGTTTGGGGAAGCAAAATAGTTCCAGCCGTTACATGTCCGACCTGGAATTTTACAATCTGCCCATATATTACCTTGATAAATAGCTGCAGTTTGGAAACCAAGCTCTGTTTGAACACAGCCCCACTTTACTTCAACTGTGAAGAGTGTAATAAAATTGTTGGAATCCAGTTTAAAAGGTTAATATTAGCAATTTCTGAAAGCAAAACATTATTGTTTCCTCTTTTTATGAGGTACTAAAAACCCCATCATTTACCATCATGTGGGCAAAAGGAACCTAGAAAGCCAAGTGGACCTTTTCATGGTACAAAAAAAGACAGTCTCAAATTACAGTTATCAGGATGTTTAATTGGAAGTGCCAGAGGGTCTGTATCCTGAGCCTATGAAAAATAGTTTATTTAAAATATTTTACCTCTTATTAAAGTAGAGTAGACAGGATATAGAAACTGTAAACTCTCCAGCAAAACAGAACATTACTGGCACCGCATGGCTACTAAATTATGACTTTCTTATTTTGGAGGGGTGACAGATTCCAAGAAATTTATTTTACAGGAGGAATGGGCATAACCCAAAGGTTCAAGAATGGAGCGTCTGTTGAGACTGCTACTTCTCCAGGTTTGATTTTGCAATACTTATGCCAGCCTGACCACATCTACTACACTTACTCCAATATGTCAACACTGAGCAATTTCATGCCTGCCTATAAAATCTGATATTGGGAAACATCAGTGGTCATAAGGCCTTCCTTTACCACAGATTACTACATTTGAGCCTCATTTGAGATCTCCTCTATCTGCACAAAAATACATTTACCCCTTGTAGTTTCTAGTATTGGGACACCTTCTGCAGAATCTTTGTAGGAGAGACCTGGGAGAAGAGGGGTCTGTCACATTGATTGTGTTGACAGGTGACTTCTTGTTGGAGAAGTGCTCTTTGCTATTAAACCAGGAGATGGCTGTCATTGTATCATGCCTCCACTCCCTAGACTATCAGACAGCAATTATGAATCACACCAGTAGAAGCAAACAAGTAAATTCAGTGGGACAGCTGCATCATGCAAATTTTCTGAGTAAAGAGGGACAATGTGACCCACCGAAGAGATAGATAGATAGATAGATAGATAGATAGATAGATAGATAGATAGATAGATAGAAAGGATAATGTTCTACTCATTAATATAGCACAGAGATACCCTATATTTAAAAATACAGAAAACCAGCAAATCCCTTAGCCAAGACTTTTACTTATGGTAGGCAATAAAAACATATCCTGTTTTTTTGTTGTTTTAAATGGAATTAAACAAAATCTTTTATCACTAACTGTGTTAATCTGGCATCAGTCTAATCTTTAAAAAATATCATTCTGATGTGAAGATTTTTGGAAGGAACAAACAGAACTTTCCAGGCTTGCTGATTGTGAAGTTGAAGTGGTGCTGGAAAAATTCTGAAACCGTTCTCATGTAGGAGAGACTTAATCAAATGTATGTTGTGAAAAACAGAAATAAAGGCCGGGTTAACAAACTGAAAGCCCTAGCAAAAAGCCAATACAGAGACAATCCATGTGACTGCTATATAGAACAGATAGCATTAATGTGACTGCAATACAATACAGAGAGCAACTACGTGACTACAAAACAATATATACAGCATCCCAGTGACCACCATACAGAGAATGTTGCATCTCTGTGACCGCTATACAGTATATATAGCCTCGCAGTAACTGCTATAGAGTATAGACAGCAGCACAGTGACTGCCATATAGAAATAAAGCAAACCAGTGGCCATCATACAGTAAATACAGCATCCCAGTGACCACTATACTTTAAAAATTGCATTAAAACACATACCGTAATCCAGTTTCTGCCAAACAGAGCAGATGGCATCTCAATGACCTCCATAAAAAACTCACATTATCCAAGGTACCTTTATACAGTATGTAGGCATACTAGTGACTGCCATATAATACAGAGAGCAGCCCAGTGACCACCATACAGTACAGACAGCATGTTAGTGATCATCATACAGTACAGATAGCATCCCAGTAAAAATTATATATCATAGACAGCATCCCAATGACTGTCCTATGGTACAGAGAGCATCTATGTTACCTCAATACAGTAGAAACAGTATCCCAGTGACTTCCATAGAGTAGAAACAGCATTGAAGTGATTTCCATACACTACAGATAGAATCCCAACGTCCACCGTTCGGTACAGATAGGATCCTAGTGATCATCCTACCATATCTTCCAACATTTGGAAAGTTGGGAGTATAAAAAAAGGATCTCTGATATATGGACATGGCCTTGCATCATACTGTACCACTGTTTTTTTTTTTTATCATGCAGGAGACATTCCTGAGCTGCTGGGCTAATCCCAGTCCCTCTCTATAAGGGTTAGATGCTGCCATGAAATGGCTTGGGGAGGGTTCTCAGAAATTGGCTACAAAACTTGATGTTAAATGGTATTTTAGGTATTTACATACAGTAGATCAGTGAAGCACAATTAGATAACCCATTAAGTACATGGTAAGAATATAAAACTCATATATTGGGGGGTAATCAGGTATAGGAAGTGCTTTCATGGGAAAGCCATTCTATTTCTAGTAACAAGGTATGCATGCTCAATGGGAATCGCTATACTTGGGGACTCTGATATGAAGAGAAATTGTAGCAGCCCAGAGAGCAGTGTCATTAGGAGGAATGAAGTGACATCAATATAATACACAATTTGTATTTTATTGGTGAATGGAGCCCTCAATATTACAAAAAAACCTTCATCTTATTGTCTCTCTAGATTACCACTGCGCGACATTATCCATTGCTTACCGCTACTACTGTACAAACAAGATGTTACCATTTATATATTTATTTATTAACAGCTGCTTATATAGTGCCAGCATATTCCATTGTGATCTACAATAGAAAAATAGTACTTAAACAAGACTGTGTAATAGCAGACAGATAAAGAGGTAAGAATATTGCAAATATTGCACACATTGACTCTCCCATAGTATCAACCTGTTTCGCAAAGGTACCAAGTTCTGAAAATATAATCTTCAAGTTAGCCTTCCCCTTTACAAACAGAGCAAGAAACATACTTTATTCTGGTAAAATAAATATTTTGTGAAATGTAATCATACTTTAAATTTCAGTTTCAGCACTTAATTTCATTTGCATTAAAGGGTGTGACTTAGATGCATTTGACCAATCATCATCATCAGCTCGCAACTTGCACTAGCACCCACAAATCCAGTCCCTCAAGTTCAGTCCTGATACACTTCGGTGGCAACTTGCCTCAAAACCCCCATAACATGCTCTTACTGCTTTGAACGTGTCTACATGCCCAATCCAACCGCTGACTTGGCCCCTTTGTCATAGAAAATAGCAAATGCAAATTGCTTGAAAATAAAGATAAATAAAAAAGTTTACATGCACAAAAAAAACATAAACAAGTTTTGGTCAAAAAAAGCTGCAATTTCTGTACAAAATTGTACTAGCAAAATGTGCAATCTTTTGCAGAAAATTCACAAATAGGTGTATACAGTATTTTGCAGAACATATTTAAAAAATTGCTACCTAAATATGTTACACTAATTGACATTTTTTTCCACCACATGTATATTAATTTGTTGAAAGAGGAGTGCGCTACTCCAGTGCAGACTCCAGTCTTTCTTTTCCAGGAAGGCATCATGCCCTGTCCCAAGATGGCTGCTGTGGTCTCTAATGAGCCTGTGCAGTGGCCATCTTGTATTTTACTGTGGAAGAGTGACATGGTGGGAGACAGTAGTCCTGATTTATACCTGCATTTAACACAATTCCAGCATCCTGCACTGCTACCAGCAAGCAGCATACATTCAACGGCTGGTGAGCTGTTAGGAACCCCACTCTGCTCAAGCTCTGCTCCACCAGTGTGCATGTAACAGTGAGTACTTCTGTGTCTGCTATCTATCAATCAATCAACAGCACTGGTTAAGTTACTGGGCTGTTCATAGTTTGAGTACTGGTGTGTACCTACATAACTTTGTAATATCAACACCTGCACACACTTCATTTCCAAAATAATTGACAATGACTAACTTTGGATCTCAGTTAATGATTACTGCAGCTTTGGGTCTCAGTGATGTCACTATCTCTTAGCTGATTGATAATATACATTCTTATATGGTTCTGTTTTTTCACTAAGCATAGTCAAAGGTACTGTACATTTTAGAAAACCTCACTATCTTGTTCAATTATCTTGTACTAGTCAAAAACACCCTAACACAGCACTGTCCCTTTTAACATAAAAATTGTTATAGATTGAATTGTGTTTTAAAGATCCAAAAAATAATTTAAACAACTAAAAAGAAAAGTAACATGTCGACATGTTTTTCTTTGAGAAACTTATTTCCTGGAAAGGATTAAAAAAACATATGTTGGGAAAAAGAAATTGAACTTATTTCTGACCCACATGGCAATCAAATAATGCTCCAGAAATGTCTAATTAAATTAGAAATCATTAATATTTTATGGAGTATGAAATTTGGACGAAACTTTAAAAGCGTAGTGCAAGAATGTTTATCATCCTCGGCAGGTGCCAAAACCTTTAACTCCACTTAGTCCAATGACTGGAATTCAAGGTAGCATAAAATATTATGTGCCTGATTCAGAGGTGGATACAGTGTCAATGTCATATGCAAGTGGCTGATGTTTACAGTCTGCACGTGCGTCTGAGTTACAGTACACTGTGCATGTATTCTCATAGTCTTCGCATAGAGACGCAGGATGAATTTGGATGCAAGAGTTGTGGATTTCAATTATCATTTCTGAAAGGTAACAGGGGGGGTAGCTTAGCCAAACGCGGGTTTGCTGCGGGCGTGTCACATTTTGCGACTGCGTCTATAGATGCACTGGCACACGTGGCCATTTTCACAAAGAGACTCTGCACCTCCATTAGGCTGGTGCAATCTTTGATGGTGAGACTGATGATGCAACTGATGGTGTATCTTATTAATACAGCAGGGAGCCTGGCATAGCTTAGGGGGTGGGACGGGGAGTTTGTAAGGGGTGTGACATAGGGGGTGGCACAGGGAGTGTGACTTCACAATCGTGTCATCATGGCACCGTTCCCTGCTATACAATGACAAGATTACCAGCATTGTAAAGAAGGGATGTTGCTACAATAATGCGATTAAGTGTGAATCGGGAAGTGTGCGGTGCCAGGTGGACGTGGCCAGGATCCGTGAGACTAAAATGATCTTCTGGGGTGCCTGGAGCAGCACCCGAGATTTGAGAAGCTCCTGGCTGTTACGGGAGATAAGGCAGTAATGTCTTAATTCCAATAGAGATGGATTAGTGCCGGAGTCAGGGTCATCTCAGTAGGAGGACCATTGACCATGGTATTGGCATAAAGATGCAGTCGAGGATGCAGCAAGACATGCAGTTGTGGCTGCATCTATGTCCATCAGTGAATTAGGCCTTATATGTGAGCAGGGGTGTAACTAGGTAATTAAGACCCCTATGCACCACCCAATGGTGAAAAATTTATATAACACATGTAACTTTGACAAGGAAGATGGGCTCCCCTCAGCTCTGGGCCCCATAGCAGCTTCACCTACGGTAGTTACACCCATGCATGTGAGTATAGAGGATTTCTTACAGGTTTCTTTCAAAGAGAGATCTACTGCCTGGTATTATTAATTTAATTTAAACAGCATTTAGCATGTAACACAATAGAATATGAATATTTTATACATCTATACTAATATCATAAGAACTTGTTTGTTCCAAGTTGGTGTAAAAACTACTGAACCAATTTTCATGAAAACGACATCATTTTGTATTGGAAACTCCTAGAAATAACTTGCACATTGATTCATCTCAATCCGTCAGGTTAAAGCTAATGCTGGGCATACACTGCCAGATAAAATGTCTGTCAGACCGACAGACATTTTATCTGGCTGCCTGCCAGCCGCAGATGTCCGCGGCATACACTGTGAGAGAAATCTCACAGTGTATAGCCCGACATCCGCGCTCCGCCCCCGGGGGAGGAGACATTTCCCTGTAGGAACACAGGAAATGTCTGTCTGTTGGCCGCGCTGGGCATACACTGCCCGATGCGGCCGACAGTTTCCCGGGTAAATATCGCATCGGACGGGCATGCTGGACAATCCAGCATGCCTGACGGAGCAATATTTAACCCTCGGTCGCCCGCATACACGCTGCAATTATCGCGTAGATCTGCCGATATCGGGCGGATCGTCCCGATAATTGCAGAGTGTATGGCCAGCATTAGCAATAACAATAAAATGTATTGACATCATCAATGCAAGAGATAGGTGTGGCACCATGCGCATGGCAGGCAAGGGGTGGGGAGAAAGGTGCTCTAGATAAAATGTTTTAAAGAGCCTATTTATTAACGAGTTTTATCATACGCAATGAGTGATAAAACTTGTTGCGTGTGATAAATGGTGCTCAAGCCAATCAGCTCCCTACTGTCATTGGCTGGAGCACTATAATCATATGCAACAAGTTTTATTACTCGTTGCGTATGATAAAAGTCATTGATAAATAGGCCCATATATTTGGGGATAATGGAGAGTTTGAAACAAATCACTATTTTGTGCAGATATATAAGTGCATACTGAATATTCATCTGTATACAAGTCATTCTGATTTATGTGACTGCACCTCCCCTATCATTACACTTGGTTTAATAGCCATCATTAAGAGGACACACTTGCTCACCTGTAGACATTCGGCACCAGAACACGTACTATGCAAAAAAGTGCACAATCCCTCAACTAAACAGATTTGCATTCGATATTGCATCAGCTCCTTATTCATTTCTAAATTAAGCTTGTGTCTGTTTGCATGTAATCAACAAACTGTTCCAGCCTACTTGCAGTTTAACCTCAATTGATTGAAAATCAGAATACATTCTGTAAAATAAGAATAAAAAAAGTAAAGGCAAAAAACCTCTAGATCAACAATCACATCATAATACTGTTTAATTTATCACTATAGTCATATCTGATAACATATTACATAGATGATTTTAAAATTAATTTCACTGGTTGTTTTGGGGTTGGGATTAGAGATATGCGCTGACCCTTCTAGTTTTTGTTTTGGTTTTGGATCTGGATTTATCTTCATGTTTTGGTTTTGCAAAAGCACCCTCAAGTGTTTTGGTTTTGGATCTGGATTTTTTTTAAATGATAAAAAGTTTTTAAAAACAGCTAAAGTCATGTCATTTTTATAATCCAAAACCCAAAATTCAGATTTAAAATCCGAATTCCAAACCTCTGGAAGTTCAGAACCGCAAATTGGATTTATTCAGATTTCCTTAGGAGATTAGAACTGCGACTTGGATCTTTCCGGATTCACGTAATTCGGGTGGATTTCTGGACAACCGAACCGCACATCTCTAGTTGGGATTATCATCAAAGTTAATAACAAATTTCATTAAGTGGTGTTTTAGATTGCCCCATGCCTCCCTGCATATATAATCATTTCACTTAGATATTTAAGTAGTGTGTTTTTCTTGCCAATCAGAATTAAGGATTATTATAGCTATAAGCAGCAAAAATTAGAATAGGAATTGAGTATATTGTAACAGGTATTTGTATGGCTGTAAATCCTTTCCACGCTCCTGCACATAATTTACTTCACCAAAGTTTTTGTTCCTTTGAAATGACAAGCCTTTGCTGAGGTTTCTAAATTAGGTCCCTATCAAAGACAGAGAACATTCTATTGTCCACCATACTGTCATTAACAGCATATTTAATTTTATTTTTGCAAAATAATATACATTTCTCACATTCACACAAACACACACTAACGCAGAGTTTCCCAAACTCCGCCATTACAGTCCAGATTTTAAAGATATCTATGATTGAGCACAGGTGACTTAATTATTACCTCAATCAATTTGATTTAAGCACCTGCACTCAAGCATGGATATCCTTAAAACCTGGATTGTAAGGGCAGAGTTTAGGAAACTCTGCAATAACCTCTAGTCTGTCAACTGTATGTGTTCTAGTGCTGTCAGATGACCCAATCCCTTCTTCCACTGCGATTGGCCTGTGGGTCCACTCCTGCGACATTATTTCCTAGAGCACACGTGATCTATCACCGAGTGCAGCAAGTTTCTCCACCAAAGACTCTCTCTTCCGTAGTACACTTTCCCCAATCAAACAGCATTTTCCCCCATAGATATCAGTTTTCTTTCCAAGTCTATCCATTGTCCCATGTGCTCTGTCCTTCAACTTATAGTGATATCCATAGTGTCTCTTCCTCTACATCCAGGTCCAGTGCTCCGTACCTTAGATGAAGGTGCACTGACATCACAGAACAACCGAATCAAGTGTGCTACTGTGCATGCGCACCTTACCGCACGTTCCTCTCTCTCTCCATACGCAGCAACTGTGCTACAATATGCAATAGCCACACTAGGGGACTCATTTAGTAACAAGTTTTATCACCAAAACGAGTGATAAATTTCACTGTGTATGATAAATGGTGCTCCAGCCAATCAGCTCCCAACTGTCAACTGTTAGAAAAATGACAGTTGGAAGCTGATTGGCTGGAGCACCATTTATCATACACAGTGACATTTATCATTCATTTTGGTGATAAAACTGGTTACTAAATGAGGCCCTAAGTGTCTTAAGTAATAAGACACCCACTGTTGGCTTCTCTGATCTGATGCTGTGTCTGGAGATGCAGCCATCAGATCATTTCAGTAACCCTCTGGATGTCCAGGTAAATCACGTTGCTGGGGCCAGTGAAGCTGCATCCAAGGAAAACTGGGTTGACACCTCCCCCACATTTCTAGGAAGCTCCGTGTCGCCGCCCCTGCCCTGCTCCCCTGAGCATGTCAATCATGCTGCGGCTTAAGGGGCACTGCAACCATCATCGCACACATAGATCTGCACATGCGCAGTACAGATCCTGTGCATTGGAGTCGTACGTAAACCATTGGGTTTGCGTACAACTTTGATTCAGGATCTTTGTTCCCAATTGGGAAGCACAATAGAATGTGCTGGCATTATATAAATAAATGTTCATCTATAGAAAATGTATTTTAATACCAAAAAACAAGCCCTGCCTAGTGGCGTATCTATAATGGTGCAGTGTGTGCGGGGCACACGGGCCCGCTGGGTCCAGGGGGGCCCCGCACCGCACACACTGCACCCATATTATTTTAGACTTACCTGTCCGTGGTCCCACGTCGGGTGTCTGCGCTGCTCAGAACACCGAAAAATGGCCGCCAAGGCCCATTTTTCCGGTGTTCTGCGCATGCGGAGTTGACTCCGGGCACACTCTTGTGCCCGGAGTCTACTAAGGCTCCAGTGACTGGCTAGCCGTTTTAGTCAGCTGCCGGCCACCGGGGAGAGAGGAGGGGGCCCAGCACAGATAGTGCACACGGGCCCCCTCCTCTCTTAATGTGCCCCTGGCCCTGCCTGTTCCAAATGATTAAAGATTTAACAAACAAAACAGTGAGGGATATATATTAGCAGTGCTATGATATGAGATGATTGATTTATTTGTTTTTCAACAGTTCTGGACAAAGCGAGCAGCTTCTCAGAAATGTACAAATATATTCTTCTATCCCTCCGCTTTCATAAATTGGTTCAGTGCTTGGATCATTCGTCACCCTTTAAGTTAATATATGTTAATTGCAATAGTAAACTGAGAAATGCTTAATGATCTACTCTTTGTGCTCTACACTAAGAACAGTCTTCTGCTAATGTTTGGAAATATCACAGGGCTCAAAGCAATTACACTGTATATATATATATATATATATATATATATATATTTATATATGATTCAAACACCTCCCAAAATCCTGTTGGAAAAGCAGGATGCCAAGAAATATGGCCCCAGAGAAAAAATATCAAAATTATATTTTACATTAATGGTTTCTTATAAAGATGCCATTTTGAAACACAGTCCTCTGCTTCCCAGATGAGCTGAAACCACCAGAAGTATTTCTGAAGATGTGTGATGTTTTTACATGTTACAAGTCAGGAACTTGAAATGACCTTTGGCTCGGGTTTGAAAGCCAGTCCAGATCCCAATGTCATTATTTGGGGGAAAGAACAAAGCAGCAATCTTCAAAACTTAAATAACAATATAAATTGTATTTTAAATAGACATTGTCATCAACGTTTCAGTGCCTATCTGCTCTTTCTTCAGTGCATCCTTGTGATGTCATAATGTCTCATTTCTTGAGAAGAGGAGCTTTCAGGTCTATAGAACTGCAACATAAAATAAAAAGACAGAAGAGGACACAGCTAGAAGCAGGGGAAGAGCATTGTAAGCAAAAGCTGTGGTTAAGGAACAGCATAAATTGTGTATGTGCACAATTGTGGTTTATATAGAATGATATGATGTAATACTGTATGTGGGATATTTTGTAATATTGTGTAAATGATTATGGGGTGGATGCTAAATGTAAGGAAATGTATCATTCAACATTTATAATAAACAGGGAAAGCAGTGTCAACCTTCCTTGTTAATTTTACCTGAGTCCCATCAGAATTTAACTCTCTACATTTCCCTTAAATGACCGTCTGACCTCACCATCTGTCAAACTGTCATGCCAAATTCCCTTTATGTGCCATACGTATCCTGCAGATGACCCTTCAGGGGAAGTCCTGAAGGAAGAATTGCGTTGGTGCTGTTGATCTTACTTCTGTACATAGTGGACTGCTACTTGCAAAAATCCATTTACTTCTATCAAAATAAGCGTTTTTGGTTAGTTCTTTTTCCCATGTTTCCTTACCCTTGTGTTGTGTATAAAATAAAACCTTAAAATATAATGACGGGGATTATCTCTATTTTGGTTTGAAGCCCGCCATCTGTTTGTGATGTATATGGTGTTGGATTGCTAATGGGATACCGCAGGAACATCGAGGAATAGATTACTACATGCTATACATTTTGCACTATCTGGTATGCAGCTTTTTTGTCTACTATCGTTACTATTGTGGAAAAGTACTACACAATATTATTATTCCCTCTCATGGGCCTTTATTGAGCCCCTTCAAAGGTTCTTTCAGCTGACGAGATTTAGGTACTGTCCCATCCACCCATTGGAGGTATTCTAGCTGACATCATGATTCTTCAGTACTAGGAACTTTGTTTGGATATCAGATAAGCTTTAAATATCACTTTTATTTGGTACGCACAATGTACCAAATAAAAGCCACTTATGAAAACTATTACACTTTTAGGCATATGTCTTTTTAATTTGTTCACAGCAATTTTCCACCCATCTGCCAACCGGACTACCGCCTGTTACTTTAAGGAGTAGTCGCTTTTCGACGTACCTACGGTATATTTATTATTACTGGTTGTATATTTTAAGTTTTATGAAATTTGGAGGTATGTTTTGATCTGTGCGGTTGTCCATTAACAGTTTATTTTGTTTACAGGACTGGATTATTACAAAATCCTTCATAATCAAGTATTGATCTATACTTCTATTAATTGGATACTATCTCAGTGGAGTAATTATCTCATTGGATGTCCAATGCTTTTTAGTAAGGCATCCAAAAGCAGAAATGAAAAACTGAGGAATGAGCCAATTACACTGTTGTTTCTAAGGGCAAACTGCTCTCTATTAATCTCTCACTCCTCATAAAAGTATATTTCTTTATCTATTGACACCACCACCATCTCCTCCAACCTGCAGGTTTGCTGTCTTGGAGCCATCCTTGACTCCTATCTGTCCTTCAAACCACACATCCAGCAACTCTCACAGCCCTGCCATTTCCAACTCAAAAATATTTCTAGGATTAGGCCTTTTCTCACCTTGGAGGCAACCAAGACCCACATCCACTCACTGATCATCTCAAGACTGGACTACTGCAACCTCCTCTTATATGGCCTTCCTGACTCCCCCCTGTTTCCACTACAATATGTCTTTAATGCAGCTGCCCGGCTCATGTTCTTCTCTAAACGCACTACATCTGCTTCCCCTCTCCTAGCAGCCCTTCACTGGCCAATACTTCTCATACTAACTTACAAAGCCCTCACCCAATTCTCTCCTATTTACATAGCTGACCTCATCTCCCTCCACACTTCCGCCCATTTTGCCCTACCCATGAATGCTACCTCTCCTCCCAGATGATTTCTTCCTCCCACTCTCACCTCCAAGATTTTGCCCGCACTGCTCCTCACCTCTGGAAACCTCTTCCACTTCCTATTAGACTCTCCACCTCTTCATCAAAGCCTTCCAGCTCTCATCCTAACTCACTACCTCATGCTCCTTGTTCACTGTCTCTCAACTATGTGTCACCCCTGTCTGTCTGCCCCTCATTTAGACTGTAAGCACTCATGAGCAGGGCTCTCTTCCCTCATATGCTTTTTCTTCACTTGCTTCTACAACCATATCCTCCCCACTGCCTACCACAGCACTCAACCTTTGGATTCTGCCATCCTGCTTTCTATTTGAGTTTTATGACTGCTGGTGCAGCAATGTTTAGAAACAATGTCCATGGTCTGTATTGTATGTCACTTTCGTTCCTGTGTTCTCTGTTCATACTAGGGGTGAGCGGGTTCGGATTTCTGAAATCCGAACCCCCCCGAGCCACCCCAATCCGAGACAGATCCGAGTCAGGCTCAACCTTTCCTGCCTGACTCGGATCTGAAATCGAGGCAAAACGTCATCATCCCGCCTTCCGAGTCTCGCGGGTTTTGGAACCTATATAAGGTACCCGCGTCGGCGCCATTTTCTCACTCGGCTGTGGACAGTGAAGAGGGAGGGTGGGAGTTAGGGCTGGCTGGGCTGTGTTGTGCAGTCAGTTCTCCATAGGGGCTGTGTCCAATCCAAAGTCCTGTGCAGTGCCCAGTCCTAAAGGGGTGCTGTAGTGTTGTCCAGGGGGTGTTCTGTCCATCAGGGGTGCTCCCCCCAAGTGCTAAAAAAATAATATTTTTTGTGTGTTTGTGAATTGTGTGCGCAGTAGCCGCACGTGCATCAACAAAGTAGTGCCAAGCGTGTGCCTGTGTCATAAGTAAAGGGCCGGCTGGCTTGACCGTTAAAGGGTGCTGTAACCCCCAAAGTACACTCCAGTCCAAACCAAAAAAAAAATATTTTCTGTGTTTGTGAATTGTGTGCGCAGTAGCCGCACGTGCATCAACAAAGTAGTGCCAAGCGTGCGCATGACTGACTCTCCTATCCCGGATTCCTCCGGAGGATCCTGCATTGCTACACCTCCTGCTGCCGCTGCTGCTGTTGCTGCTGCTGGGAGTCGTTCATCATCCCAGAGTGGAAGTAGGAACACCACTACTTTTACTAAACAATTGACCCTCCAACAGTCCTTAGCGAGGAGGATGAAGTACGACAGCAGTCATCCTGAAGCAAAACGTATAACTGAGGCCTTGACTGCTATGTTGGTGTTAGACATGCATCTGGTATCCGCCATTAGTGCAGTGGAATTTAGACAATTGATGGAGGTAGTGTGTCCCCGGTTCCAAATCCCGTCTAGATTCCACTTCACTAGGCAGGCGATACCGAGACTGTACAGAAACGTCAGAAAAAGTGTCCTCAGTGTCCTGAAAAATGCGGTTGTACCCAATGTCCACTTAACCACGGACATGTGGACAAGTGGAACAGGGCAGACTAAGGACTATATGACTGTGACAGCCCACTGGGTAGATGTATCACCTTACGCAGCAACAGCAGCAGCGTCACCAGTCGCAGCATCTCAGAAATGCCAGCTCGTTCCAAGGCAGGCTACGCTGTGTATCACCGGTTTCAGTAAGAGGCACACTGCCGACGACCTCTTAGAGAAACTGAGGGAAATCATCGCCCAGTGGCTTACCCCACTTAGACGCTCCTGGGGATTTGTGATATCTGACAACGCCACCAATTATTGTGCGGGCATTACATCTGGGCAAATTCCAGCACGTCCCATGTTTTGCTCACACAATAAACTTGGTGGTGCAGAATTTTCTGAAAAGCAACAGGGGCGTGCAGGAGACGCTTTGGGTGGCCCAAAAAATTTCTGGCCACTTTCGCCATTCAGCGACTGCGTGCCGAAGACTGGAGCACCAGCAAGCACTCTTGAACCTGCCCCGCCATCACCTGAAGCAAGAGGTTGTGACGCGTTGGAACTCAACCCTCTATATGCTTCAGAGGATGGAGGAGCAGCAAAAGGCCATTCAAGCCTATAAATCCACCTATGACATAGGCAAAGGAGGGGGTATGCACCTGACTCAAGCGCAGTGGAGAATGATTTCTGTGTTGTGCAAGGTTCTCCAGCCCTTCGAACTTGCCACACGTGAAGTCAGTTCAGACACTGCCAGCTTGAGTCAGGTCATTCCCCTCATCAGGCTTTTGCAGAAGCAGCTGGAGAAAGTGAAGGAGGAGCTAATATGGAGCGATTCCGCTCGGCATGTGGGACTTGTGGATGAAGCCCTTCATTCGCTTTGCCAGGATTCCAGGGTGGTCAATCTGTTGAAATCAGACCACTACATTTTGGCCACCGTGCTCGATCCTAGGTTTAAAGCCTATGTGGTGTCTCTCTTTCCAGCCGCCACATGCCTGCAGAGGTGCAAAGACCTGCTGGTGAACACACTGTCAGCTGAAGCGGAACGTGACACGTCAACAGCTCCTTCTTCATTTTCTCCCGCAACTGGGGCTGCCAGGAAAAAACTTAGGTATCCTAAGCAACCCGCTGGCGGTGTTGCAGGGCAGGCAGGACCAAGTTTGGACATCTGGTCCGGACTGAAGGACCTGGCAACAATTTCTGACATGTCTACTGTCACTATATATGATACTGTCAACATTGACAGAATGGTGGAGGATTACATCGGTGACAGCATCCAAGTAGGCATGTCAGACAGTCCATACCTGTACTGGCAGGAAAAAGAGGCAATTTGGAGGCCCCTGTACAAACTGGCTCTATTTTACCTGAGTTGCCCCCCCTCCAGTGTGTACTCCGAAAGAGTGTTTAGTGCAGCCGGGAACCTTGTCAGCGAAAGGCGTAGGAGGTTGCTTCCACAGAATGTGGAGAAGATGATGTTCATCAAAATGAATTATCAGCTCTTCCAGGGAGACCAGCCTCCAGAACGTACAGAGGGACCTGTGGTGGTGGATTCAAGTGGGTACGAGTTAATACTTTGTGAGGATGAGGATGTACACACTGAAGAGGGTGAGGAATCGGTGGATGAGGAGGATGAGGATGACATCTTGCCTCCGTAGAGTCAGTTTGTGCAGGGACAGATTAATTGCCAGCTTGTTTTGTGGGGGCCCAAACGAACCAATCATTTCAGCCACAGTCGTGTGGCAGACCCTGGCGCTGAAATGATTGGTTTGTTAAAGTGTGCATGTCCTGTTTATACAACATAAGGGTGGGTGGGAGGGCCCAAGGACAATTCCATCTTGCACCTCTTTTTTTTCTTTGCATTATGTACAGTTTGGGGCCTAGTTTTTCAAACTGCCATCCTGTCTGCCACTGCAGTATCACGCCTAGATGGGTCACGTGTTTGTGCCGCCCACTCGTGTCGCTTAGCATAGTCATCCAGCTACCTCGGTGCAACCTTTTGGACATAAAAACACTATTGTGAGGTGTGAGGTGTTCAGAATAGACTGGAAATGAGTGGAAATTAAGGTTATTGAGGTTAATAATAGCATAGGAGCAGAAAAACCTACAAATTCTGTGATTTTAGCTGTTTTTATGCTTTTTTCAAAAAAATACAGATCCAAAACACAAAACCCAGAACTCAAAGCACGGAAGGGTGGTTTTGGCAAAACCAATCCAGATCCAAAACACGAAGAAAGATCCAGATCCAAAACCAAAACACAAAACACGAAAAGTGGCCGGTGTACACCCCTAGTTCATACTGTTTATGTTTTTGCGTTTTGTAAGGCGCAGCAGACCCTTTGTGGTGCCATATAAATAAAGGATAATAATTATATACATATATGTATATATATATATATATATATATATATACTGTATATATATGTAATGTGGGAAGTCCAGTACTCTCACCATCAGATGGTAAATTGTTGGGGTGTTCCCTCCAAGGAGAACCCAGAAGGGAATCCAAATGTATACAATTGTAATACACAGGAAGGGAAAAAAGGCACTATCCAGTGTTTGTATAAAATTTGCAAAAGAAAGTCAAACATTTATTTTAACATACCCAGTGGTACACCATACGCCAACGTTTCGGCCCCTCCAGGATCCTTCTCCAAGGTGGTCACACTTTTAGCACACACAGGTATTGTTACAACTGGCAAGATCATGCAAAGACTGGAGAGTTTCTAATTTTCCCTTCCTGTGGATTGCAATTGTATATGTATACCTCCTTTGAATATTAATATACCATGCCTTATTAAGACAATTTTAATGGTCCCTTATTCATTTAAAATAATATTAGTGAATATTCAGGATGCCATAAATAATTTTTTTTAATCTGATTTGTTGATATTAACATAGTAAAAGGAAACTTTCCTGTCAGCCTTTAACCCACTCCAATTTGTGCATGTCTGTCCCTCTGATGGGTGTAGGGTGGATCTTACAGTAGTCACATACACACCGCACACAGAGCCGGTGACAAGTTTGCCCTTCATTTTCCACAATAGAGGCTCCTATTAAGTACTCAAGGCCCCCCAAAATCCAGCTCTGACTGCACGCCAAGATGTATGCATCGTTATATATTTTTTTCATTTGTACTTGGCCAAAGAAATCACAGACCAGCAACCACTGTATCTACAAGGGTAGGCTGATGACCAGCAATAAGGCCTCATTCGTTCAAAAATGTTTTAAAACAGCTTTTATATTTAAACTTTCTCTTAAATGTTATTTTTCTTGATCAGGATCATTTTCCTTCGCTACGTGATATGTTGGCGCTTTATAAATAAAGGAAAATAATAACTGCTCATAGAATAAAAAACACTGATTACTTTTGAAAAAAATCCTCTTCTGCAGTGAGTGGAAGGGTTAATGCAATTTGGCAATGACAAGTTTCTGTCATCTCTGGTTTATTCCAGAATTGCTCTGTGTTTAGAGTGCAGATGTATGTCAAACTCCTCTTGATTTGGACTTGCAGAGATAAATCCGGTTTGTGGTAAAAACTGAAGAGATTAAATGAATGCCTTGTTTACATATTGCAAAAATCGGTTCAAGCTGCAGCTGTTTGTTTAAAGACCTTTTTTTAGCCACTGTGTTTATGTTAGAATTTGTTCTCCTTATTTAAATAAATAATTCAAGAACCTCAGTGCTATTTTAAGTAGATTCACCATGTCTCTGCACTGGAGACAAGAGCTGTAAAACCAGTCATATAGGGAGCACTGTACTGGTTGGGATGCATTACTAAACTAGAAAAAACAAAAAGATTAAATTATGGTCACAGTCATTTAATGATCACTAAAGCTGTAATGCAACTTGCTTCATATGACAGAGCAAATAAAAAAATGAAGCAAATATCCAAACCTTTCAGGAACTTACATGAAGACTCTGGGCCTGATTCAGACCCTCTCGCAAGCGCTATGCGCTCGCAAGCGGCATGCGCGAGCCCCGGAGCAAGCGCAAAAAGCACACGCTCCGGCGCTCACATCCAAAAGGGGCGGCTGTCGATGTTGATTGACAGGTCGCCCCGATTGGAATAAGGGGCGTGGGGTTGGCAGGGCAAACGGAGGCGTTCCTGCAGGAAGTCCACTGGGGCTTGCGGCCACGAGACCCTACCGCAAGGGTCTCGTCGCAAGCCCTATGGTCATGATGGTCTTGACCATCGCGACCATCACCTGGCCACTCGCATAAGCTGTGGGTGGTAACCCACAGCTATGCAAGCGGACAGGAGGCTGCAACTTTAAAAAAAAGCGCCCGCCCTGATTCAGAGCGAGCGCTCGCTTTTTGCAAGTGCCTCTGAATCAGGGCCTCTGTTCTGGCGTATATATTTATCTATGCACCCATGTTTGTTTGTTTTTTAACTCTTCTAAAAATAAATATTCTGAATAAAATATTCTATTCCTCTGTGGGAATTCCCTCACTCTGAGGGGTCTATTCATGTAAAACATGAACTAGCTATCAAAAATCTCACTGTATATCGCATCACATCGATGCGATATATATTAATGTTTTGTAGCCATTCATGTACACTCACTTGTCTGGCGAATTCCTCTGGTAACTGGTCCCTTCGTGATCCCTGGAAGCTGTCTGAAGACAGACATATTGGGAGCCTGGTATGCCTGCTTCCCACTGCGCATGTGCTGGTGTCACATCAGATCTGCTGCAAAGGACACTGAGGGCCTGATTCAGAACCGGTCGCAAGCGCTGTGCGCTCGCGACAAGGTCGATGGTGGGTCAGTGCACATGCGCACGACGGAGCTGGCTCCGTCGTGCGCATGCGCGAGACCCGGATAGCGATGGGCACTCCGTCGCTCCTGGTCTCGCAACAAAGGGGGCGTGCTGTCAATGTTGAGTGACAGCACGCCCCCTTTGGTGGGCTGGCCGGGGGAGTGGCTGCCCAAACAGAGGCGTTCCCATGTGAACGCCACCGTCTGGGGCCGGCCCAACTGACATCACGAGTGATGTCAGTGGGAGAGATTTCGGCTCTGTTAGAGCCGAAATCTCTCTGGGGCTTGCAGCAACGGGACCCTACCACAAGGGTCTCGTCGCAAGCCCGATGGTCACGATGGTCTTGACCATCGTGACCATCTTCCTGGCCGCTCGCTATAGCTGTGGGTGGTCACCCACAGCTATGCGAGCAGCCAGGAGGCCGTTCAAAAAAAAAAATAGCCCAGCCCTGATTCAGAGCGAGCGCTCTGTTAGAGCGACTGGTTCTGAATCAGGGCCTGAGAGCGCAGCCAGCACCAGGTGCCGGGCAGAGAACAGCAAAGTATTAAACTTCCCTGCTCATTTTGTCTCGCAGTACAGATTATGCTACCCTGAGATGGCGAATCTGTACACTGCAGAGGAACGGAAAGCTGAACTTTCCATTCTTCTATGAATCACACTCACCATACAAAAGTATGATGAAACCATTCATACATGAAGCAGTGGTGCCACCAGGGAAGGAATAACCTTCCCCACGGTAACACCCTGTATGAATTGACGAAGGCAGTGAATAGCCCTGTTTTCAGCTAAACAGGGCTTTTCGCTGTTCTATGAATAGTCCGCTAAGTATTGGAACTATATGGGTCACATGAGATTTGGCAGATGATTCCACCGATGCCTCAACTTTTAACCAATAATGCTACACACAGGCAGTTTTATTTGACTTAACACTTTTCCCTATTTCTATTATGGAAGTTCATGCTAGTGTCCCACTCACACTGTATAGGTATGGGAGGATTAGTATCATCTTTGTATTTACTTTTTATTGTCCTTTAAATTTATGCACGTTGGTGATCCTTCTCCTCCACAGAAGTAATGGATGAAATCCAGGAACATTCATTGGAAGATTATAATAGTGAGTCTCTATTTTTTCATACTGGCCGGGTTATGTCAAACTAAACTTTGAAAAATTGAAAGGTCAAATGGTCATCCAAAAAAATTAATCCTGTTGATAATAAAACAGATATTGGGTATTACAGTGTGTAACAGCAAAGAATGTGATCTTTTTATTATATTATACAGAAAATGACAAATATTGTCACTAATTTGCTGAATAACTGATCCAGCTGTTGAATGGAATGATTAAGAGAATCTGATTTGGGTTTTCTGCCAGGTGGTTGATTAACATGTCATTACTAAGGTGTCCAGAATGAGAACCAGGGGTGCACAAACATTCACATAATCTTCAGACAAAATAAGAATATTTGCTTGAAATCAAACACTGGCCAATTTACACGAGAAATAAAATAGAGCAACAAATAGACAACTTGATCATGATATTGTAGCTATATAAATTGCAAAGAAATTATGAAACATCGAGCCTGACGCAGAGTTGGACAGAAAATGAGTACAATATATGAGCTCCAAAAATGTATGCATGGAAAAAATGCTTATATTCACTGTATGCAGAGTTGTCTGTATTTTGCAGAGCGCTCTTCCCTACAGTATATGTACGTATGGTGTGCTACTATTTATCATTAACAGTGCGCACTGTCAACAGCCTATAGTAGTTGCAAATGACACGCCTGTATAAGGACATATTGTTGCTTACGTCTAGGTCTGCACAGCCCTCAGATCCGTTAACCCGTCCTAACTGAACATTACTGCTCTGTTAATGCCCAGTTAATCATCTTCAGTTGTGTAGTGTAGATGCAATCCAAATGCGGAAAATTCTGTCACCCGTAATTGTGTGTGCTCAGTTCAGGAGCTTGTGCATTGTGAAAATACACAAAATATGCTCCACAAACAGGTGAACATTCAGCTTTGCATCAGGACCATCATCATAATATTTAAACTCATGTTTTAAGATTTGTAGGTGTTTTCACAACTTTTTCAGATGCATATTTTAAGCTGTAGTTTTGGTGGAGCAGAGTCTTGGCCTAAAATGTCCTAACTGGGAATGTTGGCATGTATGGAAAATCACTGACAGGTCAGGTCAAAGCTCAGTAGCTGGAGGCAAGACAGGCTGACTGCTCCCAGTTATGAAATTACATAAATCAAGACCGAGTGACTGTAATAGGTAGCCAAGAAGGGCTTAGCTGGGCATATCATATGTTGGTGCAACCCACCGAAGGGCAATGTGATGTAATGATACATCGCGTGCGCTGAACACACACTGCACGACCTGGTGTATAACGTTATGATGTGTCATTACATGCTGCATGTAACAGCACCGCTTTGTTCATTGAATTGTCCCATCTGCCGTGCAGAACAGCAGATGGGATAGTGTGAAGAACGACCAACGTGAATGACGGATCAGTCATACACACTATATGATCCACATCAGAACGATATATCATATGATACATCGTATAGTGTGTACCCAGCTTTATTTACTAGCATTTGTCAAAGGTGTAAATTTGCACTAAAACTGTGGAAACCTATCTGACATTTGCTATCATCTTCCAAACTGTAAAAGGAAAGAGCAGCTAAACGCCTAATGGTTGCTATAGTTGTTAACTGGTGGTTTTCCCACAGTTACCTGTGCATCAGTTTTACAAATATTTCCCATTTTGTTTTCTTGTCTGATGCATTATTAAAATGGTATATATTTATCATGTATTTCCTAAAGTTATTATTGTAGTCTGTATGTTTGGTTTGTGTTTAATTATATACAGTCAGGTGCATAAATATTGGGACATTGACAGAATTTTCATATTTTGGCCTCTATTCACCACCACAATGGCTTTGAAATGAAACAAACAAGATGTGCCTTAACTGCAGACTTTCAGACTTTTTGCTATCTCTCTGATGGGTTTGTTTTGATTTTTCAGCCTAATGATGGCTTGCTTCACTGATAGTGACAGCTCTTTGAGTCTCATATTGAGAGTCGACAGCAACTGATTCCAAATGCAAATGTCACACCTAGAATCAACTCCAGACCTTTTACCTGCTTAATTGATAATGAAATAACGAGGGAATAGCCCACACCTGTCCATGAAAAAGCTTTTGAGTTGATAGTCCCATTACTTTTGGCCCCTTAAAAAGTGGGAGGCACATATAGAAACCGTTGTAATTCCTACAC
This sequence comes from Taudactylus pleione, assembly GCA_031769625.1. Taxonomy (NCBI): domain Eukaryota; kingdom Metazoa; phylum Chordata; class Amphibia; order Anura; family Myobatrachidae; genus Taudactylus; species Taudactylus pleione. Next base: position 174,252 of record JAUIMM010001472.1, read on the forward strand.
CGTTCACCTGATTTGGATGTAATTACCCTCAAATTAAATCTGAAAGTCTGCAGTTAAAGCACATCTTGTTTGTTTCATTTCAAAACCATTGTGGTGGTGAATAGAGGCCAAAATCTGAAAGGTCTGTCAATGTCCCAATATTTATGCACCTGACTGTATGTACTGTATTTTAACACTAATTCAGTGGCGTAACTAGGGAGGGTCGAACAGGGCACAAACCCTGGGTGTCGTCGAACCAGGTGGGGGTGGGGTACGGGGGTAACGCCACTGGCCTCGGGCCAGGACAGTGGTTTCATGTCAGTGTAACACAGTAACAGTCGTACTACCCAGCAGTGGTGTGTTAGTATTAGCAGCCAATGAGAGTCAGACAGACTCTCATTGGCTGCTACACACACGGCCAGAGCCAGGCTGGAGCTCACTCATTAGCTCCGCAATCTGGCTCCCGCAGTGGGTGATGGAGCAGGAGGATGGAAGAGCAGACAGCTGCGGGAGCAGGAGCAGGGATTCAGGTAGGTGTTGTGGGTTTTTTTGTGTGTCTGTTCTATATATGTAAGGGGCGCTGCATAGGGGGACTACTACTGGGGGCTCTGCATAGGGAAGACTACTACTGGGGGCACTGTATAAGGGGCACTGCATAGTGGGGATCACTACTGAGGGCACTGCATAGGCGGGACTACTACTGGGGGAACCGTATAAGGGGCATTGCATGGGGGGACAACTACTGGGGGCACTATTTAAGGGGCACGGCATAGGGGGGGACCACTACTGGGGGCACTGTATAAGGGGCACGACTTAGGCACTGCATAGAGAAGACCACAACTGGGGGCACTGTTTAAGGGGCACTAAATAGGGGGGACCACTACTGGGGGCCCTGTATAAGGGGCCCTACTGGGGGTCCTGCATAAGGGGCACTGCAAATGAGGACCTCTACTGGGGGTACCTTATAAGGGGCACTACTGAGGGCACTGCTTAAGGGGGACCACTACAGGAGGCACTGTATAAGGGGCACTACTGGGGGCACTGCATAGAGGGGACCACAATTGGGGGCCTTGTATAAGGGGCAATACTGGGTGCACTGTATAATGGGCACTGTATAAGGGGCACTACTGGGGGCACTGCATAAGGGGGACCACTATTGGGGGCACTGTAAAAGGGGTACTACTACAGGGGGTACTACAACAGGGGGCACTACATAAGGAGCACTGCTACAATGGGGATAGCAAGAGGGGCACTACTACTGGGGGCAATTATGGTGCATATGGAATTGAAAGGAATGTTCCCATGCGCAGAACGACACGCAATGTGGGGGGTGCTGGGAGGGATCCTATTGTGAATAGAAGCCATAGGCTTGCAACATCAGCCAGTATTTACCCTGCATGCAAAATAATATATGTATTTGCACCCCATTGCAACATGGTTTGTCCAGGTACACAGTTAATTGCTCTATCTTACTGTTTTCCCAAATCTGAATCAGGACCATTGTACCCAGTGGCGGGCTGGGCCGGGGGGCAGGGTGCCATGTGCCCCCCGGGCCGCAGCATCATGCGGGCCGCGGGCCGGTGCAGTCTGTGTCACTGTGACACAGATTGCACTGCGTGTGTAGCGCTGACCGGACGGAGTTCGGTCAGCGCTACACAAGTGACAAACACACAGCCGCCAGCTCCGGCAGCTGTGTGTTTGATCAGCAGCCAATGAGAGTCTGTCAGACTCTTATTAGCTGCTGCTGTGCCCACTGCAGAAGCCGCTCCATCTTCCGGCTCCCGCAGTGGGCAATGGGAGAGGCGTCATGACGTCATATGACGTCTCTCCCATAATGCAGAGCGCCTTGGCCCGGGAAGGACAGACAGAGGAGCGGATGGCGACGGCGGGAGCGGGGATTCAGGTTTTTTTTTGTTTTTGTTTTTTATATTACGTGTGTCTACTGGGGGGGGTCTGGCACTACTGGGGGCACTACAAAGGGGGGGACTACTACTACTGGGGGCACTACAAGGGGGATCGGGGACTACTACTACTAGGGACTACTACTACTGGGGGCACTACAAGTAGGGGACAACTACTACTGGGGGCACTACAAGTGGGGACTACTACTACTGGGGGCACTACAAGGGGGAGGGGACTACTACTACTGGGGACTACTAATACTGGGGGCACTACAAGGGGACTACTACTACTACTGGGGGCACTACAAGGGGGGTGGCGGACTACTACTACTGGGGACTACTACTATTGGGGACACTACAAGGGGGGACTACTACTGGGGGCACTACAAGGGGGGGACTACTACTACTGGGGGCACTACAAAGGGGGGAGACTACTACTGGGGGCACTACAAAGGGGGGGACTACTACTACTAGGGGCACTACAAAGGGGGGGCTACTACTACTGGGGGCACTACAAAGGGGGGGACTACTACTGGGGGCACTGCAAAGGGGGTGACTACTACTGGGGTCACTACAAGGGGGGACTACTACTGGGGGCACTACAAGGGGGGGACTACTACTACTGGGGGCACTACAAGGGGGAGCTACTACTACTGGGGGCACTACACGGGGGGGACTACTACTAGGGGCACTACAAGGGAAGGGGACTACTACTAGGGGCATTGCATAGGGGGGAGGGGACTACTACTAGGGGCACTGCATAGGGGGGAGGGGACTACTACTAGGGGCACTACATGGGGGGAGGGGACTACTACTGGGGGCACTGCATCGAGGGACCACTGCTGGGGGCTCTATATAAAGGGCAATACTGGGGGTACTGCATAGGGGGGAGACTACAACTGGGGCCACTATTTAAGGGGCATTGCATAAAGGTTACCACTATTGGGGGCACTGCATGGGGGGTGGACTGCTACTGGGGGCACTATATAAGGGGCACTGCATAGGGGGTACCACTATTAGGAGCACTGTATAAGGGGCTTACTACTGGGGGCACAAGGGGCACTGCACAGGGGGGACCACTACTGGGGGCACTATATAAGGGGCTTACTACTGGGGGCACAAGGGGCACTGCATAGGGGGGATCACTACTGGGGGCACTATATAAGGGGCTTACTACTGGGGGCACAAGGGGCACTGCATAGGGGGGATCACTACTGGGGGCACTACTGGAGGCCTGCATAAGGGTGTTCTCTCATGTGGCACATGGGGGCACTGCATATGGGCACTATGACAGGGGGCTACCCTAATCTTTATTTCACATTACATTAATCCCATATGGACCCGTCTCCTCCCTGGAACACTTGAGGGGGGGGCGCTGTAGCACGCACATTCTTCGGGCACCCTGGCTACACGCTACTCATCTGCCAGGGCCACCTGCATGCATTTGCCCCCAGGCTAAAAGTTGCCAGCCAGCCCCTGATTGTACCACATTCAATTGTAGGCAATATTGAAAAATAATTGTTCCTCTGTTTGCCAGAAAAGTCAGTATTTGAGTAGATAATTTCTTGCTGTGATTGCTACAAATGTAACTGGTGGTGTCCCAGGCTATGCTACAGAGATTGTGGAGTGGACAGATTCCTTTCAAACTGCAAATTATACACCATTATGCAATCTTATTTGGGGGGATTATTCAGTACAGTATAATATTTAAATGATTAATTTGCCATATGAGTCATGTAATATTATCTAGTGTATTTCTCATTGCAATCAATCAGGAATTTTGCACATAAAAATATTTAGGATACACATGGAACCTAAGGGATGCCAGTGTTTTGAAGTATGATGGATGGTGTAAGCTGTATGAGGTCTCTCTGCCTCATTAACACACAAGTAATGTAAGATTTAATAAGGCATTTACCAAAGACCTGCTGTAATATCATTGTTTATGGACCTTGAGTATCTGAATAAATGTTCTTTGGGTATCTTTACTAGAGGTTGATTTTATTCAATTTTGATCCATTTTAAAACAATCTAATTTGATGTAAATCTGAGTTTCTGTGGCTAAATCACACATTTACTAAGTATATTACAGATATGTCACCAAAGATTGCACTATAAAGATATTTTATTCCCTTCCTGCTATTTCCTTGACATATTCATGCTATCTGCTTAAGTTGTGTCAAACATCAGTGACGGAACTCCCAGAGACAATGGAGTCATTTGCAGCCGGGCGCCAGCCCTGAAGGGGGCACCTGGCTCCATTGTCATCCGGGCCCGGCCACTGCTGAGGAGGAGCTGCATAGAGAAGAAGCGCCACTGATTGGCGCTCCACCTCCAGTGGCACAACTACAGAGGATGCAAGGGGTGTGATCGTACCCCATGCACCCTCCATTTGCAGGATGCCCGCTGAGTACGTTACCAGCGGGCGCCCGCTCCTTTTCCTCCCCCACAGCTCTAGCGGCAGCCGGAGCTCACTACTGAGCTCCGGTCCCGCAGTGCACTATGGGAGTGACGTCATGACGTCACTCCCATAGTTCCGAGTAGCGGGCGCCGGGGACGGACGGCAGCAGCACTGGAGCAGGATCGAAGGTAAGTTGTTTTTTTTTCTATTTGTGTGTGCGCGCGCGGGGGGGGGCAACACTGGGGGCTTAAAACTGGGGGAATTACAGGGAGCACTACAGGGAGCATTACAGGGGGCTTACTACTGAGGGCACTACTGGGGGCATTACAGGGGGCTTACTACTGGGGGAACTACAGGGGGCTTAGTGGAGGCACTACTGGGGGAATTACAGGGGTCTTACTACTCTGGGCACTACAGGGGGCTTAATACTGGGGGCATTGCAGAGGGCTTATTACAGGGGACTTACTACTGGGGGCACTACAGGGGCCTTACTACTGGGGGCATCATATGGGGGCACTACAGGGGGCATCATATGGGGACACTACAGCACCATTTCTACTGGGGGCACTACAGGGGCCTTACTATTGGGGGCACTACATGGGCCTTACAATTGGGAGCACTACAGGGGCCTTACTACTGGGGGCATCATATGGGGGCACTACAGGGGCCTTACTATTGGGGGCACTACAGGGGCCTTACAATTGGGAGCACTACAAGGGGCCTTACTACTGGGAGCACTGCATAGGGGAAATACTACTGGGGGCTCTGCATAGGTGAAACACTACTGGAGGCACTGCATAGGGGGACCATTACTGGGGTACTACATAGGCAGGCACTGCATAGAGGGACTTCTACTGAGGGCACTGCATAGGGGGACCACTACTGGGGGCATTGTATAAAAAGGACTGCATTGGGGGTTCGGAGGAAGCTGGGGCTGGGGGGGGTACATTTTAATTGGGGGGGCACCAAAATTTATATTGCCTTCGGGCACCTGGGATGAAGTTACGCCACTGTCAAACATCACAACCACGGAAATAAAAACTTTTCTTATTCATCCCAATAAATGATCAAAATGAATTTTAAATGGACATATATGTGTTAAGAATGTCACCATTCCATGTACAGTTAAAAAAAATGTAAAATGAAGACATCCTATCTTAATGGGTTAAATGTGTGGAATGTTCCTCAATCAAATGGGACAGAAACAGGAATGCTTTTCATTTAATTTCGTAATGAGCGGATATCTCTCATTAAAGTCATTTTAAAGTAAGTTGCATTAAAAAAAAAAAAAACAGACAATTTTGGACAAAGTTAGTAGTTATATTAAGCATCTGGCCACAAATTGTAGTTGATGGATGTTGCCAATTTACTTTTTTGGATGCAACCCAAGGGATTAGACAAGGTTAATTAATAATGAACAGGGGGTTTTTTTTATCTCGAAAAAGAAGTACAGTACATATTTTGCTTTGCTTGATGCAGGAAATACTTCTTTGTCACCCCTGTTGTTCAGATGTAACAATATTTCTCAATACATAAATGGTATAACAAAATTAAATACTAAAATTAGCAAAGACATTTCTACTAGGTCTGGTTCAAGTTACACACCAGCAACTCATGGGCTTTGGGCACCACGTACCAGGGTGGTTGGATGTCTGGAAAGCAGATCTCTATTTCAGCGCCATAATACAGAGTCTGAACTTATTTAAAATAATTTCCATTTTTTCCCCTCTCCTGTCCAAGTACACAATAATTATTTTATGTTAGAACACTAGGTAATTTTTTATTATACAGGCATCATATTCATCCAGTGCTGGGATGCAAGTTTCATCATCTCACACCTGTTGTCATAATACTGAATATTTCCTGGCATTGGGTCCATTCATCATGGATTAATAGAGTCTCCACCCATGGAGGAGCATATTTGTTTACGAAGCATTAGGACGTGTGGCGTGACACTGCATATAAAAGTGGTATAAAATAATTATATTAAATAATTTTTAACTATGATGTACCTTCCTGGTGGAAAGCCCATGATGACGTGTTCACCTAGGGCACTTTCTTTTACATTCCTTTTGCTTCTAGCCCTCTACAATAAAGACCAACATGCAATCATCCCAGGCAGGGCCGTGGAGAGCTGACAAGGGTACCGGGGGTGTGGATAAATTCTGGGGGATGGCCATGCCCCCTCCAAAAAATTTTAAGATATCATGTACTGTGCCACAAACCAGCATTGCGCGATGCAAAGAGAAGCATTTGTCTTTCACAGCAGCGCTGCAAAGGGAGACAATCACCCCCTGGGTAATCAGTAGCTTCCCACCCCCATCTTGGTACCTCTGTCTCCAGGTTTCACACAGGCAGAAAAAGCCAGCTGAGTGCATTATTACAGAATTGTGATGGGTCACCTTAGTCCGCCAGCTGTTCTGCCTCACCCCCCTCTCTGCCCGCTGCTATGCCCTGTCACCTGTTCTGTCTCATCTCCTCCCTGCTGTATATACTTCCCCCTTATGGTCCTCCAGCTAAGATCTGTACTATCTGCACAAGCATTTAGAAGACAGACAGGGCTGTCATCAAGAATTATGGTGCCCAAAACAAGTGAATCATGCAGGCCCCACTCTAAGACAGGGCGAACACCTGGTCCGACAGGCCATCAGAGAGGGAGGCCCAGTCAATGTGCCCCCCGTGTCTATCCTTAATACATCTCCTCCAGATTATCTTGTCCGACCCCTGTTTCTTACTCACAGGACTGTCTAAGAATGAGAAGAATTTAGCAACCTACATCATCAGCATCAGCAGGCCCACCACATCAGCTGAGGCATCTTACATCTATGCAGGGGCAGACCTGCCATAGAACAGAATACAACCCCCTGCACCACATAACAGAAAATTGCTCCCTCCACCTCACATCATGGTAGAGCTCCCCACCACCCATAACTGAATATAGAAGCTGATTCAGAGCCGCTCGCTTCAGAGGCCAGCGTTCCCAGTCATGACGTCACCCGCGCAGTACATCACTGGGAACACTGGCCTCTGAAGCGTTCGTGCTTCAGAGGCCAGCATTCCCAGTGATGCTCTGCGAGGGTGACGTCATGACGTCACCCACGATGTAAGGAGTGAGCCTGCCCTGCGCGCCATCAGATCGACTACATAAGGGGCACTACTTTAGTCAGCACTGCATAATGGGCACTATTTTAGGGGGTACTGCATAACGGGCACTACTTTAGATGGCACTGCATAAGGGGCATTACTTTAGTGGGCACTGCATAAGGGGTACTACTTTAGGGGCACTGCATAAGGGGCACTGCTTTAGTGGGCACTGCATAAGGGGTACTACTTTAGGGGGCACTGTATAAAAGGCACTACTTTAGGGGGCACTACATAAGGGGCACTACTTTAGTGGGCACTGCATAAAGGGCACTACTTTAGGGTGCACTGTATAAGGGGTACTTCTTTATGGGGCACTGCATAAGGAGCTGTCTGGATGAAGCAATTATGAAATGCCGAGCACCGCAGGAAAATACTACACTATTACCTGGAGGATTCCAGGAAAAGGTGGGTAAAGCTGAAGTCCTGGGCCAGTGAAGTCCTCTTGAAAAAGTGCTGTCACTTGCCATTCACTGTTTAGTTGTCAGATTGGGAGAAAAAATTCTCAAAGTGGCCTCATGTGGGCTGTACCCAAAGTAGGTGGGCCAAACACATATTAGCAAAACCAAAGTAGGTGGGCCAAACACAGGGTTAGCAAAACCATTAGTCAGTGGTAATATTTGTGACTGGTGGGCCAAGGTGCAAAAATATGCTTTAGTCCACGTCACTTCTAGGTCCCATACTGAGTTCATAATATAGAATATAGTAGTGTGCCATGTGAATGCCAAGCAATACAGACAGTATCCCATTGCCAAATAATAATATGTGCCCCCTTTAATCAAATAATAAAGGGCTGAGCGATGTTCGCACTTCTGCGCATGCGTACGGTTCATAATATGCATGCGCGAACCAGTCAGTGCGGCCGAAAATCTTTTGTTCGCTATATAGCGAATGCCTGCTACTTTGAGTGACAGAATGAGGCGTTTGTTGGTGGTAACAGGGGAAGGTGCTTCAAAACGGGGAGTGGAGATCCGAACGCAGGTGTGCTTAAAGGTCAAAACGGGCATTTTAAATGTGTGCATAATTAAAACAGCAGCGTCAGAGACCATGTCACTGGGATATTTTATAGCCAGAACTGCTCGCAAGATTGTGGTAGCAAAAACCAACCACAAGAATTGCGAGCAGTTCATACGCTGGTCGATGTACTCGATAAATCTAATAAATAGCGGACATGACGTAGGATGCGAGCGGCCAGGGGGAGTTTTTTTCCAAAAAACGACCGCAAGTTTTGTTCGCCCGTTCAGACCTAGAGGCGTGAACAGACCGCAAAGAGCGAACGGTTCATTTGAATAGCCACCCCTTTTTTCTGGACGAGCGAGCGCTAATTGCGTCCGGCTCTGAATCAGGCCCAAAAATCCTTGCACCCTTTAGATTACCAGTGTCTATGTGAGTAGTGCTGCTCAGAGGTCCCCCAGATGGGTCAGCTGGCAGAAGGTAATGGAGAGAGGCAGACAGTGACAGGCAGAGAGTGATGGGGATGGACAGTCAGGTTCGGACTGGACCACAGGGGTACATGGGAAATCCCCGGTGGGCCCCACTGCCTAAGAGACCCACCTCCTCTTCTAATGTCATTTTCAGACTGTTTCAGACAGTGCGCTTGATTTATACATTGTTACTCTATTACAGGGTCACTTATCTGGTAGAGCAGGAACATGGATGAACAGACCATGCACTGCAGTATCCATGTTGTCTGTGGACTATGGCCCTCATTCAGACCCGGTCACAAGCGCTGAGCGCTCGCAACTGGGTCGATGTTAAGGCCCTGCGCATGCGCAGTGGCCGCGGCTGTCGATGTTGATCGACAGCTCACCCCATTTTGTAGATGTGGCGGGGGGGTGCCTACTCAAACGGAGGCGTTCCTGATGGAATGCCTGCCATTTTGCGTGTGGCCGCACTGACAGAGCAGGAAGCTCCCTGGGGATTGCGGTTGCCTAGACCCAAACTTAGGGTCTCGTCACAAGCCCCGATGCTTGCGATGGTCTTGACCATCGTGACCATCCACCTTGTTGGTCACTAAAGCTGTGGGTGGTAACCCACAGCTTAGCTAGTGACCAGGAGGCTGCACTAAAAAATACAAGCGGCCACCCTCATTCAGAACGAGCGGTCGCTTCTTGCGGCAGCCTCTGAATCAGGGCCTATGTCCTTTATAATGGTTGGCCAAGCTACTACCATTAAGCATTGGTCCCTACCACTGCCCTGATGCCCTTCATGCCCCTGACACTGGGGGCAGTGGATGATGGAGATAGAGAATTATGGGGAGCGGGTGATGGTCAGAGATTGATGAGGAGAGGCCAAGAGTGTTTGGCAGAGGATGATAAAGGGAGAAGGGGAGAGGGTGATAAACAGGGATTGATGAAGAGCAGAAGATGGTGACAGTCAGAGGGTGATGGGCAGAGGCAAAGGGTGTTGGGGAGATGCAGAGGTTGACAGGAAAATGATGAGTGGCAGAGGGTGAGGCAGAAGGTGATGGGCAGAGTATGACAGGGAGTGGCAGGAGGTGATTGGCAGAATGTAACAGGGAGAGGAAGAGGATGAGGGGCAGAGGATGATAGGGGGAGACAGAGGGTGATGGGGAGTAACAGAGGGTGACAAGTAGACAGTGACTTGGAGAGGCAGAGGGTGATAGGCAGAGGTAGAGGTGACGGGGAAAGAAAGAGAGTAACCTGCAATCCAGGCAGCGGTGGGTCACTAGTAACAGAACTTGAAGAAGCATGCAGCACTCACATGATGTTATTCTATATAAAAAGCAAGAACACATGTATGTCTGTTTGTCCTTTATGCAAAGACAGAGTTTTGGACCTAGCTACAACAAATTTGGCATGGTGGTGTAGTTTGACCAGGATTAGGTTTTTGCCTAGGTTTGAACTTCATCAGGGCCACACACTGTCACCTAATTCCTAAAAATGGGGACATGCTTGCCTTACACAGGTTCTGGGGCTGGCTCCAGTGGAAACAGGTAGTCTGCCAAAAACCTTTGTGTAAACTACAAGTGTATCCTCTTAATCTCACAGTTTGAGCAAACTTTCTGCAAGTTCATATTAAATCCAGAGTTAGTACCGTTTAAAATGGGCCATATATATTAGTCAGCCCTCTGTGCTTGTATGCAAGGGTGTAACTAAAACTTTTGGGGCCACATAAGATCTTAACTCAGAGGTAAAAAAACACATACACTTGCCCCCACACAAATCCCATTCATGTTATGTTACACAGAGTCCATTCAGGTTATGCTACACAGTAGTACTCCTGAAACACATTATACCATGCAGTATTAGTGCCCCTTATACATTATGCCACACACTACAAGGTAATGTCCCTTACACATTATACCACAGTAGTGCCCTTTACAGATTATGCCACTTAGAAGTAGTGCCCCAAATAACACATTAATCCACACAATAGTAGTACCCCTTACACATTATGCCACACAGTAATGCCCCTTATAACATTATGCCACACAGAAATGCCCCTTACACATTATGCCCCCCAAAACAGAAAAGTGTGTCTTGGATAGCGCTAATTGCATGTAATGCCTTAAATTAGGAAGGGAAATATGCATAAAATACCCATCCAATAAAATGATATAATTTATTCAGACAAAAATAGATTAAAAACAAGAACATTCATAACATAGATATAAAGAAGGAATCGGGATCCAAGATGTTAAAATCTCACCAAGTGGAGATGCTGCGGTTGGTTAATGCTAAAAATTAGCAAAGGGTCCCGGGCCAAAGTTAGCTCGGTACCAACGCAGAAAACTTTATAGTAGTCCAAATGGCAACAGGATCCCAAAAGACGTTCCTCCTGATTCACAAACTTGCACCTCCTGCAACGCGTTTCGGACCTCTCAGGATCCTTCCTCAGGCAAAGGTAGTTTGTGATTAAAAGACAGATCCTATTTATCCTTTGCAATAGTTTCTTATTGGTCCTCCAATTCCCGCTTTTTTCGCGGCAAACATCATGATGACGTCACTTCCGGTCTTAACAGGAAGCTGCTTGCGTTAAGACCGGAAGTGACGTTATCGTGATGTTTGCCGCGAAAAAAGCGGGAATTGGAGGACCAATAAGAAATTATTGCAGGGGATAAATAGGATCTGTCTTTTAATCACAAACTACCTTTGCCTGAGGAAGGATCCTGAGAGGTCCGAAACGCGTTGCAGGAGGTGCAAGTTTGTGAATCAGGAGGAACGTCTTTTGGGATCCTGTTGCCATTTGGACTACTATAAAGTTTTCTGCGGTGGTACTGAGCTAACTTTGGCCCGGGACCCTTTGATAATTTTTAGCATTAACCCACCGCAGCATCTCCACTTGGTGAGATTTTAACATCTTGGATCCCGATTCCTTCTTTATATCTATGTTATGAATGTTCTTGTTTTTAATCTATTTTTGTCTGAATAAATTAAATCATTTTATTGGATGGGTATTTTATGCATATTTCCCTTCCTAATTTAAGGCATTACATGCAATTAGCGCTATCCAAGACACACTTTTCTGTTTTGTTGTACCCTTTTGAAGTTGGTATTACTTCATCTTCTGTGTGGTTGGGAGCTGCAGAAATGTATCTCTTGCGCAATCTGAGGGTTACTCACCTTTGAAACTTTCTATTTACATTATGCCCCCCAGTAACTCATCTACCTGTGTCCTTCCAGCAGCCTCTTGCCTCCCCCTGTGTGTCTTCAGCAGCCAGCTGGTGTGGATTTGTTGCCAGGCTACCAGATAATTGCAGCTGGCACTCTTGCATGCAGCGGCAAACATGGACAGACCGCTCTGGTTGTGAGTCAATCGGAGCTTGTGGACTGGCAGCCAATCAGGAGCTGCCACTGCTGATTGGCTGCCAGTCCACGAGCTCTGATTGCCTCACGACCGGCGGTGCTGTTTCTCCATGCCTGCCTACCGGTGCACCAGCTGTAATCAGCTCACGGGCCAGCACCAAATCAACACCGCTGACACCCAGGTCCCATTTGGCAGCCCTGACTTTGTGTGCATGACTGGGTGCAGGCCATAAAGATAACTAGGACACCATAGGAGCCGAACCCTTTGCACCCATGGTAGTTATGCCACTGTATGCATGCATGTTAGCAAACAGTGGGGTCCTTTTCAGGATCAAAGGAATGGGGTTATAGGCAAGGATAATGTAAACAAATAAAGGCTGCAGGTGTACTTCAGGGTCCAATCTTTAACATTGTCAATGCCAGGTATCCCAGCTAGTGAGAAATAAGTAGCTGAATGTGCAGGAATAGTTTAAAATGTACAACAGTTATATAGCTTTAACATGTTGCTTGTGTGTATATAAATCAGAGAGCTCATGCATTATTCTTTGTTTATAGCCATAATTGAGGAGCTACTGCCCCCTGTAGTCAAATATAGTAGAGAACTATGTATGTATTGTATTCTATTGTTTATATTCATGTAATGGCAAGACACCACCTCCTACACTGCACCTAATAACTGGGGCCTTTGGATCAACAGTCATTGATTATTTGTGTATGCTGGTGGGCCACACCAATGTAAAGACCACAAGCTCTACTTCCCAATTCAATTTGGAATTCTGTGGATGCCCTGTGCATTACTTGATTTTTCAATAAAGCAATGACAGTTCAACAGAAGCCATAATCCCAAACTGTATCTTTTCTTATTCCCTTGGCATCCATTAAAATTTCACCCCTAGAGTCTGCAGAGTGTAAAGGGGGAAAAGGGCAGGAGCAGATTGATGGACCTTATTACTGCCGGCTTTCCCTTACAAAATGTTTGCCTACACTGAATCTCATTTGCAAAGTGCGCTGGCCATGCAATGCAAATCATTTTGATTTAAACATCTAAAAGTTTACAGAGTGTGAAAATTAAAGTTTAATCACAAGAGTGAGTGGACATTAGGGCTGCCTCTATTATACATGTAGGCTTAAAACTTTTTTTTAAAATGGCTTTTTAAAGAGCCTCTATAAATGTTATTCTCCATATTAATATTCCCTCTCACAAGGCAAGGAAAATCCACTATTTGTAATCTTGATTTACAAAATTAAATCTTGTTTTCACTGCCCTTCAAAACTAGTCACGCCACACTGTTAACTTTGTCACATACAGGGGCTCTGAGAGGGGGGGAGTGAGTAATACTTAATCGGGCCTGTTTGAGGGGCCTGGTGGGTGCCTGGGTCAGTAGCACATCGGATAGGGAGAGAGAGGAGACCGATGCTGGTCATTGCAGTCTCCTTTCTCTCCCTGCAAGTTTTAGGGCCCAGGAGTGGACGATAGCAATGATCACCCCATTCCCACGCCCCCTGAATCTGCCCCCTGGCTGAGCGGACAAATCCACCCCCTTCCCAGAATGCAGTGCCATGCTTTGTACTGTTGTAAAAATCAATAATAGGAGGAGGTGCTGACCATGCCTCCTAAATTTGGCCATGACACCTCCCAGTATCCGAACAGTCAAGAGCCCTGGCAACATGCAACACATTCAAGGGGTGCCCTCAATCTGCCCATGTTCTCTTTTTGTATGGCTCTAACTTTTACTCCATAGCAAACACAACCATCTTGTTGCCTTAACCAGTGAACATTGCAAGAAGTCTAATCACATCAGTACAAATTGAGCCATGTGACATCACCAAAATATTTTATTCTGTTTTGCGCTTCAGGAAGAGGCCCTCTGCATGCAATGGGTATGCTGTCACAGGGAAAGGAAAACATTCCTCAAGTAACCCCAACTGCTCAAATTGATGCTGAATCTGAGTCGCCCGCAAAGCGGCTGCAGTTGCAGGCAACCTGCAGAAGCCAAATTTACTCCCTAATGTAGGCGTGGATGCGTGTGCAAGTGCAAACCCATGCCGCCCACTGATTTACATAACCATCATCATTAGTATTTGCACTTGCACCAGCAGCATGCTAGGTGCAAGAGATTCGTCAGAAATAGGCTTCACGTCTCTGTACACATGATACACGCCAATGACACTCCCACAACTCAAGTTTGTCACTGCTCAGTTACTGCCTCGAAATGTCCATTTCATGGAAACACAGACCCTGCCAAGTACCGTGCGACTCAGAATAGGGCAGACATGCATAAATTCTCATCTGCACATGCTCTGTATGGAAAACTTGCCATTTGTGTCCATGAACAGAGGGCCTGATTCAGAGCATGGACGCTATTTGCGGACGGTCGTTCCATAAAAGGGTGGTCAGACCTGCCACAGATGAAGCATGGCTGCCTGCTGTGTGTCGTTGGTACTGATGTTTACACCATGCTACCCTACCTTTTATGCAATTTCCTCGGGAGCCCCCCAAATTAAGATGGGAGCTCCTGCTACCTTGCAAGGTATAAGCAATCCCCCGCTTTCCCCACTGCCCTCCAGAAAATCCTACCTGCGCATGCGCAATTGGGCCCGGGCTTGAATACAGGAAGATACAGAGTCCGTTTGCTATGGAGCCTGGAGATGCCTCCCAGGTCCGCCCCTGCACAGAGCTGACAGTCACATGGGCCACACACTGACTGCTGGGAGGGACATATGCTCCCAGCATTGCCTGGCCAGCCCAGGCTGCCTAGCCATAACAAAGGACAGTTGGAGGAGGAGCTGACGCTGACCTGACTGAGGAGCTGTGTGAGTGTTTCAGAGCTCACTGTGGCTCTAGCGAGAACCATTTATGTCACTGCTGCAGGAGAGGAGAGGTGAGGGGATCTATTAATGAGAGTCTCTGTGTGTGTGTGTGTGTGTGTGTGTGTGTGTGTGTGTGTGTGTGTGTGTGTGTGTGTGTGTGTGTGTGTGTGTGTGTGTGTGTGTGTGTGTGTGGATTCTATTAATGTGAATATGTGTATGTGCATGTGTGAGGGATGTGTGTGTGCAGGGGTGTTCTCTTAATGTGAATGTGTGCGTGTGTTTGGGGGGGTTCTATGAATATGAATCTGTTTCTGTGTGTGTGTGGTGGGGGAGAGTTATATTAATGTGAATCTGTGTGTGTGTGTGTGGTGGGGGAGAGTTCTATTAATGTGAATCTGTGTGTGTGGGGGTAGGGAGTTTACTAATGTGAATTTGTGTATGTGCATGTGTGTGGGATGTGTGTGTGCGGGGGTGTTCTCTTAATGTGAATGTGTGCGTGTGTTTGGGGGGGTTCTATTAATGTGAATCTGTGTGTCTGTGTGTGTGTGTGGTGGGGGAGAGTTCTATTAATGTGAAACTGTGTGTGTGGGGGTAGGGAGTCTATTAATGTGAATCTCTGTGTGAGTGTGTCTGTGGGGGGTCTTTTAATGTGAATATGTGTGTGTGTGTGGGGGGTGTTCTATTAATGTGTGTGGGGGATCTATTAATGTGAATGTGTAGGGAGGGTTCTATTAATATGAATAGGGGGATCTGCTAATGTGAATGTTGCAGGGGGAGATTTAGTTTTAATGTCAGTGTGGCAGACCAGAGATATGTCAGTGGGGAGGCTAGGGTGTCAGATAATAGTAAGATGTGTTATTAATTATTATATGACCATTTTTGCCGGTGATCACAACAATTGTCATCTGAATGCTGTGTGGTCATCTACAGTATGTATTACAAGATTGAAGGTTGAAGCATTTTAATTAGAATGGTTGTGGAGGAGCATATTCTTACTTTGTCCACATTTCCTTTTGCAAGCCCTCCTTATGCCCCTGTCTCCTTGAGGAAACGTACTGACACCAATTTGCCTCCATTGTCAGCAATACAGAATATTTTGGTGACTTACAGTGTCACGTGTCTAGTGTTTACATAAAGTAATTGTAATATAATTTGGTCTAGAACACACCCAATTGGCAAAAGATACGCCCATAGGTGGATCTAGACATGCCTTTTGGGTGGTGCTGGTCACACCCCTCAACGGTGTGCCACACACTGCGCTTGCAACTGCCGAAAATGTTCTCCCTGAAACTACTTTTCAAAAGTAGGCAAGTATAGTTTACGCTGTTGCACGTCGTCGTACGGATATGAGAAGGCAGCAGTGGGTGTCCTACTCCTTTCAGTATGCTCGGTTGTGCTTTGGAAAGCATTAGCATATTTTAGCAACTGCAATCCATGAGAGTATGCAGTTACATTTGCATTACTGGCATTACTGTCTTTCTCTGAATCAGGCTCTGAATGTAGTAATTGCCACATTGGGCAGTTCCTGAGGTGAATCTTTGCAGTGTACACTAACTTATGTTTCACTTTAAAAAAAAAATAAAATAAAATACAAGTACAAGAAGCTGTAACTCTCTCAGAGGGAAAATGCATAAGAAATGTAGTGTAATAGCTTGAAGGTTATATGAGGATAAACATAAATAAGTATTTATTAAGAGCCTTTTCAGGTAACAAGTTGATTTGAGGAGATGAAGAGAATGCGATTGAATGTCTGTACTAAATTGGGGTAGTTCCAGCCCCTGACTCTTCCAAATCAAACAGATTTCACCGTACCACAATCTATCACACAAACCTAACTGCATTTTTTCTGTGTGCAATATAAAAACCCAGCCCGACATCCCCTGAACTATTCAGTGTTTACCTCTTATGTCAAGCTTCTAAGACTTATTTGCCTAGTTCTAAGCTCTTAGCATTAAAAACAAACTAATTATACATCATCATGCTCATCAATAACACACTGCATGAATAACGTTTATCGCAAATTATAAGTTTAAATGAAACTCAAATACGTCATGAAAAACAGTTCTAAGTATATATTCATTATGCACCCTAACATCCCAGAAAGCGGTGATCAAAACATGCTTGTGTGTACTTATACATGTAGCAGTATAAATATACAACACATACCTCAAATGTTCAAACAGCTCAGAATGAAGTGGCTGGGGGCTGTACATTTTAATTTGACTTTAAACAGGGAAACTTTCATTGCTTGTAAAAGCAATCAGATGTGAATTTAGTTTCTAAACAAATTGGGAACATTTGAAGGTGGTCAGGAATTTTCCAATGCATTGTTGACTAAACACGGCTTGATTGACAGATTATTGTGAGCTACAACCTGGAACCAACCTAATCACTGCAAATACTGTGCCCACATCAGTATCTATGTTGGCATGGTGAGATGTTCAATAGCCCATCTATCATGCTCCTGCCTTCAATGAATCACTGTTCTTTAATCAGCTAATAGGTTTGTCATGGTCGGATAGATTTCATGTTTGGGCTGCTGATTAGCAGATGTTAGTTCTGAGAAGTGTTCAGCTCACCCTCTAATCTAATATTCCTAATGTACAGTGTGTTGTCACTCTGAAATAAGAGTTATGAATCAGTGCTGATCTAAATGTAGACTTTTTCTGTATATCAATTAAGACAGTCATTTTGTGTTTTCCTTTCTGTTAAAAATGCATTTTGGGACAACGCTGTTGAGAGAAATAAAAAAAAAAAAACATATGGTCTTGCAGCCAACCCATGCTCTGTGCGAAGTTATCTGAAATAGACGCCCTACTGCTACAACTGAGCATGGAAGTTGGCACACACACCCACAACACTACCCATGACATTCAATGACATTCATATGAGATGGAACAGTTCTGTGCATTCGCATGGTTCCACTCAATGACTCCCATTTCATAAAAAACATTCTATCAATGGATGGATCAATCCTTAAGCACTTGTGATTTCTGTCTGTATGCGTATGGCTGATCTGGTGCATGCACAGTCATTAATTTATTTATTAGCGCATGCACAGTATACTGAAACCTGTAAGATCCGTCTACATATCCACTCACATCTGGCTCAAAATCAGGCCCAGAGACTTCCAGGAGGCAGGGCTGTATAGTTTTAGGAGAATCTATGGAAAGCAACACCAAATAGGGACATCAAGGCAACATTTTTGTCAGCAAAACCACAAGGCATGTTGGGGGGTTCACCTGACCTTTCCCTCTGTGATGCCAGGGTATCACTTTCATTAGGACAAAGTTAGGAGTAAAGATGTGCACGGACCCCCATGTTTTGGTTTTGGTTCTAACTCATTGTTGTGTTTTGGTTTTGCCAAAACCACCCTCAAGCATATTGGTTTTGGATCTGCAAATGATAAAAAGAGTTTAAAACATGTAATTTTAGACTATTTTTGTTCATGCAGTACTATTAACCTCAAAAACAGTAGTATTAACCTCACAGCTTACAATATTATTTTCACCCATATTGGCAAAAGGCTTCAGCGATCTGATGGCTAAACTAAGTGACAGAGCAGTGGTACAAACAAATGGCAGTTTAAAAAAGACTATAGCACATCTAGGAAACAGAGTGCCACTGCTGGGGCAGACAGGATGTTTATTATAAACTATACCATTCTACAGAAAGTTTTCATTAATTAAGAACTAGATCAGATGCCTGAGGCCAGCATAAGTAAACAGATGTGGCATACTTAGTGGAAACCAGGTAAAGTATTGATTGATTTATTGATTAATTCATTCATTAATTATTGTTATTATAACTATAAGAAAAAAAACAAATCAGAGAAATGGAATACACTGTTAAGAAACAAATATCCACAATAGATGGTATTGCAAGATATAAAACAACACTGTGAAGTACAGTGATATACACTATCTGTTAAACTCAATCTTGGCATATCCCATAATGAAAAGTGGTGCATGATGGAATTGTTCTTGGGCCCTCCCACTCACCCTTATGTTGTATATTAAAAAGGACATACGCAGTTTAACAAACCAAGCAGTTCAGCGACAGGGACTATCACTTTTGTGGCTAAAGTGCTTGGTTTGCTTGGGCCACCACAAAACAAGCTACTAATGGGCTTAAGGCAGCTAACATCCTTGTTAATGATCTATGCACTGGGAAGATGTCATCATCCTCATCCTTCTCACCCTCATCAGTGCTAGCAACATCACAAAACATTATTAGCTCATCCCCATTGGAATCCTCCAATAGAGAAGTCTATTTGTTGCACTTGGTGCAAAAGGTCTTCCTAGTAGAATTTGTAGTTCATTTTTATGAACATGAGTTTTTCCACATTTTGAGGAAAAAGCCTCCTATGCCGATCACTCACAAAGTTCCCAACTGTGCCAAAAACTCTTTCCAAGTACACACTGGAGGGCAGGCAGCTTAAGTACACCAAAGCTAGGTTGTACAAGGGGCTCCAAATTGCCTTTTTTTTCCTTCCAGTAATCAAAAGGACTGTGTGACAAGCTAATTTGTAGATTATCTTTAAAATAGTCCTCCACCATTCTATTAATGCTTAGTGTAACAGATTGAATCATGGTAGAGGTGTCAATAATTTGAAAAATTCTTTAGAGACTGACCAGATGTCAAAATGGTGTTTGACTCATCATCCTCACCCCCTGTGGGTATCTTGGAATTCATGTTATTGTGTCATGTGCCATTTGAGCTGACAACAGCTTTTTGCATTTCTTCAGATCTGAGTCAATTGGAAAAAAAGACATTGGATATAAAATAAACCTAAGATCAAGCATGGTTACCAATATGTAGTTATCCAATGGAAAGATCTTGCCAATCCTTTGGTCCAAAAAAAAGCAAATAAAGAACTTGATATACAAGTCCAACATACTTAGCAGAATCACTTAAGTTTATCTCCTACTTCAGTTTCTCTAGCTGCTTTTCAAGTAGTTTATTAAGGGAATCACTTTGACTCAAGCTGGCCATGCCTGAACTAACTTCATTAGTTACTACTTCAAATGGTTTAATTAACAGAGTAGTCTCCAGTGTGTTGGACTAGGTACATTCCCCCTCCTTTCCCTGTGTCATGACTTGTTGTGTAGGTTTGGATGACTTGTTGTTGTTCCTCCATTCACTTAAGCATATAAAGGATGGAATTACACTTGGTCACTACCTGTTGCTTCAGTTGGTGGCATGGCTAATTGAACTGTTTTTGCAGCTGCTGCAATCTTCGACAACAAAGTTTTTGGGCTACAGAAATCATCTCCTGCATGCCCGTCATTTTTTAGAAATTCTTAACTGCCAAGTTGATTGTGTGGTCAAAACATGTGATGTGTTCAAATTCACTCAGGTGTAAAGCTCTCACAATGTTACTTGTATTGTCTGAAATTACAAATTCTGAGGAGAGTCCTAGCAGGGTAAGTAATTTTGTTATGACATCCCTGTGTATTTCTAATAGGTTGACACCAGTATGCCTCTTGGTGAAGCCAGTGATACAGATAGTAGCCTGCATGCAAATGAGCTGGCATTGTGTGCTAGATACCGCTGCTGCTGTTGCTGAAGGCGAAACACGCACGGTTGGCTGTGACATTCATATAATCATTAGAGTTTGACCAGTACGACTTGTCAATATATCTGTGGTTAACTGGACAATGGGTACAATGGCATTTTGTAGGCCAAGAACAAATATTATTTTTAAAGACCCGGTACAGGCAAGGCCTAGTTGTTCTGGTAAAATGAAATCCAGAAGGTTTTCGGTAGTGGGGTCACAGCACCTCAATTGTCAAAAACCAGATGCATTGATGGTGGATATTGGGCCTGATTCACTATGGATCGCAGTATTCCGTACGCTCACAGTTCAACTACGATAGCATTCCAATCCATTGCGATTGCAAAGCAAACGTAACAAAACATAAGGACATCCATTTTATCCATAATGCTTAGCAGAATAGCAAAACCATTGGTACAATCGAGTACCATCACAGCCTCATGCACACTTGCACAAGCCCTAACCTTACTCAGAAATTATTAACTTCCATGCATGCTATCAGGCCTCGTAGGCTGCATAGGCTATCGCACTGGATAATGAATGCACAGCCCTGCAATGGCATACGAATGCACTTGCACACCTATGTTTCCCCGACAACCCCCCCATCACCACCAACAAACGGTGCTTCCTGTCAATCACTCTGTGAAGGATATGCGTAGCCTCTGCAATCACAGTACCAATTACAATAGCTAGTTTGCGCACTGCGAGGCATATCCATGCGCAGAACGCAATAATTGTCCAAATGCATGTGTATTAGCAACTGTGATCCAAGCTGAATCAGGCCATATGGAAACAGATCTAATGCTAGAAGAACCATCAAGGCTTCAGTGATCCGGTGTGACACTGGATGGCAGCTTTCATACTTGATCCTATTGCAAGGATAGTTTCACAGTAAATTGTTCTTTAAAATTGACAGTCTTCTTGGTCCCCTTCTGGGATGAAGATTCAACCCCCAGCAGTAGCCCTAGCACGTAAGGATTCTTCTGGGAAATCCTGAATAGGGGAGGGGTCAGTTAGCTTTCACAAATTAGATGCAGGAGAACTACCTCCAATCATTAATGAGGAGATTGAAGATGAAGCTGTTGGTGGTGGAGATTGCTTGTGCTATGATCTATCCATGCTAATAACTGCTGCTGTACTGCTTGGTATTATTTTATAGGATTTTTTAGATTTTCCCAAAGAATTTACATGAACTCGCTGCAAATAACATAACAGGGAAGAGGTTCTTAGATGGTTAACATCCCTACTTCTACTTAATTTAGCTTTACATATGGTACAAATGGCTTCACAAATGTTGTCAGGATTTAGGTAAAAATAATTCCACAAGAAAGAACTAGCTTTTTTGGTCTTATGCCCAAACAATGGCCTTCTTTTTACCAATGGCAAGAACTGCTGCAACTGGTGGCTGACTTACTTTGACACAAACAATATCCTCATCATTAACATCCTCACTAGTGTCAGATGCACAAATATACCCCTCACCCTGATACACAGAAACATCCTCAATTCTAAGTCACCATCTTTACTTTTACTGCTGCTCATCCTCACATTTGCATAGGGTGTAGAAATGGTGGAAAGAGGCTTCTTTAGGAGTACAGTGTCAGGCTCACATATAGCACTCGTGGACACACTTAGACTCTATTCAGGGATTTGTGAAGTTTGTGAATACACAGTTTTTTTGTGAACTGATTTGCCTATTTTAAAGGTGACACATGTAGACTTAGAATGAGAAGGTGTTGCATGTGAGGTTTTAGAAGATGCCTGACTGTGTTTTGCCCCAGCTTTTGCAATAGACATTCTAGTGCATTAAACAGCAGTAGCAAAGGGAGGTTGTGGTCTGAGCCTTTCCTTGCCACTGCATGTAGTGTATTGAATGTTGGCAATTTAAAATTTTTCAGTAGTAAATTTTTCATTTATTATTAGAGGTGATGTTTTCTTTAACATTGTTTAATATTGATTAGATTTCAGGTGCACATTCTTAAACTTTGTTTCACCTGGATCAACTTTAGTAGTGTGAGGTTATGAATTTGTTGTGGACCCAGGGTGGTGATAGGAGCAGACACAGAAGCAGACTTAAATGAAAAAGTGGAGTTTTTAATAAGTGACTTAGAAGACATGGGAATGGCAAATAAAAATTCCAGGTATAGCACTAAAGTGCACTTGATAACTGTTGTGGGGGTTAATGGGGAAATGTCCAGATAGTGACAGGCAGGAACAGTCCAGTATACAAATATGGTGAACTGTAACAGAATGCAGGTATGATGAGCTGTAACTGAATGCAGGAATGATGAGCTGTAATGAATGCAGGTATGGTGAGCTGTAACAAATGCAGGCCGAGGCAATTCAGTCCTGCTAGGAGTGAAGGGAGGCAAGGTGCAGGGAACAGCAGGTTCAGGTACTCAGGCAGGTGAAAAGGTATGTGGAGAGTGCAGGGTAAATCCAGCAGGTTGGAGCAGGCAAGGTTCAGGCTAGAAGCGTATAACAAGCAGGCAGGTAAGGCACAGGTACTCTCAGCCGCAGCTGAGAAACACGTTGCACTGGCAAGGAAGGAAAGCTCAGGACCTTCCTAAATACTCAGTGCCACGCTGTGACTGGTTAGAATGAGCACATGAGATACCAGGATTGGACAGCCGGAATCACATGGTCGCAGGCAAGATGGCGGCACCCATGCCAATGGAACGGACACACCACCAGACCTCCCCAGGCCTAGTGACAATGTGCCCGCACAGAACCACGTGCAGCCAATGCCCCTCACCAAACAGTAGCACCGCTGCCAGAGACCCCCCGCCATAACGACCTCACAAATAATACCCGGTGACTACCATGCCGAGAAACCCTGACCATGACAAGTAGATGTTGAAGTCCTATCATGACTGATAGCAGCCACAGCACTTGCACTGGGTTGCTGCTACTGCTCTTCTATCAACTAATCATCGATTCATAGCTCTCCTAGTAATGGCACCCTAATGATGTCATTTTTAACACACAACAGTTTATTATAATATTATTTAACACAGTGTCTGAAAATACAACACATTGCCTCACAGCACTATTAGTAATGGCACCCTGATGGTTTTTTTTTAACACAGTGCACACAAGAGGGTTTTATTTAAATTTTTTAACACAATGCCTGAACACACAATACAGTGTTTTATTTTTTATTTTTTTCAACAAAGTGCCTGAACACACAACACAGTACCACACAGCGCTCCTAGTAATGGCATCCTGATATAATATTTTAACACAGTGCCTGAACACACAAAATAGTGCCAAACAGCACTTCTAGTAATGGCACCATAATGATGTAATTTTTAACACAGTGCCTGAACACACAACACAGTACCACACAGCGCTCCTAGTAATGGCACCTTAACTACATTATTTTTTAACAATGTGCACACATCAGTGTTTTATTTCATTTTTTTAACACAGTGCCTGAAGAACACACAGTGTGGTCCTGATGGTTATTTTTTTTAACAATGTGCCTGAACACACAAAACACACAAAACTGTAAGGTCAATCTTGTGGTTACATCAATGATACAATGTTGCGACATTGTATCATTGATGTAACCACAAGATTAACCTCAATTAATCTTGTGGCTACAATGTAGTGGTTCCCACCATAGACTTCAATGGGGATTTCTCACCATAGAAGTCTATGGGAGACACAGGCTGGCCGCATTCAGCTAATCAGGGAGCTGCTCCGACGGAGATGCTCCCTGATTGGCTGGCGGCCCCTTCACTGACGGGGCCGCCATCGCTCATTCCGAGCGATGTTTGCCCAACTGCGCATGCGTACGGATCGTAATACGCATGCGCGAACCAGTCAGTGCAGCCGAAAATCGTTTGTTCGCTAAATAGCGAATGCCTGCTATTTTGAGTGACAGGAGGAGGCGTATGTGGGTGGTAATAGGGGGAGGTGCTTGAAAACGGGGAGTGGAGATCCGAACGCAGGCGTGCTTAAAGGTCAAAACGGGCGTTTTATGGGTGTGCATAATTAATACAGCAGCGTTATTGACCACGTCACTATGTTATTTTATAGTCAGAACATCTCGCAAGATTGCGGTAGGAAAAAGCAACCACAAGAATAGCGAGCAGTTCATACGTTGGTCAATGTACTCGATTAATCTAATAAATAGCGGACATGACGTAGGATGCGAGCGGCCAGGGGGCGTAGTTATCCAAAAAACGACCGCAAGTTTTGTTTGCTCGTTCAGACATAGAGGCGTGAACAGACCGCAAAGAGCGAACGGTTCATTTGAATAGCCACCCCTTTTTTCTGAACGAACGACCGCAAATAGAGTCCGGCTCTGAATCAGGCAAACTTTATTTTTACACTTTACACTATCAACCCGGCACCCACCGCCCTAGGGTGCCAGGGATAGCCCCGGGCTATCAGTCTAGGCCTGGGGTGCCCTGGAGAGGGGTACCCCTTTATTGGGGTGTACCCAACTCCCCAGGGATCCCCGGCCTGGACTGACTAGTGGTCAGGGATAATGCTTTGGCCGGGGAAACCGGTGAAAGGTTTTCCCTGGCTGTGGCATTATCCCCCCGCTAGAAAGAGTTCGGTGCTGGTTCTGGAATTTTCAGGGGACCCATACTCGTTTTGTCCCCTGATTTTCCAGAACCAGGACCAGCTCAACAAAGCCCTGTGCTGGTTCTTAATATACAGGGGCCTCCTACGCATTTTGGCCCCTGTATTTTTAGAACCAGAACAGGCTTTATAAAGCCCAGGGCTGGTTATGCTTTTGGGGAGGGGGTGCACGTTTGTTTTTTTTACACACACACACAGAAGCCATCATGGATCTCACTGATCTGTGATGGCTTCTCTAAAACTCGCATTTTTTAATGCTACTCGCATTAAATGTGTCAGTTTGCATAGTCCTAAACTCGCCTAAACTCGCAAATGCAGTAGCCTCGAGCTGAAAAGTAGGCTATTGAATTGGCGAGTTTCAGCACAAACTCGCACTTTTTAAAAGTGCGAGAAAGTGCGAGTTTGTACTGTTACTAAAACAGACTACCTATTACATTTGGCCCTTTATGTTTGTATGCAATTTATATAATAAACTGCAACAAATATTCTAGTGCACACTTTTATATGCAATGCACCCCTCTCCCTCCCCTGCAGCATCAAAAATGTACTTACATAGTTAACTGAAATCTATAAGCCTAGTTTAAAGCTAGCTGACTGGGCCATTACTTCCATCAGGGACAGACAGCTGCCATCTCTCTCTCTCTCTTTCTCTCTCTCTCTCACCCACTGTTCGTCGGAGGAGATTGATGATGAAGCTGTTGGTGGTGGAGATTGCATGCGCTATCACATATCCATGCTGCTAATAGCATAGCTGCTGCTGCACTGCTTGGTGTTATTTTATAGGATTTTTTAGATTTTCCCAAATAATTTACATGAACTCGCTGCAAGTAACGTAACAGGGAGAAGGTTCTTAGATGGTTAACATCCCTACCTCTACTTAATTTAGCTTTACAAATGGTACAAATGGCTTGAGAAATGTTGTCAGGATTTGGGTAAAAATAATTCCACAAGAAAGAGGTAGCTTTTTTGGTCTTATGTCCAAGCATGAAATGGCTTTATTCTTATCATGGGCAAGAACTGCTGCTACTGGTGGCTGACTTACTTTGACACAAACAACATCCTAATCATCAACATCCTCATTAGTGTCAGATGCACAAATATCCCCCTCATCCTGTTATACTGAAGCATCCTCAATTCTAAGTCACCATCTTTACTTTTACTACTGCTCATCCTCACATTTGCAGAGGGTGTAGAAATGGTGAAAGGAGGCTTATTTAGGAGTACAGTGTCAGATATGTCAGGCTCACACATAGCACTCATGAATACACTTAGACTCTCTTCAGGGATTTGTGAAGTTTGTAAACACACAGTTTGTTTTTTAGCCCAAGTTTTTTTTTGGTGAACTGATTTGCATATTTTAAAGTTGACACATGTAGACTTAGAATGAGGTGTTGCATGTGAGGTTTGATAAGATGTCTGTTTGGCCCCAGCTGTCACAATAGGCATTCTAGTGCATGAAACAGCAGTAGCAAAGAGAATTTGTGGCCTGAGCCTTTCCTTGCCACTGCATCTAGTGTATGGAATGCTGGCAATTTAAAAATTTTTAGCAGTAAATTTTCCCTTTATTATTAAAGGGGATGTTTTCTTTAACATTGTGAAATATTAGATTTCAGGTGCACATTCTTAAACTTTATTTCCCCTGGATCACTTTTAGTAGATGTTGAAGTCCTATCATGATTGTCAGCAGCTGCAGCACTAGTACTGGGTTGCTGTTCCTGCTCTTCTATCAACTAATCCAAATCGATTCACAGTGCTCCTAGTAATGGCACCCTAATTATGTCCCTTTTAAACACAGTGTCTGAACACACAACAGTTTATTTTAATATTCTTTAAAATAGAGTCTGAACACACAACACAGTGCCTCACAGCACTATTAGTAATGGCATCCTGATGGCTTTTTTTAACACAATGCACACAACAGGGTTTTATTTACATTTTTTAACACAACGCCTGAACACACAATACAGTGTTTTATTTTATTTATTTTTTCAAAAAAGTGCCAGACACCTTGTTGAAGGGAAATTCACTTATCTTTCAGCCACCTATTGGACTCTATCCAGACTTGATTATATTTTACTGTCTGACTCCCTTTACCCAAGGGCTCTTGCCATGGACTTCTCAAGTCTATTAGTTTATTTGACCATGAAGCAGTTTGGGTGACTACAAGGTCCTTTTAGACAGTGAATATTTCACTACCACTTGGTTTCTTCACTAAAATTTTACAACATATTGCATGTTACATTTCAAAATGTGAAACATGATATAGAGACATGTCAAGAGGACATATTTGTAGAAGGATGCAAATTTATATTTTGAAGTGCGGTGCTAAAAACCCTAGCACCTGCTTGCTTGCGGAGTTATCACCTAAAAACACTGATCCACTGACTTTATTACTGTCTTTTCTCCAAACCAATACATATTTACTAGATATTTTTAGAAAAAATCTTATATTTGTATCTCTATCCAAATTATGGAACAAGCTGGTCAAAAGAGATTCCTATTTTCCCACCCCCAGATGAGGTTTTCTTTGACTTCACATGTAATCAGAAATGCTTCAGGATGTCCATTTTATTTCATCATTGAATATTTATAATTTTTTTACATTTGAACATTTTTAAAATAATAAAGTCAAAGGGATACAGAAGAAAAATGGGGAGAGGGGGTACATAAACTGGGTAAGACCCACAGTTGGGTATACATCACAGATGCAACACAAATCAATAACAATTGCACAAACATAACTTGACAAAAAGACATCTTTACATACATTTTTTTATAGAATAGAATAGAGACATCTATCTGAGTGTAGACATCACTAGTCAGAACATAGGAGTATGCGAACTAAAATTCAAGGATGGTGACCAGGCAATTGGTATTGTGTATGAGGACTTCTCACTCCATTGGCTAATCTCTTTTCAACCCAATACTCATTCCGACCAAACCAGCAATTCAAAGGGTTAGAAGCAGATGAGGAGTAAGCACACCCCACTGTCTCAAACTCAGAGTGAGCCTGTACTCTAGATTCAGTAGTTTCCATACTCTGTATAATCAAGGAGTGACAATGGTGGGCTATCAACAGTTTACTCACAATAAGTATATTCCCTATTACATATATCATTATTAGTAATGATATATGTGGAATAACACCAGCAGAGGGTTTGGGGAGATAGTAACCTTTAAAACTCTAGCAATAAGTGCAAACACCTAAGACCACATCTGGGCCAAAGCCAGACATGCCCAAAATATATGAAATAAGGTACCAACATGACCACAGTTCACCAACATTGGTTAGATAGTGAGGGACAAATTGTATGGAGTTTCTCAGGGCTCAGATATAATCGATGTAGCAGTTTAAAAAACTGCTCATCATGAGAAATAGATTTAGACAAATGAAAACAGGTCTGGAATACCAAATTCCAATCTTCTTCTGTAAAATGTCAAGAGAGATCATTCTCACATTTACTAGTACAGAAAGCTTCAATGGTTTTAAAGTTCCCAAAATAATGTTATACCACCAGGAGCTGCCCTCTTTGTACGTGGCCTTGGTAAACCTCTCAAAAATATATCTAGGAGTCACTGACAAGGGCTGGAGCCCTGTGGGAGACTAAATTACCAGTGCCGTAATTGAAGATACTTATAAAAATCCCTAATGGGAACTAAATACTTTTCTTGGATCTGGGCAAGGGGAATTAATACATCCAAGGAGACCACACACTTGTCTGCCCAATTATCAAATCTGAGATTTGGAATCAGATGTGCCACCCCCGCCAATGAGAGATTAATAGTAGGAAGTCTAAACTTATCTAATTTAGAGACTAAGTTATGCCAAACAGTACAAGTAGCCATCACTGCAGTTGAATGTAAGAGGGGTTCGCGAATGCAGATTTGCAGCAGCCGCAGGGGATCCTTTAAAGGGAGCGGAGAGGACAAATCCCATTCCAAAAGCACCCATGGTTTGAGATCATCTGGAATAAGCCAATCTCAAATCTGACATAGCAGTCAGTGATGTTATTTGATAAAATTCTAACTTTGGAAACGCCAGCCCACTTTCCAATTTAGGCAAGGACATAGTCCATCTAGCTAGACGAGGTGTCTTATATTTCCATACGTACTTAATAAAGACAGAGTAGAATTTTTTTAAACAGTACTTAGGCAAAAATATAGGTATGGTTCTAAACAAGTAAAGCAACTTAGGTAGAAGGACCATTTTAATACTGCTATATGCCCTAACCACGAAACTTGCTGCAACATCCAATCTATGGTGAGCTGAGACAGTTTACCTAATAAAGGGAGAAAGTAACAGGACACTAAGTTGGTCACTTTTGGTGTGATTTTGTATCCCCAGATATGTAAGACTCCTATACTGCCAGGTATATGGATAGGAACTACGAAGTGTTGTCAGTAGACCCAGGAGAACATTAATTGGGAGGGCATCCATTTTATATGTGTTCAATTTATAGTAGGACACATGGGCATAATCTTCCAAAATCCCATGTAAGGATGGTAAAGAAGATACAAAGTAAATAAGTGTCAAGAGCACATCATCTGCAAATAAACAAATTTTCTCAACAGATCCATAGAGTTCATGACCCTGAATAGCCACTGTTTCCCTAATAGTTTCAGCTAAAGGCTCTATTGTCAGTGCAAAAATCAAAGGGGATAGTAGGCAGCCTTGGCGAGTACCATTCGCTATAGAAAATGCAGAGGAGAGAAGTCCATTTACAAAGACTCAAGCTGATGGGTTGGAATAAAGAGCTAAGAAAGAAGTTAGAGATCTATCACTAAACCTGAAACACCTCAAAACAGCAGTCAGATAGTTCCAGTGGAGTCTATGAAATGCCCTTTCAGCATCCAAGGAAGCAGCAGCAATGGACTATCATAATCAGCAAAGGCCTTCACAACATCAATAACATGTCTAGTGTTATCTGAGGATTGCCTACCTAGAACAAACCCAGCCTGGTCCTGGTGGACTAGAGAAGGAATCAGGTGACCTGTTTGAATAGGGTGTACATCTCTCAGAACCAGCTTAGACATGTGGTAACTGATGAGATAGGCTGTTTTGGAGCCAATTGATTTATTTTATGAACTTGTGATACCCCACCAAAACACTGTTTTCAAGCCTATTGTGGGTATCACTAATGTATTTAAAACCCCTATAAAAACAAAATATATGTACTGGTGCAGGTAGTATGTGGTGAGGCAGCAGCAGGTCACATGACTCAGCAACTGTTGGAACCAGCTGCAGGTGGCTGAGGGGGACAGTTATGACAGTTACAGAGGGTCTCTCCTGAGGTAAAGGACAGTTAGTGAGTCCTGAGGGAGTTTCTAAGGGCCTTATTTATCAATGCATTTTATCATTCACAACAAGTGATAAAACTCATTGCATATGATAATGGTGATACAGCGAATCAGCTTCCAACTGTCATCTGTTTGATAAATGACAGTTGATAGCTGACTGGCTGGAGCATCATTTATCATATGCAAAAAGTTTTATCACTCACTGCGAATGATAAAACTCATTGATAAATAAGGCCCCAAGAGTGGGGACCTGCATCTGTGACCCATAGAAATCCGGAGATTAATAGTGACAGTCAGTGCTGCATTTTTGTCAGGGGCAGTGGGTTTATCCCCAGAGAGGCCACCTAGTTTCAACCTCAGTAAAGGTCTCCGTTAACCAGCAGATACTTTTCCTCAATAAATAGCTCCTTCAGCAAACACAGGGGCTAAAACAGTCTAATAGCTAAAGTTAATTCTGAGATAATTGTACAGCATGAGAGGGAGAGAACATCATATAATAAAAAAACAGCTAGTATTCCAGCAGTTATAAAGAGTAAATAAACCCTTCAATTAATTCTACATCAGCTGCAAGAGAACAAGTACATTTCCATGCCTGGGCTTGCACCATCCAAGTTACAGTATAATTACTCCAAGTTGCCACAGGAATGATATTACATCATAGTAGGTTATCATAGACACAGTAACTCTACTCACACTTTAGTCCTAAAGGAAGGATAACATTGGTTTCTTCAAATGTGCACCAACAGAAAGATTCCTGGCCAGGTTATATGCATTTAATTTAAAACTGTTTTGCAATTTGTGTATTGCTGATACTAACATAGTGACAGTATTTTGTTGAGCATGTACATTGTTACTAATCTTTAACCTTTGAGTACAGGCAAAGAAACGTTTCTGTTTAAGAAACATATCTTCTGTGCAAAGTGTGTATCGATGGAAACAATTGTTACTGATTGTAATTGATTGTTGGCGTGTTAAGTGATAAGAAAGCGATTGATGTTGAATATATACTTTTCTTTCTAAGTTCTGTTGAAATTAAACAAAGAAAAAAATGATTAAGGATACATCATATCCTGTATTTGAGCCAGTACTATGCCTTCATGATCCTCTGTACCTCTCTGCTATACCAAGAAGAACCAAAAAAATCATTCAGATCTGGTAAGAGTAGAAATATCACACTGCACCTTTGCAGAACCTGTCAGGGTATCACATTTGGTGTCACGAGAACAGGATACAGAGTCCAAAGTGAGGAGGAATCTTAAAGCAGACAGTGATGTCACAGGAATGGCAAGCAATTGGGACTCAGCTAATGCAGGTGCTAGTGGCACAAGACCAGGAGCTCCAATGATGCCTCAACTCAACCCAATAATGTTGCTATACTACTTTGGCGCTCCTTGGTTACCCACTTATTCCGGGGACATCCATGATGCAGAGCACAACACCTTGAAAGAATTTCAAGAATAAAATGTGGTCTTTGTTCTGCTTATGCCCACTCACTGAGCAGCAACAGGTGGAAATCATTATTGGGCAGCTCAAGGGTTCTGCCTTTAGAGAAGTTACCTCCTGGCTCCCAGAGGAGAAGCAAAAAGTTGACCAATTTCTACAATTAACAGCAACTTTTGAGACCAGCACCATCTCTGAATTTAAAATTAGATTGTATGCCCGAATGTAGTTAGTAGGAGAAACTCATTGAGACTACGTGTTGAGTGTGCAGGAAGATTTGCAGGCTATTCAAGCTATGAAAGAAGCTCTAGTGAGGAATGTGGATGAGACCTTGATCAACCAATTTATTGATGGGATGAATAATGGGAATGTAAAGATGCATCTGCGGTTGCTTCTAATGCAATTTCCAGACCATACTTTTCTAGATTTCAAGAAGACCACTATAAAGGTTTTTGGACCTAACCAGATCTGGGAGGTAGCTTTGCCTGAAATGCCTGGGTACCAAGAAGCCAAACACCCTGTGGAGGCTGCAGTTCAAGGAATTCACACTCCCTTTCTTGATCCACTCCAGGCACTAAAACACCAAATGGGGGCACTGACCATCGGAATGGCAGAGATGGATGAGAGATCCACAACTTTAAACAACAACAGCAGCATACCACTGCCACAGAAACTAGGTGGCAAAATGATAGAAGAAGGTCATCTGATGATTGGTGGGAGCCTGCATTATAGAATGGGAGGAGAGCTTTTGATCACTTTGATTCTCAAGGATGACCCATCTGTCAAAGATGTAACCAGTGTGGCCACATTGAATGCTATTGCATCCAGACAGAGCCATTAAACTCAGAAGTCTTGAGGCCAAGGACCAGCCGTCATTAGGGACAGACAGAATAGATCCACTGTTGGAAGAAAGACAACCCAGAGATGTGAGTCTAATCCCAATATTACTGAACCAAATAAAAATTGTAAAGCATCACCTGCAGGTGATGTTACATCAGCCATTGCACAAAGAATTTCAAGCAAAGTTTTATGATTCCACGTGTGACGTGGCTATGGATTCATAAAATGTGATGACACCAAGAATTATATTTTTGTCCATTATATGGCCATTCAGAAGAACAATCCAAGAAAGTACCTGCATAGTTTGGGAGATGTAGAGACAGTCCAGTTTGATGTGGTGAATGAGGAGAAAGTTCTACAGGCAACTAATGTAACTAGTCCTGGTGGTGTCTCAGGTCAAGGCAGCAGATATGCCGCAGATTGTAAGTGTTATTGGCACTATTCATGGGGCACAGAGGTTCTCCATGTAATTACCAGCAAAACTACCACTACCATGAATATGGAGAGGAAACCAAAGAAGTGAAAAGTGTGGCAGACACGTCACAACCCACCATACTATTTACTGAGACCATATGGACACAGACAACAGTGTCCAGATGCCCCTGTGCAGGGTGGAGTGTCAGGGAAAACAGAAAATAAATATGTGGAGGAACTGAGTGGATGGATGCAACAGAACCCGCAAGTTGATGGGCCACGAGATCCTCAGGAATTTTCATGCCAGAGTAAACCTGGAAAGGATGACACCCATTCCAGTGTGGCCTACCATAACTAACCAAATTTGTATGCCACTGATTGTAAAGAAGACATGGAAAGGGATGCTGCCTTAACCAGAGCCGAGAGCTTGGAATCTTCTGAAAAGAATCTTCAGGATACTGTTATGTAAGAGTTGACTTATATTGTTCCTGATGAACCTTGTTTTGTACATATATACAACTTGATTCAGCACAAAATCAAATAGGACATAATTTATATAATAGATCCAAACATATTAGCTGTTTTGACACAATACATATAGTACAGCTCTTGGTTGGTGGTGATCCCAAATTTTAAGTATCTAAACTTTTTATTTTTTGGGGCACACTTAAACATAGTAATTCAAACAATATGATGAGTATATTTATTAAAACACAAATTATTATTGGATACTACCCCTTTAAAATATTCCCAACATGTTCCAAATTGGGGTATATCAAAGAAAATATCATTAAAACAAGTATTAAATATAGATGGTTATGTGAAATATCAAATAATATCAAATAAATTCCCTTCTGATACCCAATAGAGTCTGGGTTATATGTATTCAATTAGGCTACTTGCAGTAGGTGTGTGTCGACAAAAATAAGTCATAAATGTTCATTCTAGGGATGTGCAGGCTTGGATTAGTTTGGATTTTCCTGCCAAATTCAGATTTTTCCCGCAAAAAATCAGGTCTGAGAAAGAGGCAAAATGTAATCTTTCGTGGACAAACATTATCATTCATGGACTTTAGTCCAGGAATGATGATGTTTGTCCATTGAAGATGATGTTTTGCCTCTTTCTAAGACCCAATTTTTGGTGGGAAAAATTCGAATTTGGCGGAAAAAGCATTTTAGTTGGACAGACAACTTGGACAGCATAAAAGACACTTGCACTACTGAGTCACACCATGGCATGGTGCGACTAAATGGCCTATTTAATGTGCAAGGAGGCTGGATGTATGAGCACCCATCTGTATATGTATTTGTATAAATAACAGAAATTCACACATACCACCAAGTGATTTATTTTTAATCTAGTAGTGAAGATTTATAAACTAAAGAAGAAAAAAAAACCTCTCCTTTCATGATTCAAACCCTGACCCCCAAGGTGCAAGGTACAGACCTTAACCACTAGCCCACACACTCTAGCCATGCTGAGAGCTGCACCTGTCATGTATGTGATATGAAGCGTGCAAATTAAAGCAGGCAATGTGTACAATGTCAATAGTGGGCACAGCATGCGGCAGCCTTGAATAGGAGCGAATGATGGTGGGGGTGGTGGTGAGCCATACAATAAGCTCAATGGAGTTGAATAGCAATTGTGTGATGGTGGGGGGAGGTGGTTAAGAAACTTAGGTGGCCATACACAGAGAGGAAGGGAGAAGGGAAGTGCAAAGTAGTGTATTTTAGAGGTATTGAACCTGACATGATCTCTCTTTTTTGAAAAACTTGCCCCCTGTTATGTGTACAATACAAATGCATCTTTTATGCGTCTTTTTACCCTAAAATGCATCTTATTAGCACAAGCAACTTCTGCTGATTAAAATGATATGCAGCATGCCTATGTTCTGTGAGCCAGTATGGCTGTATCTGCAAGCAATTCACTATGTTAAAGTGTTACAGTCGCTATTAGTGTAATGTAGTGTTTCGCGTACAGATACACCGAACAGCCTCACAGAATATAGGCATGCTGCATGTCATTTTAATCAGCAGAAGCTGCTTGTGCTATCAATTGGCATTGCTTTGTGATTCAGACGCTTTTGAAGGTAAAAAGTTGCATAAAAGACACTCATGCTACCGAGTCATGCCTTATTAGTACAGTACATGGTAAACACATTCATCATGTCTCAGTGAAGCTGTGCATGCCTGTGTCCCCTGTCTGAGCCCATGAGACAAATATATATATATATATATATATGTATCCAAAACGGCAGCACTCAGGTGTGAAGGTACCTATACCTTGATAATGGAGTATTAAATTACTCCAAAACGTTGGAGCATACCTGTTTATGAATGTATTTCTTCATACCTGAGTGCAGCCGTTTTGGATACATATGTTTGGGACCACCACGGAGGTCTCTTACAGAGGGCAACAGGGAATTGGATTTATAGATTTTTGGAGTGCCGCTCTTTTGGACATGTATATATATATATATATATATATATATATATACATATATATATAATGCATGAATGGTCCGGCTCTCCCTATAGTACAAAAAACAACACCAGGTGCCCGCACAAATCAATGAATGAATACTTCCCAAATGGTGCAGCACTCCTGGATTTTCAAAGAATATTTCAAGAATAGCAGGTATGGCAACGTTTCAGTGCCCGGTTTTAATGATACGGCACTTTCATCAGGAGGAGGAGTTGATTTTCCCTGTAATGCTGATAGCAACAGGGACCTCCTACCAATAGATAGAACAGTAGAGATGTGTCTCTAAAATCTTCCTTATGACAATTAATAGTTCTTCCACTCCCTTATTTTGTTTCTGAAGCAGCTGCATTACACGGAAGGATAGAAGTGGTAGAACTTGACACTGTTGTCACTATTGTATCAAAATTGTATCCAAGCAGTTTGTATCTGGTTTTTCATTTCTAGGAGCTAAGACATTTGTCATACAGTACCAAGAGTGTAGAATATACTCTGTCCTATATTTATGTACAGTTCGTTTTGCACATTTATGTATCCAAATCACGGTACCAAAGAGGAATGACATCAATTGATGCTTATTGCTTACTTCCTTCTTTTTTCATATTGATAGATATTAATTCTACTCCCCTTTTTTCATTGATGATTATACATGAGATGTAGTGGATGAACACCAAATAGAAATATTGAAGGAGGTACTCTGAGTGGAATTTTGAGATTTCCCTTTTTAGGTAGAGCATAGGTGATAAGTGTTAAGCTGTCCACACATCAGACCAACTTTCCTCCAACCAACCAACCCACCGTCCAACTTGTCTGTCCAACTAAAATGCTTCCCCACACATCTAACCAACTTTTCATCCAACCAGCCAATCTGACAACTTTTTCAATAGACCAGCCAACTTCGGTTCAACTTGTGATGTCACTGAAGTAGGTGGGCAGTGTTTACCTACTTCTGCATGTTTGAAATAATTTTAAATAAATAAATATTGTTAAAAAAATTGTACGTCAGTATGTGTAGTTCATTATTTTAAACCCTGTTAACCCCTTAACTGGCTAATATTTGCTCCCAAATTTGTCATTTTTGTTTAGTATATGGAAATGGTTGCTATTTGGGTCTAAATCAGTAAAAAAATTACAAACCAATACATTTATACAGTTATAAAAATTATGGTAATGAATATGAATATATATATATATATATATATATATATATATAGTGTAGGATTTCCTCACATGTCCTAGGAAGCACCCTGATATTGTCACATTTAATGTCGTGAGTGCAGGACTGTTTTTGATACATATATATATATATGTATATATATACATATATATATATATATATATATAAATATATATATGTATATTTATATATACTAATTAGGGGTGAGCGGGTTCGGATTTCTGAAATCCGAACCCCCCCGAGCCCCCCCGATCTGAGTCCGATCCGAGTCAGGCTCGACTTTTCCCGCCTGACTCGGATCTGAAATCGAGGCAAAACGTCATCATCCCGCCTTCCGAGTCTCACGGGTTTTGGATCCTATATAAGGTACCCGCGTCGGCGCCATTTTCTCACTCGGCTGTGGACAGTGAAGAGGGAGGGTGGGAGTTAGGGCTGTGTAGTGTAGTGTAGTATAGTGCTGCTGTTGTCCACTACTTCAAAGTCCATAGGGGCTGGCTGTGTTGTGCTGTGCTGCTGTTGTTAATAGGGGCTGTGTCCACTACTTCAAAGTCCATAGGGGCTGGCTGGACTGTGTTGTACAGTCAGTTCTCCATAGGGGCTGTGTCCACTCCAAAGTCCTGTGCAGTGTCCCAGTCCTAAAGGGGAGCTGTAGTGTTGTCCAGGGGGTGCTCTGTCCATCAGGGGTGCTCCCCCCAAGTGCTAAAAAAATAATATATTTTCTGTGTTTGTGAATTGTGTGCGCAGTAGCCGCACGTGCATCAACAAAGTAGTGCCAAGCGTGCGCCTGTGTCATAAGTAAAGGGCCGGCTGGCTTGACCGTTAAATTGTGCTGTAACCCCCAAACTACACTCCAGTCCAAACCAAAAAAAAAATTATTTTCTGTGTTTGTGAATTGTGTGCGCAGTAGCAGCACGTGCATCAACAAAGTAGTGCCAAGCGTGCGCCTGTGTCATAAGTAAAGGGCCGGCTGGCTTGACCGTTAAAGGGTGCTGTAACCCCCGAAAGTACACTCCAGTCCAAACCAAAAAAAAAATTATTTTCTGTGTTTGTGAATTGTGTGCGCAGTAGCAGCACGTGCATCAACAAAGTAGTGCCAAGCGTGCACCTGTGTCATAAGTAAAGGGCCGGCTGGCTTGACCGTTAAAGGGTGCTGTAACCCCCGAAAGTACACTCCAGTCCAAACCAAAAAAAAAATTATTTTCTGTGTTTGTGAATTGTGTGCGCAGTAGCCGCACGTGCATCAACAAAGTAGTGCCAAGCGTGCGCCTGTGTCATAAGTAAAGGGCCGGCTGGCTTGACCGTTAAGGGTGCTGTAACCCCCGAAAGTACACTCCAGTCCAAACCAAAAAATAAATTATTTTCTGTGTTTGTGAATTGTGTGCGCAGTAGCCGCACGTGCATCAACAAAGAAGTGCCAAGCGTGCGCCTGTGTCATAAGTAAAGGGCCGGCTAGCTTGACCGTTAAAGGGTGCTGTAACCCCCAAAGTACACTCCAGTCCAAACCAAAAAAAAAATTATTTTCTGTGTTTGTGAATTGTGTGCGCAGTAGCCGCACGTGCATCAACAAAGTAGTGCCAAGCGTGCGCCTGTGTCATAAGTAAAGGGCCGGCTGGCTTGACCGTTAAGGGTGCTGTAACAACTGAAAAAAAAAACACTACAGTCCAAACCAAAAAAAAATTATTTTCTGTGTTTGTGAATTGTGTGCGCAGTAGCCGCACGTGCATCATCAAAGTAGTGCCAAGCGTGCGCCTGTGTCATAAGTAAAGGGCCGGCTGGCTTGACCGTTAAAGGGTGCTGTAACCCCCAAAGTACACTCCAGTCCAAACCAAAAAAAAAAATATTTTCTGTGTTTGTGAATTGTGTGCGCAGTAGCCGCACGTGCATCAACAAAGTAGTGCCAAGCGTGCGCCTGTGTCATAAGTAAAGGGCCAGCTGGCTTGACCGTTAAAGGGTGCTGTAAACCCCAAAGTACACTCTCAGCCCAAACCAAAAAAAAAATTATTTTCTGTGTTTGTGAATTGTGTGCGCAGTAGCCGCACGTGCATCAACAAAGTAGTGCCAAGCGTGCGCCTGTGTCATAAGTAAAGGGCCGGCTGGCTTGACCGTTAAGGGTGCTGTTACCCCCGAAAGTACACTCCAGTCCAAACCAAAAAAAAAATTATTTTCTGTGTTTGTGAATTGTGTGCGCAGTAGCCGCACGTGCATCAACAAAGTAGTGCCAAGCGTGCGCCTGTGTCATAAGTAAAGGGCCGGCTGGCTTGACCATTAAAGGGTGCTGTAACCCCCGAAAGTACAATCCAGTCCAAACCAAAAAAAAAATTATTTTCTGTGTTTGTGAATTGTGTGCGCAGTAGCCGCACGTGCATCAACAAAGTAGTGCCAAGCGTGCGCCTGTGTCATAAGTAAAGGGCCGGCTGGCTTGACCGTTAAAGGGTGCTGTAACCCCCAACTACACTCCAGTCCAAACCAAAAAAAAAAATATTTTCTGTGTTTGTGAATTGTGTGCGCAGTAGCCGCACGTGCATCAACAAAGTAGGGCCAAGCGTGCGCCTGTGTCATAAGTAAAGGGCCGGCTGGCTTGACCGTTAAAGGGTGCTGTATCCACCGAAAGTATACTCCAGTCCAAACCAAAGAAAAAATTATTTTCTATGTTTGTGAATTGTGTGTGCAGTAGCCGCACGTGCATCAACAAAGTAGTGCCAAGCGTGCGCCTGTGTCATAATTAAAGGGCCGGCTGGCTTGACCGTTAAAGGGTGCTGTAACCCCCGAAAGTACACTCCAGTCCAAACCAAAAAAATTAATTATTTTCTGTGTTTGTGAATTGTGTGCGCAGTAGCCGCACGTGCATCAACAAAGTAGTGCCAAGCGTGCACCTGTGTCATAAGTAAAGGGCCGGCTGGCTTGACCGTTAAAGGGTGCTGTAACCCCTAAAGTACACTCTCAGTCCAAACCAAAAAAAAAATTATTTTCTGTGTTTGTGAATTGTGTGCGCAGTAGCCGCACGTGCATCAACAAAGTAGTGCCAAGCGTGCGCCTGTGTCATAAGTAAAGGGCCGGCTGGCTTGACCGTTAAGGGTGCTGTATCCCCCGAAAGTACACTCCAGTCCAAACCAAAAACAAAATGATTTTCTGTGTTTGTGAATTGTGTGCGCAGTAGCCGCACGTGCATCAACAAAGTAGTGCCAAGCGTGCGCCTGTGTCATAAGTAAAGGGCTGGCTGGCTTGACCGTTAAAGGGTGCTGTAACCCCCGAAAGTACACTCCAGTCCAAACCAAAAAAAAAATTATTTTCTGTGTTTGTGAATTGTGTGCGCAGTAGCCGCACGTGCATCAACAAAGTAGTGCCAAGCGTGCACCTGTGTCATAAGTAAAGGGCCGGCTTGCTTGACCGTTAAAGGGTGCTGTAACCCCCAAAGTACACTCCAGTCCAAACCAAAAAAAAAATTATTTTCTGTGTTTAGCCGCACGTATATATCAAATCGATATAACATAAATGGAGGACCAAACTGTCTACGATAAAAATAAAATAGAGAAAGATCAAGAACCACTTCCTCCTAGTGCTGAAGCTGCTGCCACTAGTCATGACATACACGATAACATGCCATCATCGTCGTCTGCCAAGGCCGATGCCCAATGTCATAGTAGAGGGCACATACAATCCCAAATGGCAAAGTTCAGGAAAATGACCTTGAAAAAGACATTTAAATCAGCTGAAGAGAAACGTAAACTTGCCAATATGCCATTTACGACACGGAGTGGCAAGGAATGGCTAAGGTCGATCCCTAGTATGTTCATGACTAGTGGTTCAGCTTCACATGACGATGGAAGCCCTCCTCCCACTAAAAAAATCAAAAGAGTTAAGCTGGCAAAAGCACAGCGAAGAACTGTGCTTTCTAAGAAGATATCACAAATCCCCAAGGAGAGTCCAAGTGTGGTGGTGGTTGCGATGCCTGACCTTCCCAGCACTGGACGGGAAGAGGTGGCTCTTTCCACCATTTGCACGCCCCCTGCAAGTGCTGAAAGGAGCACCCACAGTCCACTTGCTGATATGCAAATTGAAGATGTCACTGTGGAAGTACAACAGGATGAGGATACTGGTGTAGCTGGCGCTGAGGAGGAAGTTGGCGAGGAGGATTCTGATGGTGATGTGGTTTGTTTAAATCAGGCTCCGGGGGAGACAGTTGTTGTCCGTGGGATGAAAAAGCCCATCACGGTCATGCCTGGGCAGAAGACCAAACATTCCACCTCTTTGGTCTGGCAATATTTCTATCCAAATCCGGACAACAACTGTCTTGCCATATGTACCATATGTAAAGGTGAAATAAGTAGGGGTAGGGACGTCAACCACCTAGGAACATTCTCCCTTATACGGCACCTGCAGCGCGTTCATAAAAAGTTACTGTCAAGTTCAGAAACTTTGGCTAAGACCGTAAGCAGTCCAGGGACACCTAAATCCCGTTGTCCTGTTGTATCCAAGCGCCTGCAAACCACACCGTCAACTCCCTCCTCCTCAATTTCCTCCTTAGTCAGGATCGGAAGTAGTCCTGCAGGCCATGTCACTGGCATGACTGACTCTCCTATCCGGGATTCCTCCGGAGGTTCCTGCATTGCTACGCCTACTGCTGCCGCTGCTGCTGCTGGGAGTCGTTCATCATCCCAGAGTGGAAGTAGGAACACCACTACTTTTACTAAACAATTGACCCTCCAACAGTCCTTAGCGAGGAGGATGAAGTACGACAGCAGTCATCCTGAAGCAAAACGTATAACTGAGGCCTTGACTGCTATGTTGGTGTTAGACGTGCATCCGAGATCCGCCATTAGTGCAGTGGGATTTAGACAATTGATGGAGATAGTGTGTCCCCGGTTCCAAATCCCATCTAGATTCCACTTCACTAGGCAGGCGATACCGAGACTGTACAGAAACGTCAGAAAAAGTGTCCTCAGTGTCCTGAAAAATGCCATTGTACACAATGTCCACTTAACCACGGACATGTGGACAAGTGGAACAGGGCAGACTAAGGACTATATGACTGTGACAGCCCACTTGGTAGATGTATCACCTTACGCAGCAACAGCAGCAGCATCACCAGTAGCAGCATCTCAGAAACGCCAGCTCGTTACAAGGCAGGCTACGCTGTGTATCACCGGTTTCAGTAAGAGGCACACCGCCGACAACCTCTTAGAGAAACTGAGGGAAATCATCGCCCAGTGGCTTACCCCACTTAGACTCTCCTGGGGATTTGTGATATCTGACAACGCCACCAATATTGTGCGGGAATTACATCTGGGCAAATTCCAGCACGTCCCATGTTTTGCTCACACAATAAACTTGGTGGTGCAGAATTTTCTGAAAAGCGACAGGGGCGTGCAGGAGACACTTTGGGTGGCCCGAAAAATTTCTGGCCACTTTCGCCATTCAGCGACTTCGTGCCGAAGACTGGAGCGCCAGCAAACACTCTTGAACCTGCCCCGCCATCACCTGAAGCAAGAGGTTGTGACGCGGTGGAACTCAACCCTCTATATGCTTCAGAGGATGGAGGAGCAGCAAAAGGCCATACAAGCCTATACATCCACCTATGACATAGGCAAAGGAGGGGGTATGCACCTGACTCAAGCGCAGTGGAGAATGATTTCCGTGTTGTGCAAGGTTCTCCAGCCCTTCGAACTTGCCACATGTGAAGTCAGTTCAGACACTGCCAGCTTGAGTCAGGTCATTCCCCTCATCAGGCTTTTGCAGAAGCAGCTGGAGAAAGTGAAGGAGGAGCTAAGACGGAGCGATTCCGTTCGGCATGTGGGACTTGTGGATGAAGCCCTTCATTCGCTTTGCCAGGATTCCGGTGTGGTCAATCTGTTGAAATCAGACCACTACATTTTGGCCACCGTGCCCAATCCTAGGTTTAAAGCCTATGTGGTGTCTCTCTTTCCGGCCGACACAAGCCTGCAGAGGTGCAAAGACCTGCTGGTGAACACACTGTCAGCTGAAGCGGAACGTGACACGTCAACGGCTCCTTCTTCATTTTCTCCCGCAACTGGGGCTGCCAGGAAAAAACTTAGGTATCCTAAGCAACCCGCTGGCGGTGATGCAGGGCAGGCAGGACCAAGTTTGGACATCTGGTCCGGACTGAAGGACCTGGCAACAATTTGTGACATGTCTACTGTCACTGCATATGATACTGTCACCATTGACAGAATGGTGGAGGATTACATCGGTGACAGCATCCAAGTAGGCATGTCAGACAGTCCATACCTGTACTGGCAGGAAAAAGAGGCAATTTGGAGGCCCCTGTACAAACTGGCTCTATTTTACCTGAGTTGCCCCCCCTCCAGTGTGTAATCCGAAAGAGTGTTTAGTGCAGCCAGGAACCTTGTCAGCGAAAGGCGTAGGAGGTTGCTTCCACAGAATGTGGAGAAGATGATGTTCATCAAAATGAATTATCAGCTCTTCCAGGGAGACCAGCCTCCAGAAGGTACAGAGGGACCTGTGGTGGTGGATTCAAGTGGGGACGAGTTAATACTTTGTGAGGATGAGGATGTACACACTGAAGAGGGTGAGGAATCGGTGGATGAGGAGGATGAGGATAACATCTTGCCTCCGTATAGCCAGTTTGTGCAGGGACACATTAATTGCCAGCTTGTTAACCCTGGCACTGAAATGATTGATTTGTTAAAGTCTGCATGTCCTGTTTATACAACATAAGAGTGGGTGGGAGGGCCCAAGGACAATTCCATCTTGCACCTCTTTTTTTTCTTTGCATTATGTACAGTTTGGGGCCTAGTTTTTCTAACTGCCATCCTGTCTGCCACTGCAGTGTCACTCCTAGATGGGTCACGTGTTTGTGCCGCCCACTCGTGTCTCTTAGCATAGTCATCCAGCTACCTCGGTGCAACCTTTTGGACATAAAAACACTATTGTGAGGTGTTCAGAATAGACTGGAAATGAGTGGAAATTAAGGTTATTGAGGTTAATAATAGCATAGGAGCAGAAAAACCTACAAATTCTGTGATTTTAGCTGTTTTTATGCTTTTTAAAAAAAAATACAGATCCAAAACACAAAACCCAGAACCCAAAACACGGAAGGGTGGTTTTGGCAAAACCAATCCAGATCCAAAACACGAAGAAAGATCCAGATCCAAAACCAAAACACAAAACACGAAAAGTGGCCGGTGCACACCCCTAATACTAATATACATACATCATAAAAAAATGTTTAACTGTATAAAACAAG
This sequence comes from Taudactylus pleione, assembly GCA_031769625.1. Classification (NCBI taxonomy): domain Eukaryota; kingdom Metazoa; phylum Chordata; class Amphibia; order Anura; family Myobatrachidae; genus Taudactylus; species Taudactylus pleione. Next base: position 218,282 of record JAUIMM010001472.1, read on the forward strand.
GGTTGGAAAGGTGAGGTGTGGTGCCAATATATGGCCGTACAGGGTATCATGGTGCTATTTGAGTTTGATTCAGATATGGACAGTAATGCATTTGCAACTGGATACTCTCACGGATCACAGTTGCTAAAATAAACAGTGTAAACATCGGTAACATTGATGCACATCGTGTAGTCACACAGTAGGTCAAGTCTGACCAGCCGCAAACACTGCAGCTCTCCTGACACACTAATGGTGCGTACACACTGGGCGATTAAAGTGGACGACTGAACGATAACGATATCGTTATCGTTCAGTCGTCCACTTTATCGTCCATTTTTAACACAAAAAAGATGAACGATGACGACGACGCGCGTTCCCGCGGGTCGTTCGTCATCCTCGTTCATCGGGCTGACATGCAGGCCAACCTGACAACCTCGTCAGGTTGCTGCATGTCAGGGAATGGGTGAGAGAGCCCGGCGCTGAACGATATCGCTATGATATCGTTCAGCGGCTGTACTCAATGTCATGAACGACATTGAGCACAGCCTGCCGGGGACACACTAGACGATATCGCTCAGGGAGCATATCGTCTAGTGTGTATGCACCTTAAGAGGTCTCATGCTGCACAGGAGATTACAATAGTTAATTTATGCATGCACATGAAGCAGCATTTTGCAACACTATCACAAACGCACAGGGCCCATGCACAAAGTTAGTGATGTAGTCAGCATTTAACCCCCCCCTTTCCATCCCAAAATGCTGACTACATCACTAACTTTGTGCATGGGCCCTGTGCGTTTGTGATAGTGTTGCAATAGCTGCGTGTGCATAGTGCTGCATTCGCATATGCGCAGTAGCAAACAATCACTGAATCTGCGTAAAAATCGCCATCGTGTCTGTCTCTGAATCAGGCCCACAGGGTAACAGGAGAGAGAGTGTTATGTGTGCCCAGGTGACGTTAGGCGGTGTCAGGTACTATATTGGCACACAGGGTGACACAGGAGAGGAGTCGGGGTCTATATGGGCACACAGGGTGACAGAAGAGGAGTCGGGTACTATATGGGCACACAGCATCATAGGGGTCAGGTACTATATGGGTGCGCACCTTGACAGGAAGAGGGTGTCCAAGCCAGCCATTACAAGGGCTCACAGGTTGACAGGCATTACAGTGGGGACACTCATTCCCCATCTCTGACACCAGCTTTCCCCTCACTCATTCCCTGGAAAATGGCTTCATCTATAAAAAAATATTAAAACTATAAATATAAAATATTTAAATAGTTTATACCTGGGTTTGAACCCTGGACCCTTACACCAAGTTACCTGCACTGTAACCACTAGCCCAACACACCAGCTGCTATTTCAATACAAAAAAATTAAAAAGGCTCATCCATCCAGTTGCCATCAGAAGGGGAGGTGGGTGAGGATGGGGCACATAGACAGGCCAGGAGTTGTTTGCCGCTTGTGGAAAGGGGGGTGGGAGTAGTCAAGATGCACCACCTATACTGGATTGGAGCCCCGCTTGTACTGGGGGGGAGGTTGGGGGAGTCAAGGGTCAGTGGGGGAGGGGCCTCAGGGTGTAGTGTGATCACGAGGGGTGGCAAGTGTAATTATGGCCGGGGGGGTGAAGTGTGATTGCAGGGAGTGTGATCGTGGGGAGGAAGGAGTGTGATCACGGTCACCTGGGGGAGACTGCGGAAGGCACCCAGCAGCACTGACCAGAGGGAAGAGGAGACTTCCTTCATGTCCCTTGCAGCCGAGGGACATTATGTGCCGAGGGGCAGAGACCTGGTAGTGTGCGCTGGGGAGACACCCTAGGGCGAAGAGTTGGTCAGTAGTTGTGCACTTCTGTGATGCACATGATGATGGTGTAAATGCTCTTGGGGGTGATGTGTTGGGGGAGTGCAGGCAGGGGACAGCGAAGGTGCATCTGCAGGTGGTCGCATGGGGAAGGGGTGCAAGCAGTGAAGAAGTCTAGTGAAGGAGACTTGTGCTGCTGTCAGGGAAGGGGGGGGGTTGGCCCTACTGACTGAAGCAGACACCCCTGGAGACTGGTGAGAGGCTGGTACAGCTGCCGCAGCAGCACTGCCACTGATCCTCTCCTACACTCACGCTCAACCGCTGCTGCTGACTGGTAACATAGTAGGCAGGCACTGCCGGCCAATGTCCGTCTTATCGTTCTGTTGGGGGGAACTTTCCCCCTACACCAGAATGATAGTTGGTGAAAATCAAACATGTTTTATTTTCACCAACTAGTTGGAACGACCGTTTCTGGCCATTTTTCAGCAAACGGCTGACTATCGTTTGCTCTCGCACACTAGACGATTGTCATTCCAACCAGCCAGCTAGTGGGCTGGTTGGAACGATATTGTTCTGATGTGTGGGGGCCTTTAGAATGAACATTTATGACTTATTTTTGTCGTTGCACACCTACTGCAAATAGCCTAATCGAATACATATAACCCAGACTCTTTTGGGTATCAGAAGGGAATTTATTTGATATTTCACATAACCCTCAATATTTAATACTTGTTTTAATGATATTTTCTTTGATATACCCCCATTTTAAAGGGGTAGTATGCAATAAATTTGTGTTTTAATAAATATTCTCATCATATTGTTTCAATTACTATGTTTAAGTGTGCCCCAAAAAGCAATTTTGTGTCCTCTCCTTGCTTTCTGGCAAGAATAGTAAAATAAGAACCTTGTTTTGTAGCCAATAAGCCCATAATGACTGTTCTATTGCAGTATGGGTCCCAGAGGATGAATATATGGAAATTGATTCAAGTGAAGTGGCCCAAATTCTGCAAAAAGCATCATGACCCTCAAAAAAGAGGTATATATATATTTATATTCAATAATACATTCTATCTTTCTGTATTTGTGCCAGTACTATGCCTGCACAGTCCTCCTTACCTCTCTGCTTTACCAAGAAGAACCAAAAGAATCATCCTGATCAGTGTAAATATCACACAACAACTTTACAATACCGGTCGGGTTATTACAAACTCTGTTTATGTTGCACCTCAGCCATGACCAGCCAGCTCTTTTGCGTATGCACTACACTAACTGGGACTTAGGTCCTCAACACAAATCCATACTTCCTTCCTGACTATTACTATCACTGTTCCCAAAAAAGACATCCTCATTCAATTGACTTGTAAGTCCCCACCATTCCTTTCAACAGTTAAACAGCTACTCCTAAAACTTTTGTTTTTTGATAGATGGGTGAAGCTCCCTGACATCAAAAAAGGAGTCATCCATTTATACAATAAATGGAATCCTTTTATTGATCAACTAGACACACAGACTCAAACTCATATACTATGTCTATTTGAGTTTACTGATTGGTACTTGTTGTTTCAGCTTTATGACCCATCCTGATCACTGTTGATGTTTTGCTGTTAGATTACTATTTATATACTTTACAGCACTCAGTGGAACTTTGTTTGCATTGCTTTCCCCCATTCCTATCTTTATTCTGGTTCTTTGCTTTTTGTCTATTTACACTTGTTTATTTGGTCCCCCCCCTTCATGTGATCTTTATTCACTGTTAATTGTAATTGTCAGTTTGATGAGTGGCGCCATGCTACTCTTCAGTAGAATGGAATTTATTGATCCAAATATTTTTTGCACACTGCAATTCTAGTGGTTGATATTGCTTTCACGTTGTAATTCCTATGACCTGTATTATACTGACTTTTATTTTTCACTGTTCACTGTTATGCATAGGCAACACTTTTTCTATATTTGATTACATTTATTGTCTACTATTATTTCACTTTCTGATGATAATAATAGAAAGTGAAGTTAAAAAAAAAGAAAAATGCTTGACAGCCATGTAAGTGTCTACTTTGTGGTCTGCATGAGAAGTGGCCAAATCTATAGCTGGATCAATGTGCACTAATAAATAAAAAATAAAAATAAAATATTCTGCTTCTGTATGTTTAGTTGGCTTTTACAAGTTGTTCTTCTCTTTAAAACATGTAGGTGCTATTTAAATTGAGAACAAATAAAAACGATATGTATCTTTGCCAGTCAGAAAAAGCTCAGCCCCTCCTTGTAATGTAACTCAAATCGATATTGTTTGAGTTCCTCTAAGAAAGTTGGCAATTTGCAGTGGAAAACTTTCTTCACCAAGTTAAATGAATGCATTATAACTCAAATTTAATACTTGAGAGATGTTTTTTCCCGAGGCTCTTCGTAGAATGTTTTGAAGACCTTTTCCCAGTGCATTACCACTATAAAAACCACTCTAATGGAACAACTGACAAAATAAACTTAGAAGTGAGGATTTGGGGTACTTTTGAATATGTTTTGTTAGTATAATAATCTCACATCAAAATGTTCTATGATCTCTATCTTAGTTCACAGGATGAATATTCTCGTGTTACTGAGCTGAACCAGCATTAGCATTAAGTTCATTCATTCTAGTCTGCACTGGATAAATTTAAGTATAAGTAAACAGCCATTACATGAATTTAAAGAAATTAAACAAAAAAATAATTACATATAGTTTAGCTTAGCATTTTCACACTCATGTAGGGCTCAAATGTATCTCTCAGTCCCAAAACATTTTAGTGGGTCAGTGCGTGCATATGTATTGGAGAAGTTAGACTGTAAGGGGTGCAGGGTTTTTAGAATTAGAGATGGTGCCCATAGCAGCCAATCAGATTCTAGCTATTTTGTTATAGAAGGGACTAGATAAATGTTAAGTAGAATCTGATTGGTTGCTATGGGCAACATCTCCAGTTCTAACCTGCAGTTTAGTAAATATACCCCCAAGGTCCAGTGAGGCAGGGAATAATGAAAACAATGAACCACTTAACTGGCTAATTGTTTTTTCAAAAACCGATCAGAAAATGTAGTTTTTTTATTATTATTTATTTACGTATTTACGTTAATAATATATTTTTTAAAATATAATTAAATGTTATTGAAAAAATAAATACAGTATGCTCACCACTTTTGTGTCCACAGGCCTTTATTTAAAATTACTTCCCATGCCCTAATGTCAATATATTTCCCAGCAGCAATAGATCTCCAGTGGCATTACCCCTCACCTCAGTGGTCAGTTAAAGCTGGGGCATAGGCTACACGGTCAACCATGTCAGTGAAAGCCCAGCTGGCTGTGGTCACATCCATGCCACTTGAGTGGTTAATAAAATCTGAGTTGAACCGTGTCCTGGTTCAGATGACATTGGGGTTTCGACTAGAACCAAGTTCTGACTCGGATCTTCTTGCCAACTTCAGAACTTGGATCTAAAAACTGGATTTTGTGTATTTTGGATTGCAACTTTGTAATTTCAGGTGCTGTGAGGTGGTCAACATTGGCTTGAAATGACTGGAAATGAATGTTATTAATGTTAATAATACTATAGGGACAAAAACAGGTCCAACTTACATGATTTTAGCCATTTTGCTCAAAACCAACATACAACTACGATTTAGAATCAAAACACTGGGTCTGTGCATATCTCTGCACTGTAGTGACAATGTTACAATAACAGTCACAATGTCTCCTTACTCTCAAGATTAATTGGTGACAATTTCATGGAAGTTCCCACGAGCAGAATGTGGACCTGGTCATTATGTGCTAGGCAGACAAATGGACACAATTTCACATTAAAAGTGCATTAATATAAAATCATTAGTAAGATAAGGTCAATGAAGTCGGCACTCCATGTGATCACAATTCAGTCATGGTAAGATGGAAACAGTTTATCAGAGTAGAGATTCATCCTTCTTTTCATCAATTAAGGGCCAGACGCCCTGATTCAGAGCCGGACGCTCTAAAAGAGCGTTCGCTGTGAATCAGGACGTTTTTTTTTTTTTTTGGTGCGGCCTCCTGGCCACTCGCATAGCTGTGGGTGGCCACCCAAAGCTATTGCGAGTGGCTAGGATGATTGTCAAGACCATCGCGACCATCAGGGCTTGCGAAGAGACCCTTGTGGTAGGGTCTCGTGGCCGCAAGCCCCAGAGAGCTTCTGGCTCGAATAGAGCTGGAAGTTCTCCCACTGACATCACTGGTGATGTCAGTGGGGCTGCCCACAAATGGCAGGTGTTCACATGGGAACGCCTCCGTTTGTGAAGCCACCCCCGCCACGCCTACAAAACGGGGCGAGCTGTCAATAAACATCGACACCCGCCCCTTTTGTAGTGAGCCACAGAGAGAGAGAATTTCTCTCTCGCTCCGGGGCTTGCGTACGCGCAGTGTGGCCGCTGTGCGTGCGCAGAGCACACCGTCACCCGCTCGCGAGCCCTCAAGCGCTTGCGAGAGGGTCTGAATCAGGCCCAGAATTCCAGCTTTCATCCTAACTTGCTGCTACATGCTCCTTCCTCCCTATCTTCCCCATCTGTGTCACGCCTGTTTGTCTGCCCCTCCCCTTTAGAATGTAAGCTCTTACGAGCATGGGTCTCTACCCTCTTATGCTTCTCCCTACTTTATTTTCATCTACTTTTTACACCCCACTACGGCACCTAACACTTGGTTGCTTATGCTCTGTTGCTTATTTGGGTGTTATTGTCGCCAATGTAGCAATGTACAGTATATTATCCATGTCCTTGTCCTTGTATTGTATTGTACTGTAAGTCACTTATTTGTTTATTTACTGTACTTTGTAAGGCACTGCGGAACACTTGTGGCGCCATATAATAAGTACAGTACAAATTTATAGTGTCCACCCAATACTTTTATTATTATTTATTAACATATATTTATATATCACACACATGCTGTATTCCTCAGTACTTTCCAGAGAATATAAGGCCATTAACATTAGTTAGTGGAGCTTTCAAGCTATGGGCCTGATTCAGCAAGGATCGCAACTGCGATTATGCACTCAGACGGATTATTGTTGCATTCTGCGTATGCGTATGCAACGCAGTGCGCATGCGCGAACCATCCACTACAATCGGGATTGCAATCGCAGTGGCTATGCAGAACCATCGCAGAGTGGATGACAGGAAGTGTTGTTTGAGGGAGGTGATGGGGGGGTCGGAAAAACACAGGCATGCCAGTGCGTTTGAACGCTGTTGCAGGGATGTGCATAAATTATCCACTCTGCTGCCATATGCAGCTTGGCCTTTCACTGCGTGCGATGAGGTTAGCAATTTCTGAGTAAGATCAGACCTTGTGCAAGTGTACGTGAGGCTGCGATGGTACTCGATGGTACTGATGGTTTCTTAGTCTTGCTAAACATGGATGGGTGTAAGATAAGGTGGGCGTCCTTATGTTGTGCTGCAATGGCATAGTGATTGTAATGGATTAACATATCATCGCAGTAAGACTGTGTGCATAATCACAGCCCCGCTCGCAGTTGCGATCCTTGCTGAATCAGGCCCTATATACCCTACCCCAGTGGTCGCCAACCTTAATTGAGGTATGAGCTACTATAGTAAAATGAAACCTCCTGAAGAGCTACTAAAATCTGGCTAATAACCGAACAACTGAAAGTCATTTAATGAAAATGAAAAATAATATTTCATAGAAAACAACAATGCATTTAATTATTACAGTGATAATGTTGTAGTTTGTAAATAAAATGTAACCACAGGCACATTTCACTGTTAATTACCAGCAGGGCCAGATTCAGGCTTGTGGGGGCCCTGGGGCAACTAAGTTGTGGGGGCCTCCACCAATAAAATTGACGCCCCTCCACCGCCACTACTATCCACCATACCTTGTCTCTGGACTCTTCAGTCACAGGTGGTAGTCCTGCTTTATTTTCCTGGTTACTGACCACTCCCCCCAAGTCCAGCAATCAATGACCAGCGAACCTTTCAAGGCAGCTTCTATAGCTCCCGCCTTCTATTTTGTCCAGCCCACTCCTCCATCCTCCGCTACACAAAATTTCAAAACATGCTATGTGTTTGCACCTCCAGGGTGTGTATATGTTCCGCCTATATGTTCTGAATTGTGCTTCCCTCCATGTGTCCTGAATTGTGCCCCCCTCTCTCTAATTTTTTTATTTTGGTCACCATTGCCCCCGCATTTAAGCTATGTAAAGTGCTCCAAGCACTGCTCCAGATCTGTATTCATTTTTCAATGCCCCACTACCCCTCCCAATGTGCCCAGCCTCTGCACCCCTAGTGCTTAAATTTTTATTGTGCTCAACACAAAACCCCTACACCACCCCGTTTTATGTATTTAAATGTATGCTCCCCCCCACCCCACCCCACGGAGCTCTCTGCCAGTTCTTAAATGTTCTGTCCACCCCCGGTAATTGTTGAGCTCCAATGCCAAATCATAATGTACTCACCCATCGCTGAGTCAGTTTCCTCTCGCTGGCTCTTTCCCTGGCTCTTCTCTCTGCTCTGACAGGCAGCTGCAGCATTGCGACGTCATCAAGCAGCTGCCGGGAGCAGAGTACAGCAGTCAACTACTAGAATCCCCGAGATCAGTGACGGCATGTCCTCTATCAGGGCACCTTGCTTCTGTACCACCACGATGACGGTCCTGCCCAGCAGTGTCGCATACACTATATAGTATGCTGCGATGCTGCCGGGAGCCACACCAGGGAGAGTGCACAGTGATTCGAGTCAGGGCAATGTTTGCCACAGTGTGGGGGCCCTGGATGACCGCCCCGTCTGCCCTGCCTATAATCCAGCCCTGATTACCGGCTCCAAGGGCGTACGTGCAGTAGAGGAGCAAAATATACTGTATAGTGTCTACAGGACTGCCGTGTGATTTTCTGGCAGGGTTGGGTGATAGTCACTCGCTCCGCCGAAGCGTAGACACTATGTGTGGAGCCACGTCAAGAGAGGAGGTCACTTCCTCCTAGTTTACTCGCATTACTGCAGCTAGGTGAGCTACCAAAATTAAGACCGCGAGCTACAGGTAGGAGACCACTGCCCTACCTCATGGGGACACACACTCAGGAGCCAATTATCCTAAACGTACAGTATATATTTTTATTGTGGGAGGAAACTGGATTACTGAGAAGGAACCCATGCAAGCACAGGGAGAACACACAAACATAAAACAAACAGGTCCAAGTTACATGATTTTTGCATTTTTTTTATAATATTTAAAGAAATGTAAAACCTAAACTGAACCAAAACACTTGAGGGTGGTTTTGCCAAAACCAAAAAACACGATATTGATTTAGAACCAAAATCAATACAGAGGGTTCTGCGCGCATCACGTTTGAACTAGTTTGAACTTTAAATTGATACATGTTGACTTTTTTAATTGCATACCAGATACACAAACAGCGAACTTTGGGCCTGATTCAGAGACGGACGCTCTGAACAAGCGCTCGCTCTGAATCAGGGCATTTTTTTTTGTTGTTGTTTGGCCTCCTGGCTGCTCGCATAGCTGTGGGTGACCACCCACAGCTATTGTGAGCGGCCAGGTTGATGGTCACAATGGTCACGACCATCGCGGCCATCGGGCTTGCGACGAGACCCTTGTGGTAGGGTCTCGTGTCCACAAGCCCCAGAGAGCTTCTGGCTCTAATAGAGCTGGAAGCTCTCCCACTGACATCACTGGTGATGTCAGTGGGGCTGCCCCCAAATGGCAGGCATTCCTTCGGGACCAGCCCCCCCCAGCCCACCAACCAAATGTGGCAAGCTGTTAAACAACATCTACAGCTTGCCCCCTTTGGTGCGAGACCCGGAGCGACGGAACAACTGTCGCTAGCCGGGTCTTGTGCATGCGCACGATGGAGCCGGCTCCGTCGTGTGCATGCCCAGTGGGCAAACATTCACCTGGTTGCGAGCGCTTGTGACCGGGTCTGCATCATGCCCTTTAAACACAGAATTATGCCAAGGTCAAATAAAAAAAAACTGTTAAAATACCTTTTTTTACTATTTAAGAACAATTATATAGAGCTTAAAAATAAATGTATTAAAAACATAACGATACTGAATTTAAACCTCTATACGATCCTGCCTATACATTCTAAATCCTGCCTATGCCTTCTAAATCCTGCCTATACCCTTTCTAGAATTGTTGCTATTTGCGTACACAGTCATACAGTAAATAAATGCCCTCAGACTTTGAAATGTGTTTCTAATGCACAAAGGTTATTATTCAACATAAACACAGTAGGTTACACGCTGTGATCTAAGACAATTTAGCGCAAAGAAATCATACAGACCCAAGGTACAGTTATACATACGCACGCGCTCTGGGACCAGTTACCGGCATCTACAAGAAACCTCCGTCAACAGCATCAGCAAGAAGACTCCAGATTGGGGTCTGAATGCACATATATACCCTTACAGGGATAAGCAATACAATGGGCAAGTTTGGTATGTTTCCATTGGTCCTCCGTCACGGTGCTTCTGTTACAGGGCATTTAACAGGTTGCTTCAAATGGACGCAGGTCAGCCTACAACAGCCTTTTGTCTCCTTTTTCCCGCTGCATGCAAATCTAAGCTGCTAACATTACATAGTACATTTTAGTGTGTTAACTCTCTACAGTTCATAAGTTGCGAACGCATGTTGCGATCATCTCACCGATGACACCGGAAAGCTGTTGAGACAGAGTAGATCAGTACAACACCAAACACGGTTTGCTTATCATGTACTAAACCTTAGATATTAATTAGTCTTTATTTCCCAACATTAGTAACAAATGAATAAACCTTGAATATTACACTTTGAAGCTATGGAACCTTTTATGTGAGTGTGCAGTGTGAAAGTATTAGGGGTTTGGGAAAAGATGCTAGTTAGATTTATGTAGTGAGGACTTTTAACTTAGGGAAGATGCGTATGCATGAAGCTAATAAACAGCGTCCGTACACGGGGTATTATGCATTCGTTAATGTGCGTATTTTTAATATGTGTGTGGGGTATGGTGAAATATGCGATCGCATGATGCTAATAATAGCACCGCCGTATGTACTTAAGTGTGAGTTTCTCTAAAATGGCACTGGGCGGCCAATCGCAAAATGGCGTCGTGCAGATCTTATTTTCTAAGATGGTGTCTTGTGGCCATTCGCAAGATGGCGTCGTTCCAATCTAATTTTAAACTGATTCTGTCACAGCCACTTAACCAGCTTCGACAAACACAACGTGTAATATGAACAAGATTGCAAGCCGCAGATTTCAAACCGCAAATTGAAATCATCAATTGGTGATTGTATCTCAAACCGTATCATCTTCATCATTATCAGTATTATGTTAATGATCATCGAAACAGTGAAATTCAACTGAATTTCAAAGAATTTATACATTTTTAATTATCTATTTTATTTATTTAAATTATATGGAGAACCTCTAGAATATAAAGGGTCCACTGTAAAATGTTTTAATATTATCATCTATCTTCATCCATTAAAAGTTCTAAGCATTCTTAGTTTTATTACTCAGGTTGCTATGAAGGATTAAATCTTCATCTGAGAACACTTTTAATCACTTCCAGTTGTTTATAACTGTGATAAAATTGTTTGGAAGTATAATAATTGTTTAGAAACAGTGGGAGTCTAAGAGTGGCAAGCTGAGAGAACAAGTGATTTTACAGACATTCTAGCCAAGCTCACAATTATCATTTAAATCAAACTGTGTCCCTAGTTCTTGACCAAGGAAAACTAAATGAAAACCTCGTCTGAGGAGGGTTCAATAAACTCTGAAAACTTTCATCCAGCTACTCAGCAGCAATCCTAATGAGGTTTAATGTCCTCAAGTGAACTCACTTGAGACAAGCTGAATCTCTATACAGTACCCACCGAGATAGATATGAGGAAGCATGTGAGAATCAGCAAATTAATTTTAGAAAGGTTTTTCTAATTGCAGGAAGGATCATCACAGGTAATACAGTTATATACTGTGCACAGATCAGCCTAGATTTCTTACATGAGGCAAAGGTCTGAGATGAATATGTGGAGGATGAGTACTTTGCACAAGCAGAGTGAATTTGTTCTACTTGAAGTACAGGTGCACCCCATTTTGTGGACTGGTGCAGAGCAAATTTATTGTAATAGGATTAACATTTAACACATTTTCTGGGGCGTACCAGCATTTCCCTTCCAGAAAATGTCTCCTGAACAGCTCAGAGGTGACGTAGATCAAGTCCTGGCACAAAACACAGCCTATAAATGTTGTACTGTGAAATAAAACAAAAAAAAAGGTGGACTGCCCCTCCCATCTTCAACTAGTCAGAGCACTAGACAGCCCGAACTGATTTCCACCATAACAGGGAGACCCATTCTATAGTAAAACACAAGCAGATATTGGTTACCACAAGGCTGCCAACACTGTGTGTGTCTGGGATTGGGGCTGCGTGTATTTATTACTCCCTACACCCTCACTCCAGAGGCTATTAGCCCCAAGACTTGGGGGGAAGGGGGATTTATCAAATCTTGGAGAGCGCTAAAGTGGTGAAGTTGCTTATAGCAATCTATCAGCTTCTAACTGTCATTTTTCTAGCACAGTCTGTAAAATAATAGAAGCTGAGTGGTTGGTATGGGCAACTTCTTCACTTTATCTGCCTCCAAAATTATTAGAATTCTCTTCATTGGAGCCTTCCATGTTATCCTGGGCTAGAGAGTACTGTATTTACTGTAACAGAATTAGGACCCCTGAAGTAGTAACTTTACCTAAAGCCATTGGTCACCATGTTATTACATAGGTAATTTATTTTTTATTGAGATTTCCCTTCGTCGACAACCAAATACAAGTGACCAGTTTGAGACAAGCTCTTTCTCTTAACATTTGGACTACAAAGTATCAGGTAAGAACAAAGCACACTGCCCATGTTTCTTTTCTTTATTGTATTGCACATGGCACTTGTATATACAGATGTGTCCTGCTACATCTTTATTGAGTATGCAGCAAATCGCACCATGCATGGTGTGAGGCATGTGCCCGCAAACATATACGCGCACTGCGTTCACACCTGTGCCACAATAGGACTGCATGGTGCAATCGCAGTGCACGCTATAGCGTATGCTGCTGTGGGTAATCTCATGGTGCGATGCGGGCGCACATTTATAGCACGATTAGTAAAGATATAGCAGGACACATCTGTATGGACTGTTTTATTACAGATGGTACTGTACTGTAAGTGCATCTGTAAATGTGCTCCTCTGCTGAATGTCTCCCATTGAAAGTATAGGTCTTCAGCAGAGACGCACATTTCCAGGCACATTGACCACTCTATTGATTTATTTAAGCAATAAATAAGCCTAACTAATCAAGAGAAAATAGCTGAAAACATTATTAATAAGTAAGGGGGTACTAAAGAAGTAGGAGGCTGAGCTCTGATGTATCATTTAACTTGGACAATGCTTGTGAGTTCAAAGGAGGCTGGTATTTATTATTTATTAGCAGTTACTTATATACTGTAGCACACACATATTATGCAGCGTTTTACAGAAAAACATCAGTCCCTGTCCCAGAAAAACTTCAATATTCCCTATTACATGTATATACATTTACAAATTAGGGCAGTGGTTCCCAAACTGTGTGCCGTGGCACCCTGGGATGCCTCAGGGCACTTGCAGGAGTGCCTTGGGTTGGTGGTACAATACCAAATAAAATTAGTTTTTTTCAGTGTTAGGCAAAACCAGTGCTAATGGCTGCCAATCAAAGAATGTGTGGACAAAAAGAAGTGCAGAGCCCTGTCAACCACCTTATAACAGAACCTAAGGGTGACATAGAAGTATAATTTACTTAATTAATTTTTTTTCGGAAATTCTCAATAAGAAACTTTTGGCTCAGGGGTGCCGTGGAAAAAATTCTGATACTCTAGGGCGAGTCAAAAAACTTTGGGAACCACTGCATTAGGGTATTATTATTTTTTGTCCAAAGTCAATTATACTAAAAGTATTAGTTTGGAGTGTGGGTGGAAACCAGAGCATCTGGAGGAAACCAACAGAAACATTGGGAGAACATTCACACTCTACACAGTCAGTGCCAAACATGCTATCTTAATGTGTGTACCTAAATTATGGAGTGGTGATTTCAGTGGCCATCTTGGAACATAGCATCAAGCTTCCCTGGAGAAACAGGAAGACTAGAGTTGTGCAGTAGCACACTCCTCTTTCAACACCTCCTATCTTGCTACAAGCATCTCCATGTTACACAAACATTCAAATACAGCTATCTCATAGCAACCTGTAACATACATTGGGTTAAACACAGGGCCGGCCGGCCCATTACGCCAGGTATGCAGCCGCACACGGCGTCAAGTTGTAAGGGCATCACCAGCTGAGCCCCGCCGCTGTCCCCCACAGCCGCCGGCACTACAATGAGTCACACTAACTCATTAGTTGCCACTGCGCAGCCAGCACAGCCTCTGCCTTAAAAACAGCCCAGACGTTGTTGAATGACAGGCTGGGCACGGCCGGAGGAGTGGCTGCTCTCTTCTGCTCAGCTCCTCCCCCCAGAGTCACACAGCTTACAAGTCTGTGCCTGGCTGGTGGAGGAGGGGTCTCACTTTTCCCTCTCAGCTCCTTAACGGAATTACCAGGCTTGGCAACAGGGGGGACTGTCCCAGGCCCCGAGGTCCTAGGGGCCCCCCGCAGTGTAAATGCTGCCTGTGCTACAGTGGTCAGCAGGCATGTATGGACCCCTGTTGATCACTGTAGCAGCAACACAGGCAGCGGTTCGAGGTCGGTCCGGCAAGGAGCCACTGTATTTCACCTAGGGCTTTTAACAAGGACGGCATGGGCATGGCCGCTCAGCTGATGGTAATGATGCGGTTTCCCGTGAAGAACAAGCTGTGCGCTGGCATCACCATGCCCAGAGAATTAGGTTACACTACCCGCGCAAGTCTGTCAGACTGACTCATCATCATCAGCTACATAAGGGAGAGGAGGCAGGGAGATCCACTGTGTTTGCAGGCAGTACGGGCAGTGCTGCCTTGTCCCAGTCCCATTCATTCCCTACGCGGTGCTGCAGTTGAAGAGGACTCGTGGCTAAGCTACTTGGCAAAGTGTGTGAAGAGGAGATGCCCACAGAGAAGTGGACAAGCAAGGAATAGAAAAGAAACAGCAGAGAAGTAAGAAATAAATGAAAGTGTTCTAATGTGAGGCTGTGTACTAAGATGGAGGGGAAGGGGACTGTTTGTGTGATATACCAGTGTACTGGGGGAGGGGTGACATACTAGTGTACTGAGATGGGGGAAGGGGACTGTTTGTGTGATATACCAGTGGGGGGAGGGGGACTGTGTGACAAGCCAGTGTACTGCGATGGGGACAGGGCACTGTCTGTGTGACATGCCTGTCTACTGAGATGGGGGTGCCCTGACAGCAGAACCCACCATGCTCATCCGCTATCACAGGCCCTATTGCCAGACCCCCACTGCTGCATTTCGATGGCTCCTTCTTTCCACTCCAGCAGATGCCCATCCAGCTCCACACCTCCTGCAGCATAGGTATCACACACAGCTCCCACAGAGCTGTAACTAGACTTTTTGGTGCCC
This sequence comes from Taudactylus pleione, assembly GCA_031769625.1. Classification (NCBI taxonomy): domain Eukaryota; kingdom Metazoa; phylum Chordata; class Amphibia; order Anura; family Myobatrachidae; genus Taudactylus; species Taudactylus pleione. The sequence goes on from JAUIMM010001472.1 coordinate 233,635, forward strand.
TGTGCCAGAAAGAACATTGGTGCCCCCCTCATTTTTCAAAGGGACATAATGCACTCAAAAAAGGGGAATGGCCTCATGGGGAAGGGCCAGTGAAGCGATAGGTGAGGCCAGGAGATGCTGGGGATAAGAGAAGTGGAAGCTACAGTTGTGAAAATGATAATAAACAGGAAAATTGACAGACCCCAACAGCGCCCTCTGCCCTGTGCCATGGCACAGGTTGCAACACCCTAGTTACGGCCTTGTGTCCGTGGTTTGGGGTTCCAGCGCTGGGATTTCAGCAGCCGGTATTCCGATGGTAGGTAAAATAAATACACTAGTTACGGCCCTGAGCTCCCACCCCTCCCATACTCCTGAGCTGCACACACATAATAATAAAGTTGCTTTGCAGCAGCCCACCACCTTGCTCTTCTTCCCAGCTGCAGATCCTCTTCCGCGGCATCCCCGGCGCTGAGCCCAAGGTTAGGAGGAGCCATCCACACGCTGCAGTTCTGGTAAGAAAATTGAACTACCCTGTATTTGTCATGCACTGGCTGTCACCCTCTGCTGTCGTCAACCTCTTCGTCACGTAGTGTTTTCACCCTCTCCCTGTGGTCACCCTCTCCCTGTCATCCAGTGCTGTCATCCTCTCAGCTGCTGATGTCACCCTCTTCCTATCACCTAGTGCTGTCGCCCTTATCCTGTCAACACCCTCTCCCTGTCACCAGGGCTGGAATAACAGCTGTGGGGGCCCCAGGGCAACAAACTTGTGGGGGCCCATATATATATATATATATATATATATATATGTAATCAAATATTATTTGAACTTGAAATTCAAGTTCATTACACTTGTGTTATATATATATATATATATATATATATATATATATATATATATATGTATATATATATACAAATTTAATGACCTGGGATTTCAAGTTCAAAAATATATGTATAGCTGTATTACACATATGCTGTGCATAGATATATATATATATATATATATATATATATGTACACACGCACACATCTTGTTGTTACATATATATATATATATATATATTATAGCTGTGAGGCCTTGTAGGTCTTGCAATAGGTACAGCAGACATCGGGACAAGCTGCGAGGAACACATTGAAAAGAAGCATTGATGGGTGTCCACTCTCCGGCAGCTCTGCTCTCTGCCTCACCTCTGGTGTGTCTCGCGAGATGATAACATCAAATCTCACGAGACTGCATAGTATCAGGTGCTGTCTACAGTGAGTGAAGCTCCTCGGCGGCTGCTGTAACAGCTGAGCCGCCAAGGAGGAGACTGCGGACCAGAGCGGAGACAGCTAAACGCTGTGCTCCGGCTTTTGTTAGTAAGTGTTAAGTGTGGGGGCCCGGGACTGCCGCCCCTGTTGCCCCGCCTATAATCTGGCCCTGCCTGTCACCCAGTGCTGTCACCCTTTCCCTGTAACTTAGTGCTGTCACCATCTTCCTGTCACCCACTGGCTGTCTCCCTCTCTATGAATACGTATCTTAGGGTGTAATTGTAGCTTAGCACTCAGGGTGGTCCTATTGTATAGGGGCCCTATAACAATTCGTACATTTCATGTGGCGGCCTAGGTTTGCTTTTTCATGCAAATCCTCTATGTTTTATTACTTTTATGTGGTTGATAATGTGTGTTTTTTTCTCATGTAGGGGTCTATGTGTGTTTTTTTTCCTGCAAAGCACCATGGGGCAGATGTATGAAGCTCTGGAAAGTCAGAGTGATAACCGTCCAGCCACTCAGCTCCTAGCTGTCATGTTACAGGCTGTGTTTGAAAAATGACAGTTGGTAGCTGATTGGTTGGTCATTTATCACCCTGCACTTTATCACATCCCAGAGCTTTATACATCTGCCCCTGTGTGTTTTAGTTTCACGTGGGGGCTAATGTGTTTTTTTTATTTTTTATGCGAAGCCTATGTGTATTGTTATTTTCATGCAAAGCGTATGTGCTTTATTATTTTCATGTGGGGGCCTATGTATGTGTTTTTTATTTATCAAGCAGGGCCTTCCGCAGTGGGCTTCAATGAGTGTTTTTTTTTCTTCCTGTTGGGTCCATTGTATATTATCACTAAGGATTCTGTATGGTTTGATGCAGGAGAAAATCTATGTGGGGTGACACCATGTGTGACTGCACTCGTTTACACCAACCCTAGTGACGCCACTATAGTATAGTATAGTATAGTATTATATTATAACCATTTGTATATAAAGCTGGTCTTTTCATCTACAGATTCCCTTTTGTCATTATTACATTATTATATGTACTCCCGATATTTCACACACCGAAATATGAGGTTTTATTTCAACAAGAGGCGCAAAATCTATATCCGCTTACCCAGTGCTCGAAGTGGAAATTTCGAGGTGAGGGTATGGAACTTTCAAACACCAACCTCCCCCTTCATGTGTCGGCAGTGAGCGGTAAGCAGTGCACGTACACACCCCACCTTGCACTGTCCCTGCAGCCTTAGTCACGCTGGGGATTGAAGATCAGGCTTACCTATGTGAGCTGCGCGCTGACACCATCTAAGGAACAGCACTCGGTGGCTCCCAACCGAGTGGAGAGAGATGCTTCCTCGGACTGAGTGGCATTTTAAAGCCAGCACTGGCCAGCAGCCAATGAGAAGCTGCCACTTGGCAGCTTCTCATTGGCTGGCGGGCTGCGAGCCTTGATTGGCTTGTGGCAGCCCCTTCTTTTAATTCGCGAACCTGGTTTGGCTGGCGGCTGGAGCTAACTGATGTCAGTGTAGCTCCTGGCTGCCTCCCTCCCAGCACCGTCATCGAGATGTGTCCCCAGCAGGACACATATCCATGCAATGCCGCTGCTGTTCCAGTGTTGGGATCCCATATACGATCCCAATGCTGGTACCTTTTTTAATGTGGCAAAAACTAAGAGGTGGCAGGAAGTGGTGGTATGTCATACTGCCATATACCGCCCCACTTCGAGCACTGCGCTTACCAAAAAAATTAGGCTCGGGCCGGCCCTAATTAAACACATGAAAACAAATCAATATATCATGTGGCTTTAACTTGGCCTTTATAAAAAGTTCCTTTACTGACAGGATGGGTTTCTCTGTATATCTTCAGCTCTGACCAACATAGAGGAAAGACATGCCCATGAAAGTCTCCCCAGAGGGGCTGCTACCTATACAGCAGAGACTCTGCATTATTCACTGTGTTACCACCGCTGTATGTAAATGTGGGAGCATATATTCCTGGCTGGATCTGTAGAACCTGCTTTGTTAATCTGTATACCTATTGCTTTATCCCTGTGTTACACTGCCACTCATTCTACAGGGTTAATAAACCAATCCCTGGTTAAGTTGTACATTGTGTGGACTGACAGCATCATACACCTCTGGTACCTATATCAACACCTATAGGATCTGTCAATATCTTTCCCCCTACTCACATTTTCATCAGTCTACAAGATGGCTTTGAGGACACCCAGGAGATAGTGGCCCTTATTCAGAGGCGCTCGCAAGAAGCGAGTGCTCGTTCTGAATGAGGGCGGCTGCTTCCTTTTTTTTAGTGCGGCCTCCTGGTCGCTAGCTAAGCTGTGCGAACGACCAGGTTGATGGTCGCAATGGTGAACCATCGGGGCTTGCAACGAGACCCTAAGGTTGGGTCTCGGCAACCGCAAGCCCCAGGGAGCTTCCGGCTCTGATCGAGCAGTAAACTACCCACTGACATCACTGATGATGTCAGTGAAGCTGCCCACAAAACGGTAGGCGTTCCTTAAGGAACGCCTCCATTTTGGAAACCACCCCCCTGGCCCGCCTGCAAAACGGGCCGAGCTGTCGATCAACATCGACAGCCGCCCCTTTTGTAGAGAGCTCCAGAGCGAGAGAGTTTCTCTCTCGCTCAGGGGCTTGCGCACGCGCAGTGTGGCCGCTGCATGTGTGCAGGGCTAACCATCGGCCCGGTTGTTTGCGACCGGGTCTGAATGAGAGCCAGTATCCACAAGAGGTACTCAGATTAGATATCAAGAGTGAGTACCCACAAGGGAATCCTGTTACCTTCATTTTACTACTCTGATACTGTTTTGTTTTAATATTTGCATCAATTAACAGCGAGTTTGATGTTTGTCTGTACATGAAGTCACACTTGAATAACCTTGCAGCTCCCTCCATTGAAGTCTATTGGGAAAGCATTTATTGGTTGAGAGAGCCGGGAGCTCATCTTTTTCAGCCAATGAACAGTCAGCCCATACATGTCTATGGGAAATGTTGCGGCTTACCAATAATTCGCTAAGTACTGTACTTAGAGGGCTCTGCATATCCGTTTTTTTTTATTTTACCAAGACCCTGGATTCCTACATGAACCTGAGAGGACCTGAACCAAGTGGTGGGTGAGTATGATTTCTTTATTACAGCTATCGGTGAATGTACTGGACAAGGGGACAGACCGTTGCAAGAGCAAGGTAAGTATGTAGTATGAGTGTGGGTGAATGTGAGTGAGTGAATGAGTTAACATAATAAAATAATAAAACCTACGGTGTGTGTGTCTTGTCATTCTTTAATATTTGTTTTGCAGGGTGACTAGAGTTACTAGTGGACCATTAATGCCCCGCATGCTTGTATAAGTATTGGCATACGGGAGAGCCTGCTGGGACCTCTAGTCCTCCTGTAAAAGACAATATTAGTTTAGACTGCACATTTATTTTACACAATCAACCCCAAATCTACCATAGTGGGATGCGGGGGATAGCCTGGGCTTCAGTCCTGGCCTGGGGTACCCTGGAGAGGGGAGACCCCTTTACTGGACTGATCCCTGGGCTGACAAGTGTGGGGTGCTGAATGCTTTGGCCGGGAGACCCCGTAAAGTGGCATTACACCCCTGCTAGTTAGAGCCCAGTGTTGACTGTGGATAAGATGAGAGACCCCAACTCATTTTGTCCCCCATATTTCCACAACCAGGACCGTGTCCTAGAGCCTGGTGCTGGTTGATTAATATATGGGGGATGATTTTTTTTCTTTTTTTAACACTTTCCTACTTTTTAACACATAGAAGCCTTCACGAATCTAACTGATCTGTGTATAATTTTGATATACATGCTGCTACTCAGGCTAAACTCGCTAGCCTGATGCAGGTCTATTATTTTGCAAGGTTTTTTTTAATAGTTCACTGCGAGTTCTATGTGCCTGATTCATTAAGGATCATTATTGCGATCGCACCTCCGTAATAGCACACAGGTTTGCGGCGAAAATATGCTAGTGAATGCAATTGCAATGTCAGCACACTGCCAGCATAGAGATGCCCTCTGCCTTCCACTACCTCCATCTCACATCCATAATACTTTGCAAACATCCGTAAACAATGGTAACATCGAGTTACAATCGGCCCCTCACGCGGAATTACAGCAGCCCTCATTCTACTTAGAAATTGCTAACCTCGTTGCATGCGATTGCACTGCTAATTTATGCACACCCATGCAGTGGCGTTCAAACAGACAGGCACACCTGTGTTTTCACCGACTACCACCCCAAACGCTCACTACCTGTTAATCACTCTGCGATGGCTAACTTGGTCTGTGGGATCGCAATGCGATCACATTGGTGCCTTTGCACATGCACACTGAGATGCATACGCATGCACAGTACGCAACAATCGCCAACTGTGAGTGCTGTAGCAGTTGCGATTCTTAATGAATCAAGCCCTATGTTTGGAATGGGTAAACATCTAGATGTATGGGACAAAATCGCTTGATGCGAATTACATGCAAATGTATGCTTTCTCACACTTTAATACATCCAATGGGTGCAAACACGTATGATTTTCCTGCAAACTCGCACCTTTTTTAAAGTCACACTCTATTATATTTTTATTGAATATTGGGTAGGTACAGTAATTGCAAGAGATCATTCCGGCAGGTTCCTTACTAGGTTTCCCTGATATTAATGACAAATGTCATCTGGAAGTTGCCTGGAAGGCTGTTTGGGTGTGTGTAAGATCCAGCTTAGCTGACTGCCAATACATAGATTCCATTGTGATTGAGATACAGCTCAGATGACAGATTGCACTTCCTGTGAGATTTCCTGGAAAAGCAGAGTTATAAATATTTTTCTGAGTACTTAATATTAGATGTGGTGAGTGCTGATACTGATTAATAAAAAAATTCCCCGTCATTGCAGCAAATACTAAAATCTGTCCAGTTTCAGAGATTGTAAACATCATTATTTGTAAACACAAGCAGCTGAATTGTTAAAGGGTGAGCAGCCCAGTTGCTGTTGAAAAACTTGTTTTTTTGCCCCATGGGGCATATTTATCAATTATGCAATTTTAGACATGGTAATTATAATTTATCACTGCTACTGGTGGCAATAAGAAAATATGTACTGCGAGAATGCATTAAAATTAGAGATGTGCGCCAACCCCCATGTTTTAGTGTTTGTTTTAATTCATCATCAGGTTTTGGTTATGACAAAACTGCCCTCGCATGTTTTGGTTTAGGATCTGTATTTTTTTTCTTTTTTTTAATGATAAAAACAGCTAAACTGACATAATTTGGGCCTGTTTTTGTTCCTACAGTATTATTAACCTCAATAACATTCATTTCCAGTAAATTTTGACCACCTCACAGCTCATAATATTGTTTTCATCCAGTTTAGGTGAAATGATTGCACCGAGCTAGCTGGCTAATACCCCTTTTACACCGGAGCTAAAACCCGGGTTTTTGAAGGGTTAACCCGGGCAGCTCCCTGGTGTAAAAGGGCAGAGGGTTGGATCGCCCGGTCGAGTGACCCGGCAATCCAACCCAGGTAACTAGCAGGGTTTAACACGGGCGTCGCCCGTGAAACCCTGCTATGGGAACAGCGCACTCCGGGTCACGAAGACCTGGAGTGCGCTGCTAGCCGGCCGATTGGTCCGGCTTCAGTGGCGCTTGGAGATGACGTCATCTCCAAGCGTCCACTTTCACTCCACAATAGCCGGGTCTATGCAGACCCGACTGCGGTGTGAGCGGCTCTGACTCGGGAATATCCCGAGTCAGCGCCGGCAAAATTCCGGGTCTGATCCGGATAGGAACTTTGTTCCAACTCCGGGTCAGACCCGGAATTTAGGTGGAAAAGGGGTATTACTAAGCTAAGCAACAGCAGTGGGCAGCACAAACACGTGGCAGTTCGACTTCCAACATGGCACATCCAGAAAACAGAGTGGCACTGCAGTGGCAGACAGGATGGCAGTTTAATAAACTATATGACCCCATAGTAGAAACCAAGAATGTTTCCATTAATTTAGAACTAGATCAGAGGCTCAGGGAAGATGGAGTATGTGTGTAGTTAAAGGCAGGGAAAGGTAGGATTGATTCTTTTGTAAATTTCATTTAAACTTTGGATTCTAAAGCATATTTATGACGGATGAGGGGAGCGGTTTATAGAGAAAATTTTCCCATTCACATCCGTCTCTGCCCCAGTGGAGCTACTTGGTGGTTCAGAATTATTTTTTAAAATAAAGGGCCATGCAGGAGATGCTGTCTGTGGCCATAACAATTTTTGGACATTTTCAGCATTCAGCAACTACATGTCAAAGATTTCAGCAGCTGTGGCAGTTCAACTTCCAACATGGTTCATCTAGGCAACAGAGTGGAGTGGCAGACAGGATGGCTGTTTAATAAACTATACAACCCCATATTAGAAACCAAGAATGTTTTAATTAATCAAGAACTAGATTAGAGGCCCATTGGAGATGGAGTATATATGAAGTTGAAGGCATAGAAAGTAAGGATTGATTAGTTTTTTGTAAATTTTATTTCATATTTGTATTCTGAAGTAAATTTATGAGGAGAGGAGAGCAATTATAATTAGGAAGAAGCAAATCAGAGAAGTGGAAAGGATTGTTAAAAAGCAAGCATCCAAAATATCAATGAAGTTGATTCCTCAGGATTTAAGGCCTAGTCAAATTTAATAATTAATTATATGATTTAATGGTACTAGTCTGCATCTGCTGAGAAGCTGCAGTAAATGGGGTCTATATGCCTGGATGAGAAGGTGTGGATGGATGGCATTGCAAGATACAGAAGAACATGAATGCCCCAGTAAAGTACAGTAATAAACAGTACACTACCTTTCAAATACATACTTGGCAATGCCAATGATGAAAAGTGGTGCAAGATGGAATTCTTTTTGGGAAAATGTTTTTTTTTTATAATGCCGCACAAACTGTCTTCGACACACTGTGCAGATATCAGAGGACCTGCCTGGTGTTTACTAGTCTAGACATAAAAACACAAATTTAAAATAAAATAAAACATTTTTTCTAGTTTTTTTTAAACTAGTGATCATCACAAACAATATAAATTGATTTTTTTTCTATTATTTTTTTAACAGGTGACCAACAGCGACCAGGTAGTGTGACACAAAGTGCCCACTGCCCCTGCTTGAGAATGCAACACAGGTCCCTCCCTGAGTCCACTCCATACAGACACAGTGCCCCTGCCTTATATACAGACAAGGGATACTCTGTGACTCTGCACTGCTGCTAAGTACTGTTGACAAGCTAACTACACATATTCTAGCCTTTTTTTATTTCTAAAACTAGAGCCCTACCTACACTACCTCCCCCATCGGATCTCCAAATGTAGCACATAGGCTGAAAAGAATAACGTCATCTAGAGATTGCATAAACTGCAGAGGCCAAGCTCTGTTCTCCCAAAAACTGACAACATAAGCATGAGGGACATTAAACCATGAGGGGTTTTGAGTGTTGCTGGCAGAATCCCCTTTAAGGTTAGCTATCACGAAGCAGCTGCGACCAGGCTTCCCAAGCTGTGCTTTGTCTCACCTGTCCTGCAGGTTAAGGATATCCAGATTTGTCTGAGAGATCTGTTCAGCATACAAGCTGCAGCATGTGTCTGTGTTGCTGGATTCCCTTCCAGGCTGATTATGAGAGTCTCTCTGTCTGTGAGGTCTGCAGATTCTTGATTACAGCAGTGTTTGCAGTCCAGCTGGTAGTGTTGGACCTGAACTGCAAAATTCATGTGGAAGTATTGTTTTCAGTCCTTAGTGCTTGCCATTCTCTCTACATATTCACAGTGTACTCCACATGAGAGTTCCCTCCAGAATCAGAGATGGATGCAGCCATGACAGTCAGGATCACGTGATTAGCCAAATGCCAACCAGATGCCAGTTCAATCCCAGAGTCCAGCATTCCAGTTCAATTTTGGTGTCCAGCATTCTCTTTCAGTCTTGGTGTCCAGCATTCTGGTTCAATCCCATTGTAGAATATTCTTATTCAATCCTAGTGTCCAGTATTCTGGTCCAATCCCAGTGTTCAGTTTTTACAGTTCATTCCCAGTGTCCAATACCAGACTTTAGAACGCCACTGTACTCCTCTTGACTGCATGTGGAAAAGTTATATCAGGCCCCCTAGCTTCTGCCCAGACCTCACTGACTCCATTCCAGCCAGAATCCTCAGTCTGGGTCCACAGCCAAACACCACCATTACAGTAAGTACTGGATGCATGGATTAGGCAGGCAGTGCAGAAATGAATGCAGACCTTCCGCAGACCACCACAGCTCATCTGGAAAGTTTAGAGGCAATTCAAAAGCAGTTGGTTCAGGTTCTACAAAATTTCTCAATACGTCAAGGTGGTTTTCATGGTCTTCAGTCCATTACTTCAGCTCTTCGATCTAATAATCCTTAAATTAGCTCTGTCATGGCAGCTCCTCCTTCTACATATCAACTTCATCTATCAACAGCAAACAAGTTCAATAGAACCCCGAATAGTGCCTTGGTTTCTCAACAAAAGTGATGTGCACTTCACTCTACAGGTGGGCAGCTTTGCAACCACCAAAACTTGAGTCACCTACATTGTCTTCTTATTGACTGGGCATGCTTTGGATTGGGTATCCCCATTATGGGAAAGATCAGACCCACTACTAGATGACTATGATGCTTTTCAGAAAAAAATTTATGAACCCAGTCAACCCACTTCTGCCTCTGGGGACATTATGAGATTCTGGAAGGGTAGTAAGTCTGTGGGTCAGTACATAGTGCAATTTCAGACTCTTGCATCTGAGCTTCAGTGGAATGAAGAGGCTTTCACAGCCTCTTTTTATTTTTAAAAATAAGGGAGCTGAACATGTATTCTAAATGAGATAAATGTATACAGTGAGAAGGATGTTGGAAGCCAGTGAGATTGTTTTGGTGATCAAATGGGAAGATTATGGGGACTGAGTGGGATGTGGTAGCCACATAACTGCTCAAACCTCAGTTGCATAGACTGCATGTGTGTATTCCAATGAGCACACAATTCTGTGAATTAGCAGCGCCACCATTTTGTGAGTGACAGCAATCTCTTTCTGTGAGAGTGCTGAAACTGCAGTTAACCACAGGGTGTGATGGCATACCATAACTGTATTGCACAAGGAACACGTCCATTAAGGCGTCAGCCTTAATGATCATAATTTCATTGCTTTTTGAAGTTTGAGTGGCAGAAAATCAATAGGTTTTGAGAATTTTCAGATCATGTCTAAACAGCCTTAATGGGACATGTGAAACCGTAAGGTTTTTTGTCTATGGAATTTCATAGCTTTTTTAAAATGTATCAACTATCAGGGTTTGGATTAGCAACCCAGGCCACCTGCAGGGGAGAAGGGCAACAAAATGGTACACTAGCGCAGGTGGAAGAGGGGACAGCACACAGGAGGTTGGTTTGGGAGGTGCAGAGTGCGATATGGCTGTATGCATGTGGGGTAGCAGCAGCAGCGCTGCTGTAGAGCAGTGGCAGCGGTGCAGTGCAAACGGGGCATCAGTGGGCGACAGAGGGCTCACTGGCTCACTGGTAGTGCGTATGCACCCGAGAAAATCAAATCAATAAATCGCAGATGCACGAATGCAGCAATGAGATCCATTTACGCATCTGTTCAAAATTTTATGTATATTAAAAAAAAAGGCGTAGCCCCACCACCCAGAAAACAACCAGCACCGGGCTTTGGAGCCCCAGTACTGGTTGTGCTAAATACAGGGGTCAAATGACATTGCGGTCCCCCGTATTAAGCACAACCAGCACCAGGCTTTTCAGAACATGTCCTGGTTGCCAAAATATGGGGGACAAATGACGTAGGGGTCCCCCATATTTAGCACAACCAGCACAGGGCTCTGAACCAGTACTGGTTCTGGAAATACAGGGTAAAAATGCATAGGGCCCCCCTGTATTTCCCAGAACCAGCACCAGACTCCTTCTAGTGGGTGGGTGATGCCACAGCCAGGGGAGCCCTTTCACCGGGCCCCCCAGCCACAGCATCACTCCTGACCGCTTGTTAGCCCAGGTTGGGGATCCCTGGGGAGTTGGGGACCCCCCATTAAAGGGGTCCCCCTCCTCAGGTGCACCCCAGGCCAAGGCTGTTAGCCAGAGGCTATCCCCAGCACCCCTGGGCAGTGGATGCTGGAATGATTTGTGCTGTGTGGTGCATATGAATATATAAATATTGTCTTTTGCAGTAATACTACAGTTCCCAGCAGGCATCCCTTAGCATACTGGCATTTGGAGAACTACAAGTACCAGCAGATGGGGCACTAAGGGCCTGCTGGTACCTATAGTACCCCTGCAAAAGAAATATTAAAATAAAACAGACAGACACCGTTTTTTTCAATATTTTATTTAGCGGGACCTTTACCTGGGGAAATACAAGGGGGCCCTATGCATTTTTTCCCCCTGTATTTCCAGAACCAGGACTGGTTCAGAGCCCTGTGCTGGTTGCGCTAAATACGGGGGACCCCTACATCATTTGTACCCTGTATTTAGCACAACCAGTACTGGGTCTCCAAAGCCCAGTGCTGATTGTTTTTTGGGGGGTGGGGCCTCGCCACTTTTTTCCAGTTTTATTTTTTTTAAACACAGGCAGCAAGTCCTGGTTGTGCTTAAATGCAGAGGACAAATTACATAGGGTTCCCCCATATTTAAGCACAACCAGCACCGGGCTAGTCAGAACCAGCCCTGGTTGCCAAAATATGGGGGACAAATGACGTAGGGTTCGCCTGTAAGTTGTAAAACCAGCACTGGGCTCTAATTCAGTCCTGGTTCTGGAAATACAGGGGAAAAAAATGAGTAGGGTCCCCCTGTTTTCTCCAGGACCAGCACCAGACTATTTCTAATGGGGGGCTGATGCCATAGCCAGGACAGCCTTTTCACCGGGTCCCCCAAGCTGCAGCATCAACCCAGACCAGGGATCCCTGAGTAGCTGGGGACCCCCTTATAAAAGAGTCCCCCTCCTCAGGGCACCCCAGGCCTAGGCTGATAGCCCAGGGCTATCCCCAGCACCCGGTGGGTGCCAGGTTGATTTTGTGATGTGGTGCATTTTAAAGAATATTTTCTTTTGCAGGTGAACTATAGGTCCCAGCATGCCTCCCTGCATGCTGGTACTTGGAAAACCACAAGTACCAGCATGCTGGGCATTAGGGCCCACTGCCACCTGTAGTCCATATATAACTCAACACACTTTAATATTGTAATATTTTATTTTACAGGACTTCCCCTGGTTGACGGCGGCCTTTAAGCTCTTTTATGTGGCCGACACCACCCCAGGGCTTAGGCCTCCTTGCCTGGTGGGCCCCAACCCACCAGAAGTTTGTCAACTTTACCTGGCAGGGGCCAAACCACCAGGGCTTCGATATCTTCACCTAGTGGGCAGCAGCTAGTGTCAGCTCTTTTTCATTGCTGCTTCCCACTAGGATTTCCGGTATTTTTGCCTGGTGGATGCCTACCCACCAGGTCTTTGGCATATTTGCCTGGTGGGTACCAAACCACCAGGGCTTCGGTGTCTTCACCTAGTGGGCAGCAGCCTGTATCAGCTCTTTTTCATGGCAGCCTCCCACTAGGACTTCTGGTGTCTTCGCCTGGCGGGCACCAACCCGCCAGGGCTTTAACGTCTTCACCTAGTGGGTGACAGCTTGTGTCAGCTCTTATTCATGGCTGCCACCCACTAGGACTTATGGTGTCTATGCGTGGTGGGTTCCAACCCGCCAGGGCTTTGGCATATGCACCTGGTGGGCACCAAACTGCCAGGGCTTTGGAATCTTCACCTAGTGGGCGGCAGCCTGTGTCAGCTTTTTTTCATGGCTTCCTCCCACTAGGACTTCCAGCATCTTCGTCTGGCAGGTGCCAACCCACCAGGTCTTCAGTATCTTTGCCTAGTGGGTGGCAGCCTGTGTCAGCTCTTTTTTGTGGCCGCCTCCCACTAGGACTTCTGGTGTCTTCACCTGGTGGACGCCAACCCGCCAGGGCTTCGGCGTCTTCACCTAGTGGGCAGCAGCCTGTGTCAGCTCTTTTTCATGGCTGCCTCCCACTAGGACTTCCGGCATTTTCTCCTGGCAGATGCCAACCTGCCAGGGCTTCGGCGTATTCACCTGGCAGACAACAACCCGCCAGGGCTTTGGCATCATCACCTAAGGGGTGGCAGCGAGTGTCAGCTATTTTACTTGGCTGCCATCCACTAGGACTTCTGCATCTGCGCCTGGTGGGCACCAACCTGCCAGGGCTTCGGCGTCTTCACCTGGTGGGCATCAACCCGCTAGTTCTTTGGCATCTTCGCCTGGTGGGCTCCAACCCGCTAGGGCCTCAACGTCTTCACCTATGGGCAGCAGCTCTTTTTCGTGCCTGACTCCTACAAGGACTTCCGGCGTTGTCGCCTGGTGAGCCCCAAACTGCCAGGGCTTCAGTGTCTTCGCATAGTGGGCGGCAGCCTGTGTTAGCTCTTTTTCATGGCTGCCTCTCACTAGGACTTCTGGTGTCTTCTCCTGGTGGGCGCCAACCAACCAGAGCTTTGGCGTCTTCACCTGGAGGGCGCCAACCCACCAGGGCTTTGACGTCTTCACCTAGTTGGCGACAGCCTGTGTCAGCTCTTTTTCATGACTGCCACCCACTAGGACTTATGGCGTCTGTGCCTGGTGGGCACCAAGCCACCAGGGCTTCGGCATCTTTGTCTGGTGTGCGCAAACCCACCAGGGCTTCTGGCATCTTCACCTGGGGGGTGGCTGCCACCTCCCCAGGGCCTCTGTGGTCATCTTCATGTGCCGCCACCTCAATGATGTCACGAGTCGTGATTGGCTCATGGCTGCCATCTTTGAAAATCAAAGATGGCCGCAGTGAGCCAATCACGGCTCATGACGTCATCATCATTGGCACCCGGCAGCTGTAGGACCAGTGCATGTTCGGGTGTTGGCGGTGGGCCTGGATCCGAGAGGATCAAGTACCCGTCAGCCATTCTGCCAAGTACGGTATTGGCGCCCATTTCAAAAACGGCGCCTCAGCACCATTTTTGAATTTCAAACATGGCTGCCGCAAGCCTTGATTGGCTCACGGTGTCCATCTTTGAATTTCAAAAATGGCACTGAGGCTCCATTTTTTAAATGGGACCCGCTGCCATATTTGGCAGAATGGCTGGCAAGGACTGAATCCTCTCGGATCCAAGCCCGCCGCCAACACCAGCACCACCACCAGACCTTCCACCACCGCTGGGTCCAGCCGACACCCATGCTACCAATGACACCATTGACACCCGCAACCCACCGCCGACACCGCTGCCACCACTGATGTCCCCGCCACCACTGATGTCCTCGCCGCCGCTGATGTCCCCACTGCCGCAACCGTGTCCCCGCCGCTGCTACCATTGATTTTTTCCAGTGCCGCTATCACCCACAAATGTCGGCCATCTTGCAGTACCCAAATGAAGCCACTATGACTACACCAGCTGGAGGCTCCTGCTGAGGCTGCGCAACAAGTTGAAAAGTCCTATCTTTAAAATGGTGCATTCTTGAGGTAATAGTTTAAAAACTGTAACTTTCTAATTTACCTGAAGCACAAAATCATGTACCCTGGCACAATAGCTACATAATAAAACAAACCCCAAGTCTAAATTCCACCCCTTCCCTGAGTTATGCCTTCCCAAAAATTCCCCATAGACTATAGCAGAAAAGGGTTCCTAATTGAGAATGTCAGAAAAAAGTGACAGTTGGAGTTTAGATTACTCCCATGTCCTCAAGTTTTATGTTTTTGCCCTGAAATTTGGCATGCAGCACCGTGCAACAGTTCTACCCGCCCCTACCAAATTTAAACTCAGTACCTCCTACAGCTTTTGAGGTGTAGCCCCTTAAACACCCTGCCCACCCCCTTCGGAATTCTCTATGGTGAAATCTGTATTATTAGATGCAGCCTTAATATAAGGGCACGACTGTGCCCTTATAATATATATATAGACAACTTAGCGCATAACTGACATGTTGTCTGCATACATTGGTTGGAGGTGCTTCCAAGACATAAGTATAGCTACTACTCAACAAAACAACTTTTAGCAAATGCTAAAGTCACAAATAATTCCTTTTGTTGGGGCACTCTTTAAACAAAAATAATATAATGAATAGTTAATTCAGATAGAATATTGTAACAGTTAAAACATAATTTTTTTATTAACCTCTTATTAAAATAATATGGTAATCAGGCTCTATAGTAGTAGTGAGTCTGCCATACCAAATTGAAAACATCTGTAAATGTATGGACT
This sequence comes from Taudactylus pleione, assembly GCA_031769625.1. Classification (NCBI taxonomy): domain Eukaryota; kingdom Metazoa; phylum Chordata; class Amphibia; order Anura; family Myobatrachidae; genus Taudactylus; species Taudactylus pleione. Next base: position 249,138 of record JAUIMM010001472.1, read on the forward strand.
TAATATCGGCAGTATATTGTGGCAACATTTCTGATAATCGCACATTGTCATCGTCACTTTATAAAGCACAGATCATTCAGTATTATTATATTCGTTACTTAACATAAAATTTCATTCAAACATAATTTAAACCTTGAATATTTACTTTCTTATTTCAAGGCTTTCAACATAACATATATGCCAAGGTATTCAGTATAAAACAGTTGTTATTAATAATACATACATCAGCATATACCAATCCCCTTTTGAATAGCATAGAAAATAACAGTAGCATTTAGTCATCCACACAGCAGTATCTATTAATCTTCAATTAGAGGGTCATAATGCAAGTGTGCTTACAATAGATAGTACAGTATGAAGATGCCCCTGTCCCCTCTGCTGTTGGTTGTCTTTCTAGGGAGCGGACACAAAATAAGAGAGGACTGGTGATCATGCTTATGGAAATAGCAGGGAGAAATGCAGACAGGGGCTCCCGTGCCAGGTGTTAGGTAAGCTTTGTTAAGGTAAACATTGCAGAGCCTAAATATGCTGCAATATCATTAAAACCTGAACTGTTGGGGTTTCTTGAGGACTGCATTGAGGGTCCTCTTGATTAGACAATGGAGTCAGAAGCCAGGAGCAACAGCCTTATCCTAAATCCCCTGTGGTAGAAAACAAATTATAAAGTGACACATTTTATAATGTAATTTTATTATTATGTTGAATATTATATTTACTTACCAAGTAACTATCCCTGTGTGATTTTTTCTGCTTCAAATTTATATGACAGAGCCAGTCACATAACTCATTACTTTTTGTTTTGCATTGCAGAGCACATGCACATTCTTAGAATGGGAGTTATGTCTGTTGATTTACAAATGTGCAGTATTTCTTGGTGGTCTCAGTCCTAGGGTAGTGTGACCTGTGCCATTGCTCAGGGCACTGGAGAGCAGGAGGGGCGCTATTTGGGCCTGTCAGTATTCCTGTTTATTATCATTCTCACTTGTAGATTCCTCTTCTTTTATACCCAGCATCTCTTGGCCTCCCCTCTTTCTTCCCTGGCCCTACACCATGAAGCCATGGCCCTTTTTCAGGTGCACAATCTTATGTTTCTATTTAGAAAATGTGGAGGCGGGGTGCCAATGCTCTCTCTGACACAGGGCACCAAAAAGTCTACTTACAGCTCTGGTATGTGTAACTCTAGCTCCCAGGACATTAGGCATGCCTGTGAGCCTATAGAAAGCTACACTTACTTCCTTCCACTGTAACTTCTGGCTGAGAAAGCAGATGTAGGTCTTTGCTAAGGGGAATGAGTGCTTCCAGCACCTGGGTGAGGTGTCAGCTAAATGTTGGCTTTGATATTTCAATCACTTCCCAAGACATTGACTAAAAGGAGCCAGTAACAAAAATGTTTTAAACACACAGCAGCTTGTGCAGCATGTGACTGTGCAGTCTATGGCTCAAGCTGAGTATTGACAAGGTCATACAGCAACATTATGTTGGAAATGCTGAGGCAGAACATCTTTATGATCTCACCAGCAGACAATCCATTGAGGTTAAACCAACCATGGAAAAACTTAGGTCTGCATAGACTCTGAGGTACCTCAGGAAACTGCGGCGGTTCCTCACTTTGCTGCTCCTGGTTCTCTTCAGTCAGGTGGTGATTTACATACTGTATCGCAGGAAAATGCACAGCAATGCAGAGCCTTGAGTTGCCAAGATTACTACAGCTAGTGCACCACATGCGTGTGTCTTTTTTATACGCATCATAATGATGTTTCAGGCAAATTCACATGTGTTAGAAGTTAAGCAGACCTGGTTCATATTAGTCTACAGTATATGATTTTTGGTTTTCTAAACAATTTTGGGTTGGTTTATAGTAAATTTTGTGTCAGTTTTCTAAATGAGCAATTTGTATAGACATCTATTAAAAAGTACCAATGTTCGTTTTGAAGGTCTACTGTATCCTAAAGTTGTTTTTTTATTTGATGATTTTTAGTCGTTTTTGCCTTTAGTAAATATAATAATTACAAAATTGACTTAAAATCAAAATTGACCTTCACTAAATATTTCCCTGTCATTCTGAAGTCATCATCGCATTTTCGCCAGTAGGCCTCAAAGTCTCCTTACAAGCTTTAAAAGCATAGCACAGATTTTTGGTATTACAGCAAGAACAAACCAAAATAGAATGAACATAGAGAACATAATGGGGACAATGAACTTAGTGTAGAGTTGGTGTAGCCATTTTGGGTAATAAATTCTACAGGTTACATAGCCCACCCATGAAAGGTACCAGGTGAAGCAGCCATTTTGGGTGCCATCTTAATTTACCTTGTAACCTCTTTGCTCTAATACACTAAAGGCTGTGATATTTGTTCCCATATTTGGTACATAAAGCACATCTTGGATTTCTGTAACGTTAGTTGTATTCCCTATTTTCAAGTGGGTAGTGACTGTACCAACTTTTGTAGCTATAATAAATTAATTTTCTATTTCCTTGATTGTTATAGGATCACACATGATTAATGTAGTGAACCACTGTCATTGCAGCTGAAATGTCTTGTTACACCTCTGTCAAAATACAAACAAGTTTTTCTGCGACTATCTGTGACACTTAAAGCTGACTCATCTTTACTGTTGTGCTTCTTACTTTGTGCTGCATACACAATTTTCAGCTTGCATTTAAATGCTTTGTGACCTATTTTGTGACATACATAACATTTTTACTTTAATTTTCTTGACTTCTCAATTTAGTATGTAATGCACTATTCCCAGCATTCAATTCAACTGGTACACATTTCTGGAACTGTAACAGTTTTGTTCTAGTAAATTCTGTAGTTAGCTTAGCTGTGTTTTCTTCTGATGCCACCAACAGAAAGAGAAACTCAGATGTTATGTTCTATAGCCTCACCATAGCGATTTCTTGATCATCTTGTACTCCTACAGAGATTAACTGTTTGATATTGACATAATTTTGTCAATGCAGTATTTCATACTTACGCATTCACTTTATTATACTACACACACCTCATATTAATTCTTCTCATATAACTACCATCTTACCTATAGTGCTTTCTATTACTGACATTTTCCCATGTATGATTACTCTAGCTGTTCAACACTTAAGCCAATTGTTCCCCTTTTTTTATTTTATTTTTAGGTTAGTATTGATTTTTCACAAAGTGAAAATTTATTTTTATTTTTACTATTATTTTTTATTATTAGATTTAATTTTGCATATTTTTTCATGTTTTCAGTGTTTACCATTTTTATACCTCATATACTTCATTGCACCATTTTCTATTGTTTACCTACAATAATCTATGATAATTTTAACCTTTATTTAGCTTTTCATTAGTTGCCTGGCTGACCTATGCTAATCATGCTAATGCTTATATCCCTGTTCTCTATGTCTTTTGTGGCTTCGGGTGTAATTTTCTCTATGTATTTCCCTATTCCTATTTTGTGGTGGTATTTTGTTTATCTATCACCATGGTGATCCAGAGCACTCTTTCTAGCTTGCACGCTGTGCGTCACATGACATGGCACTTCTCACGATAACTGTGACATCAGAAGCCATGTGGGTTTCCAGAAGCGCTCAGTTGACTTGTGGATTCTGGTGAACATTTTATATATATATATATATATATATATATATTGAAAAAAGTGAATTGACAATCAGGTGACTAGTTTGCTATATGTGTTAAACCACAAACGGTAAAGATACAATACAACACAAACGAGTTATTAATTTCAAGTGCAATGTTAGTCTGGTTATAACTCAAAACATATAGGAGGGTGTATTCCACGCTAAATAATAAATAAATTATATCAAGTCTATAGGTAACAAAGTGCTAGTGCAAAGTTAGGTATGATTAAAATTATGACAATTTATTAGTAAAAAACACACATAAAAAATAAATGAATGTGACCATATAAAAATAATGACTGGCAGTAAAAAATAAATAAATAAAAACAAAGTAGAGGTAAGTTGATGTTTAAGCAGCTTACCTGGTTAGAAGAGAGAGGTAGTTCTCCACAGTGCATGAGGCAACCAACAGTCCCTGTTGGTTGCTGTTGGTTGGTAGGGACTGTTGGTTGCCTCATACACTATAACTATATAACTATACACTTTATTTGGTTCACTCAGTAAGTTACACAGGTAGTGGCGCTGTACCCATCTATTTCTTGATATATATATATATATATATATATATCGGTAAGTTGGTTATGCTTTGTACCCTGGTGAAAATGTTGTAAGGAACATTGAAACGTTGGTCATCACACTTATGTGGAGTGGAGTTATTTCAGAGAGGAATGCCGCCATTGGAGGGGTAATATTAATATACATACAGTATATATTGTGTTTTCGTTCAAGTGGAAGTGATGGTGTGTGTGGTGATATCTCACTCCATCATCTTCACCCCAAAACAATTCTCAAGTGTATGAAAAATAATTTATAGTCTAGTGTAAAAAAAAACAATCTCCATTGTTCTAATAAAACTGCATGGTAAAGGTAAAAGTCCATCCCTTCCCATATCATTGTTGTAAGTTCACTTGGTGTGGTGTAAGTCGATAGAAGAGCAGGAGCAGCAACCCTGTACTAGTGCCTGCCAGACAAAGGCCCTCATTCAGAGGCGCTCGCAAAATGCGAGCGGTCGCTCTGAATGTGGGCGGCCGCTTGGGTTTTGAAGTGCATCCTCCTGGTTGCTCGCTAAGCTGTGGGTTACCAGCCACAGCATTAGCGACCTACCAGGTTGATGGTCATGATGGTCAAGACCATCGCGATCATTGGGGCTTGCGACGAGACCCTAAGGTTGGGTCTCGGCAACCGCAAGCCCCAAGGAGCTTCCTGCTCTGATCAAGCAGGAAGCTCCCCATTGACATCACTGCTGATGTCAGTGCGGCTGCCCACAAAATGGCAGGCGTTCCTTAAGGAACGCCTCCTTTTGTGAAACCACCCCCCTGCCACACCTACAAAATGGGGCAAGCTGTCGATCAACATCGCAGCCGGCCCTTTTGTAGTGAGCTCCGGAGCGAGAGAATTTCTCTCTCACACCGGGGCTTGCGCACGTGCAGTGCAGACACTGCGTGTGCGCAGGGCCTAAACATCGATCTACTTGCAAGAGCTCAGCGCTTGTGAGTGGGTCTGAATGAGGTCCAAAGTGCTTCAACAGGTGATCAATGAAATAGAAGGTTTGAGAAAGGACACCTGAAACCTAAACAATATTTCACACTGTTAAAGATAAAACATCACCTCTGGCAATAAAGGGAAAATGTACTGCCTTCCTTTGTGAGTGGTGGTCCTGCTACCACTGCTTCATGCCCTAGAATGCCTATTGTGGAAGCGCAAATACAGGGGTTTATGTACTAAGCCTAAGGCTGTCTTTAAAAAATTACAGTTAGGAGCTAATTGGTTGGTACTTTGTGTCTATCCACTTTATCTCTCTCCAATGCTTAGTACAGTATATAGACCCTATAGTCAGGCATATTCTGTAATCTCACCTGAAACACCTTCTCACTTAGAGTCTAGATGTGCAACCATTACAACAGGCAAATAAGTTTACAAAGAGAACACTAAGGGGTAAATTTACTGAGAATCGAGTCTGGGAGAGTTTGCTTTGTTTTCAACTTGATTAGCTTCACCAAAACTCGGGTGATTTGAAGCTCCTGAGACTCTCAAATTTACCAAGAAGTGAGTTTAGCTGAGACTGAGATGTCTGATGGTGAAGGAGAATGAGATTTCTCCCCTGAGTAGCAGGTTTTGCAGGAGATTACTCACCCAAGATTGCAGTGTCTTCTCTCTGCAAAACTCTCCCGGGAAAGCAGCCTACACATATGCGAGAGATATGTGAAGGCTGCTTGTGTTCAAGCCTGTAAAAAAGTGGGATAAAAGTAAGACAAAAATTAGCCACCCCTAAAGGTTAACCAGCCCCGGACTTGCCAGCCAGTCCTGGTTTCTTTCTAAAATTATGGGGAGCAAAATGTGTATGGTTCCACCGTAATTTAGAAACCAACACCAGGCTGCAGGGCCCATCCTGGTTTTAAATATAGGGGGGAAAAATTACATAGGGTACCCTCTATATTTAAACCAGCACTTGACCAAAATGGCCAGGCTGTACTGCCACAGCCCGGATACCCTATTACCAAGGCTCCAGGGCCAAAGCATTATCAGCCCAAGCTGATCAGGCCAAGAAGGGGTCCCCCCAAAAACCCCAGGCTTGGACTGAAGTCCGAGGCTCTTCCCTGCACCCCTGGAGCATTTGGTATGGGGGTAATAAAGTGAAAACTATTGTATTTTACAGTGGGACTGCATATGCCAGCATGCCTGCCCTTTGGCACTTGTGTAACTACAAGTGCCAGCAGACGGGTGGCACCTATATCCCCACTGCAAAATAAAACTGCAAAAATAAAACTGAATCACGATCCAGATGGACCCAGGATCTGTATGTGTTGTGCACAAATACAGATCCCTCGTGAATGCCAGCTGATGGGACTGCACAGGGTTTGCATGTCCCACCAGCCAATCAGTGGCCGCTAACTGTAGAACAGATGCTGATTGGCTACAGCTACTGACAGATCCTACGTGGGAACTGTCAGTACCCGGAGCCAATCAGTGGCAACTCTACAGTTAGCGGCCGCTGATTGGCTGGCGGGATGTGGGAAACCTCGTGACGTCCCGTCAGCTGCCATTCGCAAGGTCTCTTTATGTGTTGCAACACGCATACTGATACCAGGTCTGTGGCTCGGGTAAATCGTTTTGTTTTTTTTGCCAAGTCCCAGGGATGCTGCCGAGACCATTGCCAGAATATAGGTGAGTATGCAATCTTTTTTGCAGGGCCAGTCATTAAGGATTCTACTGGAGAAGAGGACAGAAATATCTGGCAGCAGGTAAGTATGTGTGAGTGAGTAGGGGTATGCAATAAACTTTCACTTGTCACGGTGTGTGTGTTTTGTGTTTATTTAACTTTTTATTTTACAGTGGGGGTACAGGTGCTGCCCATCTGCTGGCACTTGTACTTCCAGAAGTGCCAAAGGGCAGGCATGCTGGCGCCTGTAGTCTAACTGTAAAATACAATAGTTCCATTCTACTTTTCACTTTATTACCTCCATACCCTATGCTCCAGGGGTGCGGAGTAGAGCCACAGGCTTTAGTCCAAGCCTGTGGTTACAGGAAGGGACCCCTTCTTGTGGGGGACTCCACTTCTCCTGAGATTCCTGGCTTGGCATGACCGGCTTGGGCTGATAATGCTTTGGCCCTGGAGCACCGGTGAAAGCGTCTCCGGGCTGTGGCATTACAGCCTGGCCATTTTGGGTCCGGTGCTGGTTTTAAATATAGGGGGTAACCTACGCAATTATTTTCCACCTATATTTAAAACCAGGACTGGCCTTGCAGCCTGGTGTTGGTTTCTAAATTACGGTGGAACCCTACACATTTTGTTCCCTTTCATTTTAGAAACCAGGACTGGCTGGCAAGTCCGGGGCTGGTTAATCTTTTTTGGGGGGGACCCTATGTAATTTTTTTTTACTTTTAACCTTTTCTTTTCTATTTACAGGCAGAAACATACATGGATCACAGAGATCTGTGTATGTTTCTGCCAAACTCGCAGATCACAGGCAGGTGTATTTATTTCACAAGTTTTTACAGGAGAGTTTTCACATCTCATTAGAGTTTAGAAACGCTCTGCTTGGTAAATTCCCGAATCCTTTCTTCGCTAGTAAAAAGGTTCTCGAGTTTTGCCAATGGTGAATTGAAGAGAGTTTGCTAACTCTCCAGCATTTTCCCATAGTGAAGGAGATCTCTCTCCCGAGTTTAACATTAGTAAATTTGAGAGTGGGAAAAAATGTCCAAACTCTCCAGAGTTTGCAAACTCTCCCAAACTCTCACTTTAGTAAATTTACCCCTAAGGCTGTAGAAAAAACTGTGGCCCTGATTAAGAGCTGTTCACTCTGACAGAGCGCTCGCTTTGAATCAGGGCCGGGCTATTTTTTTTTGGCTTCCTGGCCGCTCGCATAGCTGTGGGTGACCACCCACAGCTATAGCGAGCAGCCAGGAAGATGGTAGCGATGGTCAAGACCATCGCGACCATTGGGCTTGCGACGAGACCCTTGTCGTAGGGTCTCATTTCCGCAAGCCCCAGAGAGATTTTGGCTCTAACAGAGCTGAAATCTCTCCCACAGACATCACTCGTGATGTCAGTGGGGCCGGCCCCAGACGGAGGCGTTCACATGGGAATGCCTCCGTTTGGGCAGCCACTACCCTGGCCCGCCCACCAAAGGGGGCGTGCTGTCAATCAACATTGACAGCACCCCCCTTTGTTGCGAGACCCAGAGCGATGGAGTGCCCGTCGCTATCCGTGTCTCGCACATGTGCACTTCAGAGCCGGCTCCGTCGAGCACATGCGCACTGGCCCACCATCAACCCGGTTGCGAGCACACAGTGCTTGCAACCAGGTCTGAATCAGGCCCTGTGTTCACAAACTTCACAGATCACTAAGGAGAGTCAAATGGTGGCCACAGGTGCTATGTGTGAGTCTGCTATTTCTGACACCATAATCCTACAGAACCACAGGTGTATTCCATAGTGTTTTTGGACCACTATCAGGGGAAAGTGACCATGACAAGGCGTCGGTCTTCGGAAGGCAAGACCCTTGACATTCCACACTCCATGACTGAACCTGCATAGTGTTCCTATGGGCCACTAAATGTGACAACTTGGAAAAACCACATCCAGCAGGTTACATTTTTGGCCACAGCCGATGTACAAAAATCACTGTACCCTCCTGGTCCCAGCACGCTGATGCTAACCATACTTCCACACAGCCACCAACTGGCTGACTTTTTCAGCATCAGGAGCCTTGAACATTGTTCTCAGGAGAACTTTAAGCCAAGATCTCAGGTGCTGACTATTACAGTACCAGCCTGTTAATCTCAGCAAGCTGTAAGACCTTTACCAGACCTCCCAAACACCCTACACCCAGGTAACCAGGTGGTGAGTATGTCCCAACTCACTCTGCACCTGAAAACCATCCTGGGAAACCTACTCGGTTGTGGCTTCGTAACCCTCCTGCCACACACAGAAATGGTCAAATAACATGAAACAGACTGTAAAACCTCAGGATCCATTATACTACTGACAATTTCAGTTTATACTGTGCTGAAAAAGTCTTTAGGTTGTTCACACTACATACTGTATAAGCTTAGTCTGCCTTCACCAGAAAACAGTAAGGTCACATAGTTCAGAGTCTATGCTTGGCCATGCAAGATAAATGAACATCAGACCATACCAGACAGGAACAGTTCCAGGCTGTGCTTGACTATAAGTTCACACCAGGCTGAGTAGAGACAAGTTTATACCACACTTGGCCAGTACAAGTTTAGACAGTGCTGTAAAGAAACAGGATCAAGGCATGTTGGGCAGAGACAGCCTGGAGCCATTCTGGGCAGACATGTTCATGCCACGCTTAGGTGATCCTGGGTTGAGATAAGTTTAGGCCATCATAGCTGAGACAAATCTAGACAATGTTGGGTAGAGACAAGATCAAAACTCTGCAAATGTCATGCTTATTATTCAGTGTCATGTTCACTGAGGTTGAAAAAGGTTTCTGTGAAATATTAACCTTTCCTATTCAAGAACTGTCTCCGTTGTCTCTCCTCATCTTTGTCCTGCAAAGCTGATTCTCATTTAACCAGAATGTAAAAATAATTTAAATGCACTGACAGTCATCACATATCCTAGATCTGAAACCAAATATAGCAATCAAAACAAAATAACACTATTGCACATTAGTCAGGAAAATTAAGGTACGAACAAGGCATTGAAAGAATTACAACTGTTTGGAATCTCTTATAACTGTTCCCAAAAATGGAACTGAGCTGCCTTAAACTAAGTTAAAGTATCTAATGTGTACCTTTTCATTCTAATATGGTTTGCAGTTAAACATGAAATGTACTTGTTTTGACATCTCTGGCATTTCATTTTCCAAGATTCCTGAAGCTCTCGACTGTCCAGTCTCAAAGAATTCAAAAGCAGAAAGAAACAGGGATGTTATTATTCCACATTGACAGGTGGGTTCTGAAGACTCAGGTTTTTCATGTACAGGGATTTGCCCAAGATGACACAGATTGAGTGTAAGTGGCTAAGACTGGGATCAAACCCAACTCTATTTATTCAAGATCAACACATTAACCACAATGCCACACCTTCTCGCGCTTCTCCACATATCTTCACCAGCCCGCATTAAATGCTGGCCTCTTGCCCAGTCCCCAATACATGGAAATACAGTGGAAGGATTTATTTTCCAGACCAATGTGTTTCTCTTTATTTTGGTCCAGTAACAGCTGAGGTAACACACTGAGCATTCACTGTTAGTCCTAAATATATCATTGACCAGGTAGAGTAATAAATATTTATGACCATACTGTACCTTATGCTTCCCATCTGTCAAACTGTACAATATGCATTAAAGTGAGACTACTGTATCTCCAAAAGGCTAATTTAAAAAATACAATAAAACTAACTGATGGCCATTAAAACATTTAAAAATTCATATATTCTTGACTAAATAGAGATGAGCGGCACTGGTTCCCTGAGAACCAGACCCACCCGAACTTCGCGATCCGGGCAGGAATCCAACTCCAGCTCAGGTTTTCCTGCCTGCCTCAGATCCCAAAGGAGGCAAAATGTCATCATCCCGTTGTCGGAATTCTCACGGGTTTTGGATACTATTAAGGCACCCGGTCATCGGCGCCATTTCACTATATCTGTGGTGAGTGAAGTGAACAGATGTGGTTGTTTTGCTGTGTCACTGCCGGTCAGACCACAGTGTAATATTCATACATGTATTGTGACACTAAAAGTCATAGCACAGTGTAATATTTATACACGTACTGTGACACTGTAAGTGTAAATGTAGTGTAATATACACGTATTGTGACACTGTAAGTGAAAATTAAGTGTAATATTCAACACGTATTTTGACACTGTAAGTGGTAGCGCAGTGTATTCATAAAAAATATTGTGACACTGTAAGTGGTAGCGCTGTGTTTTATTCATAAAAAATATAGTGATACTATAAGTGGAAACGCATTGTAATATTTAACACGTATTGTGACACTTTAAGGGATAGCTTAGTGAATTAAAAACAAATATTGTGGCACTGTAATATTCAACATGTATTATGACACTGTATGTGGTAGCGCAGTGTATTCATAAAAAATATTGTGACACTGTAAGTGGTAGCGCAGTGTGTTATTCATAAAAAATATTGTGACATTGTAAGTGGAAATGCAGTGTATTTCTTAAAAGTCTTAAAATGCATTGTTCTTGTTTGTTTCAACAACACAAACACAAAGACAGTAAACAGACAACATGCAGATATACTGTGATGTACAGTATACACTCTGTGACTGATCAGGTCACACCAGCCTCATTCACTTATGAGACAGAGGATTTTTTACATGGGTTTGCATCTCCCCATGTTTTCACAATGCTAAAACCATCAACTACACTTTCCAAGCATGTTTATGACTATTAACTCTCTGTATCCCACTTCTTACACCACTTTAATGTTCCAGGTAGAACGAAATAAGGTTCTTGGATACAGAAGGTTAATTAAGCCACAAATACCAGTATCTTGAAAAAAAGATGCACTTTATTACAACAAATAACAAGATACAAAAGAATAATAATTACTTAGCTTCGGAATATAAAATGGTTACACGATCCAGGAGCCTTGGTCTCTGAGAATATAGCTGGAACAAACAATTTCCTGGCCACCAGCTGCAGACTGATCCAACTAACTTTTATTAATATGGGCATAAACCTACTTGAAACTACTCTATTGGTTAACTACTGATAAGAACTTTCTAAAACTTAACGCAGGTGTACATCGCAAAAGACAACGCCTAAAGGATTTATGGCTTGTCTGCTTTCCACATTCCTGTACCACTTCATGTCTGATACCCACATAATAACCATGAATGAAAATGGCTGTCAGTAGCCCTTTTGCTCTCCCAATACAGTTTGTTAAACTGTGCATGTCCTGTTTACTATATACCACATAAGGGAGGGTGGAAGGGCCCAAGGACAATTCCATCTTACACCTCTTTTCTTTGCATTATGTGCTGCCTGACATTCTTAATTTTATAGTTTATTAAACTGCCAACCTGTCTGCCACTGCAGTGCCACTCCATGCCATGTTGGAATCTGAACTGCGCATGTTAGTGCCGCCCACTGCTGTCACTTAGTTTAGTCAGCCAGCTAGCTTGATGCAACCTTTTGGCCTAAACTGGATGAAATCAATATTGTGAGTTGTTAGGTGGTCAAAATTGTCTGGAAATGACTGGAAATAAATGTTATTGAGGTTAATAATACTGTAGGAACAAAAACAGGCTCAAATTACTGTATGTGATTTCAGCTTTTTATAATTTTTTTGAAAAAATACAGATCCAAAACCAAAACACAGAAGGGTAGTTTTGTAAAACCAAAACCATATCCAAAACCTTGAAGGAGATGCAGATCCAAAACCAAAACACAGGGGTCAGCTCACATCTCTATAAATAATACACATGTAATAAAGAAGCAAGAGGCATTGTGCTAAATTAATTCTTGATTCAGAGACAGTCAAAATGCTGATTTTTTTTTTACTGCGTAAATGTCAGACTGTACATGTGCCGCAATGATGCTCCCTTTGAAGATTTATTTGCAAAGTGAATGACAGGCAGGGACCATTTGTGGGCAGCAATAGGGGTGGTTGGTGACTCAAATGCAGATGTGTTGTGACCATTTTCAGGTCATGTCTCAACCTGCTACTGTGATCCCATATGAAGTTTTGATGGCTCCTGGATCTCTTTTCTGATGCCATTCTGTGCGGCCATAGTGTTACACAGAAGTCCATTGATCATCTGATGTGTGTCCAATGGTTGTGTCTGTGTACACTATCATCAGATCTGCAATGCCACCAGTGGGTGTTTCAATTCAAATTCTAGTGGTTGTGACATTGGCATATTTTCCCACACATACTGCGTATAGGGTCACAGCTGCAACAGCATTTGCGTCCATCTCTGAATCAGATCTTGGTCCAGAATTCAGTTTGTTGCATTCCTATACTGAAAACTACCTTCCATATGTCTGAAATAGGGTAGGAGATGTTAGTATGTGCATGCAAGCAAAAATCTTCATTGACCTGTGTAATTACTTTGCAGTCTCCTAATTAAGAGAAGTACTTTGCATGAATTGGTACATTTAAATTGGACTTTTCACAGAAAGAATGAAATTTGCTACTTATATTTTGTGATATATCTGACCCTCATTAGTCATGAACATACCATCCAACGATCCGATTTGAGGACAATGTTCCACTGTCACAATCTGGACTGCATTGTTCTGATTGTACAACTTTTGGGTGGTATATCTCATGTGCCTCTGCCCTGCATAGCAAAGCAGCGGAGAACAGGTGCGAGGAAGTGATTGGAAAGGGTGATTGTAGGAGTTCAAAGTAGGATAAGGGGCAGCCTAGCACCAACTTTGTGACACGAGCACAAATCTTCCATTTTGTCCTGATCCTCTAATATGAAATGTTTATTGGTACGAATAAGTTATACATTGGATGCCACCAGTCTCAATGCTGACGCTGGAATCCCGACAAGGGAGTTAAGATAGGCATCGAAATACTGACACCTATTTTAATCCTGACAACGGAATCCAGGAGGACACGTGCCTGAAGGAAGGTAAGCCAAGAAACCCTTAGTGTTAGCCGCAGGGAGGAGGTTAGCTTTAGGTAAGTTAGCGGGGTTAGCTTTAGGTTTTGGGGGGAAGTTAAGGTTAGGCACCCCTAGGGAGGAGGGCTAGGGTCATGAACCACTGGGGGATTAGGGTCAGGCACTATGGGGGGAAGGTTAGGCTTAGGCACAAATGGGGGGGTTGGGGACAGGGTGTTGGGTGGGAAGTGTTAGGGATAGGCTACAAGAAGGAAGGGTTAGGGGGAGAAGGCTGAGGGTAAGTACATTTACCCCGACCCTTGTCGGGATACTAACCATCGGGATGCCACTGTCAGTATTGTAACAGGAGGCATCCCGAAAGCCAGCAATGCATACCCATTCCATATACATGTGTCACTAACCTACAGCATGATTATGATTGAGTATTATATCAGTAGATTTTAACCTATAAAAGTTAATTCCCATGTAATGTACACCTGGAAAGTTGAAAAAGTGCAAATGGCAACCAATTGAAGAACCATGTCATTGTGTGATTCCACTGTCCACTACCAACTGGGAAAGATCATAATAAATAGAGATGTGCACCAACCCCCCTGTTTTGGTTTTGGATTTGTATTAACTTTGTGTTTTGGTTTTACCAAAACCCACATTGCAAGTTTTGGTTTTGGTTTAATATATTAAAACAGCTAAAATTCCATAATGTGTCCTTATTTTTGTTCCTATAGTATTATTAACCTCAATAACATTAATTTCCACTCATTTCCAGTCATTTTTGACCATCTTACAGCTCACAATATTGTTTTTGTGCAGTTTAGGATAAAATGTTGCACCGAGCTAGCTGGCTGACTAAGCTATGTGACAGCAGTGGGTAGCACAAACATGGCAGTTCAACTTCCTACATGGCACATTTAGGAAACAGAGTGGCACTGTAGTGGCAGACAGGATGCCAGTTTAATAAACTATAAAAATGTTTGTCTACACAAAAAGACAGTCAGCAATGCCGTAAACAGAACATAATGCAAAGAAAAGAAGTGTAAGATGGAATTGTCATTGGGCCCTCCCACCCACCCTTATTTTGTATATATTAAACAGGTCATGAACAGTTTACAAACCAGTCACTTCAGCGACAGGGCCTACCACTTTTGGCTGAAGTGATTAGTTTGTTTGGACCCTCACAAAACAAGCAAAAAGTACCAATGGTCAGCTGATATTGCTGGTAATCATCTCTATGTACAAACTGACACTAAAGATGCAAGATGTTGTCACCATTATCATACTCATCCTCATCAATGTGTACATCATCTTCACACAATATTAATTCATCCCCGCTGGAATCCACTACTACGGGGGCCTTTGGACTTTGACATAATTGCCGGTTAAGGTCTTCCACTTTGAATTTGCAGTTCATTTTGATGAACATCAATTTTTCCACATTTTGAGGATGTAGCCTCCTATGCCGATCGCTGACAAGGTTCCCGGCTGTGCTGAAGAGGCTTTCAGTGGCTCGGATCTCCCACATGTTCAGGGTCCAGGATGGAGTAAGTGTGGTAGTTTTTTTTCATTTAAGCACTGTTTGTACACTGTGTGGCTTTATGTTGTCCTGAGGAAGGGGACTTGATCCCCAAAATGTTGACCTAATAAACACCCTATTGTAGTGTTCACAGCTGTTATTAGTCTTTAACTGCCGCCTCTCTTTCTGTGGTATCGGGCACCAGAACCAGGTACACTGATTGCAGACCAGAGTGCCAGGGCAGATTTTGTGTGTTTGCATGTGTGTATTCAAATGAGCACACAATTCTGTGAATTAGCAGCTCCACCATTTTGTGAGTGACAGCAATCTCACTCTTTGAGAGTGCTGATTCTGCAATTGACCACAGGGTGTGATGGCATACCATATCTGTATTGTGCAAGGAACACGTCCATTAAGGCATCAGCCTTAATGATCAGAATTTCATTGTTTTTTTGAGTAGGTTTTGTGAAAATTCAGATCATGTCTAAGAAGCCTCAATGGAACATGTGAACTGTAAGGTTTTTTGTCTATGGAATTTCATTGCTTTTTTAAAATGTATTAACTATCAGGTCTTGGGGGAGCAACCTGGCCACCTGCATGGGAGAAGCTCAACAAAACAGTACACTAGGTCAGTTGGAGGAGGGGCCGGCACACAGTAGGTGTTTTGTGGGTGCAGAGTGAGAGACTGCTGAGGGGTTGGGCTGCAGGTGTTAGGGGCAGTGGCAGCAGTGGGGGTGTGGAGCAGTGGCAGCAGTGGGGCAGTGCAGAGAGGCATCAGCAGGCAACAGAGGGCTCACCGGTGCTGGGCATGCATTTAAGAAAATAAAATCAATAAGACACAGATGGATGGATGTATCAGTGAGATTCATCTATGCATCTATGTTAAAAATTGAATATGTGTAAAATAAAAAAGGTCATGGTCCTTACCACATCCCCACCCAAAGCACATGCAGCCCTGAGCTTTTCACTTCTGGTCCTGGTTGTGAAAATACAGGGGACTAAAAGCATAGGCTTTTCAGAGCCAGTCCTGGTTGTCAAAATACAGGGGACAAGACTTATGGGTCCCCTGTATTTAGCACAACCAGCACTTGGCTCAGCTGAGCCGGTCCTAGTTTTGGAAATACAGGGGACAAAAAGCATAGGGGTCCCTTGTATTTTCCATAACCAGTACCAAGCTCTTTCTAGTGGGTGGAAAATGCCACAGCCAGGGGAACCCTTTCACTGGGGCTCCCAGCCAACCCATTTACCCTGACCACTAGTTATCCCAGGCTGGGGATCCCTGGGGAGTTAGGGACCCCCCCAATAAAGTTGTCCCCCTCCTCAGAGCACCCCAGGCCCCGGCTGATTGCCCGGGCTATCCCCAGCACCCCTGGCCAGTGGGTGTCGGGTTAATTATGTAAAGTGTGGTGCATATGAAAATATAAATATTGTCTTTTGCTGTGGAACAACAGTTCCCAGCAAGCCTCCCCTGCATGCTGGTACTTGGAGAACCACAAGTGTCAGCATGCGGGGCATTACGAGCTTGCTGGTACTTTTAGTTCCACAGCAAAAGCAATATTAAAATAAACGCAAAACACACCGTAGAAAAGTACAATTTTATTAAAACATACATGCACACACACATGTACTCACACAGGCGCACACTATCATATACTGGAGAGGTGGGGACTCCACCACTAAAGGAGTCCCCCTCTCTCGGGCACCTCAGGCCTGGGCTGATAGCCTGGGGCTATCCACAACATCCCTGCAGTGGTGGGTGCCAAGTTGACTATGAAAAGTGACCTCACCCTCCCCATAAAGCACCACCAGCCATGAGCTTTTTACTGGCAGTCCTGGTGGTAAATAATACAGAGGAGAAAAAGTGTAGGGGTCCCCCATACTTAGCACAACTAGGATGGGCTTTTTAGAGACAGTCCTGGTTGTCAAAATTCAGGGGTCAAAAGACATAGGGGTCCCCTGTATTTATTGCATCCAGCACTAGGCTCTGAGCCAGTCTTGGTTTTGGAAATACAGGTGAAAAAATTTAGTAGAGTTCCCCTGTTTTTACCAAAACCAACACCAGACCCTTTCTAGCATGGGGATGGGGTAATGCCACAGCCAGGGGAGCCATTTCACCAGGTCCCTCAGCCAAAGCATTACCCCTGACCACTAGTCAGCCCGCTCCAGGTCAGCCAAGGCTTAGGCTTATAGCTGAGCAGTGGGTGCTGGGTTGATTGTGTAAGTGTGGTGTTATATACAGTATTTTGTAGGTGGACCACAGGTCCCAGCAAGCATTACCTACATGTTGGTACTTGGAGAACTACAAGTACCAGCATGCAGGGCAAAATATTAACCTCTCCATGGCTTCTGCTGTCCTCTTCACCTATTGGGCAGCAGCCTTTAAGCTCTTTTACATGGCCACCACTCACTAGGACTTCCAATGTCTTCTTTCTTTAGGGGCTTATCACTGCTCCATCCTGGCCATTGGCCTACCATGCCCACTACTTGCACTGGCTTATATAACCCAGCCGAGGGGGCAGGGCCATGATGTCATGAGCAGTGATTGGCTCTGAGCAGCCATCTCCGAATTCCAAAAATTGTGCTAAGATGCCATTTTTGAAATGGGCTCAGCTGCCGAAATCTGCAGAATGGCTGCCCACCTCCCCAGGGCTTCTGGTGTCCTCTTCACCTAGTGGGAGGCAGCCTTTAAGCTCTTTTACATGGCCACCGCCCACTAGGACTTTCAGCATCTTCTTTCTTCAGGAGTTCATCACTGCTACCTCCCGGCCGTCGGACTGCCATGCTGCCTCCTTGCGAGGGCTTATATAAGCCAGCTGAGGGGGCAGGGCGAAGACATCATCATCATTTTAGTGATAGGGGCTCCCACATGTTTGTTGCCCAGGAGCCCCCATAGACCTTAATCCGGCACTGACTGGCACAATAGCATGCACCAGTGCACAATACTCCTCAAAACTGAATCTCACATTATGTCCAGTTTCGATCTTTCCAGAGGCACACTCGGCTGGCTCTTCCTCTGTCAAACACCAGATTCCAAACAAAATACTCCCCATCACTACAATGTTCTTTACTACACACACATATATATATAGATTGTAAGCTTGCGAGCAGGGCCTTCCTACCTATTTATCTGTCTGTTATTACCCAGTTTTGTTCTATTAATGTTTACAATTGTAAAGCGCAACGGAATATGCTGCGCTATATAAGAAACTGTTAATAATAATAATAATATATATATACTGTATATATTGATGAAAATATGGTGCCAGATATATCCAGTTGAAGAAGTCTAGATACCAGACGAAACGCATTGGTTCTATACAACTTTGCCATTCTGGAACTTCCAAAACCAAGATAAGCTCGTTTTTTGCTGCTTTAATTTTACTTGTCTATCCATTTGTTTTTATTTATATGTTTTATATTTACTTTTATGTATTGTACTCTATATGTGCATTTTACTGTGCAAACCATTATTGCACAGTCACTTTCTTACCCACTAAATAAATTGTGTTTTTTATATCTATATATTTATAGTGCATCTCTGTGGTTTTTATATATACTCACTTATCTTGCCTAAAAAAAGATAAGAGAACCTGCGCTTCAATATAGCGGATGCTGCACTTCAATCCTCCGAGGTGGTCATACAACATCTCAAAAACACAAATATAAACAACAATAATGTGGACAATCAGTGCAACCTTCTAGAGTAGGGGAACTAACCCAATGTGACTGGAAAAAGGTCCAAGGTGAATTCATAAGTTCACTGAACAATTGAAAAGTCTTTCTTCTTCTATTTTCAGATGGGAATAATTTTTCCAACAGGTAAGGTCCTCATGAGTAACATGCAAATAAAAAGAAAATCGCAATATAGCGTAATACGATTTTTAATCACATAACATGGATAACTACAGTAAAAATATACAAAAATCATAATCCTCCACCAACAATAAAGCAGCGTACCAGAGATGGTGGTGTATGATGCACACCCAGTCACATATAGGCCAATAACCTCCAAAGTCTCCCGGGAAAAACCTGGAACGGCAGCTCCCGGAAATGCACTCCTCGCCTGGATGGAAAAGATCCCCTGGTGCTGTATTCCCGTCCCAAATGCGTTTCAACTCCTTTAGAGTTTTTTTCAAGGTATATACAGTTGGTGGTTTTTCAGTCTTTAAATACCCCTCACAAACCTCTGATAGGTGGATTGAGGGGGGAGAGGCCTAATCGATTTATCAGTAACAACATATAAAAACAATCTCAGTCAATATAAACAAATCTCAGTCAATATAAACAAATCTCAATGACTCCAATAGATATAGAAATTAATAAACAATACTGAAACTAGTGTTTTCACTCCTGGAATACATATTCTGCAATAAAAGGTCACTTCCTGTTAACCTCATTACCAAAAGTCTGGTCTAAGAACCTCCGGTGATTTCATCCACCGAGGTATTTTAAATCACGGTCTCCCATATAATGTACTTCGTCTAATGTAGGAGCTCACATCAGCTGGGGCATCCTCCAAACCGCAATGTCCCATGCTGAAATCTCCTTGACTGGAAGTAGTGCTCTCGCACTTTGGGTTCCAACATGGAGATGTGGAACGCATCTCTCATGTGTAACAGAGACTGGAAAGCGTGCTCCACAAACTTCCAGTAAGGAGGTGTGGAACGCATCACTTCCTGTGTAAACAAACCAGCGTAATTTTGTATCTAAAAGCCTTAAATAGAACTTAAAATTGGAAAAGACAATAAAAACATATAAAATACCAATGCTTATAAATCACATTAAAATAACAATAAAATATATCCATAATAAAACTTATTTTTAAAAGACAAGGGGTGAGTTGGGGTTAGAGACACCATTTAAGTTTGAAATCAACATTTAGACCTTTTGGTACTAAAGTGCCAAGTTCATAAATAAATTTAATCTCTAATTGTGCCAGAGAGGTGTCTACATCTCTTTTCTCCAATGTCCTTCCACCTGTTGGATCCCTATTACTAATTTCAGAATCTTTGATGGAGCATTGGTGGATTTCTTTGAAATGTTTAGAAAGGGAATGGTTTTTATATCCATTTTTAATATTTCTTAAGTGCTCAACCAATCTTACTCTTAAGGGTCTGGATGTCCGGCCTACATATTGAAGGCTGCAACTGCACTCTACTAGATATACACAATTTTTATTATTACATTTGATGAAATCTCTAATATCATATTGTAATTTTCTCGACTAGGCAATATAATTCTCTACCTAACTAGGTTGATTCTGATGGTTTCTACACATGATACACACTTCACACCTGTGGAAACCTTTGGTTTTCACTCTCCCTTTTCTTTTCCTAGGTACTGCTCCTTTTACTAATCTATTCTTTAAATTAGGAGATCTTCTGTAAATAAATGTAGGATTTGTCGGGACAATGGTTCTAAGTATTGGGTCCTCCTCCAGGAGGTGCCAATGCTTTTTTATAATTTTCTTCACTTGTTTATGTTGTCCATTGAAGGTGGTTATAAATGGGAGAGTGATTTCCTTTTTCACTTTTTCTTTAGTAACCCGTAAATCATCCATATTGATATTTGATATTTCTACTATTGCTGGATCAATGTCAGTGATTTCATATCCCTTTGCTAAAAATGTCTGTTTAAAATCTCCTGCCTGTTCTTTAAAAACTTGGATATCTGTGCAATTCCGTTTTATCCATCTGTCCTTTCAGAATATTATTTAGCCATAAGGGATGGTGGTTACTATCAGTGCTTATATAGGAATTGCTATCAGTAGGCTTACATTAATTCTTTGTATGTAAAATGTTATCTTGTATATACAGGACCAAATCTAAAAAACATATTTCCTTCATACTAGAATTAAAAGTTAACTCAATGTAAAAAGAATTTAGATTCAATTCAGAACAGAACACTCCCAGACTTTAATGGTCCCATTCCCAGATAAATTAAATGTCATCAATAAAACAATACCACTTAAAATATTATGAATAAACCTTTTGTTATAAAATGCTCCTCTCACCATCCCATAAAAAGGTTAGAATACACAGGCTTGGCCTGCCACCTTAGCCTGCACCTTAAGCATGCCATCTGAAGCATGGAGTTAGAACCGGAGTTGATTTTTAATACCAACTTTCATCTCTTTTCCAGGTAAACTAATGCCATCTTCCATATCTGATGCCTTTGATTGCAAGAATAGTCTGTATTAAAAGTTTGCTTTCCAACTGTGAGGCTGCATCTTCCCCCATCATTAATTAGCTTGTTGAACAAACTGCTCAAACATTCCCTCCCACTATACCAGCTGACCTAGCTTTTCCTGCAAAAGGAACTCATTTGAAAGCCTGCACACACAGGCTCGGCCTGCCACCTTAGTCTGCACCTTAAGCATGCCATCTGAAGCACGGAGTTAGACCCGGAGTTCAAACTGGATTTGGAATTTTGACTACTTTCTAACCTAAATTTAAACCATCTCACAAACACAGCAGCACAGGCATGCTGCCACTCGACCTTCATTTACACTCCCCTGAGACTGGGTTCAGCTGCTGTCTCATGCTGCAGCCAAATCGAACTCCACAAACTGCTGGATGTGACAAGACTACACACTCGTGTGAAGGAGACGCTACAGCTTTTTGCAGAACACTTTTTATTTTTTAATTTCTGATTAAGTTTAACATGGTTTTAACTTAAAATACAGTCACCATTTATTCTCTTTTAATATTTTCTCCACCTGGACGTTATACTTCCACTACTTATACACTCTGCCAGATGTAACCTACGCAGTGTGCCCCAGATGGCTGCCTTGGATGGTTCTTTCTTGGGCAGGATGAACAAACATGTGGATCTATTCATTCAGTGCATTTCATATTTCAAATATTTCAGTCACCCAGAAATCTCATGCCCGAACTGCAGCACTGTTTGCTGTATTTACTATTACTTGCGCTGTAAAATGTACTTCCACTGTATGATATACTGGTGTGCTATACATCCACTAAAGTTCATCCTCCATGGGCAGGATGTACTTTATGTGGATCTATTCACACAAGGTATATCATTCTGCCACACATGTGTCAGATTTCCCATATATGCCTTGGCTTCTTGTATGGCTTATCTCCCACAGTGCCAGCTTCATAGTGCACCCACCATGGCTGCCTCACCTGGTACACTCATGGATGAGATAAAAAATACATGGACCTGACTATTATGGTGGGACCTTACTCCTAGCATCAGGACACTGCAACCACACCCATTTTGTGTTTTCTAGGCGTAACTTATTCCACCCAGGGTAATCCTACATAGTGCGCCCAAGATGGCTGCCTCTTTTGGTACCTTTTGTAGATGGAATATTTAACCCATAGAAGTTATTTCCAAAAATGTCTGCACCAACCCTGCAATATGCTTATTGTGCTCTCTAGGTTTTGGTTGATTTTAATTATCTGTATGGTTTTCTACTTATTTTTTGCAACACCAAATCCTTGTACAATGTACAATGTTTTCTGATTTGAGTCCTATGGGAGAAAAGCGCTATATAAATAAAATTATTATTATTATAATATGCAGGGGAAAATTAGTTCCCATGGCTGTTCCCCTTCATTGTTAGTAAAATGTGTCATTATACCAAAAATATTATTCTCTAAAATAAACTTAATACCTTCACAATTGAAATTAATTGTACACAATTGTATCTCACTTTTCATATGGAAGAATTTAACAGCCTCTATTCCAAAGGAATGGTCAATAATGGTATACAGCTAACTCACATCTGCTGCAACTAGTATATAATTATCATTCCATTTAACTTCTATCAATTTATTTAAAACATCAGTGGTATCTTTCAGATAAGATTTGATCTTCAAAATCTCTGGTTGTAGGTGATGATCAATAAAGTGAGACAAGTTGGAAGTGGCAGAGTCTGTGCCTGCCACAATGGGATGTCCTGGGGGATTAATGCTATCTTTATGAACTTTAGGGAGGATATAAAATATTGGGGTAGTGCATTTTTCAAAAGACTATTTTCTTCCTTTGTCAGAACATAATTGCTTAAATTTAAAACTTTGGTTTCTTTAAGTTCCTCATATACAGACATGGGAATATTATTTTCTGAACAGGTCTCAATTACTCTGTTCTCTTTTCCTTCCCTCTACATCCCCTTTTTCTTTTTTACTTTTTCATAACTAAAAACTTATTTTTTTTCCATTTCTGACTCCTTCCTAAAAAAATCTTCTTTACTCAAAGTATCAAATCTATTCCGTGTAGGTATAGAATAGTTGGGTCTCAAAAGATCCTTGGCATACCATTCATCCTTCACATAAAACTTATCTTTTCCCTGGCTAAAATGGTACCTATTGTAATAACCTTTATCTCTAAAGTTTTCTCTCCTTTGTGTTGTCTCATACCAGGAATCCAACTTACTAGTGGGAGTTTTGTATCTATCATTCCTCCATCTTGTTTTAGGTCTCATCCACCTTCTTTCACCAAGGTAAGAGTTAATTATCCCCCTGGTTTTCTCCCCTCTCTGGTCCCTGTTGTATTTGGAGTATTTCCTTGAGCTTCTTAATCTATAATTTTCTATCTCGTTACAACTACAAGGGGAGTCAACTTCATTGCATAAACTGTGAGTATCAATTGGGGTCCTAAATGTATCTTTTTTATTATCATGGAACACAATCTCTGATTGGTCTACTGATCCCTCTTCTCTCTCAATTTTATCCCTCATGAATTTTCATTTTTTTCTCAAAATTATTTCTTTTTAACAATTCTAAATTCCATATTTCTTTCCATATTTTGACAATCTTTTAATTCTCTAAAAGGTTCAATGAGGGCGGTTAGACTACCAATCTGTTCTTTTAGGGTGATTAATTCTTTCCTTCTTTCCTGACAAATAAGTCCATAAGATAAAAGGAGCAGTCATCTAAGATCTTATTCCATTTATTAAGAAAGTCACTTTTTCATATTTGGAAGAAGATTTGTTAATTTTTAATCCTCTTGGGATCAATTGTTCAGCTATATATTTTTCCATGGTAACAGTTTCCCACCACACATGGCTTTCATTAGATAAGATATTTTCTAATTTCTTTAACATCTGGTTCAAGTCTTCTTCAGATAAATCATCCTGATTTATTTCTTTAATGGTATCTTCTTTACTACTAAAAACAGAATTAATTAGAAGTTTCCTCTGATCCCTATATCCTAGCATGATGCCTCAAGATTCACACGAATGACAAAATAACAATCTAAAAAAAAATAAAGCGGATTCTGCACTTCAATCCACCGAGGTGGTCATACAACACCTCAAAAACACAAACATAAACAACAATTATGTGGACAATCGGCGCCACCTTCTAGAATAGGGGTATTAATCCAATGTGATTGGAAAATAGTCCAAGGTGAATTCACAAGTTCGCTGAATAATGTAAAAGTCTTTCTTCTTCTACTTTCAGATGGGAATAATTTTTCCAACAGGCAAGGTCCTCGTGAGTAACATGCAAAGAAAAAGAAAATCACAATATAGCGTAATACGATTTTTAATCACATAACATGGATAACTACAGTAAAAATATACAAAAATCTAGGCACTTCCGGTAGATGTGGCTCCGGTGCACTACCGGTGATGTCATCTCCAGTGACTGTCACTAGATCCAAGTTAGAGAAAGGACCTCTGACATCAAAACCATGTGACCGCTATGTCAGGGCCAGTCCGTTACTAGTGTTACTATACACGTGGGCATAAAGGGGGAATATAAACCTGTGGCAAGCAAAGTGAGCCACCGTGCGTGAAGTGTGGCGAGAGGACACATTTGACCCATTCTGAAACTTGCCACTCCCCTTTTGTCACAGGTCACGTGGTTGTGACATCACAGGTCCTTTACAGCACCTAGTTCTAGACATAACCATGCTAAGGATGGAGATGCAGCCTCAGAAGGTGGGCAAAGTGGAGGTCCACAAGAGAGGAACTAAGTATAGGAGATTTGTTTCTAGGGGACTTTGCATAGAACAGAGGGCCTGATTCAGGGTTGGGGCACCGAGAGGGGGGGTACAAATTACCTGGGCCCGGGTTTGCTGCAGGGACCCAGTAGGGGCCCGGGTCCGGCACCGCTCCCACTCCCTCTTAAGTCACAGCAGCCCAGCACACTCTGCTGTTTGCTGGGCTGCACTGGGAGATTACTTGTGGCTGCTAAAGTAGCAGCCGGGGCAGACTCCTATGCCTATGGGGGGAGTGATCACGCTGATTGCGCACCCCATTGGCTGTGCACCGGGCTGAAGGGCACACAGCACCCCCCTCCCCAGTGTGCAGCATTGCTTTGCGGCACTGACATTTTTTTCTATGGGGGTGTATCCATGCCCCCTGTGATTAGGCCACACCCACTGTCACCTGGGCCTGGCATGGCTCTCAGCCCTGCCAAGGGTAACTGTCCAATTATATGTTCATTAAATTTTTTCCTGTGCATATTGGGCCTGATTTGGGGAAATCACCCTGACACCCCCCAAAAGATGCACTGGCATGGGGGATCACTATGGATACCCCCGAATAGCCCTGCTGGAGGTATTTGGGGTGCTTAAATGCTCTCAATTGGTGCTATTTAGCGTCTTTACACAAATGGTGAAGAATAGCATTTAGCAGGTTCTTTTGTATAAACTAAGTAGTCCCAGCAAATTTGGGGTACATGAAAATGGGTACAAGCATGGTTAAAAATTGCTAAAGTGCATTTTTAAAAAATTTAAAAAACGGACATTCAGCATGCACCTGCAATCAAAAGAAAGCTTGGCCATACTTGGGGGACCCCCTGGAGTCTCTTTCGCTAGTTTTTAAGTTTGTCCCCCAACTTTGTTTTTTTTTCACCCCCAAAACTAAAGTACTTTTTTGGGATGTTCTAAAAAAAATTTCTACATTTTTTTGATGCAGATTACCTTTGGGGGACTGTACCAAGGCTGCAGGGGTGTTCCAACAACTTTGCACCCCAAACCCCCAATTCTGCACTTTTTTCCGCCTCCTTTCTGAGGCAAAACTTTCCCGCTGGTTACAAGGCGCAGACTATTCGCACCGGCAAAAAATGTTTGGAATTGAATACGGGGAAAAGTTTTTGCCTGGCGAAATGACGTCACCAGCGAGAACTTTTCGCTGATCATGGCTTTTCGCCAGCAATTGAATATACAGTAGCCCTTCAGTATGTGACCACGCCCATTTTTTTTCTGTGCGCCATAGGCACACAATTAGAATTTTCTATGTGTTTGCGTGGGTGGGGGGGCAGGCATTGCTGTTCTTCAACTTGCCCTGGGCTCCAAAGACCCTAGTTACGCCACTGGCCATGATCTTCTACGACTACAACAGTGGTCTGCGACAGCAGGAGAGCTTTGACCAGCTGCGAGCTGCTTTTGGGGAGGAAGCACCAACCCAATCACTGGTTTGAGTGGTTTGCAGAATTTCAGCATGGGAGACAGTCCCTGGAAAATGAGCGCTGCTGCTGACCTGTGTCTGCCATTATTGAGGACAACAGCTGCCGTGCTGGCCATAGTTGTGGTGGATGCCAGGGTAATTGTGGCTCAGTAAGAGAAGGAAATAGGTACATATCTCATCGGGATCCATCTGCATCATACTACACAAAAAGCTTGACCTGAGCAAGGTTTTTACACGCTTTGTGCCCCATCAGCTGACTCAAGAGCAGAAGGGAGCTCTTCAGTGACTAAGCCTCAACATGCTGGCCAGGTTTGATGGTGATTGCTCAAACTCTGTCTGGGAGATCATCAGTGGTGATGAATCCTGGAACTGCAGTTTTACAGTTGGAGGACGTCCACCACAGAAGTTCCAACATGAGTGCAGCATGTCCAAGCAGATGGTGGCTGTTTTTGTGGCCAAGACTAATCATGTAGCTACCATACCACTCATGCAGCAGTGCACCGTCATAACCAATGCCGGCTGCAAATGCTCAAAGCCATTTCCAGGCGCTGTCTAAGAACTCACGTTCATGGTGCCCTTCTCCATCACAACAATGCACCAGCCCACAAATGGTGGATTTTCTGGCCCTTGGATGCATCCAGGAGCTTGGTCATCCCTTGTACAGTACAGACCTGGCTCCCTGTGACTTCTTTGTGTACCCACAAATCAAGTGCAACATGCATGAGATTCGTTTTCAGTCACTGGTAGCTGCAGTGGAGACCTTCATCCAGCATGTAGAAGACATACCTGCTTCAGACTGGTCCAGCTGCTTCGCCAAGTGGTTTGAGCACATGCAACTTTGCATAGACTCCTCTGGTGAATACTTTGAAAAAATATAATGTTCACTTTGTGTGGAATTAAATTCAATGCGAATTGAATAGCGCCTGTAGGGAGCTCCCGGACATATTCAATTCAGTGCTCTGTTATGTCGGAGAATGCCGGTTCTCGCGACTTAACCTGGGTGTTTAGACGTGAGAACCGGCATTCTCTCACTAAAGTGCCGGGCGTGCGGCTGTTGGCACCGCGCTAAGCAGGAAAACAGCTGCGCACCCGGTACTTTTGTCAAGGGGGTTTAAGAAGAAATCCTTAGCCCGCCCAAACACTGAAATGAATTGAATAGCTTTGGGAGCTCCCTCCTGCTGCTATTCAATATCCCTTTGTTTGTAAATATAATACTTTTAGTGCATCCGGAAACTTATTGCACACCCCTACAATTATGTATTTACAACATAATGAATATTACACACTGCATAAAGTCAAAGTAAAAAATAGTCACATTGGGCCTGATTCAGAGGTAGACAGTGTTAATGTCATGAGAAAGCTGGCTGATGTTTTTAATCTGTGCATGCCTCAATGGCAGGGGACGCAGTGTGATTTTGAGTACAAAGGTGAAATATCAGTGGGCATTTCTGGGTGGTAACAGTGGGGGGGCTAGCAAGATGAAGGCGTATTGTTACTTTTTCCGCAGTTGCACTTATTTCAGTTGCCATGTTCACAAGCACATTCTGCACCTCGATAGGGCTGGTACAATGTCCAATGGTGCAACCGATGTGCAAATGATGATGCATCTTTTTACGCAAAGCGGCATATTAGCACTGCAGCCAGTGGGTGTCTCTGTATGATTTCCATCGGCTGCTGCATTAGCAAAAAGCCACAGTTGCGCTGCGTATAAAGTTGCAGTTGCACTGGCAATAACATCCACCTCTGGATCAGAACCCCTTATTTTGTTTTCTCTTTAAAAATTGACCAATAAAGATCAAAGAAGAAATAATTCTGACACATTTATAGTAAAGGAAAACCTGTGTAATGGCAGCTATATGAAAAGCATAAATAGACTCTGCGTGCCGTGAATCGGATGCTGAGTTTTCACTGAGTCATCTCCTTGGCTCCTTACTGATGGGGAATTCAGTTATAACCTTTTAAATCTTGCAATCCCACCCTGAGAAAGGGCTTTGTGCAACTTTCTGAAATCTGGATGAAGGGTTGTGGACAATGATCCAAACATTCGCTTTTAGCTGTTGCAATAAAGCCAGTTTATTGTCGTTTTAAAGAATTTCATGACTAGCAGTGTGTAAAATGGAAGGAATTTTGCTGAGCCTTCTGCTTCCAAATGGACAAAATTTCACTTTCTCATTTCTGTCTCTCCTGGCAGAGCCAAATATGTTACTGTTTATTTTTTCCACTAAACTGACATGAAAGGTTTAAGAGCTTTGTTTAGTTTTTTTCATACTTTCCCCAGTATCATGCGGATTAGGACCATATCGTCGTACATGTCAACGGCCATCTGAAAATAGCTGCCTGTGGAATTCAGTTGCATGATGTATTAGCCTTAATTATATTTATGTGAATATGATGGAACATTCCCCTGGAAAAGCTACTACATAACCATGTCTCAACATTTTAAGTCCTTTGTAATCCAGAGCAGGTATGAGACAGAAAAAGATGAAACTATATTTAGTATACCAATTGGAAGTTTCATTTCCTACAGAGAAATCTCTCGCTTAAGGAGCATACACACATAACGATTTTTTGAACGATTTGTCGTTAACGATGTCGTTATTGTTCAATTGTTCAGAAAATCGTTCAGTCTCTGAGTTATGCTGGCCATACACTCTGCAATTATCGGGACGATCCGCCCGATATCGGCGGATCGCCGTGATAATTGCAGCGTGTATGCGGGCGACCGAGGGTTAAATATTGCTTGGTCGGGCATGCTGGATTGTCCAGCATGCCCGTCCGATGCGATATTTACCCGGGAAACTGTCGGCCGCATCGGGCAGTGTATGCCTAGCGCGGCCGACAGACAGACATTTCCTGTGTTCCTTCCTACGGAAGGAACAGGGAAATGTCTCCTCCCCTGGGGGCGGAGCGCGGATGTCGGGCTATACACTGTGAGATTTCTCTCACAGTGTATGCCGGCGACATCTGCGGCTGGCAGGCAGCCAGATAAAATGTCTGTCGGTCTGACAGACATTTTATCTGGCAGTGTATGCCCAGCATTATAATGATGAACGATAGTCGTTCAAGCGCGCTCCCATTTGTAAGTTTGTATTTTGTAGTTCATCGTCCATTTCAGACTGTCCAATATAACGATTTTCATTAAGGGAAGCAACATTTTTCTTCATCGTTGTAAAAATCGTTCATTACACTTCAAAAAATAATTCACTTTTTCAAGGGAAAATCTGACAGAAAATCTAACATATAATCTGACAGAAAATTGTTGGTTACAAAATCGTTACGTGTGTATGCACCTTTAGGGTCCACTTGAATAGCCTAATTGTAAACATGAAAATATGGCTGCAAAATTGTGACCTCACTCATGTATTTTGCATGTATTCTGTGATCTCAAAATATCTCTATATAGATGTAGCCAGCATAAAGATATGGTAGTAATCATCATGATCAAATTGAGGCTGATGACTGGCGTATCTTTACTGTGGAGTAAAAGAAGTGTTGCAGGTTATTAGTCGCTTCACTTTTGAAGATAGATTCAGGTTAGGAACAAATACAAACTTAAAGTAGAGTGTGATGATTGTGTCTCTCTGATAGGGAAGTTGGTTTCAAATGGGCTACATCTCGGAGCAGCCTAATTGCAACAAGCCAGAGACCATTTCTGTCCTGTGGGTATATTTACAAAAGTTAGATTTTGTTTTCTGTTCGATTGCCATTCGATTTTGGTTCGATTTTGGTTTGATTTCAGTCGATTTTAGAGAGTCATAAAAATGAATCCCAAATCGCACTTTAGTAAATTTACCCCTTTGACTTTAAATGACAACTATTGTAAGTCACAGAATGCTTGCGAGTTATGAATCTATGTACAGCACTCAAAGCAACAGGTGGATAAAGGCAAAGTTACCAGTGAAAAGATTAGAGGCAAGGGATTGGTTAGAAAGGTGTCCAACTTGATTGATGGTGGAATTCATTACACAGGGTTTGTGGATGTTGGATCCTATTTATAGGTAAACCTCCAGAATTATTGCTCAAAGTATAAAATCAGCATTATCATATCCTACATTTATAACAAACTAAGGCCCTCATTCAGAGCCGCTCGTTAGCAGCAGTACGCTCGTTGCGTTCCGATGTTGAGAAACCGCGCATGTGTCGGTGTAACACTGCGCATGTGCGTACGGCAGTTTGCGAGCTTTTTTTTCGGCAAATTGCGAGCAGGAAGTGACATGTCAAATGTGATTGACAGAACAGGCCGTTTTTGGGCGTTGATGGGGGTGGAGATGGGAAAATGCAGGCGTGGTGAGGCGTTTTTGGGGCGTACATAAATTACCTCATGCGAACGTCAAATGTGTTTGTACCAAGTCATACGTCACTGGCTGATCCTCTTTCCGTTCAAACTGCTTGCACAGCTTGGGGTCTGGATTACTCGACCACAAAGGCGTTGGACTTGTCCTCTGGTCCGGGCCTCCACGATGTTTCATCGATTTATCACGGCTTCTCAGAAAAACAATCAACTTTGGATTGCAAACCAGCTTGTAATGTGTTTTTTTTTTTTTCTTTGGGATAGCACAAAACCGTACGCAGCTGAAAATCTCAGCTGCTAATTTCAGGATTACACAATCAATTAGCGTTTTTTTGAAGGAATGTTTTTTACAATTTTGTTAGTGTTTTGTGATATTGTAACAATATTGTCATCATGTTTGTGTGTATTGTAACCTTTTGCATTGGGCTGGAGTTTTTGGGTTTTTTTTTAACAAAGTGTTCCTTAAAGAAACTTTTTTTGGAACCCTTTTTTTTTTTTTTAGCTAAGATTTTGGTTTTTCCTTGTGGTACAGGATTAACTAGAAACCATTTTTCAAATAATGTCACAATACAGTTGTGAACAATTTTTTGTTTTTATTTTCACCACACATTTTTGTACAAATCATGTGCATTTTGACGTAAAAGTTTGGGGTCATTGTTACCCACTAATATTTGGTACATTTGTCTTTTAAAATTAAAAAATTTGGGACCAAAAATACAACAACAAAAAAAAAATTCACAAGAAAGGAGAGGGAAGTTTTGGCCCTTAAGGAATATGGGGCAAGCACAGAAGGAGTGTGGGAAAAGTAGCCAGTGCTGTCATCGTTTCTTTCCCCGTTTGGCTGGGGTAGGGTGGGCTCCAGACCGGGTCCGGGATGTCCTCTGGCTGGTCTGTCCAGAGGCAGATGTTGTGGCCTCTGGACTAGGCACAGGGCTAGGCACATTTGGAGGAATGGCTGTTGTTGTGCCAGAGGTGGAGGATCCAGATGTTCCGGCAGGAAGGGAGGTCGGCTCCACCATGTGCTGGCGAACGAGTTGCTCCAGGGCATTGGCGATTCGGATGTTGGCCCTGGTATTTTCAGCCAGGGCCTGACCAATGGTAACGTTGGCCGAAGCATTTTGCTCCAGGGCCTCAGCCACCCGTAGCAGACTGGCGTCCATCCTCTGCAGAATCTCCGTATGGGAATCCGATTTAAAATTGAGTTCTGTGAGGAGTGCCACTGCCTGCGAGGGGGATTGCCCAGGACTGGCTTCTGCAGGGTCCTCAGCCGGATGTATTGGTTCCTCCCCTGCAGAGCCAGCCGAAATTCTGCGGCCAAGGCTCCCCTCTGGAGCAGACTCATCCGCCTGTGTCTCTGTGAGAAAAAAGAGAAAAGAGGAACATTACAATCTACATATTGTCACAATAACATTTCAGAGTTGGTTACATCACAACATTTACCTGGGACAACATGAGGAGCCGCAAAGTCTGGCATGTCCGTATCCATGTTGGACACGCCAAACACCTCCACATCCTGCACACACCCCTGTGCCAGCTCTTCCAAAGCATTAAACTCCAATGACACAGGGGTGGGACCCCCACCTGTCCCCCTTGCATGCCTAGCCCTGTCCGCCATTTTTGCTTCAGGCGATATTTGAAGTCTTGCCATCTGTGGGTGAAAAAGTAGGCATTATTCGTGCATTATTTGACCCTTTTTATTTGTGTTGGTCAAGTTTTTACTTACCGCCATTTGACATCCCGGGCTAGACGGACATAATCACCCACCCTATTGACAGCACTGGCTATCTCCTCCCACATTCTCCACTTCTGGCTTACACCCATATTCCTGTCTGCCTGTGGCAGGATGTCTACACACTTCTGAACCAAAACCTCCATCTCCTTTCTTGTGAATTGTGGCTGCCTTTTCTTTTTGCCAGCTTTGGCCGGAATACTGGGCCCAGCAGCCTCTTCCATGTCATCCTCAACACCTATTTACATTAAATTATTGTTAAGTTAGATGTCAATCTTTCACTATATTCTGCTTCTAAATAAGCCTTGATTTGAAATGTGAGAAATACTTACCAGCCGCCTCATGGCCATTGTTTGGCTGGTCTGTAGCCATTTTTCTAGCCAAAACAAGAAATACACCAGACCGTTTGTTTTTTGTCGTGACGTATTTATACATGCGTCCTTATTATTCGGCCGCATCATTGATTGTGCGTTCCTATGATCCGTCCTTAATTTGAGCGGGATAAGAAACACTATTTATGGCTTTTGGCGACTCGAGTCTAGGTGGCGGGTGTTGTTTGTTGGAGGTTACGTTGGCCGGAGTGGATTGTTGGTGGGAGTTGTATTTGGAGGTGTTTTGGTATTTGTTAGAGGCGTTTTTTTTGGGTTTAACTTTCCGTTCGCATTTTTTGGTGTGGTTCTTTTAGTTGTGGTGTATTTTTGTGGTAAGTTTTTTCCCGTTATCCTTTTGTAAAATATGGCTCTCCTTTTTTTTTTTTTTGGACCAACAATAATTTGTTTTTGTTTTTTCATTTTGTAGGTTTATTTTGGCTCTGCCCCAACGACCTTTTTGTTCTGTGACTTCTATATCGTGTATTGGTAAGTTTGGATTTTCACTTGTTTGTTAAATGTTCAGGACTTGTTTTTCGCATCTTTTGGAGACATTACTGATTTCTTCTTGGTTTTGGGGGATGAGAAATTTGCGAACTATTTAGCGCACTTTTGTAGGCTTGATTTCTCTTGTTAAATTGCAAACTATTTAGCGCACTTTTGTAGGTTTGATTTCTCTTGTTAAATTGCGAACTATTTAGCGTTCACAATCTGGGTTGTTTTTTGGGGGCCAAATTGTGGAAGTTGTCGCAATGTCGGTTTGCTCTTTGTAGAAATGTGTGTTTAGCCCCTTCATTTTTGTGCCTTTTAAAAAATCAAGCTTACAAAATGGACACCCCAAATTCTGTCCTTTTTATGGTCTGTTGAATTGTAGGTTTTGGAAATAATGACAATACCCCAGCATGTAAGCATCTTTGGATTGTATCATAAAGAAAATATTTTTCAGTCTTTTTTTGGGGCAACATACCTTAACTTCAATTCTTACCATTTCAGGTTGATGTTGGTCGTATTATTGTGGCCATGCTACCGGAAGCCGACCAACCTCAATCTCGTCCCAGGCGTAGGCATTGTAGGCATGCAAGGCCCCAGATATATAGAACATGTGTCACCCTTTTTGGAATGCCTGATGTTAAGGCGATACCATCTTCTGCCCCAAATCATCATAGACACTCTCTCATTAATAGAGAGTGATCTGGAGCGGCAAATTGACAGTCCTACAGCAATACCACCACTTACGCAATTTATGGCGGTGTTACATTTCTGTGCCTCAGGATCCTTTCAATCCACGGTGGGAATAGTTGCGGGAATCTCCCAATCCTCCTTTTCAAGGATCCTGAGGGCAGTGATGGAGGCCCTTTTCAAGCACCTCCATCAATTTATTAAAATGCCTTTGGATATGGGTGCTCTTAGTGTGGCCAAGGCCAATTTTTACTAAATAGTTGGCTTCCCACACATCATAGGGGTTGTGGGTGGTACTCACATACCACTTCAGCCTCCAGCACGGCTGGAGGCCATTTTATTGTGGCCATGCTACCGGAAGCCGACCAACCTCAATCTCGTCCCAGGCGTAGGCATCGTAGGCATGCAAGGCCCCAGATATATAGAACATGTGTCACCCTTTTTGGAATGCCTGATGTTAAGGCGATACCATCTTCCGCCCCAAATCATCATAGACACTCTCTCATTAATAGAGAGTGATCTGGAGCGGCAAATTGACAGTCCTACAGCAATACCACCACTTACGCAATTTATGGCGGTGTTACATTTCTGTGCCTCAGGATCCTTTCAATCCACGGTGGGAATAGTTGCGGGAATCTCCCAATCCTCCTTTTCAAGGATCCTGAGGGCAGTGATGGAGGCCCTTTTCAAGCACCTCCATCAATTTATTAAAATGCCTTTGGATATGGGTGCTCTTAGTGTGGCCAAGGCCAATTTTTACTAAATAGTTGGCTTCCCACACATCATAGGGGTTGTGGGTGGTACTCACATACCACTTCAGCCTCCAGCACGGCTGGAGGCCATTTTTAGGAACCGAAAACACTATCACTCACTGAATGTAATGGTGGTATGTGATGCCTCCCACCAGATCCTGTCCCTGAATGCAAAATTACCCGGGAGTGCACATGACTCATTCGTCATCCGGCAATCAGGGATTTGGCAAAGATTAAACAACCTACAAGCTGGTGATGCGTGGCTTCTGGGTAAGTGGAGACCTTTAGTAGATACCAATGCAAAGCTTAATACACAGTGATCCTGATGTTGTCACTTCTTTTTCACAGGAGACAGTGGCTACCCTTGCACGCCCTGGCTGCTCACTCCTTCTTTGGCTCCCACACCAGGCCCACAAAGTGATTTTAATTCCGCACTTACAGCCACCAGGCAAGTGGTGGAACGCTGTATTGGCCTTTTAAAAGGCCGATTCAGATGCCTCCACCGCTCTGGTGGCAAGCTCATGTATTTGCTGGATATTGTTTTGAAAATTGTGGTCCTGTGTGGGATATTTCACAACATCGCCATAAGGAGTGGTGTCCCAATGCAGCCAGAGGATG
Source organism: Taudactylus pleione (assembly GCA_031769625.1). Taxonomy (NCBI): domain Eukaryota; kingdom Metazoa; phylum Chordata; class Amphibia; order Anura; family Myobatrachidae; genus Taudactylus; species Taudactylus pleione. The sequence goes on from JAUIMM010001472.1 coordinate 284,669, forward strand.
CCTTGCCTGAGGATGGCCCCCCCGAGGTTGGTCGGAGGTCAGTATGTGGGGGGGCCATACACGATGATGTGGTGGCCAGATTCTTTAGGTAATTATTGACACAAAATAAGTTATTTGACACAATGTAGAAAGGTTATTATTGTGAAATCAAATTAATCGGTTTTTATTTTCCCATCTTTTTTTTTTTTTTTATATTTTGGAATGAAACGATGACTACTTCCTGCTCCCCAAAAATGACTTCATGTGGCCACATTGGATATATCTTCTGGACCCAATTTGGAAACGCAACATTTGTGCAATCATGTTGGCATGCTCATTCGTCAAACAGTTCTTGATTTTTTTAATGCTTTTTTATTATGGTGTAGGCTGGATTTTTGAGTTTGTTATCACTGTGTGTATTGATTGTGACCCAACACTTTGTGTTTATTATTTATTTTTAATAAATTTTTGGTTATTTTAAAAACATCTTTTCTTTTCGACATTACAAGCAAGTGTAAGCAGGTTCACCCAAGGAAAAGTTGCTTAATGGCTAATCCTGTAATGTGTCAAATTGCTCATTATTTTACTATGCTTTGTGGGTTAAAACCAACACCAAAAGGTATTATGTAGAATCAGTATGTTTTAGAATCAGGTTTACACAAAAAATTAAAAATTCCTCCCCCCCAAAAAAAAAAAAATTTTTGGGAACTCTCCAAACCTATTGTTAGTGTTAGGTGTTTCATGTGCCTGCTTAAAAAAATCAGCTTTACACAATCTTAGTGACATTAGTTTCAAATACTTGCTGCAATAGTCTACTTATGTAAGTTTAAACAATCTAAGATTTTCAGACAAGGAATGAGACTGTATTCAAAATTTAAATGTTTATTTTTGTAAAATATTTCAGAAAAACAAAAAAAGAACAAAAATTAGTGGCGCAGGATCCCCGACATTCTATCCAGGACCACCAGCAGGCTGATCACATGCCCACTCAACATTTGGACACACCCGGCTAGCTCCGCCAAACGCCTCTGGTCCTCTGTGGGTTATAAAATTGTGGTGCTTACTAAAATGAATCCATAATTTATGATTCTAAAAAACTTCAACAGCAAAATCGACTTAGCAAAAAGTGACAATTGTTTTACAAAATCCAAAAAAACACCAATTCATTTTTCAAACAAAAAACTTTAAAAAAAAAAAACCAAAAAATCACCAAAAAAAAAAAACAATTCTTGCTACCGTAAACAAGAGATACAAGTATGAGTGTTTTGACATGTGTGATATGTGTATGGGGAAATCAGCTGTGAAATTTATAAACAAACAGATATATAACCAACCTTTTAAAATATTAAAAAAAGGAAAAGGCACAGACAAAGGATTACATAAACACATTAAAAAAAAAAAAATGAAAAAAGGGAGACATACCGTTGAGAATGACGCCTGGACCAGGAACCACACCATCGTCCTTCTCGGAGGTGGGCAAATTTCCTAAGGAGGTTGGCAGGGTGATTTCAGACTGTGGAGATGGGGTGGTTAAGAGAGGGGTGGGTTGAGGGGAGGGGGAATTTTGATGGATGGGAAATCTCCAAGAGGGAGGGACGACAGGGTCTGGCCAGGCTGGGGTGGAGGGGGAATTTTGGGAATTTTGGGGAGAGGAGGTTTGATGACGCCGTAGTCTTCTCTCGGACCCTAAATGATTGGTAACAAATTGAGGTTAGTTTAGAACATCACCTTTCTAAACACTAATTGGTTAACAAACAAAAAGGAAAACATGCACACGCAGATATGTGTAAAAATAAGAAACAGGCCAAACAAGAAAACATGCACACGCAGATATGTGTGAAAAAAAGAAACAGGCCAAACAAGAAAACATGCACACGCAGATAGGGCCGCAAATATAAACATGAAAACCAATCAAAACATAACTTACTTTCCGCTATACGCTGGCGAAAACATGCCAGCAAGCGGGGCGTCCGCCGTTGAAGGTCGGACCACCTGCGCTCCAGCTGGCCGATCTGTCGGCGTGAGCCGAAGGAACGCAGGCGGCCGCGAACCTCCGCATAGGCGGCACGTTTCTCCCGATTGCTGATGGGGGGAGGCTGGCTGGTGATACGCCTGTCCATCACCTCTGTCAGAACAATAAGCTCCCGCTTGGTGAATGCAGAGGCTCTCATGATGGCAATGGTGTATTTTTAATAAAACAGTTTTAATAAAGACCAGAAAATAATTTTGATTGGCTAATGTAGTTGGGAAATTAACAGGAACCATTCAATCGGTTAGTGTATGAGTCATGTGTTCTACAGGCCAAAAAATCTATTGTGAGTTATGATAGGCATGATGCAGTGACATGCATAAGCTAATTTAAATAAAGAAATGAAACAAGTAAAATATGCGTGGGTAAAAACACGGAAAACAATTTGATAATTGGATCAAACATGTATTTTGGCTAAAGAAAACCATTGTTTAAACCGTACGTATTCTGCGGGTAAACAAAAACACGGACAAGAGTAAAGTTTATTGAAAAAGTTTGGAAAACATGTGAAGAGCAATTAAGCTAATTGATATATTGATTGGCATGATACGATTGAAGTAGATAGGCAGAATGAACGAGCAGGTAATCGAAATCTGACAGGCCCACTTCCGGTTTGTACTTGTGCGAGCGTTCCCTGCAAGCCACATTGGGGATGTACGCTCGCTATTTGGCTCGCTCGTTAGCTAGAGGAGGGGTCGGGAGACTTTGGGGAGGAAGTTTAGCTGCGTACGAAATTACGAGCGAGCGCTTAAATTAACATATTTCGGCACGTATGCCGAACGTACGAACGGCCACTTGCGTCTGGGTCTGAATCAGGGCCTAAATTAGCAATAAATAGCAAGCAAGATGAATTTTCATAACCTCTGTTAGAAGAATGTGGAAGTTACTCACTGGGATTAGTTCCTAAGAAATATTTTGTTAAATTTACTGTCAGTAAACTCATAAAGGTGCATCTCCGTATGAGGGTATTCAGTATGTAGTCTGCTTTGACTTCTACTGTTGTTGTGTGGCCAAAGCAGCTCTTACATGGTTGAAAGCATCAATCGCACAACAACCGTGTCCACATTTGAAGGGTAATAGCCATCACTGACAGGTTCCTTCACCAGCACATGGAACCATCATAGGTCTTGTGTACTGTATGAATCTTAGAAAGCAAGAATCAAGTGTACAGTACTCTGCTGTGGTGAGTCGCAACTTGGAATTCCAGGATTCAATGCCCCTTATTAGAATTTTTACATATTTGTTAAAGGTGTATGATTTAGTTTTGGTTTTGCCCAGAAAAACCTCGTGTTTTGGTTTGGGATCTGGATTTCTTTACAAATTCATGAAAACAGCTAACATCACGTAATTTGGGTCTGTTTTCATTCCTACAGTATTAGTAACCTCAATAACATTATTTCCAGTCATTTCCAGTCAATTTTGACCAGCTCACAGCTCACAATAATGTTTTCAGTTTTCAAACATATTGGCCAAAGGCTGCAGCTAGCTGAGTGGTTAAATTTAGCGACAGAGCAGCAGCACAAACACATGACAGTTTAAAAAGAATGTAGCACATATAGGAAATATAGTGGCACTGCAGTGGCAAATGTCAGTTTAATACAGTATAAACTGTACGATGTTATATAATGTTTTCATTAATAAAGAACTAGCTCAGAGGCCCAAGACCAGCACAGGTAAATGGAGGTGGAGTACTATTTAGAGTAAGCCAGGTAAAGCATTAATTATATGACTGATTACAGAATATAACTATATATTAAACAAATTGATAAATGGAACAAACCATTAAAAAACAAGAATCCAAATTAGATTGATTGATTAGTGTTATTAATTTAACTATAAAAAAATAAACTGGAGAGATGCAAAATACAACTAAAGAACAAACATACAAAATCCCAATGAGATTGTTTCCTCAGGATTCAATGCAGAGTAACAGCTTAGTAAAATTGAAAAAATAAATGATTTATAATAGGATTATATGATTTGGTGATGCTACTCTGAATCTGCTCAAAAGCAGCAGAAATGGGGCCTATATACTTGGATAGGAGCTGATGATGGATGTCATTGCAAGATACAAAAGAATGAATGCCCCAGTTAGTACAGTAATATACACTGCCTTTCAAACACACACAATCTTGATAAAGCCAATAATGAAAAGTGGTGTATGATGGAATTATCCTTGGGCCCTTCTACTCACCCTTATGTTTTATTTTATAAAGGACATACACATGTTAACAATCCAAACACTTCAGCAACAGGGACTACCACTTTTGTGGCTGAAGGTTTTGGTTTGTTTAGGCACCCAAAAAACAAGCTACCAATGGGCTTAAGGAACCTAATTGTGTTATTATTATTGACTACAGTTGGAAGATTACATTATCATACTCACCCTCAACAGTGTTGTTAATCATCATCACACAATGTTAGCTCATCCCCAATGGAATTCAGTGTTACAGTGGTCTCTGTACTTTGAAGTAATTGGCTGAAAAGGTCTTACTCACAAAGTTTGTAGTTAATTTTTATCAGTCTTTCCACATTTTAAAATTTTTAGATCTAATGCTATCATAGCCATCATGGCTTCAGTGATCCACTGCACAACTGGCTGGCAGCTTTCTTATTAGCTTCCTCTTGCAAATGTTTGTTTCATAGTCAATTGTTGTTTGAAACTAATAGTCTTCTTGGTCCCCTTATGTGAGGAATATTCACTCCCCTGCAGTAGCCCTAGTTTTCAAGGATTCTTCTTGGGAATCCTGCATAGGGGAGGAGTCAGTTACACTTTGCAAAGTGTATGCAGGAGGTCTACCTCCTATCATTAATGAGGAGGTTGATGACAAAGGTGTTGGTGGTGGAAACTGCATGTGCTGAGATCTATCCATGTTGCTGGTAGCTGATGCTGGACAGCTTATTATTTTATAGGATTTTTCTAATTTTGCTTAATAACTTGCATTAAATTGTTTTCAAATTACATAACAGGGAATAGATGCTAGATGGTTAATGTACCTACCTATACTTACACTTATACTTAAACTCTTCTTACTTCAGCCAGTGGCTGTGCCAACAATCAACTATCAATTCTTAAATCCTCAAGGGGTACCCCAACCATCATCTTTGCATAGTCTTCAACTCAATTTATCACCCAGTTTTGAGCCAGCTAGCTAGATGCAACCTTTTGGCCCTTAACTAGATGAAACAATTTATATTGTGAGCTGTGAGGTGGTCAAACTTGACTAGAAACAAGTGGAAATAAATGTTATTGAGGTTAATAATACTGCAGGAACAAAAACAGGCCCATATTATGTGATTTTAGCTGTTTTTATGATTTTTTAAGAAAAAATCCAGATCCAAAACCAAAAACTAAAAACAAAACATGGAGGGGAGGTTTTGGCAAAACCAATCCAGATACGAAACCAAAACACGGGAGGCGATGCACATCTCTAATAGTAACGTCCTAGTGTACGTACCTCTCTGCACTGTGGTAGAGCCCTCTCTTTCGTTCCTTATGTAGGCTTTGTTTTCTTACTTTAACAAAAAATACAACTGTTACAACTGTTATTTGGCTGGAAATGGTCACTCAGACAAGTTAAGTATTTGTCTACTTTCGCTTCTAACAATATGCAACCACTTCACTAGAGATGAGCAGGTGCGGATCTCAGAGATCCGAACCCACCAGAATTTTGAGATCCGGGCGAGAACCGAATGTGCGTTTGGTTCCCCCGCTGGCCCCAGATCTCAAACCAAGGCAAAGCCATAGAGACAAAATCTTGCAGCTCGTGAGCTTTCATCTCTATATACAAGGGACCATGCGGAGGCCGCCATTTCACTCGGCTGTGGAGACTGAACAGGGAGGGTGGGTAGTGTAGGGCTGGGAGGTAATTACCTGTGCTGGTGCTGTGCTGTCTGCTGTGTCCTGGGCTGATGCACTGCTGATCCATCTGGTGCTGTCACTGCTATGCTGTCTGCTGTGTCCATCTGGGCTGCTGCTGTTGCTGATCCATCTGGGCTGGTGCTGTGCTGTCTGCTGCATCCATCTGGGCTGGTGCTGGTCCATCTGGTTTGGTGCTGTGCTGTCTGCTGTGTCCATCTGGGCTGGTGCTGTTGCTGATCCATATTGGCTGGTGCTGTGCTGCCTACTGTGTCCATCTGGGCAGTTACTGATCCATCCGGGCTGGTGCTGTGCTGTCTGCTGCGTCCATCTGGGCCCAAGTTCTGGACCCACAAAAATAAATATACACTGTATATATATATATATATATATATATATATATATTCTTTTTATTTTTTTTCTGTGCGTGCATGTTAGGCTTAGCCACACAAGATAAAGCAATGCAACCTAGTGCTGCCCGACTCCAGTCATCATCAATCTATGCTCTGGGCCCAAGTTCAGGACCTGAAAAAAAAATAACAATAATAATGTCTTTTTGTCTAATATTTTTCTGTGTGTGTGTGTGTATGTTAGGCTTAGCCGCACAAGATACAGCAATCCAACCTAGTGCTGCCCGACTCCAGTCATCATCAATCTGTGCTCTGGGCCAAAGTTCTGGATGCGAAAAAAATAAAATAAAACAAATAGTGTCTTTTTTTGTCTAATATTTTTCTGTGTGTGTGTGTGTGTTAGGCTTAGCCGCACAAGATACAGGAATGCAACCTAGTGCTCCCCGACTCCAGTCATCATCAATCTGTGCTCTGGGCCCAAGTTCTGGACAAATAGTGTCTTTTTTTGTCCAATATTTTTCTGTGTGTGTGTGTGTTAGGCTTAGCCGCACAAGATACAGCAACGCAACCTAGTGCTGCCCGACTCCAGTCATCATCAATCTGGTCTCTGGGTCCAAGTTCTGGACCTCCCCCAAAAATAGAACAAATAGTGTCTTTTTTTGTCTAATATTTTTCTGTGTGTGTGTGTGTGTGTTAGGCTTAGCCGCACAAGATAAAGCAACACAACCTAGTGCTGCCCGACTCCATTTATCATCAATCTGTTGCTGTGGGCCCAAGTTCTGGATGTGAAAAAAAAAATAAAACAAATAGTGTCTTTTTTTGTCTAATATGTTTCTGTGTGCGCACGACTGCACATGTGTGAATTTTGTAACCGCATCTTGGCTACACTTTTGGTGCTTGTGACACTGCTTCAAGACCGCAGAAAATATGGAGGGCTGTCACATGACAGGAGAGCAAGGCCAAGAACCACATGTTGTAGCTGCCGCCAGCAGTCATCATGATAATGCAAGGCCGTCAACTTCCTTGTCCTCTATGAAGGCCCATGCCCCAGGGCTTAAGTCACGCCATGGATATGGTAAAGCTACTTTTACTGTAGTAAAGAAAAAAAAAATCGAAAGGCAAGTTGCGTTTAGATAAACAAAAAATTGGCAATATGCCATTCACTACACGAAGTGCCAAGGAAAGGAATAGGGCTTGGCCTTTATTTATGTTGACTGCTGGTTCTGATAGCCCTTCTGCTCGTAGTAGTAGTAGTGGTGGAACCATTAAAATATTGAAAGTTGTTAAGAAGAGTAAGACAGCTCCAGGAAAAAACAACTGTGTGCCCAGAGAAATCGAAATCACAAATACCCGAGGAGAGTGCAAGTGTGTCCGCTGTTGCCATGTGTGAGCCCGACCTAAATACTAGTGTACTGGAGGATCCTCCAAGTTCCAACATTTGTGTGCCCTCTGTAAATGTGGGGAAGGGCAGTCAACATCTTGCAGACGTAGTCAGTGAGGATGCTTCTGGGGAATTGCACATGGAGGAGGAGAATATTTTGGTAGTTGAAGGCGCTAAGGATGATGAGGATGTTGATGATGAAGATGTTGGTGATGAGGATGTTGATGCCTGCCGAGGATGTCCTTTGTATAAGTAAGGCAACAGCTGTTGCCCATGAATTGAAAAAGCCAAAGCCCATTGTTGTCATGCCGGGGCAAAAGACAAATAAATCCACTTCTCACGTGTGGAATTATTTCCATCCCAATCCGGACAACAGTTGTCAAGCCATATGTAACCATTGCCAAGCAAGAGTGAGTAGAGGGAGGGACCTAAACCACCTTGGAATCTCCTCCTTATTACGTCACTCGGAGTGGATTCATCAAATATCAAAGTGTATGTTGCCAAGTTCCAAAACTCAAAACGTAACAAGTCCAGTGTCACCTACTTGCTCCCTCTGTGGGATCCAAGCGCCTTCAATCTCCACCACGAACACCTGCATCATCAACATCCTCATCCATCATCAGGAGTAGTCCTGCTGCATCCAGGCCCGCCAAAAGCAGTGGCGGTCCCAGGTCACAGGGGGCGTGCCCTAATCGCGGGAGGAGTGGCCATGCCCCCTTCCCCCAAAAAATAGAACAAAAAAGTTTTGCAGTGCAGGAGATGGGTGGTGCTCTGAGCCCCCTAAGCCCAGCTCAAAGCCAGGGGGGCCGCAATCAGAGTGATCGCTCCCCCCCACAGGCATAGGAGACTGCTGTGGCTGCTGCTCAGCAGCCACAAGCAGTCTCCCACTGCAGCTCAGCACACGCTGTGTCCTGGACTGCTGTGAGAGAGGGGGCGGGCCCGGGCAATCTGTACCCGCTCCCCATCTCGGCGCCCCTGGCTGCATCCAATGTTGTTATTCAAAGCATGATTGACTCCTCTCCTATCCATGATTCCTCAGAAGGAATGCTGCTGTTGCTGTGAGTGGATCATCATCCCAGAAGGGGACCAGGAGGAAGACTACTTGTAGTGTATACTCCCAAAAAACAATAAACTGTCAAACAATCATTTGCAAGGGCAAACAAATACGACAGCAATCATCCAGTTGCACAGCAGATTACTGACGCCATAACAGCTATGCTGGTATTAGATGTGCGACCAGTATCCGCCATTACTGCAGTGGGTTTTCAACAGTTAATTGAGGTCCTATGTCTTCGCTACTAGATGCCTTCTAGATTCACTTCGCTAGAACAGCAATCCCAAGGACATTAAAAAAACCTTATTAATTGTACTCAGAAATGCCGTTGTACCCACTGTCCACTTGACCACTGATATGTGGACAAGTGGGACAGGGCAAACTAAGGATTACATGACTGTGATAGCCCACTGGATAGGTGTATTGCCTACTACTGCAACAGCAGCAACATCTCCCAAAAGATAGCTGATACAGAGGAAGGCTACTCTTTGCATAACTGGTTTCAGTAAGAATAAGGGAAGCAAGAGCGCTATTAATATCAAAGTACTAAAATTAAATTAATTACCAGAGTATTAAAAATGAGAGTGTTAGGAAAGCGGCAGCTCATAACATATGTTATGAGCTGCTGCTATCCTAACACTCTCATTTTTATTTTTAATACTCTGAAAATGAATTCAATTTTAGTACTTTGACATTAATAGCACTCTTGCTTCCCTTATTATTACTCACACACACCTAGGTGTGTGTTAATAGAGCTAATTTACATAGGGAACACAGGGTTTTTTCTTTCCTTTGGTTTCACTAAGGAGCATACTGCTGAGAACCTCTTAGAAAAACTCAGGGAAATCATTGCTAAATGGCTTACCCCACTTGGACTTTCCTTGGGATTTGTGATTTCAGACAATGCCACCAATATTGTGAGAGCATTACATGTGGGCGAATTCCAACACATCCCATGTTTTGATCACACAATTAATTTGGTGGTCTAACATACTTTAAAAAATGACAGGGGCGTGCAGGAGATGATCTTGGTGGCCCGCAAAATATCCGGATTTTTTAGACATTCGGCAAACGCTTGTCGAAGACTGCATGACCAGCGGGTACTGTTAAATTTGCCCTGCCATCAGCTGAAGCAAGAGGTAGTAACTCAATGGAATTCTACCCTCTATATGCTTAAGCGGAAGGAGGAACAACAAAAGGCCATCCAGGGCAATACAATGGTCTATGACATAGGCCATGGAGGGGGAATGCACCTTACTCAAGCGCAGTGGAGAATAATTTCCGTGTTGTGCAAGGTTCTCAAACCCTTTGAACTTGCCACACGTGAAGTTAGTTCAGACACTGCCAGCTTGAGTCAGGTCATTCCCCTCATCAGACTTTTGCAAAAACAGCTGGAGAAACTGAAGGAGGAACTGAAACGGAGCGCAAGGTAAGTTGGACTGGTGGATCAAGCCCTTGATTCACTTCACCAGGATCCAAGAGTCGTCAATCTATTGAAATCTGAAAAATATATTTTGGCAACCATTCTGGATCCTAGGTTTAAGTCCTAGCTTGTAAGTTTTCCAACAGACCAAAATCTAAAACTATGCAAAGAGCTGTTGGTAAAAAATTGTCAGCTGCAGCTGCACTTGAAATGCCGTCAGCTCCTCCTTCAATTTTCCTTACAGAATGCCTGCTGGTCATGCAGATCGTTCACCAAAAAATTACATCTGGTCGGGTCTGAGAGAACTGCCTACTAGTGACATGTCTTCTACCGTGACTATGTGTGATATGGTCTCCATTCACAGAATGGTGGAGGACTATTTCAGAGATAACATCCTAATAGGCATGTCAGACAGTCCCTTTAAGTACTGGCAGGAAAAAGAGGCAATTTGGAGTCCCATACACAACTGGCTTTGTATTTCTTAAGTTGCCCACCCTCCAGTGTGTACGCTGAAAGAGTTTTCAGTGCAGCTGGCAACCTTGTCAGTGATCGGCGTAAGAGGTTACTTCCTCAAAATGTGGAAAAGATGATGTTCATTTTAATGAATTACAAATTCTACGAGGAAGACCTCTACCAACAATTACATGAAAAAATTACAGAGGTGCCTATGGTGGATTCCAGTGGGGATGAATTAATATTGTGTGAAGAAGAGGATGTACACACTGATGGGGATGACTAGCACAAGGACGATGACAACTTGTAATGTAAAGCCAGTTTGTGTATGGGATAATTTCTATTTCCATGTCCAATACATTGGACATGGTAATAAATGTCCTACACTGGTAGATTGTTTTATGGGGGTCCAAACAAACCAATAATTTCAGCCACAATTGGCAGTCCTTGTCCCTGAAATTATTGGTTTGTTAAACTGTGAATGTCTTGTTTCATATACAACATAATGTATGTGGGTGGGAGGGCCCTATGAGTATTCCATCTTGCACCTTTTTCCTTTCAATTATGTGCTGGTTGGGGCATTGCTGCCTGAAATTTTAAATTATGTTATGGTTGGTTTAGGAACCAATGATTTGTTTTTTAATTAATTTATTATCAATTTTATAGCCAGGGGCTGCACCAATGAATTTCTTTTTATTATTACTTATTCAGCCCGGGTCTGCACCAATGAGTTGTTTTTTAATTTATTTATTATCAATTTTACAGCCAGGGGCTGCACCAATTAATTGTTTTTTAAATTAATTTATTATCAAATTTACAGCCAGGGGCTGCACCAACTATAAACTATCAATTCTCCAATCCTCAAGGGTATCCCAGCAATCATCTTATCTTTGCACAGTCCCCAACTCTATTAATAATTATATCGATCAGTTTTGAGCCAGCAAGCTGGATGCAACCTTTTGGCCCTTTAGATGAAAAAATCAATATTGTGAGCTGTGAGGTGGTCAAAATTAACAAGTGTAAATAAATGTTATTGAGGTTAACAATACTATAGGAACAAAAAAAGGCCCATTTTATGTGATTTTAGCAGTTTTTTTATTTTTTAAGAAAAAATTCAGATCCAAAACCAAAACACGAAAACAAAACACGAAGGTGAGGTTTTGGCAAAACCAATCCAGATCCAAAACCAAGGTAGATCCAAAACCAAAATGCGGGGGTCGGCGCACATCTCTAATTAGCAGCTAGGATCCTGGTTGCAGCGGGGGATGGGGGTCCATTGTGCAAACGCAACTCTACTTGGAGATTTGAGGTTAAAGTTATGGCATCCCCGAATGTGTGGAATTTGTTATGCTCCCTGTACTCCGGTTTAAGGGAGCGGCTTAGGTAAGGCAAGTTGGTGGGCATGTTTGCCAGTACGGCGGATGCCAAAGGCATAAACAGGCAGCATGATTAGTGTATTGGTTAGCATTCCTGCTGTACAGTACCGAGGGCTTAGATTTTAATCCCAACAAGGTCCTATCTATTTGGAGTTTATATGTTCTCTTGGTGTTTGTTTCAGACTTTATGGCATTTTGGGGTCGGTTACCGTCATTCACACCTGATTTGGTTAGCTGGCTTGTTAGTATTCACGGTGAGTTGTACCGGAAAACACGGCCGTGGAATGCATTGATGTACTGACGTACATGCAGTTTTTCAGGAGGAAGCAGGAAGGTTAGGCAGTGTTTCAGTTCGTGATCCAAGGACGTGGAGTTTTTTGGTTGAAGGTTATTTGGCAGTCCTGCATAACTATGGGTTCCGTGACAGCCTGGAGGCAGCACTGTCCAGCTGGTCCAAGTACCTCAAGTGCCGGGCGCGGTGAAGGCTATGCATTCAATAAAGCCAAGTGCAACAGGGAGTTGGCGTAGGTGCATTAAAGTCTGCTTGCTGTGTGGTGATGGCCATCGGCCAGTAATATAGCTGTATTGGCGGGGCAGGAGCGGGTTGTGGGGTGAACGAAACGAGCAGCGTGTGGGTATTACATAGTGTTAGAGGGTTTTCTAAGTTGGGTTTTCGTTTGCTCTTAAGTCTTAACATGCAATATATATGTTATATTTCAAATGGAACCTTCAATTCGTGCACCATCACCTGGAATCGTTAGGAGTAACTTGGTAACAGAGGTTAGTTTGGGGTGCATGTGTGGCCCCTTTTATTGTCTTTCCCTGGGAAAGGATTTTGCACCTCGCCGTTGGAGTTTGTACCTAAGAGGGTGACAGGCAAGTGTAGATTTATCCAGCATCTTTCCTACCCAGAATGGTGATGTTAACGATGCATTAGATTCGGCAGTTTGCCAAGAGATGTACCAATCCTTTGAGCAGGCACTGGTGAGGGTGCAAAGTTTGGGCGAGCGAGCCCACCGGGCTAAAGTGGGTATCGAATACACTTTCCGTTTAATGCCATTTGCACTCAGAGGACCTCATTCAGAGCCGGTCGCACAGAGCGTGCGGTCGGTCTGAACGAGGGGAGGACCTCTTGAATTTCCAAGACGTCCTCTTTTGCTGTGGTAAGGCTGTGGGTTAACACCCACAGCCTTACGACCGCCTAAGGTGATGGTCGCGATGGTCAAGACCATCGCGACCATCGGGGCTTACGACGAGACCCTAGGGTAGGGTCTCCCTTGTCGTAAGCCCCGGAGAGCTTTCGGCTCTGTCAGAGCCGGAAGCTATCCACTGACATCACTAGTGATGTCAGTGGGGCCGCCCCAAATGGTAGGCGTTCCCATGGGATCGCCCCCGTTTGGGCTGCCACCCCCCCGGCCCACCTTCCAAACGGGGCGAGCTGTCAATCAACATCGACAGCTCGCCCCCTTTGGATCGAGACCCACTACGACCGGCGCTGTCGGTCGTAGCGGGTCTCACGCATGCGCACGCTGGCGCCGGCGCCGTCATGCACATGCTGTGTGGGGGGCCATCGACCTGTCCGAGCGCATCGGCGCTAACGACTGGGTCTGAATGACCCCCAGTATCTTTTCTGTGTAAGGGAGTTTGAGTCGCTGGAACTTATTCTGTAGATAAGTTCTTTCCAAAGGGTTGTTCTGCTTACTTTTCCTTTGTCGACTGTTTACAGGTCAATTTTGCAATAGTGCGTGTAAGCACGTACACATCACGGGGAAGGGGTGACCACAATTTATTGGTTGCTTTATTGGTAGCGGGGCCAGTCGTTGGTTTTAGTTTGCAAGCATTTACTTTTCTTTGCAGGCATTCTTTTTTATCGATTCTAGGCGGTACACCTTGTAGCAAAACTGAGGTCTCTGTTTACATGTTTGTCCTATCTGGGAAATAGATATGTACACTTTGCTAGGTCTTTACCAATTTCCTTTGGATAAAGTTAGTGAATTGGAGAAGTGTCACTAAAGCAATTGCAATCGCTTCTAGGCCATGAATATTGATTGTAGTGTAATACCAACAGGCAGGAAATTGTCATCGTTGGACCACGCCATAGCCAGTATTCAAAATCTCACAATTTTTTTGCTTGTCTCGGGAATTGTGGGAGGATCTGCATTTTTGTTTGGTAATGTTTCGGGAGTTCAACGGAGTTAGAATTGACTACCTGCTCAGGTGGACAATGACAGGCTTCATTTGTGTAAGGATGCATCTAGTTCCGTAGTTTTAGGGGAGTTATCAGTGGGAAAGGTGTGCGAGAATTTGGCAGGATTCATGGATGCAGTAAGATATAATTGCCAGTATGCTGTTTTTTCCAATCATGGTTGTAGTCGAAATCTGGGCTACCAGACTTGGCAGCAGTAGGCTTAGGTTATGCAGAGATATTTTGGGCATAGTTCATGCTATCAATATTTATGGGGCTGAGTTCCCTCCGGCTTTGCGTTTCTTGTTTATGCATTTTTTCACCTCTGTGTTTGTGCATGAGCATAGATGTTTAGGGAACGTCACATTCCGGGAGTGGAACACGAGACAAGCAGAAGTCCTTGACTTGTTGTACATGGATTGGGTTTCGGGGGCTGGCCTCCCCCTTTTTTGCTGAGATACACGGCTTACCATGGTCCTGTTAATATCGGCTGGTTGTAGCGCTGGAAGTTAAGTAGTTTGTTTTGTCATCATTGGCTCCGCGTACACTGAGGACTTAGTTGACAGTTCGTAATGTTTAGCAAGGTTTCTTGGCTTACGAGGGTAAAGGAGGTTCGCCATTCCATGCAAACCTGTTAACATCGTTTGAAAATGGCATGAGCAAAGTCGTTCCGGAGCGTCCATGTCGGCAAATCGGTCTAGCGTTTTCATATTTCGCAAAGTTAACTGGTATGTCAGTTGCGAACTGAAGGTTTTTTATTAGCTAAGGTAGAGAGAGGTCAGGGTTATAGAGCCTCGCTCTAAATGATTTCGCGAAGACCTATTGAACTATCAAATTTAAAGGATCCATTAGTTACAGGGTCGGGTATCGCATTGGTGTATTGAGAGGCATAACTCTTTTATTTGGCATTGTGGTTAGCTTATTTAGGGATCTTTATAATTGATGGGCTGTTCTCAAATAAGATGAGTTAGTTGTTTGAGAATGAAGTTTTCAGTATAACCTATAATTGTGTCATATTCATGGATTAATAAACTGATCAGCTTGTTAAAGGGCGATGGACCTCTATCCCAGCTCAAGCATACCCTTTCACCAAGCCTTGTTGGCTTGGTCGTACGTCTTATAGGTTATGGCCCCCAGGCAGTGCACGCTGGCTCATCCACGCCACTCAGGCAACATTATCAAGGTTTTACTTCACAAGGGTTTTTCAGAACTGTTTGTTTGCATTAGAATTGCCGTTAGATCAGTTTGGCACACATTTTTCGAGATTGTGGCGGCAATCTGCATGGCAGCTGCAGGTGCTTCCATTGACACTTTAAACATTTAGGTCAATGGTAGCCATCAGCCTACAAATAATACTGTAGCTGCACGGCAATAAGTTGCATAGTTAGCAGCTCTTCTTGCGAGTTTTGTTGGGAAACCCAGGGGCCCTATGTCTACTGCCGCTAGGGATTTTGAATGGCTTTTCATATTTATTCTCAAAGAGGTTTGCTGTTTATCACCTTCAGATGGGTCACCCAACTATTGTTTTCCTTCCCTTGGCTAGGCTGTTTCTCTATAAAGTGTATTAGCCTATCCAGGCGTGATGAACCCCTTTTGCAGGTTTATAGGAATGCTAACTGTCGGGTGTGGGCCATCATGTATCTATTGGGCTTATGAGCATCATTTAGCATTTCAGGCCCGCATTTATTATGTACTAATAAGAATCAGTGGTTTAGTTTTAGGGGCATGCCCTAGGGTGGCCTTTATTAGATATTCATGGACAGCGGAAGTCAGATTATGACCCCGATCGGTGGTATATTTGGAGGGCAATGATCGGGGTACTTGCGATTGCATTGCACTTATACTTGCTATTAGGAAGGACCTGCAAATAACTAGAGATGGCCAGCAGTAGGGTAGGCTGGCGGTAATGTCTAGTCCGGTCACTAACGGACGGATGTGATATATATTGGCACCTTCATTTGCATTACAAGGAGAGGAGTTTTTTATAGGCCCAATGGGATAAACCGCACGGATGCAGGTCTAGAGTCTTGTATTAGAAACATTGCTGTGTTCCTTGGTGTGCGATTATTTCCTGATGGGTGGCGGAGCTCGGCTCTTTTTAGCCGAGCTTTGGCGGGAAGCAGTGCTCCTGGGCAGCCTGTTATAGCGTAAGAGTGCCTGGGTACCATTTGCCTTTTGATAGTGGTGAGTTGTTTTATTTAGCTTAGGGGGGGACCGAGCCATCATCTTAGGGAAGGGACAATGCTACGCCAATTAAGGGTGAATGGTTCTACCTCAGGCCAGTTTGTACCGGGTGCGGATCCGCCTTTTTATTTATTTAGTCAAATATAACGGTCGGGCTGTGGCCTTGAAGCACTACTTTTTACTGCCACCATCTTTCTAATTACATATTTATTAATACATTTCAGCTGTGTCCTCTTATAATTCCACATAGGTGTCTGTGTGGTTATTTCTAGTTAGTAGTTAAGTGAGTGAATTAGCATAATGTAAGATTCAAACAAGGGGTGACTTATCTAATTAATTATTTAAGGCTAACTGCTGACAGCTGGGTTATGGGGAACTATGCCCTTTCAACAGTGTAGAGCTATGCTCTCTGTCAGTACAAACCTCCCTCAGTTTTCTCCATGACAGGCCTCCAGCTCTGTGGACAGTGCTTCATCCCTTCCTTTCTCTTGTACCTTTTGCCAAGACTAGGCACTTTCTACTCACACTGGCAGCTTAAGTACAGCTGCAGGCTGTCAGATCCTGAACTCAGCACTTGTGCAGCAACCAGCAGGTGTGGATTTGGTGCTAGGCCGCCAGCTACAGTAATTACAGCTGGTGTACCAGCAGGCACCGGCAAACATGGACAGACAGTGTCGGCCCAATTTGAATCTGGTTCCAGATGTGAGTAAAGGGGGTGGCTGCTACTGGGGTCACTGTAAAGGGGGTGGCTGCTACTTGGGGCACTGTAAAGGGGTGGCTGCTACTGGGGGCACTGTAAAGGAGGTGGCTACTACTTGGGGCACTGTAAATGGGGTAGCTGCTACTGGGGGCACTGTAAAGGGGGTGGCTGCTACTGGGGGCACTGTAAAGGGGGTGTCTGCTACTGGGGGCACTGTAAAGGGGGTGGCTGCTACTGGGGGCACTGTAAAGGGGGTGGCTGCTACTGGGGTCACTGTAAAGGTGGTGGCCGCTACTGGGGTCACTGTAAAGGGGGTGGCCGCTACTATGGGCAATTCAGCATAGGGGGGATTACTACTGGGGGCAATGCATAAAGAGACTACTACTTGGGCAATGCATAGGGGGGATTACTACTGGGGGCAATGCATAGGGGATAACCCTACTGGAATCGGTATGATTTAGTGCCGGGCATTGGAATCCCGACAGCGGCATCCCGGCAGAGGAGGAAATCTCGATCGTCCTAAAGGTAAGTACTAACTAACCTAATTTTACATCCTAACCCTCCTTTAGGGTGCCTAACCCTAACCTCCCCCCCTGTGCCTAACCTTAATCCTCCCTCTAAGTGCCTAAACCTAAACCCCCTTCCCTGCCACCTAATCCTAAATCCCCTGGGGGGGTGCCTAACCCTACATCCCCCCCGAGGGTGCCTAACGCTAACCCCCTCCTTCCCCTAGCCTAACCCTAACCTCCCGGGGGGGTGCCTAACCCTAAGTCCCCCCTTGGAACCCTAAACATAACCCTCCTGCCCCCTGGGGCTCTCCGCGTATGTCTAATGACAGGCGTCGGCATATCGACGCCTGTCTTTAGACCCTTGCCAGGATATGTCAGTTGGGAAGCAGGCTGTCGGGATTAGGTCTGCCGGCTTCCCGACTGCATACCCTACTACTGGGGGCACTGCATAGGGGGACTTCTACTGGGGGCACTGTATGGGGAGGGTGGCCGCTACTGGGGGCAATGCATAGGGGGAATACTACTGGGGGCACTGCCTGAAATTATGGTGGAAGGGGGGCGCCAGTCCATTACATTGCCAGGGGCGCTCGGATCCTTAGATACACCCCTGCATATATGTAATTCCCTGCTATGCGAGATATTACATCTGACAATGTGAATCACTTCTGCACTGCATGAGTATGTCATATACATATATGTAATACCTCGCTATGCGAGATATTACATCTGACACTGCATCACTTCTGCACTGCATGTGCATATCATATATATACAGTATATGTAATACCCTGCTATGTGAGATATTACACCTGACACTGTACATCACTTCTGCACTGCATGTGTATGTCATATACATATATGTAATACCCTGCTATGCAAGATATTACACCTGACACTGTGCATCACTTCTGCACTGCATGTGTATGTCATATACATATATGTAATACCCTACTATGCGAGATATTACACCAGACACTGTGCTTCGTATTACCCTGTTATGTGAGATATTACACTTGACACTGTGCATCACTTCTGCGCTGCATGTGCAGGTCATATACATATATATAATACCCTGCTATATGAGATATTACACCTGACACTGTACTTTACTCCTGCATGTGCAGGTCATATACATATATGTAATACCCTACTATGCGAGATATTACACCTGACACTGTGCTTTGTATTACCCTGTTATGTGAGATATTACACCTTACACTGTGCATCACTCCTGCGCTACATGTGCATGTCATATACATATATATAATACTCTGCTATGCAAGATATTACACCTGACACTGTACTTTACTCCTGCACTGCATGTGCATGTCATATACATATGTAATACCCTGCTATGCGACATATTACATCTGACAATGTGCATCACTCCTGCACTACATGTGCATGTCATATACATATATGTAATACCCTGCTATGTGAGATATTACACCTGACACTGTGCATCACTTCTGCACTGCATTTGCAGGTCATACACATATATATAATACCCTGCTATGCGAGATATTACACCTGACACTGTGCAGCACTCCTGCGCAACATGTGCATGTCATATACATATATGTAATACCCTACTATGCGAGATATTACACCAGACACTGTGCATCACTCCTGTGCTGCATGTGCATGTCATATACATATATTTAATACCCTGCTATGAGAGATATTACACCTGACACTGTGCATCACTCCTGCGCTGCATATGCAAGTCATATACATACTGTATATGTATTACCCTGCTTTGTGAGATATTACACCTGACACTGTGCATCACTTCTGCGTTGCATGTCACATATAGTACATATATGTAATACTCTGCTATGCAAGATATTACACCTGACACTGTGCATCACTCCTGCGCTGCATGTGCATGTCATATACATATATTTAATACCCTACTATGCGAGATAATACACCTGACACTGTGCGTCACTTCTGCGTTGCATGTCATATATAGTACATATATGTAATACCCTGCTATGCAAGATATTACACCTGACACTGTGCATCACTTCTGCGCTGCATGTGCATGTCATATTGGTTACCTCTGCAGCTGGTCAAGAGAACAGGAGCAGGTCACGTGATCAGTGTCAAGTGGCAGGGAAGTGACAGTTTGAAGCTGGTGGCAGTTAGTCGGGGCTGAGCGATGCTGTATAGTGGTTCTGAGGATGGTTTTTTGGAGAGGTACCTCAGGTGGAGGGAGCTGTGTCCAACAGCGCTACTGTCAGGTCTGCAGAGATCAGGACTTTGATATAGGCAGCTGATCTGAGGGACAGGGCCGCCATCAGAGGGGGGCTGCTGGAGCTGGAGTCCGGGGCCCGGGCAAAGAGGGATGGACCTACCAGCAATGCAGCAGGTGACCCGCGGATCATTATCACTGAGGATCCGAATTACAGCACCGGGCAGCCGTCACTGTGACTGACAGTGAACATACTGTAGCTTCCTTTACTTCCTGGTGGCTGGCAGCTGGCCCCTCTCCCGGACCAGCCACCTGACAATGAACTCAGGGCAGCAGCCCAGAGCAGCTCACTATAAGATCACAGAGAGACAGGGGAATGTGCAGGAAATTACCTACAAATAGAGGGGTATGTAGAGGGATCGCTAAGAGAGGGAGAGGGGAATGTGGAAGTGATTGCTAAGAAAAGGGAATGTGGAAGGGATCACTGAGAGAGAGGGGAATGTGGAAGATATCACTGAGAGAGAGAGGAATGTATGGGGGTGTCACTGAGACAGAGGGGACTGTTGGTTAATCGCTGTAAGAGAGGGGAATGTGGAGGGGATTGTTGGGAGAGAGAAGGGAATGTGGAGGGGATCCTAGAGAGTGGAATGTATGGGGGTGTCACTGAGACAGGGGGTAATGTAGGTGGATCGCTGAGAGAGAGGAAAATGGGATTGCTGAGAGAGAGAGAGAGAGAGAGAGAGAGAGAGAGAGAGAGACATGTGGGGGGGATTGCGGCTGCCTGGTACAATAAAGTTTTTATTTTCTTATTGAGGCAAGGCACGCGTAACATCACTATATCATGTGCACCACACCACTGAGAGAGGTTCCGGCTGCAGAGCCAGAAGATATAGAGGAGAAGGTAAATGTATGTGGGCTGCAGGTGGTGCCAGCTGGGGGGGTGCCAGAAGGAGTGCTGGTTGAAGTTGCTGAAACACATGGGGGGGAGGGCTGTCTATTTTCTGAGTCCCGGGCCCCATGATTTCTGATGGCAGCCCTGCTGAGGGATACTAGAGCTGCCGAGGAACAGAGGGCTAAGGCTGCCCCATCCATACAATGCAGTGACCCAGCGACTGACAGAAGGATAAGGCTGTAGTTTACAGGCAAAGTGTTCACCTCAATATTACAATTTAATAGTGAACCTTTATGCCAACAGTTACTTTGTTTCAATAAGGAACTGTGGCAACTTATGAATAACAACTAGTTATCAAGCATGTGACAATAACAAAAAAAAAATGATACTAAAGTATGTGCACCACCGCATCAGCTATTTAGTTACAGCTAATAGGACTATTGTGATAAATGGTGTTCTGGACTTTCAAGACAACTAATATAACTAATATAGGGCCTGATTCAGAGCCGCTCACAAAAAGCGAGCACTCGCTCTGAATCAGGGCGGCCGCTTTGTTTAAAAAAACCCGGCTTTTGCTAGTGGCCAGGTGATGGTCGTGACCATCGCGACCATCGAGCTTGCGACGAGACCCTAGTGGTAGAGTCTTATCTTCCGCAAGCCCCAGTGAGCTTCCAGCTCTAAAAGAGCTGGAAGCTCACTACTGACATCACTCATGATGTCAGTAGGGCCGCCACAAACAGCAGGCATTCCTTCAGGACTGCCTCAGTTGTCCCGCCACCCCCCCCCACGCCTACAAAGCGGGGCGAGCTGTCAATCAACTTCGACAGCTGCCCCATTTGTAGCGAGCCCCGGAGCGAGTGAATTTCTCACTCGCTCCGGGGCTTGTGCATGCAGCGCGTGTGCAATGCCCCACCATCGACCCGCTTGCGAGCTGGTCTGAATCAGGCCCATAGTGAGTAAGTAAGGGTAAAAAGGAGCAGTTATAAAAGTTAGTAGCCAAGGATATAAAAACCAATAGAAAGTAGTGTAGTTAATTATTTTATAGATTGTACTGCAGAACTGTGGAGGTAGTTTGTATATTTGGGTAATACATATATATCTGTTTAAATGAAATTCGACATTTAAAAAGAACAGGTATCCCAGCATTGCAGTCCCGGACTGGAGTTAAATAAAATGCTCTTTTTGTCCATAACAATTGTCAGTCACTGAGCTTGGGGCAATGGTGGGGTCCTTGCCTCTCTGCCAGGGTGTGGTCTGAGCTAAGAGTTGCCACGGAAGGAGGTGAGGAGGTTCTCCACTACAGTGGTAACTCCAGCTTACACAAGCCTACACCATTAATTATCCTTACCATGGCGGGGTATCACACACACCCTTTTCGGACACGCATGACTCCACTGCTCAAGGGGGATTATCGATTGCACCCCGGGTGTCACCAGACCCCGTGACGCCTCTGGTCTTAGCCTTCATCAAACCAATTTCACTGCTTAACATACAGTAGTAAAAACAGAAAATGTATTTTTTTGGCCACTCCCAGTACGTTTTTGCAAGAATATGCTTGCTGTCATTGCCTGCATAGTCCTGAAAATTGTTTCATTTTATATGAAAGAATTATACCACTTTTTTTTTGCCTCAAATGTACTATAAGCAGAAGCCAAGGTCTGGGTAAATTGCACCTTATATGTCCAATATGTTATAATAATGTGACCGGGATGATAGTGTAGGACATGTACCTGTGGAGGATAAGATTTTGATGCAAGCTATTGTTTGACAAGTGAGCTTGAAGTTATGTGGAATTTTGAGTGTGAGCCAGGAACAAGCTGTTCCTTGAAGGTCAGCTCATATGGCCCATGTCTGCCTCTCCCAATCTCCTGACATACAGAACTGCAATATACAGTATTACCTGCCTCTCCTAAATCTCCTGACATACAGAACTGCAATATACAGTATTACCTGCCTCTCCCCAATCTCCTGACATACAGAACTGGAATATACAGTATTACCTGCCTCTCCCCAATCTCCAGACAAACAGAACTGGAATATACAGTATTACCTACCTCTCTCCAATCTCCTGAAATACAGAACTGCAATATACAGTATTACCTGCCTCTCCCCAATCTCCTGACATACAGAACTGCAATATACAGTATTACCTGCCTCTCCCCAATCTCCTGACATACAGAACTGGAATATACAGTATTACCTGCCTCTCCCCAATCTCCTGACATACAGAACTGGAATATACAGTATTATCTGTCTCTCCCCAATCTCCTGACATACAGAACTGGGATATACAGTATTACCTGTCTCTCCCCAATCTCCAGACATACAGAACTGCAATATACAGTATTACCTGCCTTTCCCCAATCTCCTGACATACAGAACTGGAATATACAGTATTATCTGTCTCTCCCCAATCTCCTGACATACAGAACTGGAATATACAGTATTACCTGCCTCTCCCCAATCTCCAGACATACAGAACTGCAATATACAGTATTACCTGCCTCTCCCCAATCTCCTGACATATAGAACTGGAATATACAGTATTACCTGCCTCTCCCCAATCTCATGACATACAGAACTGAAATATACAGTATTACCTGCCTCTCACCAATCATACAGAACTGCAATATACAGTATTACCTGCCTCTCCCCAATCTCATGACATACAGAACTGCAATACAGGGCTGCCATCAGAAATGGTGGACCTAGGACTGACAAAATAGGAAAGCCCCCCTCCCTTCCTTTTTTTTCAACAGCAGCATTTTTGTGTATTTTCAATGGGGTATTAATAATTATATATGCCCTTGATAAATGAGATAATTTTTCTGTCTATAACTGAAGTGACACCAGGCAGCGCGGTCGTTTGGCTTCCTTTTCTATTTTGACACCTCTATCCCCCTTCTGTCTTGCCAGCCCAGCCCTGCTATCGGACTCTTGTCTCCAATCCAGCCCCACAGCCAGTCCCAGCCCCACAGCCAGTCTCAGACCTAGACAGTCTGCCCCAGCCCCATCCCCAGACAGCCAGCCCTAGAAAGTCAGCCCCAGCCCATACTTACCAACTCTCCCTCATTGTCAGGGAGACTATCTGAAACAGCAGCAATCTCCCTGTCTCCCTGAAGAGTCTAGCAATCTACCTGATTGCACCTTATCCCCATTATGAATCGGTTATATTAAAAAAAACAAAGATATATACATTCAAATGGGATCAAAAGTATAATTTTCCTGCATTGGTTACAAGGCACAATGATCCCTATGGTTACATCAACAAATAGATCTTACTAACTACTTTGGCGCAAGTTTACATTTGGATGTAAGTAAATTTAATGGCACGTTTCTCAGATGTAGCAATAGGTATGCTGTCGGGATGCCGACGGTCTAATGCTGGGGGGATTTAGGGTTAGGCAGCCCCCCGGGAGTGTTAGGGTTAGGCTAGGGGAAGGGGAAGTTAGGATTAGGCACCCCCAGGGGGAGGTTAGGGTTAGGCACCCCCCTGGGAGATTTAGGCTTAGGCAGCAGAGAAGGGGGGTTAGGTTTAGGCACTTAGAGGGGGGTTTAGGTTAGGCACTTGGGGGGGTTAGGCACTCCTAAGGTATGGTTAGGGTTAGGGGGGTTAGGTTAGTTTATACTTACGTTAGCTGCTGTCGGGATCTTCACCTCTGCCAGGCTGTCATGCGGCCGGCGGTAACTCATACCGATCCCGTAGCAATATAAGGGCCTGATTCAGAGCCAGACGCTCTGACCAGAGCGCTCGCTCTGAATCAGGGCCCACCTCCATAAATATGGAGCGTCCTCCTGGACGCTCGTATAGCTGTGGATCACCACCCACAGCCTATACGAGCGTGCAGGATGATGGTCGCGATGGTCTTGACCATCGCGACCATCACCAGTGCGAACAGAAGCCTGCGGTTGAGTTTTTCAACCGCAAGGCCAGGAGTGATTTTGGCTCTATCAGAGCCAAAATCACTCCCACTGACATCACTAGTGATGTCAGTGGGGCCGGCTTCTGACGGTAGGCGTTTCCTTGGCAACGCCTCCGTCTGGCAGGCACCCCCCTGTCACACCCACCAAAGGGGGCGTGCTGCCAATCAACATCGACAGCACGCCCCCTTTGATCAGACACAACGAGCGAAGGAAAGTCCTTCGCTCGACGCATCTCGCGCATGCGCACGACGGAGCTCCCTCCGTCGTGCGCATGCGCAGTGCACACCATCGACCCACTTGCGAGCGGACAGCCGCTCGCGAGTGGGTCTGAATCAGGCCCTAAGTCCACTGTAACGTACGCTCATTGCTTTCACAATCTCCCTGAAATGCTTTTTCAAAAGTAGACAAGTATGCACCAGCCCCAGAAAGTCATCCCAAGCTCCAGACAGCCAGCCCCTGCCCCAGACAGCCAGCTGCAGATAGCCAGCCAACCAGCCTAAGACAGTCAGCCCCAGACAGTGAGCCCCAAACAGCCAGCTCCAGATAACCAGCCAACCAGCCTAGGACAGTCAGCCCCAGCCCCAGAAAGTCAGCCCACGCTCCAGACAGCCAGCCCCTTCCCCAGATAGCCAGCCCCAGACAGCCAGCCCCACACTTGCCTGCAGCTGTTTGTTGCTCCTCAGTCCTCACAAGCCTCTATTAGCAGCGTAATGTCACTCGCGCCAGCCGCCGGGTCTCACTCTCCAAAAGAAAATAACTTTCATGCAGGCAGTACAGCACAGCAGGCAGTGGGCGGCTTCCCTCTCTGTCCGGGACTGTGACCCTAGTACCGGATCCAGGTAAGGCGGGAAAACCCGATCCTAGTTCAGTTCTCGCCTCGGATCTGGATGTTCGGGTGGGTCCTGTTCTCAGGGAACTGGACTCGCTCATTTCTAGTGGTAACTGGGGGTGGTCGGGGAAACGCAGGCATGCCAGTGCGTTTGCTTGCTGCTGCAGGGGCGTGCATAAATTATCCACTGCAATAGCCTATGCAGCCTGAAGCCTGATAGTGTGTGTGGAAGTTAACAATTTCTGAGTAAAGTCAGGGCTTCTGCAAGTGTGTGAAGCTGTGATGGTAATCGATTATTCCGATTTGTTTAGATATTCTGATAAGTATTACGGATGTGTGCAATGTAAAGTGAACTTATTAAGTAGTGCTGAGTTTGCTATGCGATCACAATGTATTAGCATGCTATCGCAGTTGAACTGTGTGCATAAGCAATATTGCGATCTATAGTGAATCTGGCCCACAGCCCCTTAGAGATGGACACAGCTCAAGCAGCACAGCCCCTTAGAGATGGACACAGCCCCTTAGAGATAGACACACAGCAGCACAGCCCCTTAGAGATGGACACAGCCCCACTTGGTCACCGTAGAGCAGAGCGCAGCATGCAGAAGCGTGACTGGACTGGAGTGAATATCACCAAGTTTCCTTATGTGAAATCCGAACCATGCGAGAATCTGATGCCGGGATGATGGCGTTCGGCCTTGATCTGACATCCGAGCCTGGTGGGAAACCCTGAACCAGGACTCGGATGCAGCTCGGATAAAGAAGTTCAGGGCGGTCTGGATTCAAGGTAATCTGGACCGCTCATCTCTAGTTTAAATGTCCTCTACAAACTAATAAACTTAAGCTGTGTACCCAGACGATATGTACGTTCCCTCATTCTGTCCTTCATTACCTGCAATGGGGCAGCATGTAACTTTCCAGAGCTTGTGCCTGGTAGCCTCATTAGAAGGCATTAGCCATTGTAG
Organism: Taudactylus pleione; assembly: GCA_031769625.1. NCBI lineage: Eukaryota > Metazoa > Chordata > Amphibia > Anura > Myobatrachidae > Taudactylus > Taudactylus pleione. Next base: position 310,958 of record JAUIMM010001472.1, read on the forward strand.
CTGATTGACTACAATTCCACAAAGTGGCCCAGGGAGGGATCTGATGGCTGTTTATGTGTATTACATCAATGCAAGGGTGAAAAACAATGTAAGTGATGACACAGCCGCTGCAGCTGGGTATAGCGGAGCTGTCCCAGCAAGAAGGATAGAGCATATTGACGGTCCTTACCATAGGTAAGTAGGCACAAATGGCTGTTGTCAATCTCATTTTAAATCATTAAAACATTTTGCCAACAAAATTTGACAGCTGGGTCTCACCAATCTCTGCAAAGGGTAGGATCAGTTACTGGTGAACACAACATGGCTACATGGATCTATTCTGTCTTGTGTCAATGGTTCAAGCACTTAATGTTGTGAGTAATCTTTTCTTCACACATTAGATCATTCATACCATAATTGTTGACATGTGCTTTATGGCCACAGTCTATCAATTTTCTAATGGCTACAGTACATGCAGCGGGATATTGTGCCACGTCATTTTGGGTGTCAGGAGGGGGTGGTGCACCCAGGCCTGTCTGGTTGCCTGCCACACTACCCTGAAATGACATGGCCACATTACCTTTGGTGGAAGCTTGTAGCAAGTGACACCATATTTGTAAGTAGGGGTGGCCGCACATCCAAAACTTGGCCATGCCCACCCAATACTCAAATATCAATTATCAAAATATCATGGTGCACCTGCGTGTCACAAAGCACGTGTCATCTGAAACTGGGTTCCAAGCATGACATTGAATTCAGTATACTTCAATGGTCTTGGTACAGTACCCTTCTTTCTAGCCGGCAGCACAAATGAGTAGACTCCAGGGGGTAAATTTACTAAGATTCGAGTTGAATCGAGTTTGTTTGTTTTTTAAACTTGATTACTCTCAACGAAACTTGGGTGATTTGAGGCTCCTGAAACTCACAAATTTACTAAGAAGTGAGTTTAGCTTAGAGCAAGTTTAGATGAGATTACTCACCCGAGATTACAGTGTTTTCTCTCTGCCAAACTCTCCCGAACAAGCAGCCTGCACATATCAGTAAGATAAGTGAAGGCTGCTTGTGTGTTGTACCTGTAAAAAAATGGTTAAATGTTTTTTAAAAATTACATAGCCATCCCCCCCCCTCGAAAGACGTAACCAGCCCCGGACAGCTCAACCAATCCTGGTTCCTAAAATTATGGGCGAAAAAACAAGTAGGTTTTCCTCCTAATTTAGGAACCTGCACCTGGATGCAGGGCCGGACCTGGTTTTAAATAAAGGGGGGAAAAATGCATAGGGGTCCCCCTATATTTAAAACCAGCACTGGACCCAAACCAACCGGGGTGTAATGCCACAGCCAGTAGACCCTATCACCAGGTCTCCCCGGCCAAATCATTAACACCCCAAACTGGTCAGCCCAAGCTGAGGATCTCAGGGGAGGTGAGGACCCTCCAAGAAGGCGTCACCCCTCTCACAAAACCCCTGTCTTAGGCTGAAGCCACGGGGCTCTTCCCCGCACCCCTGGTGTAAAAATATAGTAACTATTGTATTTTACAGCCAAACTACAGGAGCCAGCATGCTTGCCCTTAGGCACTTGTGGAACTACAAGTGCCAGAAGGTGGCTGGCACCCTTACCCCCACTGTAAAATAAATAGTTTAAAAAACACAGAACACACACCATCTAAAGTACAACTTTATTACATTCACCTACCTCACTCACACATACTTACCTACTACCAGTTGATCTATCCACTTCTCAAAGTAGAAACCAATGGGAGTACCTAGAATAAAGATCCTATACTCTCCATCAACCTTGCGCCAGTCTCTGTAGCATCCCCATACTTGGCAAAATAACAAAACGAGTAAGCCAAGCCAAGGTGGACAGGTGTAAGTATATATTGTCACATATACTTACACTACGCAAAATGACAGATGATCACTATAATCTGTATTTCCAACAGACCGCTAACCAGTCAGCAGCTGCTTTACATGTAGTGGCCACTCATTGGCTGGGACCCATGTATAACTAGCCAATGAGTGGCCGCTTAATGTAAAGCAGCAGCTCACTGGTTAGTGGTGAGCAGATCAACTGGTAGCAGGTAAGTATGTGTGAGTGAGGTAGGTGAATGCAATAAAGTTGTACTTTAGATGGTGTGTGTGTACTGTGTTTTTTTAACTATTTTACAGTGGGGGTATGGGTGCCGGCCGCCTGCTGGCACTTGTAGTTCCACAACAAGTGCCAAAGGGCAGACATGCTGGCACCTGTATTTTCACTGTAAAATAAAATAGTTTCGAACAATTTTTTACAATACTATTATCCCCGTGCCCACAGCCCAGTGGTGCAGGGAAGAGCCCAGGACTTCAGCCTAAGCCTGGGGTTTTGGGAGAGGAGGACCCCTTCTTGGGGGGTCGCCACCTCCCCTGAGATCCCTGCTTGGGCTGACCAGCTTGGGGTATTAATGCTTTGGCCGGGGAGACCCGTTAATAGGGTCTCCTCGCTGTTTTAAATATAAGGGGACCCCTGCACAATTTTTCCCCCCTATATTTAAATCCAGGACTGGCCCTGCAGCCAGGTGCTAGTTCCTAATACGGGGTAACACTACACGTTTTTTCCCCTGTAATTTTAGGAACCAGGACTGGCTGAGTGGTCTGGGGCTGGTTTTGCTTTTGGGCGGTCACTACGTCATTTTAAAAAAAAAATAAACATTTTAGATTAGGTATACAGGCCGAAACATACACAAATCACACTGATCTGTGTATGTTTCTGTCATACTCGCAGCTCAGGAGGTGGAGTGTTTGAAACTTCAATTTATCAGCGAGTTTGCTACAATCTCACCCGATATTGTAATCTTGATTCTTGGAAAATTCCTGAGTTGTATCTTTTTCATGAAAAGTACTTCCGAGTTTGGCCGATGGTGAGTTGATTCGAGTTTGCAATCTCACCTGAGTTTTACCACTGAAAGAGAGAAATCTCTCCCAATCTCACCCAAGTTTATTTATAGTAGGGATGTGCAGGCTCGGTTTTACTCGGATTTACTCGGTTGTTATCGCCACTTTACCGCAAATTCGGATTTATTATATTGGCTATCCAAAACACATGATAGGCGATAGCCAATAAAATACCGTTTAAAGATCCGAGTAAATCCGAGTAAAACCGAACCTGCTCACCCCTAATCTATAGTAAATTTGCGAGTTGAAAAAATGCCTAAACTCACCCAAGATTGCAATCTCGACCTACTGTGCATACGTAGGTCTCTGGGAAAATGTTGCGGCGGACATTTACTCAGCTATTTTTCTACTGGCAATGCACAGATCACTAGGAAAATGGCCACCAAACCCTTTCTCCAGTGATTTCTGCAGTGCTGCCACTGCCACCATGGAATTATGGAGAGCTAAGTATTAAAAAACATAGATGAAGGATGTGCAGTGTGAACAGGGCCGGATTAACAATGGGGCGAGAGGAGCTGCAGCTCCAGGCCTCCAATGCAAATAGGCCCTCATGAACCAGTGTAGTCTAGGCTGTGTTGATAGGATTATTTTTCCTGTCACCACCAGCATTGCAAAGCCCATTCCATTCACCCCAGGCCATCCTTTGCCCTGCACATATTATCTCTGACGACCGAAGCTCCACATATCACCTCAGCTGTCCAGACAGAGCGGCAGAGCCCTGCTCATTTAAGCGTGTTTTACAGAAGCTCCGCCCATTTGCTGAAGCCCTGCCCACCCGCTGGTGCCCACAGCTCCACCCACCGTGGGCGTCTGAGGATCTACTAGTCACCGGCGTCCACCTCTTCCTTGGCAACTAGTGAGAGGGAATTTGGCAGCAGGGCACTTACATTTTGATGAAAGTGGAGCCACAGAGGCTGAGCAGCTGGTGGAAATACATGGACGTAGGGCTGCCATCACATGCATTCACAGGTTGGTGTAATGTGTTATATGTGTGTTATGTTTGTTTGTGTGTGTGTAATGTGTGTGTTATGTGTGTGATGTGTGTAATGTGTTGTGATCTTATCCTAGGCTGTATATATATATATATATATATATATATATATATATATATATATATTATAATGAAATAAGTAATGGTAGTAGGACTGGAACTCAAGTTATATCCAATGTGATAGTGAACAGGTGCCCTTATCTGTTGTAGATAATAGATACAAGTTGAAATGATAGATGGCACTCCAGGTCTTATAGATCTTATTTTCAAAGTGACATGTATACACACATATCCCTCTCATTATCTGCTGCTCTGTCCGGCAGCAATTTACATCTATATTTAAAAAAAAAAATGTGACAGAAATGGAAGACTCAAAGTTAATAAGTACTTTGGCGATCACATAGTCACTACGTGGTTAACACATCAATTTTCACAGGTCAACATTGATGGCTAAAATTTCAACGTTGTTAACATTTCCAGGAGGCTTATGCCAGGTATACGCACTAGACAATATGTTGTCTGATCCGGAAATTGGTCAGTGTTTACTAGGGGTGTGCACCGGCCACTTTTCGTGTTTTGTGTTTTGGATCTGGATCTTTCTTCGTGTTTTGGATCTGGATTGGTTGTGCCAAAACCACCCTTCGGTGTTTTGGGTTCTGGGTTTTGTGTTTTTGATCTGTATTTTTTTTTTAAAAAAGCATAAAAACAGCTAAAATCACAGAATGTGTTGATTTTTCTGCTCCTATGCTATTATTAACCTCAAAAACCTTAATTTCCACTCATTTCCAGTCTATTCTGAACACCTCACACCTCACAATAGTGTATTTATGTCCAAAAGGTTGCACCGAGGTAGATGGATGACTATGCTAAGCGACACGAGTGGGCGGCAAAAACACGTGGCCCATCTAGCAGTGACACTGCAGTGGCAGACAGGATGGCAGTTTGAAAACTAGGCCGCAAACAGTACATAATGCAAAGAAAAAAAAAGAGGTGCAAGATGGAATTGTCCTTGGGCCCTCCCACCCACCCTTATGTTGTATAAACAGGACATGCACACTTTAACAAGCCAATCATTTCAGCGCCAGGGTATGCCACACAACTGTGGCTGAAATGATTGGTTCGTTTGAGCCCCCACAAAACAAGCTGGCAATTAATCTGTCCCTGCCCAAACTGGCTCTACTGAGGCAAGATGTCACCTTCATCCTCCTCATTCACCGATTCCTCACCCTCTTCAGTGTTGTGTACATCCTCATCCTCACAGAGTATTAATTTGTCCCCACTGGATCCACCACCACAGGTCCCTCTGTACATTCTGGAGGCTGGTCTCCCTGGAAGAGTTGATAATTCATTTTTATGAACATCATCTGCTCCACATTTTGTGGAAGCAACCTCCTACACCTTTCGCTGACAAGGTTCCCGGCTGCACTAAACACTCTTTCGGAGTACACACTGGAGCGGGGGCTACTCAGGTAAAATAGAGCCAGTTTGTACAGGGGCCTCCAAATTGCCTCTTTTTCCTGCCAGTACATATACAGACTGTCTGACATGCCTACTTGGATGCTGTCACCGATGTAATCCTTTAACAGACAGACGCACGCTTGTCGCTGCTGCTTTGTGGATGCAGGTGCGGCTACAGCCCACACAATTCACAAAGACAGAAAAAAAATTTATTTTTTATTTTTTGTGGAGCACACTTTGAGGGTTACACCACCCTTTAACAGACAGATGCACGCTAGTCGCTGCTGCTTTGATGCAGGTGCGGCTACAGCGCATACATTTCACACACAAACAGAAAAAAAGATTATTTTATTTTGGTTGGAGCGCACTTTGGGGGTTACACCACCCTTTATAGACAGACGCACGCTTGTCGCTGCTGCTTTGAGGATGCAGGTGCGGCTACAGCCCACACATTTCACAAAGACAGAAAAAAAAAGAAGAATTTTTTATTTTTTGTGGAGCGCACTTTGAGGGTTACACCACCCTTTAACAGACAGACGCATGCTTGTCGCTGCTGCTTTGAGGATGCAGGTGCAGCTACAGCCCACATAATTCACAAACACAGAAAAAAATGAATTTTTTTATTGTTTGTGGAGCACACTTTGAAGGTTACACCACCCTTTAACAGACAGATGCACGCTTGTCGCTGCTGCTTTGATGCAGGTGCGGCTACTGCGCATACATTTCACACACAAACAGAAAAGAAGATTATTTTATTTTGTTTGGAGCGCACTTTGGGGGTTACACCACCCTTTAACAGACAGACGCACGCTTGGCGTTGCAGCTTTGAGGATGCAGTTGCGGCTACAGCTCACACAATTCACAAAGAAAAAAAAAAGAAGAATTTTTTTATTGTTTGTGGAGCGCACTTTGAGGGTTACACCACCCTTTAACAGACAGACGCACACTTGTCGCTGCTGCTTTGAGGATGCAGGTGCAGCTACTGCGCATACATTTCACACACAAACACAGAAAAAAAGATTATTTTATTTTGGTTGTAGCGCACTTTGGGGGTTACACCACCCTTTAACACACATGCGCACGCTTGGCGCTGCTGCTTTGAGGATGCAGGTACGGCTACTGCGCATACATTTCACACACAAACGCAGAAAAAAAGATTATTTTATTTTGGTTGGAGCGCACTTTGGGGGTTACACCACCCTTTATTAGACAGACGCACGCTTGTCGCTGCTGCTTTGAGGATGCAGGTGCGGCTACAGCCCACACATTTCACAAAGACAGAAAAAAAAAGAAGAATTTTTTATTTTTTGTGGAGCGCACTTTGAGGGTTACACCACCCTTTAACAGACAGACGCATGCTTGTCGCTGCTGCTTTGAGGATGAAGGTGCGGCTACAGCCCACATAATTCACAAACACAGAAAAAAATGAATTTTTTTATTGTTTGTGGAGCACACTTTGAAGGTTACACCACCCTTTAACAGACAGATGCACGCTTGTCGCTGCTGCTTTGATGCAGGTGCAGCTACTGCGCATACATTTCACACACAAACAGAAAAGAAGATTATTTTATTTTGTTTGGAGCGCACTTTGGGGGTTACACCACCCTTTAACAGACAGACGCACGCTTGGTGTTGCTGCTTTGAGGATGCAGTTGCGGCTACAGCTCACACAATTCACAAAGAAAAAAAAAAAGAAGAATTTTTTTATTGTTTGTGGAGCGCACTTTGAGGGTTACACCACCCTTTAACAGACAGACGCACACTTGTCGCTGCTGCTTTGAGGATGCAGGTGCAGCTACTGCGCATACATTTCACACACAAACACAGAAAAAAAGATTATTTTATTTTGGTTGTAGCGCACTTTGGGGGTTACACCACCCTTTAACACACATGCGCACGCTTGGCGCTGCTGCTTTGAGGATGCAGGTACGGCTACTGCGCATACATTTCACACACAAACACAGAAAAAAGAAGATTATATTATTTTGTTGGAGCGCACTTTGGGGGTAACACCACCCTTTAACAGAGAGACGTACGCTTGTCGCTGCTGCTTTGAGTACAGTATTATATGCAGTGACAGTAGACTTGTCAGAAATTGTTGGCACGTCCTTCAGTCCGGACCAGATGTCCAAACCGGCCCTTGACTTATGACACAGGCGCATGGTTGGCGCTGCTACTGTGTTGATGCACATGCGGCTACATCGCACACAAGTCACAAACACATAAAAAAATTATTTTATTTTTTTTGGAGCACTTTGGGGGTTAAACTACCCTTTAACAGACAGACGCACGCTTGTTGCTGCTGTTTTGAGGATGCAGGTGGAATCTAGATGGGATTTGGAACCAGGGACACACTACCTCCATCAGTTGTCTAAATCCCACTGCACTAATGGCGGATACGGATGCACGTCTAACACCAACATAGCAGTCAAGGCTTCAGTTATACATTTTGCTTCAGGATGACTGCTGTCGTACTTCATCCTCCTCGCTAGGGACTGTTGGAGGGTCAATTGTTTAGTAAAAGTAGTGGTGTTCCTACTTCCTCTCTGGGATGATGAACAACTCCCAGCAGCAGCAACAGCACTAGGAGGAAGTGGTTCTTGATCTTTCCCTATTTTATTTTTATCGGAGAAAGTTTGGTCCTCCATTTATGTTATATTGATATATACGTGCGGCTAAGGCGCACACAAACACAGAAAATTATTTTTGATTTTTGTTGGACACTAGTGCACTTTGTGGGTTACACCACCCTTTAAGAAATGAGCCAGCCGGGCCCTTTACTTATGAGATACAGGCGCACGCTTGTCGCTGCTCCTTTGTTGATGCACGTGCAGCCACAGTGCACACAATTCACAAACACAGAAAATATTTTTTTATTTTGTTTGGAGTGCACTTTGGGGGCTACAGCACCCTTTAACGGTCAAGCCAGCTGGCCCTTTACTTATGACACAGGCGCACGCTTGGCGCTACTTTGTTGATGCACGTGCTGCTACTGCGCACACAATTCACAAACACAAAAAAATATATTTTTTTATTTTGTTTGGAGTGCCCTTTGGGGGTTACAGTACCCTTTAATGGACAAGCCAGCTGGCCCTTTACTTATGGGACACAGGCGCACGCTTGGCGCTGCTCCTTTGTTGATGCACGTGCAGCCACAGTGCACACAATTCACAAACACAGAAAATATTTTTTTATTTTGTTTGGAGTGCCCTTTTGGGGTTACAGCACCCTTTAACGGTCAAGTCAGCCGGACCTTTACTTATGACACAGGCGCACGCTTGGCACTACTTTGTTGAAGCACGTGCGGCTACTGCGCACACAATTCACAAACACAGAAAATAATTTTTCTTTTGGTTTGGACTGGAGTGTACTTTGGGGGTTACAGCACCCTTTAACGGTCAAGCCCGCCGGCCCTTTACTTATGACACAGGCGCACGCTTGGCACTACTTTGTTGATGCACATGCGGCTACTGCGCACACAATTCACAAACACAGAAAAAATATTTATTTTTTTGCACTTGGGAGGAGCACTCCTGATGGACAGAGCACCCCCTGGACAACACTACAGCACCCCTTTAGGACTGGGACATTGCACAGGACTTTGGAGTGGGCACAGCCCCTATGGACAACTGACTGCACAACACAGTCCAGCCAGCCCCTTAGGACTTTGGAGGAGTGGACACAGCCCCTATGGACAACAGCAGCATAGCACAACACAGCCAGCCCCTATGGACTTTGGAGGAGTGGACACAGCCCCTATGGACAACAGCAGCACAGCACAACACAGCCAGCCCCTATGGACTTTGGAGGAGTGGACACAGCCCCTATGGACAACAGCAGCACAGTGCCGCAAAGCACAGCACAACACTACACTACACAGCCCAGCCAGCCCTAACTCCCACCCTCCCTCTTCACTGTCCACAGCCGAGTGAGAAAATGGATCCAAAACCCGCAAGACCCGGAAGGCGGGATGATGACGTTTTGCCTCGATTTCAGATCCAAGTCAGGCGGGAAAAGCCGAGCCTGACTCGGTTTGGCCTTGGATCGGGGGGGCTCAGGGGGGTTCGGATTTCAGAAATCCGAACCCGCTCACCCCTAGTGTGTACCTATGTCGCTGATGATACTCGGGTCATCAGCGACATCGCCTGTCAGTCCTGAATAAAGGCCTGACGGGTGATATCATCCATCATTGCTGGCATCAGCAAGAGCACCCCCACCTGGTTCCGCCGCTAACGACATCGCACTGGGTACACATCATTTAGTGTGTACTCAGCATTAGGGTGTTAGGTTAATATGGAAGGCTTCACTAACCCTTCCATGTGCTGTATATAGCACCTCAGCACCTCTTCTGAACTCTGTGATGTCCTGCCCCACCGCACCCAAAGGAACAGCATGCAGAAAAAGAGCAGCTCAGTGATGGCGTAATATCTGTAATTGGCAGTGACATACTATGAGCAAAGGGGTCGATTTTCATATCCAGCATTTTAAATGCAAATGCATGAGTGTCTGAATGGGGAAAGGGGGGGGGGGCAGCGGGTGGTTCTCCCTCACCGCAAAGATTTAAAATGCACGGCATCTGTGGATGGTCAGGGGCTGTGCAATAGGCTGCACGGCCCCTGCACTGCCCGTAGAAGGAGGTGTAATGTGCGGCCTTTAAGTTAAAACACCGCATATTACACCTTCTCTGTGTGGTGCAGGGGCCGTGCAGCCTGTAAAGCACAGCCCCTGACAGGCCCGCGGCCATCGCTACAGTCAGTGGTGAGTCGCTGGGCATTGTGTATGCAGGTAAGAGTTAGAGAAGGAGGGAGGGGAAGGGTGGATGTCACAACTATTTTATATTGCCCCCCCAAAATAAAACTTTTCCAACACCCCCTGTCCAGTTGGGATATGATATTATTGCCTAAATTAGCAATGTGACAATGAAAATTTTCACACAGATTTAGGAAAAATCTCTTTCCGAGACATGGACTCCATCTGTGCGATTACTTCGCATATGCGGCCGTCAGCCTGAGCCTGCATCATCAGGAGCAGATCGTGAGGGATCCAGAGGATCCTTCTCCAAACTCACATACAAACTTATGGGGGCCGCTGTCCGGTCGGAAATGGAGGAACCATTGCAGATATCTGAAAAGGAAAGGCAGATAATACAGTTCACGCCCTTTCACAAAAAAAAAGTTGAAGGTAGGCGCCGATATCTATGCCCTCAGTAGAACTAGCCACACCCCCTATGCAGACCACACACACACGGCATATCACAAGTCACGCTATCTGAGCACTGGTCACACTATTAGCAGCGATACACAACAGGACCTTCATAAATCTTAGCTCCAGGCCCATATGGACCTTAATCTGGCACTGAGTGTGAACCCATGGACTCAGGGGCCTGTATGCACCATTCACCCTGCATCCATTATGAATATGCCACTGCCTTTGGGATGTTTTGGAACTGGAGATTTGCAGCATGAATGTGTATAGTAGTTGCCATATCTGTAAAAATGGTGTGATCCATAAAAACTCAGGCTGTGCTTTTACCCATTACTTCAATGGTGTACCTAATAAAGTGGTCTCTCAGTGTATATTTGACCACTTCCATCATATACCCCATCTACATACAAATTTACATCCTTTAGTTTTTCCTGTCCATAATAAAGTTTTCTTGGGTTTTCTTGGATCATTTTGGTAGCCCTTCTTGAAAATTCTCTAATGTATGTCTATTCTTCTAGGTAAGGCAACGGCATAACCTACAGTGCCATCAACACCTCTCTCATATACTACTCCATCCTCTCTGCATGGGAAAAAAGTGAGAAGCGTGTACAGAGAGAAAAACACTTGGCTTGTTGCACGTGATACTAAACTGCCTATTTCATTTGTGTTTATAGGTTGGATAGTACGTTCTCAAAACTTAGGGATTAATTAGTGTGAGTCATACACATATTTGTGTGAAAATACTCTGCACATACCCAGAACAGTGAGTGCACACATGAGTTCATGTAGATTTTGCAAATTACGAAACTAAACTGTGGGATGGGGAGTTCCACACATTACACCCTGCACCAAGAGCATACTTACCTGGTGCTGGCAAGTGGATTCCCCCTCCTAAGTGGCTCCATCTTTCCAGAAACATCTTCAGGAAGATGGTGCTGCACTGTGCCAAATCCTTTGCTATGTTGTGTGCACTCGCCATCTTCCTGAATATCACTAGGTAGAAGTGGGAACCCACTGGCACATCCGGGTTCACTCTGCCCCAATACTTACCTTGACTCTGTCTTCCTCAGCTCTCCATTAGACTCATCGCTGCTTGCCTCTCTAGTGTTCCATGCAGTTGACTCCTGCTGTTAGCCGTGGCCAGTGCAGCAGCATAGGCGCCGCCAAATTGGATTGGTCAGCTAACCTCGGATCATACAGTCAGTGCCGATCCTCTCTCCAACTAATTCTGGTGGCCAGTCAGAGCTCTGAACACACACTGTAAATCCTTTCTGGACTCAAGCTACTTGCCAGTGCAACATCACTTCTTAGGAAGTCCTTCTGGCTTTGTGATTTACCAATTCTGTCCACCTCAGCTTTTGTGATTCCAGGTCCTCTCTTGCTAAATTCTAGTTTGCATTTCCAGCAATACCAGTCCCAGCCCAGTTTCCAGCAAAACCGGTCCCAGCCCAGCCCATTTCCAGCAATACCAGTCCCAGCCCAGTTTCCAGCAATAGTGGTCCCAGTCTGATTTCCAACAAGACCAGTTAATGTTTCCATTAATATCAGTCCCAGCCCAGCTTCCAGCAATATTGGTTCCACTTCACTTGTGTGTTGCATTTCTATGCGAAGAGTTCTAATTAAGCCCCCTAGCTTTCTCCATATGCTCTCCGGGTCAGATGTCACTTCAGACTCTAAACCAAGTGCTGAAAGTATCCAAGCTCTGACAGTTTATGCTGACTAGACTAACTCTGCAGGAAATCAGATTCAAGGAGTAGGCTCCATACAAACCTTAGTGAGCAGTCTGGAGAATCAGGAGTCTATGCAGAGGCAAATCATGCAACTCCTTTAGGAGTTAGTCAAGCAGTTGGTCAATATCCAATTAACTCTCAGTACTTTGGGGTCTTTGCAAAACCTCAATTTCTCGTCTGCGTTTTCCAACTCCTGACAAGTTTGATGGAGTAACTAAATCTTGCAAGGGATTTCATTAATCAGTGTGAGATCCACTTTGAATTGTAACCTGGGAACTTTCTTACCATCAGGATGAAAGTAGCATACATTATCTCGCTGCTCTCAGGACAAGCCTTGGCCTGGGCTTCAACCCTCTGGGGGAATCAGATCTGATTCTACCCTCTTATTCTGAGTTCATCTCAACTTTCAACCTGGCCGAACCACTTCCACATCAGCGGATAGTTTAAGATTGCATCAGAGCTCTCGCATAGTCAGCCAGTATGTCATCCAATTCAACACCCTAGCCTCAGAGTTAACATGGAATGATGAGGCATTGTTTGCAGCCTTCTGGAGTGGTCTGTCTGTTTGCATTAAAGATTTACTCTCTACGTGTGACCTACCCACTAGTCTGGATGATCTTATCTCTTTATTCACCAGTCAATTTTTGCTTTAGAGAACACTCTCTGGAGAAAGGAAAAAACGATCATTTCAGACTGCACCAGCTCCCAGACCTTGGCAGTCTCCTCCTATGGAAGAAGAGCCTATGTGGTCTAATTTATCTCATCTGACCCCGGAAGAACAACAAACACGTCAGTTAGAAATCTTTGTCCATATTGTGGTGCTCTAGGTCAGTCATAACCTGTCCCATACATCCAGGAAACTTCCACTCCTAACTTGCAAGGGAGAACTTAGGTTGGGAGTATTTATCCAAAGAGATCAGATTGTACCTTTGCGGACACATTGGAATTTCCTCAAAAATCCAAGCTTATTCCTGCACTTCTAGACTCCAGAGCAGCTGGGAACGTTATAACCTCTGCCTTTATTCAAGAGTCACTTCTCCTTAAGGAGCAACTTTCCCATTCTTTATATCTCATGGTGGTAGATGGCAGCAGAATTTCCGACGTCATCATCACCCATCAAACCCTGCCTTTGAAGTTTAAAGTGGATGTGCTACACTCAGTTTTCTTGAGTTTTTTGGTAATTCCTAAAGCTTCTCATGCCTTGGTTTTTGTTCTTCCATGGCTACAAAAACATAATCCCCAGATTGATTGGGCTACTCTATAAGTTATGTCTTGGGGTCCTTCTAGCAGGGATACCTGCCTTCAATGTATTTTTCCACTTCGAACTACAGATACTTCCAGTCAAGATATTCCTCCTGTTCCTTATAGGGACTTTTCAGATGACTGTAGTAAACAGGGTGCAGATTCATTACCACCTAATCATGACTGGGACTGTCCCATTGAATTAATTCCAGGTAAAATATCACCAAGAGGTTGCAGCTATCCATTATCACTACATTAAATAAGGATCAGGGTTTTTCTTTGTCAAGAAGAAAGATGGGGGTCTCCGTCCATGCATCAATTACAGAGGGCTAAATGAGATCACAGTTAAAATTCATTATCCAATACAACTAATTACCGAGTTATTAGACCATGTCAGAGGGGCAACGATTTTCATCAAGTTGGATTTGAGAGGAGCATACAATTTGATTCATATTTGAACAGGAGATGAGTTGAAGACTGCTTTTAAAAGCAAGATGGGCACTACGAATATCTTGTTATGCCCTATGGCCTATGCAATGTTCCTGCAGTTTTCCATCATTTCCTTTAATTCAATTTTCGGGATCTGCTCTACAAGTATGTGGTTGTATATTTAGACAACATTTTAATCTTTTCTGAAAATCAACAGTCTCATCATCTACACGTCAAGGAAGTTCTCCACCGTCTTCACTCCAATCACTTTTTTTGTTAGTTGGAAAAATGTACCTTTGAAGTATCCTCTTTTTGAGATACATTATTTCATGAACAGGCCTGCAAATAGATCCAGAGAAACTTAAGACAATTCTAAGGTTGTTCAACGTCTTCTTGGATTTGAGTATTATTACCGTAAATTCATCAAGAACTTCTTAACCCAGGTTTCACCTATTACTGCTCTTACCTAGGGCCGTATTCAATTTGAGGCGTTAAATCCGGATTTGCGGTAATTTACTGCCGATGATGTCATTATCGTCTGTTTTAGTTTTACTCCGTATTCAATTTGAAAGACTTTCCGCCTAGGTGGAAAGTCAATGCAATGTAATAGGCGGTAAAGTATCGCCTATGAATGGCAGGCGTAAAAAGTGCAGAATTGGGGTTTTGGCGTGCAACATTTCAGGAATCCCTGTGCAGCCTTCAGACAGTCCCCAAAAGGTAATCTGTGTAAAAAAAAAAATTAAGGACACCCCAAAAATTTACTTTGAAAAAGGAGGCAAAAAAAAAAAAAGTTGGGGTACAAACTTAAAAAATAGCGAATTTGACTCTGGGGGGGTCGCCAAGTAAGCCCCAAGTGTTTTTTTTATTGCAGGTGCTTGCGGCAGGTGGGTTTTTCACAATTTTTTACGTAGCTTTAGCAACTTTAAAATATGCTGAACCCCATTTTCAAGTACCCCAAATTAGATGGGCATAGTTGTTTTGCCATAAAAAAACCTTCTAAATGCTCTTATGGTGTCACTCGCCCATGTGGGAACTGTCAGTAGCCGGAGCCAATCAGCAGCCGCTCTACAGTCAGCGTGGCCGCCGATTGGCTCTCGGGACTGCCAGCTCCGTGTATATTCCGTCAGCTGGCATTCGGGAGCTATGAGTATGTGTGGCAACACACATACTAACAGCTGTTGCGTGGGTCGTGTATAGGGGAGAGCGGGTTCGGATTTCTGAAATCTGAACCCCCCCGAGCCCACCCGATCCGAGGCCGATCCGAGTCAGGCTCGACTTATCCCGCCTGACTCGGATCTGAAATTGAGGCAAAACATCATCATCCCGCCTTCTGGGTCTCACGGGTTTTGGATTCTATATAAGGTACCCGAGTCGGCGCCATTTTCTCACTCGGCTGTGGACAGTGAAGAGGGAGGGTGGTAGTTAGGGCTGGCTGGGCTGTGTAGTGTAGAGCAGTGTAGTGCTGTGCTGCTGTTGTCCATAGGGGCTGTGTCCACTTCTCTAAAGTCGATAGGGGCTGGCTGTGTTGTGCTGTACTGCTGTTGTCCATAGGGATTTATGCACTCCTCCAAAGTCCATAGGGGCTGGCTGTGTTATGCTGTGCTGCTGTTGTCCATAGGGGCTGTGTCCACTCCTCCAAAGTCCATAGGGGCTGGCTGGGCTGTGTTGTGCAGTCAGTTGTCCATAGGGGCTGTGTCCACTCCAAAGTCCTGTGCAGTGTCCCAGTCCTAAAGGGGTGCTGTAGTATTGTCCAGGGGGTGCTCTGTCCATCAGGGGTGCTCCCCCCAAGTGTTTGTGAATTGTGTGCGCAGTAGCCGCACGTGCATCAACAAAGTAGCGCCAAGCGTACGCCTGTGTCATAAGTAAAGGGCCGGCGGGCTCGTCCGTTAAAGAGTGCTGTAATCCACAAAGTGCACTCCAAATAATAAAAAAAATTTCTGTGTTTGTGAATTGTGTGCGCAGTAGCTGCACGTGCATCAACAAAGTAGCGCCAAGCGTGCGCCTGTGTCATAAGTAAAGGGCCGGCTGGCTCATCCGTTAAAGGGTGCTGTAACCTACAAAGTGCCCTCCAAATAATAAAAAAAAATTTCTGTGTTTGTGAATTGTGTGCGCAGTAGCCGCATGTGCATCAACAAAGGAGCAGCACCAAGCGTGCGCCTGTGTCCCATAAGTAAAGGGCCGGATGGCTTGTCCGTTAAAGGGTGCTGTAACCCCCAAAGTGCACTCCAAACAAAATAAAAAAACATTTTCTGTGTTTGTGAATTGTGTGCACTGTGGCTGCACGTGCATCAACAAAGGAGCAGCGCCAAGCGTGCGCCTGTGTCCCATAAGTATGTTAAAGGGTGGTGTAACCCCCAAAGTGCACTCCACAAAAAATAAACAATTCTTTTTTTTCTGTTTGTGTGCGAAATGTATGCGCAGTAGCCGCACGTGCATCAACATAGCAGCAGCGCCAAGCGTGCACCTGTGTCATAAGTCAAGGGCCGGTTTGGACATCTGGTCTGAACTGAAGGACGTGCCAACAATTTCTGACATGTCTGCTGTCACAGCATAGGATACTGTCACCACTGATAGAATGGTGGAGGAATAATTCTCTGTGCACTGTGGCTGCATGTGCATCAACAAAGAAGCAGCGCCAAGCGTGCGCCTGTGTCATAAGTAAAGGGCTGGCTGGCTTGTCCGTTAAAGGGTGCTGTAACCCCCAAAGTGCACTCCAAAAAAAATAAAAAATTCTTATTTTTATTTCAGTCTTTGTGAATTGTGTGGGCTGCATCCTCAAAGCAGCAGCGCCAAGCGTGCATCTGTCTGTTAAAGGGTGGTGTAACCCTCTAAGTGCGCTCCACAAAAAATAAAAAAATCCTTTTTTTTCTGTCTTTGTGAATTGTGTGGGCTGTAGCCACACCTGCATCCTCAAAGCAGCAGCGCCAAGCGTGTGTATGTCTGTTAAAGGGTGGTGTAACCCCCAAAGTGCACTCCAACAAAAATAAAACATTTTCTTCTGTGTTTGTGAATTGTGTGCACTCTATGTGCATCATCAAAGCAGCAGCGCAAAGCGTGCGTCTGTCTGTTAAAGGATGATGTAACCCCCAAAGTGCGCTCCAACAAAAATAAAAAAAATTTATTATTTTCTGTTTTTATGTGAAATGTATGCGCAGTAGCCACACCTGCATCCTCAAAGCAGCAGCGACAAGCGTTCATCTGTCTGTTAAAGGGTGGTGTAACCCTCTAAGTGCGCTCCACAAAAAATAAAAAAAATCTTCATTTTTTTCTGTCTTTGTGAATTGCGTGGGCAGTAGCTGCACCTGCATCCTCAAAGCAGCAGCGCCAAGCGTGCGTATGTCTGTTAAAGGGTGGTGTAACCCCCAAAGTGCACTCCAACAAAAATAAAACATTTTCTCCTGTGTTTGTGAATTGTGTGCACTGTATGTGCATCATCAAAGCAGCAGCGCAAAGTGTGCGTCTGTCTGTTAAAGGATGATGTAACCCCCAAAGTGCGCTCCAACAAAAATAAAAAAAACTTATTTTTTTCTGTTTGTATGTGAAATGTATGCGCAGTAGCCACACCTGCATCCTCAAAGCAGCAGCGACAAGTGTGCATCTGTCTGTTAAAGGGTGGTGTAACCCTCAAAGTGTGCTCCACAAAAAATAAAAAATTCTTCTTCTTTTTTCTGTCTTTGTGAATTGTGTTGGCTGTAGCCGCACCTGCATCCTCAAAGCAGCAGCGACAAGCATGCGTCTGTCTGTTAAAGGATTACATCGATGACAGCATCCAAGTAGGCATGTCAGACAGTCCGTACCTGTAATGCAGGAAAAAGAAGCAATTTGGAGGCCCCTGTACAAACTGGCTCTATTTTACCTGAGTTACCCCCCTCCAGTGTGTCCTCCGAAAAAGTGTTTAGTGCAGCCGGGAACCTTGCCAGCGAAAGTTGTAGGAGGTTGCTTCCACAAAATGTGGAGAAGATGATGTTCATAAAAATGAATTATCAACTCTTCCAGGGACCCGAGCCTCCAGAACGTACAGAGGGACCTGTGGTGGTGGATTCCAGTGGGGACGAATTAATACTCTGTGAGGATGAGGATGTACACAACACTGAAGAGGGTGAGGAATCGGTGGATGAGGAGGATGAGGACGACATCTTGCCTTCGTAGAGCCAGTTTGTGCAGGGACAGATTAATTGCCAGCTTGTTTTGTGAGGGCCCAAACGAACCAATGATTTTAGCCACAGTCGTGTGGCAGACCCTTTCACTGAAATGATTGGTTTGCTAAAGTGTGCATGTCCTGTTTATACAACATAAGGGTGGGTGGGAGGGCCCAAGGACAATTCCATCTTGCACCTCTTTTTTTCATTGCATTATGTACTGTTTGGGGCCTAGTTTTCAAACTGCCATCCTGTTCCCACTGTAGTGTCACTCCTAGATGGGCCACGTGTTTGTGCTGTCCACTCGTGTCGCTTAGCATAGTCATCCAGCTACCTCGGTGCAACCTTTTGGACATAAAAACACTATTGTGAGGTGTGAGGTGTTCAGAATAGACTGGAAATGAATGGAAATTAAGGTTACTGAGGTTAACAATAGCATAGAAGCAGAAAAACCCACAAATTCTGTGATTTTAGCTGTTTTTATGCTTTTTTTAAAAAAAATACAGATCCAAAACACAAAACCCAGAACCCAAAACACGGAAGGGTGGTTTTGGCAAAACCAATCCAGATCCAAAACACGAAGAAAGATGCAGATCCAAAACCAAAACACAAAACACGAAAAGTGGCCGGTGCACACCCCTAGTCGTGTATACTTGTTTTTTGGTTTTGCCAAGTACCTGGATTACTGCAGAGACCAGCGCCAGGATATAGGTGAGTATGAATTTTTCTTTGCAGAGCCATGTATTAAGGATATTCTACTGGACAAGGGGACAGATACATCTGGTATAGATAAGTATGTGTAAATGGGTAGGTATGTGTAAAGAGTCATACTGTCATGGTGTGTGTGTCTTGTCTTTTCTAACTGTTTATTTTACAGTGAAGTTACAGGTGCCGCATGTCCGCTGGCACTTGTTGTTTCACAAGTGCAAAATGGCAGGCATGCTGGCACTTGTAGTTCCACTGTAAAACACAATAGTTTTACATTATTTGCCCCTCCATTACCTCCATACCCACCAAGCCAGGGGTATGGGGAAGAGCCCAGGGCTTCAGCATAAGCCTGTGGTGCTTGCGAGGGGGGGACCCTTCTTTGGGGGGTCCCCGACTACCCCGAGGTCACCATCTTGCGCTGACCGATTTGGGGTGCTAGTGCTTTGGACCTGGAGCTCCGGTGATTGAGTCTCCGGGCTGTGGCATTACACCCCGGTCGGTTGGGTCTGGTGCTGGTCTTAAATATAGGGGGATCCCCATGTTTTTTTTACCCCTATATTTAAAACCAGAACTGGTCCCTGCAGCCTTGGGTTGGTTTCTAAAATACGGTGGAACAAAAATACACTTTTTGTTCCCCATATTTTTAGAAACCACCACTGGCTGGCAAGCCTGGGGCTGGTTTAGCTTTTGGGGGGGACCTTATGTCATTTTTTTTGTAAATTTTTACTTCTTTTTTTTACATGTACAACACAATGGGTATTTTCGGGAAATATTCTAGGGACCCCCCTAAAGATGTGTAGACATGGGGGATCACTATAGGTACCCCTATTTTTAACTTCTGAAGGAAGTCAGGGGTTTCAAATAGCCGTGGCAGGTGTATTTTTGCAGAAATTTAAAAAAATGCGTTTTGGGACTTAAAAATATGCTAGTACCCATTTTCATGTACCCCAAATTTGATGGGACCATTTCTAAAAATGAAAAAAACAAGCTAAGTGCTCTTCTGCATCACTTCTTCAAAGTCAGGAAAAAAAACACTTGCCGCGGCTATTTAAAAACCAGACTTTCTTTTGCAGCCAAAAATGGGGGTACCCATAGTGATCCCCCATGTCTGGACATCTTTAGGGGGGTCCTAGGATTATTTCCCGAAAATTCCCATTTTTTTAACGCCGATCCAAGTATCGCCGGGTCCCGTTTTCGCCTACTTTCAAATTGAATACGGGGATACGGGGACACGTACAAGATACTTTAACGCCTACAAAACAGGCGAAGGCAGCGTTAAGTCCGGGCCGCATTAAATTATCGCGGCTTGGCTCAAATTGAATACAGGCCCTAATCAGATCATTTTATCTGGTGAAAGGAAGTCAAAGTAGCCTTTCAACGCCTTAAACATGCCTTTGTTTCAGCTCCTGTTTTAAGACAAAAACAAAATATCTCAAAAATATTTGTAGGATCAGACCCTATCTCACCCAGGATGCTACTAAAACCCTCATACACTCACTGTCATCTCCAGATTGGACTACTGTAACATCCTCCTATCTGGCCTCCCCAAATCCCATCTCTCTCCTCTCCAGTCTATCCTTAATGCTGCTGCATGGCTTATCTTCCTCTCCAAACACTCTACATCTGCCTCCCCTCTCCTACAAGCCCTCCACTGGCTCCCCTTCCCTTTTAGAATCCAATTTAAGGGTCTCAAGCTCGCTTACAAAGCCCTCACCCAATCTTCTCCCATATACATCTCTGATCTCATCTCCCTTCATTCTCCTCTCCGCTCTCTTCATTCAACTAATGCATGCCGCCTTTCATGCCAGCTGATTACTTCCTCCCACTCCCACCTCCAAGATTTTGCCTTCACTATTCCCAGCTCTGGAACTCTCTCCCACTCCCCATCAGACTCTCCACCTCTTTGCAATCCTTCAAACGGGCTCTCAAGACCCACTACTTCATCAAAGCCTTCCAGCTATCATTCTAACTCCCTGCTACATGCTCCTTCCTCCCCATCTACCCCATCTGTGTCACCCCTGTTTGTCTTCCCCTCCCTTTTAGAATGTAAGCTCTTATGAGCAAGGCCCTGTACCAGGGGCGTATCTACCTATTGGCCAGGATGGCACTTGCTAGGGTTGCCAGTCAAAGGTGGGGCACCGTCCAGCAGTGCCACAAGCAGCCAATAGGTGGACTACCCCACTAGTCCCCCGGGCACCAAGTGTAGGGCAGACTGCAGTGAGAGCGGTCTGCCCTACACAGTATACAAACACACAGCCACCAGCGGTGGCTGTCTGTTTGTTGTATCAGCCAGCCAATGAGTCAGACAGACTCTCATTGGCTGCTACATCCACGGAGGGAGCCAGCTGGAGCTCACTCATGAGCTCCATCTTCCGGCTCCCCCCCCGCAGCAGGTGATGGGAGAGACATCATAACATCTCTCTCATCCCATAGTGCAGAGCAAGAGCGGACCCAGAGGAGTGGCCAGCAGCGGTCATCGGCAGGAGCGGGGATCAGGTAAGTTGCTTTTTTTTCTTTTCTGGCTCAACACAGTGGGGGAGTGTGGCTACTAGGGGGCACTGTATAGGGGGTGGCCGCTACTGGGGGCATGTTATGGGGGGATGGATGCTGCAGGGGGCACTGTATTGTGGGGGCCGCTACTGGGGCCACGTTATGGGTGGGATGGCCGCTACTGGGGGCACTGTATAGGGGGGACTACTACTGGGGGCACTGTATAGGAGGACTATTACTGGGGGCAATGCATAAGGGGGACTACTACTGGGGGCACTGTATAGTGGGACTACTACTGGGGGCACTGCATAGGGTGGACTACTACTGGAGGCACTGTATAGGCGGACTACTACTGGGGCACTGCATAGGGGGACTACTACTGGGGGGGGGCACTTCCTGAAATGATGGGGGGAGGGGGCACCAGTCCATTACCTTGCCAGGGGTGCTCGGATCCCTAGATACACCCCTGCACTCTACCCTCTTGTCAGAGACAGATTTAGACATCATGGGGCCCTAGGCAAGATACCAGTTTGGGGCCCACCCCTTGTTAGGTTCTGTTGAAACCTTGTGGAAATTAAGGATAATATATATATATATATATATATATATATATATATATATATTTCACAACATGCCCCACAGCAGTAGGTGACAGGGGGAGGTAGAGAGTGACGGGGAAGCATAGGGTGACAGGGAGAGGGTGATGGGGGGAGAGAGAGGGGGGGAAGGGGAGAGGGTAACATAGAGGCAGAGGGTGAGGAAGAGAGGGGGAGGGTGAAATGGGAAAGTGTGACAAGCAGAGGGTGTTATTGAGAAGTAGTGGGTGATGGGGAGAGGATGACAAGCAGAGGGCAATAGGGAAAAGCAATGGGTGACAGAGAGAGAGTAAGGGTAACAGAGTAGGTGAAAGAAAGAGGGTAAGGGGCAGTGGGTGACGGGAGAGGGTGATGGGAGAGGGCGACAAGGAGAAGCAGTGGGTAATGGAGAGGGGGACAGGTAGAGGCAGAGGGTGATGGGGAGATGGTGACAAGCAGTAGGTAACATATGCCCATCTGCATATGCTTTAGCAGTAGCGATTCTTACTGATCCTTGCTGAATCAGGCTCTGCTTGTGTCTACTCCCAATTTGAGACTTAATGTGCATTGGTCCATTCCCAGTGGAATGAGTCATTAATCCTGTAGAAATTTCCACCATTTCTGCGGATTCTGAATTCTTTCAACATTTAATTGTGAAACCTTTAATTCTGAACCATTTTCAAACAGTTCCTCTTAAAGCTCCCAACGTTCAAACTCAATGGGGAGCAGAATACGAGGTTGAGAAAATTGTGGATTCCCGACTTCTCCATGGACACCTCCAGTATCTAGTTCAATGGAAAGTGTATGGACCGAAAGAACAAGTTTTGATAAATTCCTCTGATGTACATGATCATTGTTTAATCAGCACCTTCCATACCAAGTTTCCTTAAAAGACCTATAGGTGTCCTGGATTCACCCGTAAGACCCATACTGTCACAATCCAGGTAGTTTTACAAACCTTTAGCTCTTGGTGATGTTTACAGCTTGCTCCAGAGTAAAATGCCACTATGTAGCCGAAGAGATGGTATCTGCTAACTATTCCCATAACTGGACATGATAGTCCATTTCAGTAAGAGTTGGCAGTTATCGATTAAAAAATTTACAGGAACTGGGCATATCCTGGCACTGCTACTGTATTTCTTTTACACTAAAGTAAATAGACTGAGACCCCCATTGTTGCTAAGTACTGTGGGCCAGACTAGTAGAATCACAGGCTGAAAGATCCGAGGAGTCATAATGCAGCCCTGCCCCCACATCTGTGCTCAGCCTGTCCAGTCCTGCCCATCAGTCTTCCAGCATCTTCATCAGCAGCCAGGAGGAGAGAAGACATACAGAGACCCACTCCCTGCTGTGTTGCCTGTCAGAGTCAGAGGAAAGGGCAGTGTAATGTAAATAACTACTGTATGTCAGTGTCTGTGTTTGTGTGTGTGTGTTTGTGTGCTGTGACGGGGAGATGGTCTGAGGGCCAGGGGAGCATGATGTGGGATGCAGAGCCATATCTAGACATTTTGGTGCCCTGTGCCAGATAGAGCATCGGTGCCCCCCCTATATTGTAATCAAGAACAGCGTGCATCGCAGGTGCGGGCCGAAAAAAGGGCATGTACTTGTAAGGAAAGGATGTGGCTACACTATAGTACCCTCAATTCACATTATGAGACACAGTAGTGCCCCTTAATAACATTACACAGGTTACACTACACAGTAGCAATACCCCTTACACATTATGACCACAGTAGGAATACCCTTACAGATTACGTCACCAGTAGTACTGTCCATCACACAGTATGACCACACAGGAGTAATACCTCTTACAGATTACGCCACACAGTAATAATGCCCCTTACAGATTATGCAACATAGTAGTAATGCACATTACAGATTACACCACACAGTAGTAATGCCCCTTACAGATTGTGCAACCAGTAGCAATGCCCATTGCACAGTATGACCACACAGTAGTGGTGCCCCTCACACAGTATGACCACATGGTAATAATGCCCCCTACAGATTACGCCACACAGTAGTAATGCCTATTACACATTATGACGACACAGTAGTAATGCCCCTTACAGATTACGCAACCAGTAGTAATTCCCATTACACAGTATGACCACACGGTAGTAAGGCCCCTTACTGATTATGACACCAGTAGTAATGCCCATCACACAGTATGACCACATGGTAATAATGCCCCCTACAGATTACGCCACACAGTAGTAATGCCTATTACACATTATGACGACACAGTAGTAATGCCCCTTACAGATTACGCAACCAGTAGTAATTCCCATTACACAGTATGACCACACGGTAGTAAGGCCCCTTACTGATTATGACACCAGTAGTAATGCCCATCACACAGTATGACCACATGGTAGTAATGCCCCATACAGATTACACCGCCAGGAGTAATGCCCATCACATGGTATGACCACACAGTAGTCATGCCCCTTACACATTATGCCCACAGTAGTAATGCCCCTTACACAATATGCCTACAGTAGTAATTCTACATACACGTTATGCCACACAGTGCAAATCCCCCTCCTCGGGTCTCTCTCTTAAAGATAGCACGCTTAATTGTATAACAAAGCTCCATACACGGCAGGCAGCTTGCAGACCAAAGCCGGAGGAAAGGCTCCTCGGGGCTGGATTGGGAGAGACTTCATGATTTCTTTCCCAGTCCCCCCTGATGACACTACAGGAGACGGGGACTGGAGGAAGGGGGCAGACCCAAGACAGTTTCTAGACAATCTGGCTCCCAGTGCAAACAGTCAAAATTCACCCCCCCCCATTATGGGAATTTTCAAGATCAATAACATTCAGCATGCATGCTGAAATAGGGGCATGGCTTCACAGCAAGGGGTGTGGCCTTGCAGGAAAGCTTCTACTTATGCAGATATTTGAATTAATTTCCCTGTAGACGGTGCAAGGTCTGTGGAGGAGGGTAAGGTACTCCCTCTTCTTAGGACCTGTTACAAGCCACTGAAGGAAGGAGGGCCAGCAACAGAAATCTTTGTGGGCTATACACTCTTTTTGGGGCCCCCCATCCTGCTGCACTAGGTAAAGGCCAGTCAGTTTGAAAGTCTTTTTTTACCTGCTGTATATGGTGGTTTCTCTGTAATGGGGAACCTCTGAAGAATTTGAGCCTCACTGGGCAGCGTCTTCAGCCGGTATTCATTGTCTAGAAGATGCCTGTTTACGTAGAAATATAACCAATGTCATCATCATAACTGAGGATTAACCAGATATTATATAGTGACAGAAGTTTTTGTGCAGGGCAAAATGTGAAATTCCCTGATCAAAAAATTTCTGTCTCTCCAGGCCCCTGTTTTACTCCAGACCTCCCTATGTCTCTCCATCCCCAGGACCCCCTGTCTCTTTCCAGCCCACCTGTTGTTCTTTAGGCCCACTTATGAATCTTCATCTCCAGGCCCCCTGAATCTTTACAGGCCCCCTGAATCTTTACAGGTCCCGATCCATCTCACCAGGCTCTTAGCCTCATTCCCCAGCTCCCGTGTGTCTCAGCCTCATTTCCCTGGCCCCAGTGTGTCTAGGTATCATTTCCCAGCCCCCATGTGTCTCTCAGCCCCATTCCCCAGCTCCAATTGTCTCTCAGCGCAATTCCTCAGCCCCAGTTTGTCCATCAGCCCCATTCCGCAGCCTGTCTCTCAGCACCATTCCCCCAGCCCCAGTGTGTCTTTCAGCCACATTCCACCGCCCTAGTGTGTATTTCTGCCCAATTCCCCAGCCTGTCTCTCAGACCAATTCCCCAGCCCCAATGTGACTCTCAGCCCACTCCCCAGCACCAATGTGACTCTCAGCCCCATTCCCCAGCCTGTCTATCAGCCCCATTCTCCAGCCTCAGTGTGTCTCTCAGCCCCAATGTGACTCTCAGTCCCATTCCCCAGCCTGTCTCTCAGCCCCATTCCCCAGTCCTAATGTGTCTCTCAGCTCCAGTCCCCAGCCCCAGTGTGTCTCAGTCGAACCACCCCTCCCTTCCCCAACACTTGCCAGCTGCTCCTCTCTTTGTTTGGCTGGACGCTGCTTTGGCGGCTGGCCGGTGTCACTGTGCATGCTGCTTGTTGTTGCAGCATGCACAGAGTAGGAAGTAGGAACTAGGAACAAGATCTCCTGGAGGCGGAGCTGTCAGTGGTGACTGACAGGCTACGCAAAGGATTGAGGGAGGAGCTGCAGCAGCTGGGCACACCACTACTACTGTACATTGTAGCGGGCAGTAGAGGTCAAGGGCAAGTAGTGACAGTGATTGTGGGTGGAGGTGGCTGCTTCCACCCACAGGGCATGTGTGCTCTGTGCGGGTGCACCGGCCACACCACCCTAGTTACGGCACTGGTGGGATGTATAGAGTGGAAAGGGGAGCACAGTGTGGGATATATAGTGTGAGAAGGGGAGCACAGCATGGGATGTATAGGATGGGGAAGGGGAGCACAGTATAGGGTGGGAAGCAGAGCACAGTGTGGAATATATATGGTGCGAGGAGGAGCACAGTGCGGGATGTATAGGATGTGTGAGAGGAGCACACTAGCATGTATAGGGTGGGAAGGGGAGCACAGTATGGGATGTATAGGATGGGGAATGGGAGCACAGTGTGGGATGTATAGGATGGGAAGTGGAGCACAGTGTGAGATGTATAGGGTGGAAAGGGGAGCACAGTGTGAGATGTATACAGTAGGAAAGGGAGCACAGTGTGGGATGTATAGGGTGGGAAGGGGAGCACAGTGTGAGATGTATAGGGTGGGAAGGGAGCACAGTATGGGATGTATAGGATGGGGAAAGGGAGCACAATGTGAGATGTATGGGGTGGGAAAGGGAGCACAGTGTGAGGGATGTAGTTTGGAAGCCGACGGTCTAAATCCCGACCGCCGGCTTCCAGACTTTCTATTCCCGGTGTGGTACTAATGACAGGCGTTGAAAACTTGACGCCTGATATTTACCAGACACCGGAAGACCGACGCACGGCATACCGAACGAAGGTAAGCCGGGCGCGGGCAGCTGCGGGGGGGAGGGTTAGGTTTAGGGCTCCCGGGGGGACTTAGGGTTAGGCACCCCTCCAGGAGGGTTAGCTTTAGGCTAGGGGAAGGGGGGGTTAGGGTTAGGCACCCCCATGGGGGACTTACGTTTAGGCAGCGGGGAAGGGGGGTTAGGTTTAGGCACTTAGAGGGGGGATTAGTGTTAGGCACCCCTAAGGTATGGTTAGGGTTGGGGGGGGGAAATTCGGTTAGTGATACTTACCTTAGGGACGATCTGTATTTTCACCCTTACCGGGCTGCCGCTGTCGGGATTTGTGTCCGGCGGTAATACCTACTATACCCCAGTGTGGGATGTATAAGATGGGGAAGGGGAGCACAGTCTGGCAGGTATAGGGTGGGAAGGGGAGCACAGCATGGGATGTATAGGATGGGGAAAGGTAGCACAGTGTGGGATGTATAGGGTGGGAAGTGGAGCACAGTGTGAGATGTATAGGGTGGAAAGGGTAGCACAGTGTGAGTTGTATAGAGTGGAAAGGGGAGCACAGTGTGAGATGTATAAGATGGGGAAGGGGAGCACAGTCTGGCATGTATTGGTTGGATAGGGGAGCACAGCATGGGATGTATAGGATGGGGAAGGGGAGCACAGTGTGGGATGTATATGGTGGGAAATGGAGCACAGTGTGAGAAGTATAAGATGGGGAAGCGGAGCACAGTCTGGAATGTATAGGGTGAACAGGGGAGCACAGCATGGGATATATAGGATTGGGAAGGGGAGCACAGTGTGGGATGTATATGGTGGGAAATTTACTGGTGCTGCAGAGCAACAAAAAATCACAGGGAAAATGGCAGCGGCTAGTGACTAGCGGATGAGCAGAAAAGATGTCACTAGGAAAAAAACATCTGGCACCATTTTCCCGGAGACCCGCGCATGCGTAGTAGATTCTGGAATGAAGCCAGAATCTACTGCGCTGACAGAGAGGAGAGGGCCCAAACAGAGGCTGCACCTGGGCCCCCTCCTCTTTTAAAATGCCCCTGAGTATAATCTCTATATATACCACATTAATGCACTGAACATGTGACAGGGGACCACGGTACTGATCAGCCAATGTATTGCATTAGGTCTGGTAAAGATGAAATACATCCCATTGAAAAAAAAAAATCAACTGGAATGAGTTAATTGTAAGTTAATGAATGAATGCAGAGCTACAATGCCATTCCAATCACTGGTAGGAACTGTGCTTATTAAGTAAAAGTTCACTGCCAACAAGAGGAGGGGACAGAATTGTATATTGCCCATCCAGTTTGATTGGCAGGAGGGTAAATATTGGTGCAGTTTTTAAGATGTTTCTATAGAAGCAAAACAAGCACCCATGTTCATCAGTGGACCTGCGCCACCAGTATCTGAGCCTCTAATAGAGTTACAATGTTCTAATGCACAGTTTGTACATGACCCCTAAGTGACATGGCAGTGTTGGGCACCTGGCATTTCCTCCAGTGATGTGCGGTCAGGTGAGGCAGAGTCAAATGTAAAGAAAATATTATCATTATCTTCTTTGTATTATTCTAATCATTTTTATAGTCAAAACTCAGGAGTAAAATGTGTATGGCAGATGAGGCACTGCCTCTCCTGTCTATCTTTTCTGCACATTCCTGATCAAAACACACCAAATTTCCAGCACTATATACTGCTACACCACGGTATAATGCCCACATGAACCCTCAGGTTCATATATGTATCTGTAAATCTGGCTCTGATACTAGCCTGTGCCTCCCCAGCCATTTACCTCAACGCACGTCACTGATTTCCTCTGTACCCCTGTGGGCCAGTCCAACCCTGCTCACAGCACATAACAACTAGTACTATTTGATGGGGCAATATCGAACTCTCCTATTCTGCTATAGTGACTTAGGGCCACATTTATCAATAAGTTTTATCATACGCAATGACTGTTAAAACTTGTTGTGTATGATAATTTTAACACTTGTTGTGTATGATAAAAATTGTTCTTAAATGAGGCCCTTAGGCCTGATAGAATGATTCCACCTAATTTTGGTCTGGGAGTGGAGAAGCATAAACATTATAACATCCATCAAGTTTTAATGTTGTTTTGAAGAAAACAAAGTACCCATACAAGTGACTGGGAATGTGGTGCAGTGGTTAGCATGGTTGCCTCATAATGTTGGGGTTTTGGATCGAATGAAATCCAGTACAAAGTCCGAAGAGGAGTTTGTATGTTCTCCCCATGTTCACACAGATTGTGAGCCCATTAGTGGCATGCACTGACGTGAATAGTTACATATTCTCTGTGAAGTGCTGCATATAAATGGTGGTACTATGTAAAGAAAAATAAATATACATATAGTAATTACCAAAATGTTTACTACGCTACAATACTAGTGGACTGAACTATTGAAGAAGCACAACATAAAAGGCTTTTTAGCCTACCCCACTCATACACTGTGTTCAGTTTAACTTTAATCATTAATTAAATCAAAGCTACTTTAGCTATATAGAGCTTGACCCAACTTGGCTATTGCTTCATATCATAATTTAAACAAATGTACTCTGACAAGCATGCCATCCACATTTTACATTATCTGTAACATCATTCTCTGCAGTTCCCACCCAAGAGTAAGCATAGGATTTGGTCATATTTAACTGCAAGTATGTAAGTAGTTGCAACAACATACAGTATACTGCATCCTGTCAGGGAGATGTATCAAACAGATATAAAGTGGAGAAGTTGCCCATAACAACCAATCAGCTCCTAGCTATTATTTATCTATCATCGTCTAGCAAATGACTTTTAGAAGCTGATTGGTTGCTATGGAATACCTCACCACCTCTCTAATAGATTTGATATACCTTCCTGCAAGTCATGTTAATAGCATTAGTTAATGCACAACAGAATATGAAATTGTGCACTATACATGTAAGATACCTAGGGCCCCATTTACTAACGAAAAATAACCCCTTTAGCGCTCACTAAAGGGGTTATGCCACCTTTCTGAATTTAGTAAACAGCAGTAATCTTAGATTACCACCATTGTACAGCATTGCTCTCGCCATCTTTTAGATGGCGAGAGCGATGCGGGCCCCATTGCCGACAATGGAGACCCAGCAGTGCCTTTCCGGCTTCAGCGAAGCCTTCCATGTACTGCCGGGTCCCCCTGTCATGCACATGCGCAGACTGACCAACGTGCATGCGTATAACACTGGAGCCCCGTCTCTGGCTGTGTTAGGTTGCCAGCAGCTCAGCGGAGTACCTCGCCGAGGACTTCTACTTCGCGGGACCTCGCCGGAGGGATAAGTTACTAAATAGTTACCAGTGGAATTTTAATTTGTATCACAGTGATACTAAATGAAAATTGCTGCTGGTATTTTGTTTGTTAGTAAATGGAGCCCCTATTTTGTATGACATTTATGTCATACAAAAGTTACTCAGTTGGAAAAATTAAATAAACATAATGTGTAACTAACATAAAATATCCATGTTGGTTCTAAAAAGTGTTCCTCCCTGGAAAAAACTTTGCAGAAGATAAACTAAAGTATTATTGTGTACTTGACAAGAATGGGGTTGATGCATAGTTGGTAACAGAGCCCTCAAGACATGTGACTAGCCCTGGTACTGGGGAAGGCATGGCTGCTGGAGGGAGTACGGCTACACCCCATCATTGGGCGCTGCAGAGGGGGCATGGTTACAGCATCATGAAGGACACTTTTATCCTTTTCCTGCACTCCTAGACAGGCCTTTGCCTGGGTACTTTTTACCCAGCCCCCCCTCTTGGCGCCTATTTTTGGTAAGGGATCGGTATGAAATACCGCCGGCCCTGCGGCCGGCAGTTCAAATCCAGGCAACGGGAGGCCGACAGTAGCAGAGTACCCGGCAGCGGAAGCCCGACAGCTCTGGAAGTCCCGATTGTCCCAAAGGTAAGTAAAAACTAACCTAATCCCCTAACCCTCCTTAGGGGTGCCTAACCCTAACCTCCCCCCCAAGTGCATAAACCTAATCTCCCCTCTAAGTCCCCCAGGGGGGTGCCTAGCCCTAAGTCCCCCCGGTGGTGCCTAACCCTGCCTCCCCCTAGCCTAACCCTAAGTCCCCCCCGGGTGCCCTAAACCTAACCCTCCCCCCCCTGCGCCTGTCCGCTCGCGGTGCCCGGCATCCCTTCGATCGGGATGCCGGGCGCCCGTCTCCCGGCGTCGGCGAAATGAGCAGCGTCTACTTCTAGATGCCGGGCATTTCATCCTCACCGGGATAAAGCAATCAGGAAGCCGACTGTCGGGATTAAGACAGCCAGTTTCCCGATTGCATCCCTTTTGGTAGCGTAATGGGTGCAAATTAGAGAAAGAAAGTATGAAAAAATAGAATATTTCAGCACATTTGCACAGCTGTACACATCTCGAGATGCATACAGTATGTGTCTTCATCATCATTGTGTAATTGCACCTGCCCTGTATGTGTACAGTATACACACCTAATCGCTTGTCAGCATGAGTTGTATTTGCAAGAAACTGCACTTACTGAGCTCTGCCTATGCAAGAATGCTCTTTCCCACCCCCAGTACACCTATTCAATCATAAGGTTTGATACATATAAAATGCAGGACTGCATAGGCCCATATGTGTGCGTTCGCTCTCTGAGCAGTATGTACACTATGAAAACTGACATAGTATGAGCCCAATATGTTTCAGCTATATTCATAGAGAAATCCAATTAGCTGTGTGGTATACTGTGTATAGAAAGCTCTGGGTTTCACGGCCGGAGCTGTTTAATAAAACTGTCTTTTCCCCACACAGTAAACCCTGAGATAATGCACGGTAACCCATTGATTCTGCGTAAAATTCAGAAACAATGGGTTTCTCTGAGCATTAAGGGCCTGATTCAGAGCCGGACGCTATTTGCGCTCGCTCGTTCAGAAAAAGGGGTCGGCTATTTAAATTGAGTGTTCGCTCTTTGCGGTCTGTTGACGCCTCTATGTCTGAGCGAGCGAACGAAACATGCGCTCGCTATTTTGTAAAGACGCCCCCTGGCCGTTCGCATCATACGTCATCTCCGCTATTTATTAGATTAATCGAGTACATCGAAAGGCGGCTAAACTGCTTGCAGTGCTTGTGGTTGGATTTTCCTACCGCAATCATGCGAACAGTTTGGCATGCCTGCGTTCGGATCTCCACTCCCCGTTTTCAAGCACCTTCCCCTGTTACCACCCACAAACGCCTCATCCTGTCACTCAAATTAGCAGGCACTCGCTATTTTGTGAACATACGATTTTCGACCACACTGACTGGTTGGCGCATGCGCATCACGACCCATACGCATGCGCAGATGTGCGAACATCGCTCGGAGCGAACGAGCAGCAGCTTACTAGCGGCTCTGAATCAGGCCCTAAATCCCATCAGGGTGCTCTTTATCGCTGACTTTCCCTCGCAGCTCCTTAAGCTGCGAGGGAAAGTCCACATGTGGGTCTTAGCGCATGGGGTAAACCCTGCTAGTTGAATTGGCTGGCGCAGGTAATTACCACGGAGTAAACCCCGTGGCTAATTGAATCTACCCCATAATATTCATCAATGTAGCCCTGTATTCCTAATACAGTAATTCCACTTTAATGCCAACTCTGTTTGCATGAACCTGTTTTTAGGTGAATGTTATTGTCTTTATGTTATTGCGTTATTGAGTCTAAAGTGAGCTTTTAATTTTTTGCCATTGCCTTAGTAACTTAATTAAGATGATGATTAAGTTTTTTGTTAGACTATACTTTGGCTAGGTATTATTTGCTTGTTTAATGTGCTAATTTACAAAGAGTCTCATTAATGGTAGTGGAATGGAAAATTGCAACAAGGGAACAGTTCAAAGAAAAAGAAAAATTCCAGAAAAAAGTTTTCGAAACTCCTTTGCCGTCAGCGTGACTGCAAAGTTTTCACGAAGGTGGCTGCGTTTTTAGCTGGAGTGTGTCATTTATCAATGCATTAAACAGTGCCTATTGATATTGGCCTTGAGGGTGAGTTTATCACCCAGTCAAAACCCTGAACGGTTAATTGCAAGAGGTTAGGCAAGGATAAGAGACAGATATTGCGCAAATGTTGAAACATTTACCATTTTAACATATACAATAGCTGCAGGAATTAGAGTTGATTCACTAGCATACAGCTATGGAAACAGAACATTAAACTTACACTGAACTGCAGTGCTTCATTATTGATGTGCCTGCCAGAGAATGTACCGAGGGGTAGCTATACATTTATTATGCTATGCAAAGCTGAAATCCCAGGTGCTTGTAATGTAAATCTAACGGTTATGAAATAATTATCCGATTTGCTTTCTTTTGTTGAGTTTTTTATCTATTTTTAAGGTGAAATCAATTTGCTAGCATATAAAGTTTGGATCTGTATCTCCTTGTGTTTTAGATCTGGATTTGGTTTTCCCAAAACCACCCCTTGCATGTTTTGGTTTTGGATCTGTATTTTTTTTCCAAAAATTTATAAAAACAGCTAAAATAACATAACTTGGGTTTTTATTTGTCCGTACAGTATTATTAACCTCAATAACATTAATTTCCACTCATTTCCAGTAAGTTTTGACCACCTCACAGCTCACAATATTGTTTTCATCTTGTTTAGGCCAAAAATTTGCACCAATTTAGCTGGCTGACTAACCTAAGTGGCAGCAATGGGTGGAACAAACACGTGGCAGTTAAACTTCCAACATGGCACATAAGGAAACATATGTGTTCATTTATCAAGAGGTCTGAGGGAGTTGGTGTATGTACAGTATGTAGTTGAAGGCAGGGACAGGAAGGGTTGATTGGTAGTAAATTTAATTACATTTTTTTATTCCAAAGCAAATTTATGAGGGAGGAGGGAAAAGCATGAGTGAACAATATGTCCCATCTATTGCCCACAAAATCAACTTGTTGGTTCAGAATATTTTTTATTAAATTAAAGGAGCATGCAGGAGATGCTGTCTGTGGCCATAAACATTTCTGGACATTTTTGGCATTCAGCTACCGCATGTCAAAGATTGCAGCAGCAGTGGCAGTTCAACTTCCAACATGACACATCAGGAAACAAATGTTTTTATTATTCAAGAGGCCCGAAGGAGTTGGAGTATGTATGTAGTTGAAGGCAGGGAAAGGAAGATATGATTAGTAGTAAATTTAATAGATTTGTTTTATTCCAAAAGCAAATTTATTAGGGAGGAGGGGAGGAGGAGAGGCATTTACAAAAAATATTTTACTCATTCATATCAGTCCTTCCCCCAAAAGAATCCATAAGTGCTATGCCTGCTGCTGCTACTGGGAGTGGATTTTCATCCCAGAAGGGATGACTACTAGTAGTACTTTAAAAAACAATTTACTGTTAAACAATCCTTTGCAAGAGGGAGCAAGTAGAAATAATTCCACACATAAGAAGTGGATTTTTTTGTCTTATGCCCAGGCATGACAATGGGCTTTTCCTTATCATGGGCAATAATGTTTCTTCCACTGGTGCCTGATTTATACAAACAACATCCTCATCAACAAAATCCTTATTAGTGTCAGCTACACAAATATTCTGCTCATTCTGGCACACTTCCACAGAAGCATCCTCGATTTCTATGTCAGCATGTTCACTTGTGCTTACATCATCAGAGGCAGAACCACCAGTCATAAATAAATGCCAAGGCCTTATCCTTTCCTTGCCACGTCATGTGGTGAAAGGCATATTGTATGTCTTTCTGCAGCTAACTTTCCCTTTGATGTTTTTTCTTTACCATTGTAAAAAATTGTTTTTTGATTTTAGATGATCTGACTTAAGCCCTGTATGCCCTTGGGCATCGGCTTTAGTAGATGATGTAGATGGATTAGTATTGTCAGGACTGGTGGCACTGGCAGCATCTCCAGCACTAGTATGTTGTTCCTGCTCTCCTCTCAACTGATCGTTCTCCATATCAACAAACATGAATGAAGTGGGGTACAGCACACACATCAATTTGTACCAATTTTAAATATTACACTGTGGTATCAATGACCTACAGTGTCACAAGATTAAGAAAAGAATAACACACTGTGCTGTCACTGACTGTCACAAGATTATTTATGAATAAGAATAACACACTGTGATTCCACTTAGTGTCACAAGATTTTTTCTGAATAAGAAAAGAATTACACACAGAGCCGCAACTTACAGTGATGTCATTATGTTTTATATATAATGCATGTTATTTAGCACTTTGTTGTGGTCTTGCAGTCGGCGTGTAGACTAACCATTTATTCATGATTGATGAAAGAGGTGAAAAGTTGAATATTAGACTGCTCTACCACTTAGTGACACAAGATTTTTTTATGAGTAAAACACTGCACTACCATTTACAGTGTCACAATATTGTTTATGAATAAGAATAACACACTGTGCTAGGACTTATTGTGTCACAATACGTGGACAATAAACTGTGGTCTGGCTCGCATTGTCACCTAACAATAATAGTGCACCAAGTTACTAATGCAAGCACACAAAAAAAAGCACTTTTATTTTTTTGTACACTGGCGAAGAGCACCCCTGAATGAAGCAGCAGCCCCTTGATGAACAACACAGACAGCACCCCTTTTTTATGGATTACAAAGCACCCCTGCCGAGTGCGGACAGACCACCTGCAGAGTCACAAATACGTGGACAATAAATTTCAGCAGTGCCACCGAACAATAATAGTGCAGCTAATACACACACAAAAAAGTACTTTTATTTTTTTTTTACACTGGGGAAGGGCACCCTAAATTGACACCCCCTGGACAACACAGCACCCCTTTATGGACTGCAGCCCTAGCCTGGTGGACAGGACAACAACACAACAGCAGCCACAGTTAATTGAAAGGACAAGTGACACAGCAGCTGCAGCACCCACTGTAGGAAGCCCCCATTTATATACTGCAGCCTAAGCCCCTTTATGGACAACATAGCAGCAGCCTTTAGGCCAAGACCCCGACTGGACACACACATTGAGTGACTGACAGTGACAGACTACGTCTGCTAGCTTCTCTCTCCACATCCAGAGTGAAAATGGCTCCGATCGCGGGGCCCTTTATATAATCCAAAACCTGTGAGAATCTGACAGTGGGAGCATGGAGCGTTTTGCCACATTTTCGGATCCATGTCAGATGGGAAATCTGAGCAAGACTCGGATCTCGCCTCAGAACCAGAGAACCAGACCCATTCATCTCTAATATAAAGTATTTTTAGTTTTATAATTTCTTCTATTAAGATTGTTAGTTGTTTTAATATCTAGTTTGATAGTAGATTGTAGAGCCTTTCTAGATTATCATGGTGATGACTACTAACAAGGCCCAATTTTCCTGTAATATAATAAAAAAACTTTGGGCCTGAATTTGTAATCAGAAATCCCAAGCTAACATTTGCCTGTACTCTGAGTTGGACGCAACTTTGCGGATGCACAGCCCCCAGTCCCTCGAGACCAGCTGTCATCACTATCAGCATTGGCACTCTTTGTGCAGGAGATCTGACTGAAGGATATCTACATACAGTCACTTGGGAATGGTCACATTATAGATGCAAATATCTAAGCCCTGTCTAGAGTAGGAAGAAACCTTAAAAATGAACAAATTGAAAACATGGGGAGGAGGGTAAGAAAATGAGTAGAGTTAGAGTAAGGGGGAGTAATAGGTAGAGCAAACAACAATGGGACATTACAGTGATTTTTTTAAATTAGAGGTGACAGGATCATAGACTATTAGGAGTATGCCGAAAATATGAGAGGAGCCAACTGGGGCGAAAGGGGCAATAGGGTAGAGTGTAAAGGGGAAAATATATATAGTGATAAACAGACAAAAGCTAAACAATATAGCAAAACACTGTAGCATGTAATAAACCACTCCAAGAAGACATGGTGTATGCAAAGGAGTTGTCCAAATCCCAGGGATGGGAGATGCGGGGGAAGGGGGGCCAACTGGGGCATAGTGACTCAGGGCCTGATTCAGATTACTAGAATTACATTACATCTAAACCAGATGGTTTACGTACTAATCTGATTGTTTGGGGTCTGTGAAAAACGGGTTCTGTGGTCTTGCTAATGCTGACTGACATGCTGCAGCGTTAGGGGGATGGAGCAGGAGCGTGTCTGGGCTGCGTTCCTGGAAATGGGAGCTTGTTGTACCTGTTTTCCGGGAGTGCCAAGGTCAGGGTTCGTGTCTGCAGACACAGATTTCCTGGCCTCGCAAGCTGCCAGCCTGAGTAAGCTGAAGCTTACTCAAACTGGTCGTCGCGCTGGTGATCCAATGCAGCCTCTACGGATGCTGCACTTGGATCACAATTGCTGTCAGGAGGCACATGCTTCCTATAGACACTTCCTGCAGCATTTAAATATTTGCTGGATGGTATTGCACAGCTGCTTCCTTGTGACTGTACAATACTGTTCACATCTGAATCAGTTGCTCGTCAACCTAAGAAAGTCAGTAAGTGTGGTTGACAACAAAAGTCATGTGACCAACATAACATCAGAAATAAATGAAAAGTGACAAACAAGAAAATTATTGCAAATGAAAAACTGAGAACTCAGTTTGGTCAAGTTTGTCATTTTCTTATTACAAATAAGAAAGCAGTTGAAGCATCTTTCAGACTCTCAAAGAGGCTCCCTAGTTATGGCATAGCAAATGGACCAGCCAAGTGATCTAATATTGGGGGAAAAACGGGTCTCACATGGAAGAGAGAAAACTCACAGACATATTAAGCAAAGTATAAACGGTTAATTATGCAGCATTCAGTCTTCAAGTAACCTCTGATTACTGCAAAAGCCCTAAATTGACATTTCTCACTTCGCAGCAAACCGGATGGTGGGTCTATTATCTGAGCCACCATGTCACACAGTTGTGAAAGGTGCCCCACAGAGGTATTTTTGTCCTCTTCTAAGGTGGAAACGCTTGATCCCTCTTAAGAAACGTCAGCTTGGGCATGCAGAATCCAAGCTCGTATCTAGATTCTAGAACCTGCATGTTTTGTTTGGAACAAAGCGTTTTCATCTGGGCTAATATCTCACTGATTTCATTTTGCAACTGGGTGACCTGTGTGTCAAGATCACCCATCTTGGAGGTCTGTGCCATTAAAGTAGATGAGGCTAAACCATCTGCTCTTGTGTGTCAGTAGGGTGTGAGATTTTCTGGAAGGAGCATAGATCATACTTTCTTTGAGAGCCTCTATTGTCTATTCCTATCAGGAAGCTACAAAGTGATAATCCGTTTGTTTAGAAGACGTGATTTGCAGTCGAATTGACCAAGGTTACACCCCTCGTATGGAAGATTACAGCGTCATGATGACTAAGTGGCAAGGTCCATGTGCTATAAATACCAGGCCATGGAATTCAGGACGAACGAGCAGCATACTGCAGTTGTATCGCTAAGCTGTGTCTTAGTGCAATAACTTAGCAGTTTCTGTTATCCGTTGTCAGTATCAGTGTTTTACGTAACTAATATGATGGATTTAGTATTGGACAATAATTTAGAGGTTTCAAAAGGACTTCTATACTAGATACTTACCAAATTAAAATCGACTGGATAATTTTCTGACATGTTGACATATGTAGTCAAAAGATGACAGCTAGGTATTGTATCAACATCTGTGTGTAGTCGTCTTCTGGGTGCAATAGCAGGCCTAGGTGTAATATATCTAGCTTCTCAGTTCAAATGCTAAACAAATGGATTTTGTACAATTTGACCACTTACATGTGAGGCAGTTTCTGTTATATTGTTGCAGTTCTTCCAGGAGGTTTAGGATAGTAATGTGCAGATTGAAAATAGAAAAACTTTGCATACAGTTCTATTGTGTGTTCTGCAGGTCAGCTTTGTTTCTCGTGTTGTTTGGATTGCTAACGATTCTGGAGATGATTGGCTCTATGACTAAATCACATATTAAGTAAAACAGAGGACACCATGTCTGGTTGCTTGTTTGTGTATGTTCTTAATAACACTGAAGTTGTCTGCAGCTTGGCGCCCTTAAAATGCTGTTCAAACTCTTGTTGTGACATATATACGGTATAGGAAGATTCAATCAGCCCTGAACTATTCAAGCAAGGTTAGCTACCCTACGCGTTAAGCCCCAGATGGTGCACTTAAAGTGGATCTTTCCCCACAGCCTTAGAAACTTCAAGAAAAGATCTGTGTTGCACCCTCTTGGCTTAACGTACAGGGGTCCCCTATGAATTCTAGGCACTCAAAGCAGTATCTGGGTTAATGCGCATTAGCCGCAGGTTTACCCACACAGGGTAAATGGATGATAATTGAAAAGCTCCAGGCGTTATATTACAACACCTGTGGAGTGAGCCCAATGGATAAAAGGCTGGAACAATAAATAGGTTTAAACTGGGCATGCCATATTCATTTTCTGAGCCTGATTTGCTTTCTTCTAGTGCAAACGTATTCTGTATTCTAGGCTGACCTTTCCTTTGATTATCAACTGTGTAGAAGGCCATAAGCTTTTCACCGATTTGTGCTCAACAATCTTCAACCTTCAATGATATAATTCACTACAAAATACTGAACCAGCCTTTCAGTTGTCCACCCCGTGATCGAGCTTATAGAGTTCCCCAAAATGTGCTGCCAACAGGAACTCTGCATTAATTGCAGGTACAGTAAATGTCATTGCACCTTGTGCTTCCTTTGCTCAAACTGTGCCTCTCCATTGGTGGAGAAGTGCATGGGTTCTTTAGAATTCTTATCACCAATTATAGTAGATGTGCACATAATAACTTGCATTCTAGCTGACACAGACAGCAGAAGCTGTGTTATGCACATGGTACTACTACCGACCCATCTCTCTTCTACCTTTTGCTTCCAAACTCCTAGAGTGTATTGTTTACATCCGCCTTACCACATTTCTTTCCTCCCACTCCCTCCTTGACTCATTTCAATCTGGCTTCCGTTCTCTCCACTCCACTGAAACTGCCCTCACGAAAGTCAACAATGACCTCCTTGCTGCCAAATCCAAGGGCCACTACTCTCTGCTCATTCTCCTTGACCTCTCTGCTGCATTTGACACTGTAGACCACCCTCTCCTCCTGAAAGTCCTTCACTTTCTTGGTTTTTGTGGCACTACCCTCTCCTGGCTGTCCTCCTACCTCTCTGATCGTTCCTTCTCTGTCTCCTGTCATGTCTCCTCTTCCCCCCCATTTCGACTAACAGTAGGAGTTCCCCAAGGTTCTGTTCTTGGACCTTTCCTTTTCTCCTCTTTAGGTGAACTCATAAACTCCTTTGACCTCCAATATCATCTCTATGCTGATGATACTCAAATTTACCTTTCCACCCCTGAGCTCTCCCCCTCGCTTCTTACCCGTATCTCCAAATGTCTCTCTGCTGTCCCTTCATGGATGTCCCAGCGCTTTATTAAACTTAATATGTCTAAGCCTGAGCTGATCATCTTCCCACCCTCTTCCACTACCTCACTTCCAACAATTTAATTATCTATTGATGGCACAACTATCTCCTCTAGCCCCAAAGTGCGCTATCTTGGAGTTATCCTAGACTACTCTCACAGTCCTGCCATTTCCACCTAAAAAAATATCTCCAGAGTTAGACCCTTCATCACCCAGGATGCCACTAAAACCCTCATCCACTCACTGGTCATCTCCAGATTAGACTACTGTTACCTTCTCCTAGCTGGTCTCCCAGTCTCTCACCTCTCTCCACTACAATCGGTACTCAATGCTGCTGCTCAGCTCATCTTCCTCTCCAGATGTTCTACATTCGCTTCCCCTCTCCTTCAAGCCCTACACTGACTCCCCTTCCCCTTCAGTTGCCAATTCAAGGTTCTTACACTCGCTTACAAAGCCCTCACCAAATCCTCTCCCACATATATTTCTGACTTTCTCTACCTTCACATTCCGGCACCGCCCACTATGCTCAACAAATGCATGCCGCCTCTCTTGCCAACTGATTACTTCCTTCCACTACTGCATCCATGATTTTGGCCATGCTGCTCTCTACCTTTGGAATGCTCTCCCTCTCCATATCAGACTCTCCACCTCCCTACAAATCTTCAAACGGTCTCTCAAGACCCACTACGTCATCAAGGCCTTCCAGCTGTCATCCTAACCCACTTCATGCTCTTTCCTCCCTATCTTCCCCTTCTGTGTCACGCCTGTCTGTCTGCCCCTCCCCTTTAGCATGTAAGCTCTCACGAGTAGGGACCTCTTCAGTCATGTGCTTCTCTTTACATTTTCTTCTACTCCTTACTCCCCATAAGGGCACCTAACACTTGACTGCTGCTTATTGTGTGTGCTTTACTCACTACTGCAGCAATGTATTTAAATAGTGTCCTTGTCCTGCACTGTAATGTGCTGTAAGTTACTTGTTTCTTGTTCACTTATTTGTTTTATGTACTATGTAAGGTGCTGCGGAACACTTCTGGTGCCATATAAATAAAGAATAATAATAATAATAGTACACAATTTTACTAAACTGAAAGTAAAATCATGAACACCAGCATATATAAACAACAGGTAACAGTGGCTAGCACAAAAACCACAATGTAAATAAAATTTAGCATTGAGAAGCTAACCTCAATACATAACAGATAGTACTGTAATTGTGGGATAGGTGTAGGAGGGGTGAGAATAGATATAAATGTATTAAATAGGTGTTTAGAGTTAGATGCCTAAGCAGATACAGAGAGATTCGATGAATGTTTGTTCAGATCATTTCTGTAGGAGTATCAATTTATATATATTGAGGAAGTCATTAAAAGTACAAGATTTATGCCAGTGATGTTCTAATGTAGAAGAAACTTTTTGAAGATTTTGTGTTACTTTAGAGTGCTATGGCTATGTCTGACTTTAAAGTTAATGTGTTGTGTGAAGAGTAGCTCGAGACACTTCACAAAGGGCTTATTAACATAAATATCATGAGCAGAGAAGATAGAAATTGGTGAGAAAGGCTGTAGCAGAGGTGGAAATTTATTGAAAACGAATAGCAATAATATTTCTGTGTGTACAAGGAGGCTTGCTATATTTAAAAAGCAGAGAGGTTAAAGTAATTTAGGAGAGGATGCAGGTAATAAGGTGATGATCCAAAAGAAGGAAATGAGTGATTAGAAAATCAGTAACTGAACATAGGCCCTCATTCAGAGCTGGACGCTATTTGCGCTCGCTCGTCCTGAAAATAGGGGTGGCTATTCAAATGATACGTTCGCTGTTTGCGGTCTGTTCACACCTCTAGGTCTGAACGAGCGTACAAAACTTGCGGTTGTTTTTTGGGAAACTACACCCCCTGGCCGCTCGCATCCTACGTCATGTCCGCTATTTATTAGATTAATCGAGTACATCGAACAGGGTATGAGCTGCTCGCTATTCTTGTGGTTGGTTTTTGCTACCACAATCTTGCGAGCAGTTCTGACTATAAAATAACCCAGTGACGTGGTCAATGATGCTGCTGTTTTAAATATGCACACCCATAAAACGCCCGTTTTGACCTTTAAGCACGCCTGCGTTCGGATCTCCACTCCCCGTTTTCAAGCTCCTTCCCCTGTTACCACCCACATATGCCTCATTCTGTCACTGAAATTAGCAGGCATTCGCTACTTTGCGAGCACATGAATTTCGGCCGCACTGACTGGTTCGCGCATGCGTATAACGATCCGTACGCATGCGCAGTTGGGCAAATATCGCTCGGAGCGAACGAGTTGCCGCTTACGAGTGGCTCTGAATCAGGCCCATAGTCTAGAGAGAGGATGACTACACTAAAGATAATAGTTCCTTTGGTGAGTGCAAGAGAGGAGGTTAGAGATTGTAGTTTGTAGGCAAAAGTGGTTTAATAATGAGGATGTGGAAATTACCCATGATGTTGATGATGATGTCAGAAGATGAAGAAGAAATGAAGTACAGTATCAAGATAGAGAAATGCTCAAGAAATTATTCACGTGGTTCAGGGGGATAATAGATTACAGCAACCGCAAAGAGAATGGGTTGAATGTATGGATACCATAAACTTTAAAAGATATGAATGTGAGTGATATCACATTTAGTAGAACTGTGGGGGTCATTCAGACCTGCTCGCGAGCGCAGGATGCTCGCAAGCGGGTCGATGTTCCCCCAATGTGCATGTGCACGACGGAGGGAGCTCCGTCGTGCGCATGCGCGAGACCCGAATAACGACGGCCAAGACTTCATTATGGGTCTCGCACTAAAGGGGGCGTGCTGTCGATGGTGACTGACAGCACACCCCCTTTAGTGGGCGTGCCGGGGGTGTGGTTGCCAGATGGAGGCGTTCCCATGGGAACGCCTACCGTCTGAGTCCGGCCCCACTGACATCACTAGTGATGTCAGTGGGAGTGATTTGGCTCTGATACAGGCAAATCACTCCAGGGCTTGCGGCAACGAGACCCCACCACAAGGGTCTCGTCGCAAGCCCGATGGTCGCGATGGTCTTGACCATCGCGACCATCTTTTTGGCCGCTCGCATATGCTGTGGGTGGTCACCCACAGCTATGCGAGCGGCCAGGAGGCCACTCCATTTTAAGGTAGGAGTGCACTGATTCAGAGCGAGCGCTCTGGTCAGAGCGTCCGGCTCTGAATCAGGCCCTGTATGTGTTCAATATAGGGAGGAGACTTGTCCAATTTCACATTCTCTGTGTCCAGGCCTGGATGTGGGATGAATTGGTGATCTACTGTATGTATAGTAAAGGCCTGCAGGCGAAGAATTGTCTGATTATGTGAGTCATGCTGTTATTGCCAGAAGGTTAAATTTGTCGCTGAGGTCATGGATGGAAATCAGTCTGGTACAGACAGAGCCTTCATTTCATTGGGCATATTTAAAGGATTATGATATGAGGGAGCTATTCCGCTGATGCACCTCTGATTCCCATGCTCTTGGAAAATTTAAGATCCACATTTAGGACATGTGCTTCAAAACATACACAAGAGTCCCACCTCATTGTAGTTACTTCAAAAGTTTTAGTTTATTCACATTAAGGAACCTATTTCTCAAGGGTTTTGTCAATAAAATTATGTATAAACTGCAGTTCCTGCATAATTTTATGTTTTGTTTCTAAGTATTAATAGCACAATTCAAGAGATTTCACAGAAATCTTCGTCAGAGTGCCATTTAGCGCTGCAGTAAATAATTAAAATGTACTCTGCGCTTATGTAGGGTAAAAAGCTGCTCAGTAAAAAAAGAGATGCTTAAAAATATATAAAATATGAGCGCTTAGGTGAGAAAGCATAAAATACAACATAAACAATTTTAATATTTATAGACCATTTTTAGGGGTTTTATTTAATTGTATAGGGGTTGGTTGGAGCAATTATGGCATCCGGTTATGGCTCAGTGCTTAAAAGTTCTTTCAGAACCTTAGGTAGTTTCTAAACTCACCATAGCTATTCCTACCTCTATTCCAGGAAGGTCGAGGTTCTTCTCCAGGCTGGGTCATTTGGCTTTGTTTACTAGTCCTCACCAATGATCCGGCATCAGACGCTAGCGGTCGGGTTTACCGGAGCTTCTATTATGTAATCGTTTAGTCCCACTCTTACTCCTTGTTCATTCAACGCATTTCGGACTACTCAGGGTCCTTTTTCAAGAATGTCTGGTATTCTAGAATATCTATTTATATAGGAAAACTTTATTTATACAATGGAAATGGTAAAAACGAAAGTCCTTAACAAAAATGCGGTTTGCACATGTTTCTTTTGAGGCTCTTCTTGAATAAAATAAAATTGATAAAAAATATCTGTGTTCTTTTTTATGCTTTCTCGATGGAACATATAAAAATGGAAAAATGGAAATGAGAAGGTATATATAGAAACAGTCTAAATATATATTTATAGAAAGGATCAAATAAGCTACTAAAACTATTTCATATTTAAAAATGTATAAAATATAAAATGTATGCTAAATATACCTAAAAATTAACCTAAAACAGTGTACATAAAAATTGAGGAATGGTAGTATTAAAATTCGAGAAAAAATCTTGAATTGAAATTTTAAAGAAACGATTTTAATTCAATGTCAATGTTGAGGCCCTTTGGTTTGAGGATTCCTAGAAGTATATATCTACTTTGTTTCACATTTCTTTAATTTTGTTACAAAATCTTCCTTTCTCCAATCCAATATTATTTTCTGGATACCTCTGAATTTCAGACCTTTCAGAGTTTTA
Source organism: Taudactylus pleione (assembly GCA_031769625.1). Lineage (NCBI taxonomy): Eukaryota > Metazoa > Chordata > Amphibia > Anura > Myobatrachidae > Taudactylus > Taudactylus pleione. The sequence continues at coordinate 355,949 of JAUIMM010001472.1, forward strand.
TTATGGTGTTCCCAGAAATGTGCCAAAACGCTATGAGTAGTCAGTCCCTTTTTGATATTATGTGTTTGGCAATTCTTGTCTTTATTTTTCTTTTGGTCTGGCCAATGTATTGTGTTCCACAGGGGCACTCTAACAAATAGTATACACCCTCTGTTTCACACGAGATTTCTTCTTTCATTTTGAAGTTTTTTTTGTGCTGTCTTTGATTTAAATTCATATGTTGATTTTGTGTCTGTTTTCGTATTCTTACAGCCAACACAATTTGTATGTGAATTCTTTTGGGTTTTTTCCAGTGGTACATGGCTTTTTGTTAGTTGTTTTTTTAGATTGTTGGCCTTTCTGTAAATTATTTTAGGTTGTTTTGGTATCATGTCTTTGATGTCCTGGTCCAGATGTAAAATATGCCAGTGTCGTGGAAGGATTTTTTCAATCTTTTTATAATTTCCATTATATTGAGTTATGAAGGTTGTTTGGTTTTCTGTGGGGTTTGGCTCAGTGGTTTTATATGACAATATTTTTTTCTTTCTAGTTCTGAGATTCTCCTAATGTCTTCTTCCAGTGTTTGTTCTTGGTACCCTTTCTGAAGGAATCTTATTTTTAATTATTGACTCTTTGTGTATGGTAGAGTCTTCTGTGCAGTTCCTTTTTATGGTTGCTATTGAAGGGTTGTATATTATTCCCACTACATTGTTTTGTGTGAGTCCTCATATGATTGCACTAATCTTTGATAAAAATCTCCAAAGGAAAGTTTGCATTAAGAAATACTTTGCCAAGGATTCAGTTACCAGACAAGCAACTGTTTTGACAACTGAATACATCCATACAAACCACAAACCAACTTCAACCTTTTACCCAACCTACATCAAGGGCCCACATATTGAAACATTCCAATGTTTAATAGAAAAGGATATATCAAATCTACCAAAAAAGATGAAAGCAGTATACAATTTCTCAGCAGAAAAAAAAGGACCTACAAGAACAGATACAGTATATAGACTGTATATCGGAAAAAAGAATATATATTTAGACTGTTTCTATATATACCTTCTCATTTACATTTTTTCTCTTTTTATATGTTCCTTTGAGAAAGCATAAAAGAGAACACAACACAAAGATATTTTTTATCAATTATATTTTATTCAAGAAGAGCCTCAAAAGAAACATGTGCAAACCACCTTTTTGTTAAGGACTTTCGTTTTTACCATGTCTGTTTTATAAATTATTATTATGCTTTATTTATATGGCACCACAAGTGTTCCACAGTTCCTTACAAAGTACAAAAACAAATAATTAACCAGTGCCTTACAATACAATACAATACAAAGCAGGGCACAGACTTGGATAATAAACATAGCTGTATTAGCAACCTTCACACCCACGTAAGCAGCCAAGTGTTAGTTGCCCTAGTGGGGAGTAAGAGATAAAAGAAAATACAGTAGTGAGAAGCACAAGAGGGTAGAGGACCCTGCTCAAAAGAGCTTACATTCTAAAAAATAAAGCTTTCCTATAAAGGGCCATATTCAGTTAGTGGCGAAAAGTCCATTATTGGCGATAAACCGATGATGTCATTTTCGCCTATTTCAATTATCCCCATATTCAATTTCAAAGACTTTTCGCCGGCGTGAAAAGTATTTGTTAAAAAATGGTGGTAAGTTTTCACCATGTAATACATGGCGAAAAAAAGTGCAGAATTGGGGGGTTTAGAAGAATTTAAAAAAATAACTTTAGGGACTTAAAAATATGCTAGCACCCATTTTTATGTACCCCAAATTTGATTGGCTTAGTTTAAAAAAAAAAAAACCTAAGTGCTATTATTCACCACTTTAGCAAAGCCGCATTTATGCACCTGCTCACCGGCGGATCCAGGGAGGGGCGATGAGGGCGATCGCCCCCCGTACAGACAGACCCAATTGCCAAAAGTCCCGCCAACTTATTTGCACTGGTTTGCTGCTGCCTGTCAGCACTGTAGTGCAGCCGAGTATGCGGCCGTGGCAGTACCAGCACAATGGTTTGTAGACAGTCACTGACTCACTTATGTCATGTGATGCGTCTCCGTCTACAGTCCGGGAGCACGGTAGAGATTATTAACAGGGGGGCTGCTAATAATCTCCTCCACAGCTGGACCCCCTGTCTTCCTTTGCGCAAAGTTAGAGATTTGATTTCTGACATAGTGAGGACAGTAGGGCGCTTGGATCCGTCGAGGCAGGCACCATGACTTCAGCAGCGGTGCAGACTGCTACTGGAATGGGCTGGCTGACACACTATTATCGAGTCTTCTCCTGCCTGGCTGTCATTATTTATGAGGATCTGAGGAGTGCAGTCTCTGTGATTCTTTGCGGAGTATATCAGTGGGATTGGAAGCGAGGGTCTTGTGTTCAGCAAATTATTTTTGAGTGGGCGGGGGGAGCTGGTGCACATGTTGGGCTGGGGGACTCTGGGGAGCCTGCTCTGTGGGGAATATTATTATTGTAGGAGCTGGGAGGGGGTCTGGTGCACTTGTGGAGCTGGGGAGAGCCTACTCTATGGGGAATATTATTGGGAGGAGCCTCTGTGGAGTATATTATTATTGTGAGGGTCTGGTGCACATGTGGTGCTGGGGGGAGCCTCTGTGGAGCATTAATATATAATTGGGGGATCTGAGGGGAGGAGTTAGTATTCTTAAACCACCCTCCTAAAAGTAAAGTCTAGATCCACCACTGCACCTGCCGCGGCTATTTAAAAACCCTGACTATCTTCAGCAGGCAAAATTGGGGGATACCCACAATGATCCCCCTTGTCAGACCATCCAACCAGGATGATTTCCTGAAAATTCCCAGGACTTTGCGATACTTACCTTTCCGCCGGGTCCCGTTTTCGTCGTATCCTAATTGAAAACTGGGATAAGCGATACTTTATCCCAGCAAAAAACGGTGATGAGGGTGAAAAGTCCGACCTTTTCGCTCAATATTTAATACAGACGATAAAGAGATATTTTAGAATACCAGACATTCTTGAAAATAGACCCTGAGTGGTCTGAAACGCATAGAAATGACAAGGAGTAAGAGTGGGACTAAGCGATTACATAATAGAAGCTCCGGTAACCCCGACCACTAGCGTCTGATGTCGGGCCTCTGATGAGGACTGCCGAAGTAAACAAAGCCAAATGACACAGCCTGGAGAAGAACAACGACCTTCCCGGAGTAAAGGTAGGAACAGCTAGGGTGTGTTTAGAAGCTACCTAAGGCTCTGAAAGAACTTTTAAGCACTGAGCCATAACCGAATGCCATAATCTCCCCAATCAATGCCAATACCAGAGGTTCCCAATCACGGCCCTCAGGGCTCCCCAACAGTTCAGGTTTTAGAGATATCCATGGTGAGCACAGGTGAAATAATTAGTACCAAAGTCAATTTGATATAAACAAATGTGCTTAACCATGGATATCTCAAAAACCTGAACTGTTGGGGTGCCTTGAGGACTGCGTTTGGGAACCTCTGGCCTTTACAATTAAAACCCCTAAAAAAGGTCTATAAACATTAAAATTGTTTATGTTGTACTTTATGCTTTCTCACCTAAGCGCTCATATTTCATATATTTTTTTTAGCACTGCAAATCGCAGTCCCCATTATTATCAGTGCCAGAATCTACTGCGCATGCATGCAGGTCTCTGGGAAAATGGTGCCAGCGATACAGATCAGCACTACGGATTGATAAGTATAAAACTAATGTGTGCAGGGTGTGTGGTGTTGGCCCCCGTGGATCCCCCTGACCTGCACACCCTGCTCAGTTTATAGATATACCCCTGATCTCAGCCCTATGTACCAAACTCCAAAGAGTGAAGTTTGCAAAATTTGGCCCAGTTAATTTGTACCATTTTTAGATGGTATAAACTGCTTTAAGCCTCCGGCTAGCGGTGGAGACTGACTCTGTGCACATACACATTGTCAGCTTCCCCAGGGGAAGTCTTTCGCAAATGTGAAAGACTTCTACAAAATGCAACCACTGTTCCTGAGAGTTTTCCTTGGTACATAGCAGTACATAATAGGGATATTTTCATTGAAAATTTAAATATCTTCCGCAAAATGGATCTTTCATAATCGTGGCAGTCCCGAGATTAATAAAGATGCCGCTTAGAGACACGTAGAAAAGTTAAGCACATATGCTGCAAAAGTTGTGATACTTTTGGCCCTTGAAAACTGTTTGTTACAACTTACAAAGCTTCATTGTCTAATAACTTTATTTCCCCTGTATGTAACAAGCAAAGAGAGTAGATTTATTCTAGGGGCGTGCACCGGCCACTTTTCGTGTTCTGTGTTTAGGTTTTGGATCTTTCTTCGTGTTTTGGATCTGGATTGGTTTTGCCAAAACCACCCTTCGGTGTTTTGGGTTCTAGATCTGTATTTTTTTTTTAAAAAGCATAAAAACAGCTAAAATCACAGAATGTGTTGATTTTTCTGCTCCTATGCTATTATTAACCTAAAAAACCTTAATTTCCACTGATTTCCAGTCTATTCTGAACACCTCACAATAGTGTTTTTATGTCCAAAAGGTTGCACCGAGGTAGATGGATGACTATGCTAAGAGACATGAGTGGGCGGCACAAACACGTGGCCCATCTAGGAGTGACACTGCAGGGGCAGACAGGATGGCAGTTTGAAAAACTAGGCCGCAAACAGTACATAATGCAAAGAAAATAAAGAGGTGCAAGATGGAATTGTCCTTGGGCCCTCCCACTCACCCTTATGTTGTATAAACAGGACATGCACACTTTAACAAACCAATCATTTCAGCGCCAGGGTCTGCCACATGACTGTTGCTGAAATGATTGGCTCGTTTGGGCCCCCACAAAACAAGCTGGCAATTAATCTGTCCCAGCACAAACTGGCTCTACGGAGGCAAGATGTCGTCCTCATCCTCCTCATTCACCGATTCCTCACCCTCTTCACTGTTGTGTACATCCTCATCCTCACAGAGTATTAATTCGTCCCCGCTGGAATCCACCACCACAGGTCCCTCTGTACGTTCTGGAGGCTGGTCTCCCTGGAAGAGTTGATAATTCATTTTTATGAACATCTTCTCCACATTTTGTGGAAGCAACCTCCTACGCCTTTCGCTGACAAGGTTCCCGGCTGCACTAAACTCTCTTTTGGAGTACACACTGGAGGGGAGGGCAACTCAGGTAAAATAGAGCCAGTTTGTACAGGGACCTCCAAATTGCCTCTTTTTCCTGCCAGTACATGTACGACTGTCTGACATGCCTACTTGGATGCTGTCACCGATGTAATCCTTTAACAGACAGATGCACACTTGTCGCTGCTGCTGTGAGGATGCCCACACAATTCACAAAGACAGAAAAAAATATATTTTTTTATTTTTTGTGGAACGCACTTTGATGGTTACACCACCCTTTAACAGACAGACGTACGCTTGTCGCTGCTGCTTTGAGGATGCAGGTGCGGCTACTGCGCATACATTTCACACACAAACACAGAAAAAAAGATTATTTTATTTTGGTTGGAGCCACCTTTGGGGGTTACACCACCCTTTAACAGACAGACGCACGCTTGTCGCTGCTGCTTTGAGGATGCAGGTGCGGCTACACCCCACACATTTCACAAAGACAGAAAAAAAAAAAATAATTTTAGATTTTTTGTGGAGCGCACTTTGAGGGTTACACCACCCTTTAACAGACAGACGCACGCTTGTCGCTGCTGCTTTGAGGATGCAGGTGTGGCTACTGCCCACACATTTCACAAAGACAGAAAAAAAAAAAAAAAATTATTTTATGTGGAGCGCACTTTGGGGGTTACACCACCCTTTAACAGACAGACGCATGCTTGTCGCTGCTGCTTTGAGGATGCAGGTGGAATCTAGATGGGATTTGGAACTGGGGACACACTACCTCCATCAATTGTCTAAATCCCACTGCACTAATGGCGGATACCAGACGCACGTCTAACACCAACATAGCAGTCAAGGCCTCAGTTATACGTTTTGCTTCAGGATAACTGCTGTCGTACTTCAGCCTCCTCACTAAGGACTGTTGGAGGGTCAATTGTTTAGTAAAAGTAGTGGTGTTCCTACTTCCTCTCTGGGATGATGAACAACTCCCAGCAGCAGCAACAGCACTAGGTGGAAGTGGTTCTTGATCTTTCCCTATTTTATTTTTATTGGAGAAAGTTTGCTCCTCCATTTATGTTATATTGATATATACGTGCGGCTAAGCCGCACACAAACACAGAAAATTATTTTTTATTTTTGTTGGAGACTAGTGCACTTTGTGGTTTACACCACCCTTTAAGAAATGAGCCAGCCGGCCCTTTACTTATGGGACACAGGCGCACGCTTGGCGCTGCTCCTTTGTTGATGCACGTGCAGCCACAGTGCACACAATTCACAAACACAGAAAATATTTTTTTATTTGGTTTGGAGTGCACTTTGGAGGTTACAGCACCCTTTAACGGTCAAGCTAGCCGGCCATTTACTCATGACACAGGCGCACGCTTGACGCTACTTTGTTGATGCACGTGCGGCTACTGCGCACACAATTCACAAACACAAAAAAATATATATTTTTATTTTTTTTGGAGTGCACTTTGGGGGTTACAGCACCCTTTAACGGTCAAGCCAGCCGGCCCTTTACCTATGACACAGGTGCATGCTTGGCGCTACTTTGTTGATGCACGTGCTGCTACACAATTCACAAACACAGAAAAATATTTATTTGTTTTGCACTTAGGGGGAGCACCCCTGATGGACAGAGCACCCCCTGGACAACACTACAGCACCCCTTTAGGACTGGGACACTGCACAGGACTTTGGAGTGGACACAGCCAGTATGGACAACTGACTGCACAACACAGTCCAGCCAGCCCCTATGGACTTTGGAGGAGTGGACACAGCCCCTATGGACAACAGCAGCACAGCACAACACAGCCAGCCCCTATGGACTTTGGAGGAGTGGACACAGCCCCTATGGACAACAGCAGCACAGCACAGCACAGCACAGCACAACACTACACTGCACTAGACTACACTACACTACACAGCCCAGCCAGCTCTAACTCCCACCCTCCCTCTTCACTGTCCACAGCCGAGTGAGAAAATGGCGCAGACGCGGGTACCTTATATAGAATCCAAACCCCGCGAGACCCGGAAGGCGGGATGATGACGTTTTGCCTCGATTTCAGATCCAAGTCAGGCGGGAAAAGTCGAGCCTGACTCGGATCGGCCTCGGATCGGGGGGCTCGGGGGGGTTCGGATTTCAGAAATCCGAATCCGCTCACCCCTAATTTATTCTAGCCCTCATGCTCAGTAAAAGTAAATTAACTAGAAAGACTCATTTGTCAAACTCCATTCTTCAAAACATGCTTGATATAGCCTCTTTTCCTTTCATATATATTTATAAATACAAAAAAATTAACACAGGGTTTTATTCAGACAAATGAAAAATCACCAGGATCGTGCATGGAGCAATATGATTTAGATGGACTATGGGATTACCGTATTACTCACTTGGGGGAGTATAATCTTTTCTTCTGTTTTCTATCTTTTGATAATGAAAAAATTGTGCATGCTAAAGTAATAATATATATTATAATTTTTGATATCTTTTTATAACTGTTCCAGCAAGTTCTGCATGACTGAAACATTTGAAGATTAAATGCGAAATTAAAGTACAACTGAACTAATTAATATTCTGATGAGTTACAGGCAGAGCTGGATTTAGATCTCATGGTGCTCTAGGCAAAATACCGGTTTGGGGCCCCCCACCCTCAAACAAACCTGAGCATATATTACAGTAGGTGAAGCTGGAGCAAGATACACACATCAAATTATATACACATATCATAGTTATACGTATATAGCTATACATATATATATTATAAAATAATGATGTGGTTAACGTGCTCTAATCAATTACACTACTGTAATATATGTAGTTATTATATTACGTGTAATCAAGTACACAGTGTAAGCACTACTTTAGAAAACATGCGCATAAAGGCCCCCATACACCTACCGACGGATTGCCGGATCCTGGGATGGGATCAGAAACTCCGATCCGCCAGTCATCGATGTTCTCTGATCCGTTGGAGGATCGGTGACATTATATATGTTAAATATCACTGATTTGCAAATCATAATCATATTTTGATTGTGATCAGCAAATCCGTGAAATCCAACATATTGGATTTCACCGGTCCTGAGATGCCAGGTTACCGGATCGCAGGAACGCGGCGATCTATTGCTAGTGTATGGGCGCTTTATGGCAAAACATCAAACACGACACAGATTAATACCACTTGCGAACACGCATACACACAAAGTTATAGAATGGAATTATAAAATGGGAAGAATGGGGAACAAACAGAGGTAGAGGGAGAAATTGGGGGCAAACAGAGGGATACAGGAGGAGAGGGGACAAACAGAGAGACAGGAGAATAGGGGGCAAATAGAGAGACAGGAGGAGAGGGGACAAACAGAGAGAGACAGGAGGAGAGGGGACAAACAGAGAGAGACAGGAGAATAAGGGACAAATAGAGAGACAGGAGGAGAGGGGACAAACATAATTAGGTAGGGAGAGCTATAAGATTTTTAAGTTTAATTTACCAAAAGGCCATCCTTGTATTTTAGCTCAGACTGGGGCAGAACAGGGAAGACAGGCTGGCTGGCTGGACTTGGGGGCGCTGGAAAGACAGGCTGCTATAGTAGAATGCTGGGTTGGACTTGGTGAGGGCAGGGAAAGCAGCTTGAATTGGGGGGCACAGGAAATGCTAGATGGACTGGGAGTGGGGAGCAGGGAAGGCTGACTGGACTGGGGCAGGGAAGAAAGGGCGGGTGGCTGGATTGGTGTTAGGCGCAGGAATGGTAGGCTGGCCGGACTAGAGGGCTGACTGGACTGAGGAGGAGGGAGGCAAGCAGGGAAAGCTGGCTGACTGGAGTGGGGGGTGCAAAGGCAGGGTTTTCATACCTGATACCTTGCTTAGAGAGAGAGGGGGCCTGAGTGGAAGTGGTACAGGCCCCCTCTGCAGCAAGTGTAGTCAAAGCATCGGCGCTGCGTCATTTGGAAATATAGATGGAGCCGGCCGCTGGCCAATCACAGCTGCGGAACGGCAGCCAATCAAGAGCCGCCGCTCCTGATTGACTGCTGTTCCGCGAAATGTGATTGGCTCGCTGATGGTTCACTATTTCATTCAAGCGCAGTCTAAGCTCCTCTGTCTCCCGTGAATGTCAGCCTGGTCACTCGGTGCACTGCATTGCGCACCACTGCCACCCGGGCCCCATCTCCGGGACTGGATTGTCAGCAGTACCCCCTGATGGTGGATCTGCCGGTGGGGCCGGCGGTGGTCAGAACCGGAGAATGCTGCTCTGGAGGTTGGAGGTGGTCAGAGCCGGAGGGCGGAGGCTGCTTGCTACACTTTGGGAGGTAGGTGGTCAGAGCCAGAAGGAGGGGGCTGTAATGGAGAGGGTGGATTACGGGTGGGGCTGGCTGCTTGCGGATAGGCAGGAAGGGGCACCGCTGGCCAGATGCTGCTATGAGGCACTGGCTACTCTACACAGGGAGGGAGGGCGCACGGAGGAGACCGGCTACACTGGTGTGAATGCAGCAGCTCCCTCGGACTTTGTGGCTCCAGATTTCGAGGGGTGGGGGACCCGGCAACGGGTCACTTTGAACCCGACGGGCCCTAGGCGGGCGCATAGGTTACATAATGGTAAATCCGGCTCTGGTTACAGGGGATGATTAATTACTCTACCCTATTTTTTCTAGGGTTGCTTGGCTATGGTGCTATCATAGAGACTGCTGACACTGATCAGCAGAAGCCTCCTCTAACTGTGTGGTGGAAGGAAGCCCTCACACTGATTGCACCACCTCCCCTTGGATTTGCCCCTGGCTGAAGGGCACACAGAGCCTCTCTGTGGAGCTCGCTGTACTTACTTTTTTTGTTAGGAGGCACGGCCACATTTCCTTACATTAGGCCATGCCTCCAGAAAGTACCAGTGTCCAGTACAGCTGAATTTTATACTCCAGAAAATGCAAGAAAATACTGTACAAGTCAGTGTAACATAATAATTTAAAGGCTAATTAACTATCTTTGTTCTTTATGGGTTAAGCAAAAATAGACTCTAAGGACGGATGCATGACGCATCGCATTCAGGATGCGATTCATCCCACCATCCTTCGCATACATGCCGGCGTGCACAATGTCGGTATGCATGAAGAACACTGCAAAGGATTGACTTCCAGGTCTGTGACCCAGAAGCCCCTCTGGTGCCCTTCTGCACACGCACTGCCTGGGCTGCTGGGAGAGATCCAGTAGGCTTCTATTGGGTAACGCCATCAGGTGATGGCATTACTCATCGCAACCAATGCATCGCATTCCAGGGCTTGGTGCATATAAAAAATGTGGTCAAACCCGCATTTTTGGGGTTTTGAACGTAGTTCCCGCCCTAAGAACACTGTAAAACACCTTAGCTTTGTTCTGGTGCACCCCCTCTTTGTTACACTTTTTGTAACATAGAAGTGTACCTATGTCTAGAGTTGGAAAAATCTCAAGAGGTGTGTCAAAGTCCAACCCACTACTTATTTATTACCACCCCCTTCATTAAGGTACTGTACATTTTTTCACTTTCTCCTCAAATATTGAGCCTCATATATATCATAAATTAATCATGAAAGACAAGTGACATCACAAGTGTTTTTATTGCAAGTATTACTTTGTTTATGTGAGAAAAATCTAATACAATATTGTTCAGAGTGAGTCTTCTGAGGTACACGATGATACCGGAAGACTTGAAGACTGCTAGCTTGGAGTTGATGCAAAAGTCAAGTATTTTTATCTATTGAAAATGAATGTTTATTCCCTCTACACAACAAGGAAGGCTGTCAAAATGTAGCTTCACTCTTTATCTCATTGAACTGATCACACGTTGCAAGTCTTGATTTGTTTTGCTCTGCAAAACTAGGTGCACTTAGAATATTGCAAGAAATACCCAGGAACGCCTAGTGGATTATCAACCGGGCCTTGCATATGCCTTAATGGCCTTGGAAATGCCCTCACTCCACTCAGCTCTTCCCCATGGTAAACGTCTCCTCAGTAAATGTCGGTATCTTGCTCCACAAACCCATCGCTCATTGTTGTAAACCAAGGTGTACGAGTGTTGGACCAAAGCTGATTTTTGCAATGTGCTTCTTGAATTGTGGATAGGACATCTGGGACAGGCATTTGCAGAAAAAGGAATTCCAGCTACTGTCATTTAAAAAAAAACATGAGAATAGTTATAAATTTGGATGTTTCTATCACATTGGTATGTGTGTTTCTATATAAAGTGTGCCTAAATGATGAAAACATCACATTGCTCAAATTCAGATGTATAATAATGAGGATGAGGAAGAATCACATCATTTTGTGAGGGTAAATTAAGTTCTATGGGGTCTATTCATCAAAACATAATTATCACATGTGATAATTATGGTTTGAACTCGCTGCTAGTTCAAACACAGTTTACGAGGCATTCATCATGCCTACTGCCCTAAACTATCACTTCCAAAAAAACTGCTGTTTCTACAAAGCAGTTTTTTGGAAGTGAACGACTTTTTTCTTAGTTTTCACTGCAATCTGCGGACTTCACTGCCCTCCCCCCAGAGGGTGTACGATCCAGACCCCCTTCCCCTTGTAGTTGTACAATCCGGAAAACTACCCCCCCACGTGGGTATATATTATCCGGCCCCCCCCTCCACCCCCTGAAGTGTCCGACTCACCCCCCCACTGGTGTATGATCTGGAACCCCCGTGGGTGTCCAGCCCCCCTCCTTTCCCGCTTCTGCATCTCCTTAGCCCAGCTCACCTGTCTGCTGTCGGTGAGGATGGGCCACATGTCTGCAGTGCCCCGGAGCTGAGCTCTGGGGCAAAGCAGTGCAGACACAGCAGGGACGAATCTGAATAGATCCCACTGCTGTGGCTTCCATGTAAATCTTCACAGGCTGCCGTGTAAAAAGCAGCCTGTGAAGGTCATTGGGGACTGAACACCACCTGAAAGTGGCATTCAGTAACACCATCAAGTTCCGAAAAAAATGCTTTTTCGGAACTCGATGAATGGCCCTGACACTTATTTTTTACAGAAGTTTGTGAAAATGCTAATTTTCACATACTTTTGTTAGATATAAGTGATGATGAATAGGCCCCTATATGTGATGATTCAGAGACGTATTAAGAGAGGAGGGGTCCTGTGTGCATTCTCCATCTGGGCCGCTTCCTCTCTAACTGGCAGCACATTAGTGGGCACTAATATTCCCTGGCACTATGCCAGAGTCTAATGTACATGCATAGGTCTCCTGGGAAATGGCGCAACTGCCATTTTCCTGGTGATTTTTCTTTACTGCGCATGCGCATATTGACGGGAAAATGTCCACCACATAATTTTCCCTGTGATATGGGCAGTACTGCCGCTGCAGGACTCCGGAGAGGTAAGTATTTAAATAATACAGTAGGCGCAGGTGTGGTGTGTGCCCATATGCAACGCACACTCTGCACCCATTAGAGGTACGCCATTGTAATGGTCACTACTTAACAGTGTCTCTCACATCGTGTTATACACTTTGGTGCCCAGTCCCTGTACAGCCAATGCCAAAAGTTTTGAGATTGACACAAGTATTAGTTTTCACAAAGTCTGCTGCTTCAGTTTTTATGATGGCAATTTGCATATACTCCAGAATGTCATGAAGAGTGATCAGATGAATTGCAAAGTCCCTTTTTGCCATGACAATGAACTGTGGGCCTGATTCAGATCCCGACGCTCTGAAAGAACGCTCTCTCTGAATCAGGGCGTTTATTTTTTTTGGAGTGGCCTCCTGACCACTTGCATGGCTGTGGGTGACCACCCACAGCTATAGCGAGCGGCCATGTTGATGGTTGTGATGGTCAAGACCATCACGACCATCGGGCTTGCGACGAGACCCTTGTGGTAGGGTCTCGTTCATCACAAGGCCCAGAGAGCTTTTTTGCTCTAACAGAGCCGGAAGCTCTCCACTGACATCACTCGTGATGTCAGTGGGGCCCCCCCAAATGGCAAGCGTTCCCTCGTGAACGCCTCCATTTAGGCAGCCACCCCCCCGGCCTGCCCACCAAATGGGGCGAGCTGTCACTCAACATCGACAGCTTGCCCCCTTTGGTGCGAGACCCGGAGCAACGGATTGCCCATCGCTAACCAGGTCTCACGCATGCGCACGACGGAGCCGGCTCCGTCGTGCGCATGAGCTGTGGGCCACCATCGACCCGGTTGCAAGCGCTCAGCACTTGCGTCCGGGTCTGAATCAGGCCCTTAATCCCAAAAACTAAATTTCCACTGCTTTTCAGTCCTGCCACAATAGGGCCAGCTGACATCATGTCAGTGATTCTCTCGTTAACACAGGTGAGAGTGTTGATGAGGACAATGTTGGAGACCACTTTGTTATGCTGATTGACTTAAGGCCCCCATACATCAGAGATTGATTGCAGCAATCGTGCAATTTGCAATCGATTGTGTATAAAAGTCTTTCCCCTTTTCAATCGATTGCAGATTGCAGAGATGCCACAATCGATTGAAAAAGGAAAGAAACTGCACGATTGCTGCAATCAATTGCTGATGTATGGGGGCCTTAAGAATAACAGACTGGAAACTTTAAAAGGAGGGTGGAGCTTGAAATAATTGTTCTTTCTCGGTTAACCATGGTTACCTGCAAGGAAACATGTGCAGTCATCATTAGTTTGCACAAAAAGAGCTTCACAAGCAAGGATATTGCTGCTAGTAAGATTGCACCTAAATCAATCATTTATCAGATCATCAAGAATTTCAAGGAGAGAGGTTCAATAGTTGTGAAGAAGGCTTCAGTTCGCCCAGGACCATCTAATAAAGTGCCAGGACCATCTAATAAAGTTGATTCAGCTGCAGGATCGAGGCACCACCAGTGCAGAGCTTACTCAGCAATGGCAGCAGGCAGGTGAGAGTGTATCTTCACGCACAGTGAGGCAAAGGCTTTTGGAGGATGGCCTGGTGTCAAGAAGGGCAGTAAAGAAGCTAATTCTCTCCAGGAAAAACATCAAGGACAGACTGATATTCTGAAAAAGGTATAGGGATTGGACTGCTGACGACTGGGGTAAAGTTATCTTCTTTGATGAATCCCCTTTCAGATTGTTTGGAGCATCTGGAAAAATGCTTGTCCAGAGAAGAAAAGGTGAGTGCTACCTTGAGTACTGTGTCATGCCAACACTAAAGCATCCTGAGACCATTCATGTGTGGGGTTGATTCTCAGCCAAGGGAGTGGGATCACTCACAATTTTGCCTAAGAACGCAGTCATGAATAAAGAATGGTACCAAAACATCCTCCAAGAGCAACTTCTCCCAACAATCAGTTTGGAGGTGAACAATGCCTTTTCCAGCATGATGCAGCACCTTGGTATAAGGCAAAAGTGATAACTAAGTGGCTCGTGGAACAAAACATCAACATTTTGGGTCCATGTCCAGGAAACGCCCCATACCTTAATAACTGTGATCTGGCACCCAAGTGGTCAACAAGTCCACAACGTGCTCAGACTTAAGTATCACTGAACTGCAGGCTGTGATAAGGGTGTTATGTTACCTTTTTTAACATAAACTACACATTATAAGCTCAATATAAAGCTTTAATATAAAAAAAAACTGTGGAAAAATACAATCAAGACATGACAAGTCACTGACGTAGCTACATTTTTATTAAAAAGTTGAATCATGGTTTCAAAGAAATATGTTGGCGTTGGTTAAAATATTTGTTTTAATTGCCCAAAGATTAACGTCATCAGTTCGAGGATAATAGGACAAAATCTTCACCAACAATTGACCCAAACCCACAGATAATTAAGAAAAAAATCAATACAGATAGGTATAATTGAAAAAGCTTGGATAAGTCAGCTTAGTTTGGCACTGTATCCTGGCATATAATGGGGCTCATATCTTTTTACACCAAAGGAGAATTGTTAGTAGTTCACACCCATTCCAGAGAGAATAAGTTAATGTCTGAAACATTTTGGTGAATTGTCACTCAACACCTCTGTTTTATTTGGTTCTGTAATAAGGGTGAAGTCATACATCATTATAAGTTATAATACATTGCCCAATTAGACTACACAGGGGGCCTTCATTTTATCCTCCTAGGCCTCGTGCAGATATATTTTCTCATTTCTTTCAAAACTATTGCCTATAAGATTATTTACATATAATCCAAATGGAAAGAAAAGTATTTTATTATAAGTTGTCATTATCATAATTAATATCTAGTATTTATAAAGTACCACAATATTGCATAGCATTATATAATATGAAGGAAGCACACCGACATTACATACAAAAACAAACTGATGCATAATGGTGAAGGGGTCTTGGCCATGAGAGCTTGCAATCTAAAGTGCAGGTAGTTCGGGTAAAGTCAGTTAAAAATGTGATAAATATGACATGTTACAAGGATGATAGTAGACCAAGAAAAATCAGGATAAGCTTCTTTGATAACATGAGTTTTCAGCAATTGCCTAACAGTAGAGGAGGTGGTGAACAGTCAACTGCAGCCAAGGACAGTGTTCCAGAGAAGAGGAGCAGCTGTAATGTAGTCCTGTAAATCAGCGAGTGTGAAGGGGTAACAATAGAGGTCTTGGGGAAGTTTGGAGAATACAATAAGATTACATAGCTAGTGTGGAGTGAAACTAATGGCAACTTTATAAATATGGGCACAGGATTGAATTTTACACATAGAGGTAGAATAAACCAGTGTACATCGATTTAAAACAAATAACTCATTATGTGCTGTGACTGGAGCGAGAGTGGGGTGGTTAATCCAGGTCCAGACTAGTGTTATTACATTTGAGTTTGTTTCTCAAAATTATGCAAATTAGTTAGTTGATTGACAAATTGCCCAAACTCCAATGTCTCCAAACAGTTGACAACTCTATTGGTGTTCAGTAAAAACTTGTCGGAAACAAATATATTTTACCTTTTGCCCACTGCACATGAAACACTCATCAGATTGCTTTGAAATTTTAATATGGTGAATTTTGATTGATTTTTAGGTTGTATGCAGCAGCAGCTCACACCCTCTTAGATGAGGGGACTGCCGCTACCATTGCTCTGACCTGCAGTGGAGGAGACACTGTACAGCCATGGCCAAAAGTTTTGAGAATAACACAAGTATTGGTTTTCACAAAGTTTGCTGCTTCAATGTTTTTTGACCTTTTTGTCAGATGTTACTATGGTATACTGAAGTAAAATGACAAGCATTTCATAAGTGTCTGTTTATGCAAAGAGTCAATATTTGAAGTTTTGACCCTTCTTTTTCAAGACCTCTGCAATTCACCCTGGCAAGCTGTCAATCAACTTCTGGGCCACATACTGACTGATGGCTGCCCATTCTTGCCTAATCAATGCTTGGAGTTTGTCAGAATTTGTGGGTTTCTGTTTGTCCATCCGCCTCTTGTGGATTGATCACAAGTTGTCAATGGGATTAAGGTCTGGGGAGTTTCCTGGCCATGGACCCAAAATTTTGATGTTTTGTTCCCTGAGCCAGGGACTTGTGTCATTCTCAAAACTTTTGGCCATGGCTGTAGTTCCAGGCAAAGCGTCCGGTACCCGGGTGCCTGCGCAATGGATCTGACAGGCACATGGACTGGCGCATGCGCACAAGTGGTGGCGCCATGCATGTGCATAACACTGGTTTCTAGGGACTGCGTCTGCTGCAGGCCCTAGAAGCTGGGTAGGACTTTCTGACAGGCAGAGGACTGGCTTCCCACTGTAAAAACACTCTATGCTAATTGCAGTCTGGACTGGCACTCCCAGGGAGAAAAACCACCTCCCCCTGAGACTGCATGTCCTGTGCGTGACTGGCAGGTTTTTCTTCCAATGGGAAGTCACTGCCAGTCACAGTGTATCCAGTGCAGTAACAGACTGCAATTAGCTCACTGAGGTGGCATATTTTACTATGGGGCTGCAGCCCTGCAACCCTTAGGTAAAATCCACCACTGGTTGCTTGTAACATTTGGGCTGCTATGTAAAATAAATTGGAAGATAGACATATGTTCCACTTGTGGCACTTTGGCAGTACAAATGACATTTGCATGATTTAGCAAGTTTTTATGTTGATATGACAAGGACATGTCACAAACACAAATAACAAAATGCAAACAAAGTACACATCACATAATACACTGTCTGAGGGCGCTGCTAACTAATCAGTGTCACTTAGATTTTAGTGAAAGGCTTGAAAACATTTTTCATGAAAATGTTTACCACAAAATTCACACCATTTCTTAGTGTTTTTCCAAAAAACACAGCATGTACCTTGGTATATTGCATGAAATGATCGCTGGCTGATTTGTAATTGTCCAAGCTTACTGGAGCACTGAAATGCCTTTTCTTTTTCGCAAAACATCGATTCTAACTTTCATGGTAACAATGGTAACTTCATAACAAAAATCTAAATGGCTCTGGGTTTCCTTAGTGCATACTGTATGATAATATAATTTCCAAACAGAAATTAAATTATACAACATGAAATGAACAAATTATTGCAAAACAGAATGAAAACTGTTTAATACTCCGAATCACCAATGTTCCACATGTTTCTCGAGTCGTAGGTAAATCAAAATTGAAAAATCAGTCTAGGGGAAACTTATCACATGTGGAGCATTGGCAATCAAAGATACACAGGTGAAATACTAATGCTAGGCATACATTATACAATTATCTGTCAGATATCTGTCCAATGTGGCTGGTTGGATTGAAAATCTGGTAATGTATGAGAGCAAATGACAATCGACCATTTGCTCACAAACACTGAAAAACAGACAAAAATGGTCATTCAGACAAATTGGTTAAAACACACGAATTTAACCAATTTTCATTTCAACCAGCCCGATTGGACAGATATCTGACAAATAATTGTATAGTGTATGCCCAGCATAAGTAAGATAAATATTTTATTTTATCCATACAAATGCTTGATGAACACTACCACACTATAACTGTCACAGGTATATGACACCAATTTGAATACCACATGCACAGTTGGAGCTAAAAGCAATTGCTACTATCTGTACGTTTTTATGACATCTCAACAAGCAGCAGTTTGAAAACTACATAACATTATTCAATATTACTTCACTATATGTTACAACATGTATTCTACATGACATATTTCAAATGTCCAGTGGCTTAAACAAATATTTAATCAGTTATAGTTTCACAAAACTGATGTTCCACTTGTGGAACACCACCGGATAAAAGGTTTTGGGTTATATTTACTAAAGTGAGAGTTTTTAAAAGTGGAGATTTTGCCAATAGCAGCCAATCAGATTCTAGCTATTATCTTCTAGAAGGTGCTAGTTAAATGTTAAGTAGAATCTGGAGAAGTGGAGATGTTGCTATGGGCAACATCTCCACTTCTAAAACTCATACTGTAGTAAATATACCCCTATGAGTATTATTCATGATGGAGCTTTGTTTTGTATGCAATTTAGACTTTCTATTGCACATGAGATTCACTACGTTAGATTACAAGTGCACATACTGTATAGGGGCTCATGTACAGTGGATGCATTTGTGCCCCAAACGTTAGCAGGAAAAAGTGTAAACTCAATTTAGAAATGCAGCTGTACAGTGTTAATAGTAAATTCTAATGTTGTATTACCCTGTTTGTATACAATAATAAAATGCTTAGGGCCTCATTTATCAAAAAGATTTATCACTCACAATCAGTGATAAAACTTATTGCGTATTATAAATGGTGCTGCAGCCAATCAGCTCCCAACTGTCATTTTTCAAACAGATGACAGTTGGGAGCTGATTGGCTGATAAAACTCGTTGATAAATGAGGCCCATAGTGTGATATACACAAGAGAGCATAGTGTCCGGACAATGTTTTTTAACAAAATATGCATTTTCCGTATAAAATATAATTTAAAAAATTCAGTTAAACTGTTACTAACATCTTTTATTTTCCCTTTAAAAATCAAATGAGTATTTTCTTTCCTGTTCTAGACCATATAAAAATATCAATTAAGTAAAACAGACAGATGGCTGTAATATAGCTGCAATGCTAATTAATTACAATCAGTGGGATCAACATGCAATTAGGCAATCAGAAGTATATTGTGCTGTTGATCATCATCATCATCATTGTTGCACTAAATCTTCAGTACCCACAAAATATATGCCCCCTGACAGGCATTTATGTGTATACATCCAGGTGCAGTTCAGTTGCAATTTTCTGAACACACCCTTTCTGTACTGAGGCTATATTTGCCCATCCCTTCATGCCCTCCAGGGCCTGATTAACATTGGGGAGGATGGGATTGCAGCCCAAGCTTCTGCATAAAAATAGACCCTTGACCATCGGCCATAAATTATTATTTTTTTACATTTAGGCACATAGGAGCTGATAGTGTAGTGTAGGGTGCATCCCACATGGTTCTGGCCACACCCACACAGCGCTAGACACAGCTCCTCTGCTTATCACAATAAACCTTTCATCATTGTCAGCCTTAGGCTTATGTGATCCTTAATCCCAACCTGCTGTCCTCATTCTACTTCTCTAGTCGTAGGTAAATCAAAATGGAAAAATCAGTCTAAAAAGCCTTCTAAAATGGAAAAGTGGAGATGTTGCCTATAGCAACCAATTAGATCCTACTTTCAGCACAAGTGACACAACATTAGATTAATTCCGGTCATTTAATTGCAGAGAATCCCATTCATTAGTTTATTTGTGCTGAGTTCTGGGCCATATTTATCTTAGGGGTAATGGGGCACCTTTAGACTTTAGCAGCTGCTAACACACCTCCTTAGAGCGCTACTATTTGATTTTTATACTAGATAAATGATAACTAAACTCTCATTGATTGCTATGGGCAATAACTTCTTCCTTTTTAACAGGTTATGGAGATGTATCAAACCTTCGAGAGAGATAAAGTGGAGTAGTTGCCATAGCAACCGATCAGCTTCTGGCATTTTATATACTTTGCTAGGTAAATGTTAGCTAGAAGGTGACTGGTTGCGATCTCGCAGGTTTTTGTAAAACAGATACAACTGTAAATATTTTGTTTTTGCCAGATCTTTATTGATTTAAAGCTGAATGGTTTCCCTATGGCCTTGTATGTGTTTCATTAACTAAACAGGGGTTGTGTCCTTGATTCCACTATGTCTTTCTTTACAATGGATATGTCAGTGTCACTTATGTTATCCAACCCAGAACATTCTATCTAATATGATGCATTTGCTATTTACAATCTATTTCTTCACTGTAAATAAGAAACAGTCAGCACTTGGCTGATTCACTGTGAGTGCTCCAAGATTATCTGTCCCACCATAATTAAGCTTTGTTAAAATATAAATGAATCATATTCTTTTAACTCACTATGCCTTCACTTTATGATTGTTATAGTGTACTCTTTACTTACTGGCATTTGTTGTATGTTTGATAACCTAGTTACAGTTGTTATACATTATTTAAAAAATACAATACTTTTAGCCTCCCTTTTGTTTATATTGATTGTCATTGTTGACTGGGATGAAGTCACTGCCCCAGGACAGTAAACATCAGTTCAGAAAGTGCATGTTTGAAGAATGCTAAGATTTGAGCCTTGGTTAATCACTAAGTTTATTGATCATTTGGAAAGAGTGAATCATCTGTGTTTAAAAAAAAAAAAAAAAAACATTGCATGGTGCTTGACACAAGGCTAGAACAGTTTGGGCCTGATTCAGAGATGCCTGCAATTTGTGCGCGGCGCCTACAGTATGCGCACGTTGAGCGATTATTTGCAACTGTGCATGCTCAGAAAGCTCTGGAAACCCCTGCGACACATGCATTTCGCAGAGTGTATGCACAAACATGCAGTAGTGATCAGGACAGATGTTATAAGAAATGCGATGGCAAATTTCACCAAGCGTTCAGACTCTCAGATGTGTCAGAAGAATGGTAAGAGGCAGAAGCAGATTCTTTTCAAGAATGCAAATAGACTTGAAGAGCTGAAGAGAAAGTCTAAGCAGAAGTAGAGCTGGAGAAACATATTAAAGGTCTGGTTATCCAGTTACCAGAATCAGAAGATGTTCCCCATTCCCAAGACTTCTGATAATCAGCCACTTGTTCGACCAGATACCTGGGGTATGGGGTGCCTCTGCTCAGGAGAAGGTTGTATATTTGCCTTCAACAGTACTCTCGAACTTGCAATCAAGCCTATGGACCCTTCTAAAGTGGAGTCATGAGCATCCAATATAGTAAACCTGTCATTAGAACCACAAGATACCAGTGATGCAGTTGTCCCCTTCATGGTAAATGATACAGCGATTCTGATTCTCTACACAGTGCCTCAGAAAAAGAAGAAGCTGACTTTCAAATAGTCCAATTGGTTGTAAAACCACAATTCCTGTAGTCCAATTTCATCAGCAATGGCCATTCTAGGAAGTGCCTTGGTGATAGCAGAAGTGCCTCTGGTTTCCACTATGGAGAAGTTTTGAACTATGATGCCTCCTAATTCACTTTCCTTTCCTCAGCTAGTTCCCTCTATTTCCATAGACTCTATCCAAGTTAGTCCTGGATTTAAAAATAATCTTGCACCAGCAGGTGCGCGAGCCGGCCACTGTGATCAGGACTGCGATTGCAGAGGTTCCACAGACCCTAGGCAGAGTGATTGACAGGAAGGTCCGTTTGTGGGTGGTGACGAGGGAGTGGTCGGGCGAACACAGCCGTGCTAAGGCGTTGGGACAGCGTTGCAGGGGCGTGCTTAAATTTGCCACCGAGATACCATTCGCAGCCTGAGGCCTCATAGCGTGCGCTGAAGTACGCAATTCCTGAGTGAGGTCTGACCGGCCTTAACTGTGTGTATGGGTCCGATGTTACTCAATGTTACCGATTGTTTTGATATGTTTCCAAAGTATATGTGTGTCAGTAAGGGGAAGTGGGCGTCCTTATGTTAGGCTGTGATCGCAATGCGAATGCAAACATTTACATATCACTGTTGATATTAGCAACTGGGTTGCGTGCGTATTAGCAGAATAGCGATCCTTGCTGAATCAGGCCCTTTGATCACAAGGAGAGGCATGTTGCAAAGTGTTTTCTGAGCCTCAAACCTGTGCTATTATTTGTGTAGTAGAAAGACATCTGCTCCACTGTCTTTTTGCTCATTTTCAGTTTTTGTACATATCCATTATGTATTAACATTCCTTTCACTCCCTCTCATCTAAATCTGCTAGCTGGGCAGAGAATAACTATCTTTGTTAATCACATTTACCTAGATTAGGAAAGTTAAGGATTTACTGTGCTCTAGCATGTACTGTGGGCCTGATTCAGAGCTGGACGCAAAGGTGCATAATCCGCAGTGCGCGTGTGCATCGATCGGATTGCGACTACGTACGCACAGAGAAATCCATTGCAGAGTGAGTGATAGGTTGTCAATGTTTGGGGATGGTGATGGGGAGTGGTCTGAAAAAAGCAGGCATGTCTGTCTGTTTGATCGCCGCTTCATGGGCGTCCATAAATTAGCCACTACATTTGCATATGCAGCTCTGCGTGTCAGAAGAGCTCCAAGGCTGCGGCAGCTCAGACCTTCCGCAGGGTCAAGATGGCTGCTCGATGTGCGTCGATGTTACCAATAGTTACGCTGGTAAGCAATGTCATACACATATGAGAAGGCAGCAGTGGGTGCGCGGGGATCATTGCAAACATTAGCATGTTTTCGCAGCTGTGTTGTGTACAAAAATGCAGCTGCGATCACATTAGCTTCCATCTCTGAATCAGGCCCCGTGAACAGCCTTGGGGTGGGGAACCACTGCACCAGGAAGGTGTCCAGCCTTTCATAATTAGAATATTTTTCCTGATAGAGAAGCTGGCTGAAACAGAAAAGAGTTCCTTTATTACCAAGAGGCAAGTCCCAAGCCCAGGGAACTAAAGAATCATAATACTGTAAACACCTGAATTGTTAGCAGATTTTTCTTGTTAAAAATAACTTAAGTAAATGTGTGTTGCTAAAAAGCAAGCTTTGTTTCTATGCATCCTTAATTGCTTCAAAAAATGTCGGTAGTAGTCCCATCAGAGCAACCACAGAATCTTTGGGCTTTTGACACATCCCCCCCTATGGGCGGCCCTGTGAATGATTGCAATGGTAAGGATGTTATACAGCTGCTGGCTGCTATGTAGGTATTGCTAGCTTCAGCCTCTAACTCTTAGCATGCAGCTGCTCCCATCCCAGCACAGGTCAGTTCTTCTGTGTCTCATCTAGAGGGGGGAGCTACTCTGTACCTGGCTGGGAGTGAAGGCAGGGGACAGAAGCTGCCAGGCAGACTGTGCAATAGTGACAGTGCAGCACATTTGGCTAGTCCCGAGAGCAAAGGAAAGCAGAAACTGTCTCTGGCAAGGCCCACAACTGCTGCCAGCATCATGTAGGTAAAGGATATCAACTTCAAAGATATCCTTCATTCTTGTAGTAGGCAGCCTCAATGGTACCCTCTAGTGGCCCCTGTCCTAGGCAGCTACCTAAAGGTAGTTTCAGCCTGGGTAGACAACCAAGGGGTATCCTGGATATCCTTAAGGAGGGTTGGGAATATCAGAGCCCTAAAGAGCATAATGCAGTTCAATTTGTGTCTCAGCTATATAAGAGGTTGGGAAAATGTCACCAATAATACAGCAACATGTACAGAAGGCACAGTTATGCCAAAAGATGAACTACTGTATGAAAAAACAGCTGTAGTTCAATTTTTCCAACTCGGGGATAAGGTATTGGTCTTGGTGCTCACTCAGGAGAGTAAGTTGTATTTTTAATGGCAAAGTCTACATGAAATACTTGAAGCTGTGAGGCCAGTCAATTGCAGAGTGGGGCAGGAAGATAGGAGGAACAGACCTACCACGTCAACCTCTCAAAACCCAGGCATGAGCAAGAAGGGACCAGAGTGGTCAGTACTATAGTTGGATAGTCAAAGGTGCCAATGGGGTCTACTCTTGTCATCAAATCTGAGACAACAAGATGATGAAATGGTACAATGGACCCAAGATGTATTCTCGATCCTTCCTGGGTGTGACACTAAGATAGAATATGACACCATCACCCCTATGGGAATAGCTAATAAGGTAAAACCCTACCATATCAATGTGGTGAGTCTGATGCTAATAAAAAGATATCATCATCCATACCCAGGATAGGGTCGAGGCTAAACTAGCAACCTTGGAAGCTAACAGCTTAACCGCTAACCCAGACAAATATACATCAGATATAGAGGTAGCCAAATACTTGGCGTATATAGTGGATCAAGGTCAGATAAAACCACATCTTAACAAAGTAGATGTAAACTGGTCAAAGCCACTCAAAAAACTCAGATATGGACCTTCTTGTGGCTGACTCGATATTATAGGTGATTTGTGTCACTTTGCCACTCCATTACTAAAAATGTTACAGAAGAATTGTCCCAATTGGCTGACTTGGACTGAGATAACTAAAGCAGCCTGGCTTGATTTATGATCAGCACTATGCTCCTCTAGGGTGCTACATGCACTTGACTTTAACCAGAGGTCCATTCTACAAACAGATGCCTCTAGTGTTGGTTTAGGGACTATTCTGTTCCAAGTGAAAAAAGATAAAGATAATTTTTTCTCTATTTCAGTAGAAAATAGTTGCCCAGGGAACAAAAGTACGCCAGTGGAAAAAGAGTGTTTGCCCATCAAATTGGCAATTGAGGCCCTGCATTATTATCTACTTGGTCAAGAGTTTACACTGATAACAGATCATGGAAGCAAACTAAGCTCTTGTTCCTGGTTCTATGTCTAGTGAGAGACAGGGTCACATACATTGTGGGAGTTCATTGTTTGAAGCTGAACAAGCATTCCGCCCATTTTGACATCCTAGTGAACAAACTCAGGACTTGTATGGTCAAACTCAGGACTTGTATGGTAGTATCACCCACCAACTACTAAAAATGGTATATAAAAGGTTAGAAAATAATTCCAACACTGAGCTGAGTACTAAAAAAATATTGGATAGTGATGATAAAGTATAACAATTTTTAATCACACAATATACAGTAAAATCACATAAATCCCTTTGGGAATGAATAAAGATAAAGTGCAAATGCAATTGCACACAAATATAATAAAGTGCAGATAAGACCGCATACAAATATGACACCACCCTAGAATGAATTAGGGAGTGTTCAATAGAATGCAAAGTGGAGCAAGCCGTCACATACCCAGTGAGTAAGCACTGGGACCCCTAGGTAACCGGTCCTGGGATCATCCGGAATCTCCTAAGGGGTCAGACTCAGGGTCCCAATGCTTTCAAGTTAAAGTGTTTCTTGCTTCCAGGGCAAAGATGATGCAGGCATCCAATACCAACACGTTTCGACCTATGTGGGTCTTTTTCAAGGCATATGGATGCATGCACAAAGCAAAGTATTTATAGGGCAGGGATGATGTACTTCCTGTTCCGCCCATGAAGGGCGGAAGTAACAAACAAAACTCAATTACAAGAATAACAATGTTAACAATAATTCCAAACACAGTCCTAATAATATATCCCATCAAATAGCATAGAATCCATAATAAATCTAAATCTCAGACAGAATAAATATAGTTCATATTGCACAAATTCTCATGTAATGGGCAGACGTACATGTATGTTTGTTCCTCTATACTTCCGGTTTCAGTTCCCCTACCAAGCTGGAGATTGGTGGGTAGCTTAAAGTCTTCCCCTTCAGGATTATCATTGGGCATAAACGTTATATCGCCGCCCTTGGTGTCTTGGCGGCTGGAAGTGTGTAGCGCTAATCCGGAAGTGCGTCATTCCGAGCACGTACGTCTGGGAAATGTAGTAGTTCGTAGGCAATGGCATTTTTTCCCCCCCTCACCGCCACTCCTATTAGGGCAGCCAGAGGTGGATAGCGCTAATCCGGAAGTGCGTCAACACAGAGGAGAATGTCTGGGAAATGTAGTTTCTCCTACGATGGCATGGACTCCATATTATTTAATGGATTTTGATAGAGCACGGCATTTTATTCATTGGAGATCATTTTAAAATAGGATTCTGGGATGTGTAGTTCTTATGAGTCCTAATTTTGTACTCCCAAGGTGGAATATACGTAAAAAGAGACAAAAAAATATATATATATATTTTAAGACACAGATATAATCATTTAAAAATCACATAGCTAATAATATTCAATGATCGTACTAATGGAAGCATATATCCTATAAGGTAATAATATTCAATAAATATAAGAAAAAAAGGATAATAACAAGTACATTTAAAAAACACTACTATAAAAACCATTTCAGCTCAAAATCTGTGTTGAGCCCTAATGGTGATAAAGTTTTTAATTTAAAAATCCACCTCATTTCAGCTTTTGATAAAGCTGTATCAATATTGTTTCTCTTGCAATTCCCTCGAATACTATCGATTCCAAAAAAAGTTTAAGACCTTCAGTTGAACAATCATGATGTTTTTTAAAATGTTCAGGGATAGAGTGGGGAATCAAACCCTTTTTGATGTTTCTAATATGTTCACCCAATCTAGTTTTCAAAGCCCTAGTGGTCTTTCATATATATCTTAACCCGCAATTGCATTCAATGAGATAAATCACATTGGTGGTATGGCACGTAATAAAATTATTAATTAGATATTCTGTGCCATTAACATTAAAACCAAGAATTTTACTTGTACTGCTTTTAACCGTTCTGCAGGCGATACACATGCCGCACCTATGAAATCCCTTGGTGCGGACATATTGCCTGTCCACATTATCCAAAGAGCTCCTGACAAGGTGGTTTTTAAGATTTGGAGCCCGTCTATAGAAGGGACAGATGGTAATTTATCACACAGAACTGGGTCACTCTTCAAAATTCCCCAATGTTTATGGAAAAAATTTTCCACTGCTCTGTACTCATAGTTGTACCCAGTGATGAATGACCACTCTGTATTTTTAACTCTATTTTTATCATTCTTGATTTTTGGTTCTAATAAAGTATCTCTTGGGGTTAATTTAGCTTTTTCTTCTGCAGCCTCTAATGTTAATTGGATATCCACTTTTTATGAATCTTTGTCTCATTTCTTCTGATTGTTTTAAAAAGATAGATTCCTCTGTGCAGTTTCTTCGAAGGCAGAGAAATTGACTCCTGGGTATACTCTTAGTCCAATTATTATGATGCTCACTCCCAACATTAATATACGTATTGGAGTCAGTTGGTTTACTATATCCCTTTGTATGAATTTGGTTATCTCTAATATAAATATTGATGTCTAAAAAATGGATCGATTCCTTACTATAGTTGAAGGTGAGCAGGATATTATTATCATTGGTGTTCAGAAAGGTAAAAAATTATTTAAGGTTTTCCTCTGATCCTTTCCATAAAAAGATTATATCATCAATATATCATTGCCAGAGTACCAAGTTTGCCCCAAAGTCCTGAACGGTCTGATGTTCCCAATCCGCCAAAAAGAGATTGGCGTAACTCAGGGCAAACTTGGTACCCATAGATGTACCGTTCACCTGAAGATAAAAGTCACCCCCAAAATAAAAATAGTTGTTGTTAAGAATAAAATCAATCCCTTCCACAATGAAATCTGTCAGATAATTGTACTTATCTAAAGTTAAGGGGAGACCCTACCAACAAGATCAAAGGAAATCTAAAGAAACTTTTAGATAAACACCATATGAATGGGTCTATTAGTGATGAGGAATATGGTTTTCTTTATCAGGAAGAAATATCAACCCCAGTAATATATGTGTTACCTAAAGTACACAAAAGTATAATTAATCCACCGGGAAGACCGATTATCACTGGGACTGACAGTTTAACTACAAATTTATCATCTTTTATCGATCACCATCTCCAACCACTAGTTCAAAAAAAAACCTCGTTTCTACATGACACTATGGATATTCTCAATAAACTTAAGGAGATTAATTGGGAAGAAGGAATGTTTTTAGTAATGGCTGATGTAAGCTCCCTGTACACCATAATCAAGCATAGTCAAGGTATACAGGCTGTTTCACGTTTTTTAATGGAAACCAATTTTAAGGAGGATTTTAAAGATTTCATTGTGGAAGGGATTGATTTTATTCTTAACAACAACTATTTTTATTTTGGGGTGACTTTTATCTTCAGGTGAACGGTACAGCTATGGGTACCAAGTTTCCCCCGAGTTACACCAATCTTTTTTTGGTGGATTGGGAACATCGGACCGTGCGGGACTTTGGGGCAAATTTGGTACTCTGGCAACGATATATTG
Source organism: Taudactylus pleione (assembly GCA_031769625.1). Taxonomy (NCBI): domain Eukaryota; kingdom Metazoa; phylum Chordata; class Amphibia; order Anura; family Myobatrachidae; genus Taudactylus; species Taudactylus pleione. Next base: position 384,190 of record JAUIMM010001472.1, read on the forward strand.
ATGACATAATCTTTTTATGGAAAGGATCAGAGGAAAACCTTAAATCATTTTTTACCTTTCTGAACACCAATGATAATAATATCCTGCTCACCTTCGACTATAGTAAGGAATCGATCCATTTTTTAGACATCAATATTTATATTAGAGATAACCAAATTCATACAAAGGGATATAGTAAACCAACTGACTCCAATACGTATATTAATGTTGGGAGTGAGCATCATAATAATTGGACTAAGAGTATACCCAGGAGTCAATTTCTCTGCCTTCGAAGAAACTGCACAGAGGAATCTATCTTTTTAAAACAATCAGAAGAAATGAGACAAAGATTCATAAAAAGTGGATATCCAATTAAAACATTAGAGGCTGCAGAAGAAAAAGCTAAATTAACCCCAAGAGATACTTTATTAGAACCAAAAATCAAGAATGATAAAAATAGAATTAAAAATACAGAGTGGTCATTCATCACTGGGTACAACTATGAGTACAGAGCAGTGGAAAAAAATTTCCATAAACATTGGGGAATTTTGAAGAGTGACCCAGTTCTGTGTGATAAATTACCATCTGTCCCTTCCTTTATCTATAGACGGGCTCCAAATCTTAAAAACCACCTTGTCAGGAGCTCTTTGGATAATGTGAACAGGCAATATGTCCGCACCAAGGGATTTCATAGGTGCGGCATGTGTATCGCCTGCAGAACGGTTAAAAGCAGTACAAGTAAAATTCTTGGTTTTAATGTTAATGGCACAGAATATCTAATTAATAATTTTATTACGTGCCATACCACCAATGTGATTTATCTCATTGAATGCAATTGCGGGTTAAGATATATAGGAAAGACCACTAGGGCTTTGAAAACTAGATTGGGTGAACATATTAGAAACATCAAAAAGGGGTTCGATTCCCCACTCTATCCCTGAACATTTAAAAAAAACATCATGATTGTTCAACTGAAGGTCTTAAACTTTTTATTGGAATCGATAGTATTCGAGGGAATTGTAAGAGAAACAATATTGATACAGCTTTATCAAAAGCTGAAATGAGGTGGATTTTTAAATTAAAAACTTTATCACCATTAGGGCCCAACACAGATTTTGAGCTGAAATGGTTTTTATAGTAGTGTTTTTTAAATGTACTTGTTATTATCCTTTTTTTCTTATATTTATTGAATATTATTACCTTATAGGATATATGCTTCCATTAGTACGATCATTGAATATTATTAGCTATGTGATTTTTAAATGATTATATCTGTATCTTAAAATATATATTTTTTTGTCTCTTTTTACGTATATTCCACCTTGGGAGTACAAAATTAGGAATCATAAGAACTACACATCCCAGAATCCTATTTTATAATGATCTCCAATGAATAAAATGCCGTGCTCTATCAAAATCCATTAAATAATATGGAGTCCATGCCGTCGTAGGAGAAACTACATTTCCCAGACATTCTCCTCTGTGTTGACGCACTTCCGGATTAGCGCTATCCTCCTCCGGCTGCCCTAATAGGAGTGGTGGTGAGGGGGGAAAAAATGCCATTGCCTACGAACTACTACATTTCCCAGACATACGTGCTCGGAATGACGCACTTCCGGATTAGCACTACACACTTCCAGCCGCCAAGACACCAAGGGCGGCGATATAACGTTTATGCCCAATGATAATCCTGAAGGGGAAGACTTTAAGCTACCCACCAATCTCCAGCTTGGTAGGGGAACTGAAACCGGAAGTATAGAGGAACAAACATACATGTACGTCTGCCCATTACATGAGAATTTGTGCAATATGAACTATATTTATTCTGTCTGAGATTTAGATTTATTATGGATTCTATGCTATTTGATGGGATATATTATTAGGACTGTGTTTGGAATTATTGTTAACATTGTTATTCTTGTAATTGAGTTTTGTTTGTTACTTCCGCCCTTCATGGGCGGAACAGGAAGTACATCATCCCTGCCCTATAAATACTTTGCTTTGTGCATGCATCCATATGCCTTGAAAAAGACCCACATAGGTCGAAACGTGTTGGTATTGGATGCCTGCATCATCTTTGCCCTGGAAGCAAGAAACACTTTAACTTGAAAGCATTGGGACCCTGAGTCTGACCCCTTAGGAGATTCCGGATGATCCCAGGACCGGTTACCTAGGGGTCCCAGTGCTTACTCACTGGGTATGTGACGGCTTGCTCCACTTTGCATTCTATTGAACACTCCCTAATTCATTCTAGGGTGGTGTCATATTTGTGTGCGGTCTTATCTGCACTTTATTATATTTGTGTGCAATTGCATTTGCACTTTATCTTTATTCATTCCCAAAGGGATTTATGTGATTTTACTGTATATTGTGTGATTAAAAATTGTTATACTTTATAATCACTATCCAATATTTTTTTAGTACTCAGCTCAGTGTTGGAATTATTTTCTAACCTTATTATAAACTCAGGACTTGGTTCAGTATATATATATAGAGAGAGAGAGAGCAGCACTCACCTCATCTCTAACAGAAAACGTGTACGACCAGCACTCACAGTTTTTCAGGGGCCTATGAGGAAGACTGGCAGTGATCAGTTAAAACGGCTATTGGGTGTCTGCCCCCCTGCCATTGCTTGTATCATGATGTCATACTGAATAAAGCCTTCTATTATCTACTGTAACTGTGAGTGCTGGTCGTACACTTTGTCTGTAAGGGATGAGGTGAGCATTGCTGTACTTTTGCTTATGGACCATGCACCATTTTTATCACACTGCTGTGAGTGCTGTCTCACACTGTGTATATATATACAGTATATATATGCAGTTAAAATATGACTGGTGCACTTTAATGCTATATAACTTGAATCAGATATTATAATGTCCAGCGTAGAGGCGAAGTAGCACCAGTATCCTCTTTATGTTTGGATGGCTGCTCCCCCACAGGTCCAATAACAATCTGTAAACTAGATGCAGATAGGGGGCACTTCATAGTGCATATAAGAATTTATTTAAAAAGCACAAAATTAAAGCTTCAGTTTGTTGGTGAGTAATGCTCCTACCAAAAGACAAATTGTTTTGGCTGGATACACACATCACGCTGCAAACTGCCAGAGAAGCTCTAGTTCCTGGAGCTGATGGCCACACCCCCAAGAGTGACATCATGATATCAAATGTTAAGGGGGCGGGGCCGGTACAGTATAGAGTCCTTTTCTGGTCCTACTGTTTCAATGCCATGTTGAATTCTAAATCCTTGACATCAGTCTGTAGTTAATTATGCAGTTGGGGCTTAAAGAAGATTATTTTAAAGGAAGTCTAACATTTGCTTCCTTTCATGGTTCGGGAAAATGATTTTCTATAAAGCGCATTGTATTATTTTGACAAATACTGAACCAATCAAGACGCCCTATTAAAATATTCTATTACATGCCAATCTATGCACACTACAAGACAAATACAGGGAAGTAATGATGTCACTCCCTTATTCCTGTGCCCTAAATGATGTCACCAGTCGCAAATCATTAATTACAGCCTTACCCTTCGATGTCCACTACAGCCTAGGCAGAAGCATCAGCTGCTTTGCTGCTGGCACTAAGTGGTCAATGATGGATAGCTAGCAGTGGCAGATTTTACCTAGGGGCTAAAGAGCTGTAAAATCCGCCAGTGAGCCAGTTGCAGTCGACTGAACTAGCTACACTGTGACTGGTTGCTGACACAGTCCCTAGAAGCTAATGTTTTGTGCATGTGAGGTCCCACTGCCACATGTGCACATGCACCACTCTCAATGCCTGCCAGATCCATCGCATACTGTAGGTGCCGGGACTACTGTCTCCTCCTTTCTTCCTGCAGTCATAGGCATATACAGAAACTGGTGCAGGGGGTGCCACAATGGGACATCCCCTTCCACCTGGTCATCGACTACCCTATCCCCCCTCCCACTGGGACATACACTGCTCACCTGCGCCACCAGGTGAGTCCAAGTGAATTGTGTATGCACCGGAGGAAGATACGGGGTAGTCCATGACCCGGTAGCACCCCCTGTGACAACTTCTGTGCATAGCTATAACTGTATTACATTCTCAACTGCGTTCACGCTCGGAATGTATTTGCGAACATATGCTAATGCCTGCTAACAGGCTCCTCATCTGAAAATGATTTCAGATGAGGAGCCTGTTAGCAGACTGTGCAAATGTTGCTACACTCACTTCCCCTATCTGCGTTGTGTGCAGATCCTCTGGGGGTTGAGAACACACCACCATTGCCGTGCACCTCAACTCCTCGTGTAAGTCCTGGGCTGCGCAGATTCCGAGTCAACTGTTTCTCTGAAACTGAACTCTGAGACTGTGTTTCTGTGACCGGGAATGCAGCCGTGAGCACAGAGACACCCCTGGAACCTCCATAACATACCCATGGACCAGCCTCTTTTTGCGAACACTTTCGGTCCACCTCCCCAACTTCACCCAGGAGAGCCCATGGGTCACAGTGGTCTGCTCAGGACCTTGCAAACATGGAGGCATTACAAATGCCATCTCAAACTTTAGTTTGCACAGGCACAGTGGGACTTTCCATGACGTTTGCCGCATGCATAGTAGCAAAAAAATGCTTACCTGCCTGAACTTCGACATAGCGTACAACTCTGAATCAGGCCCACAGCTCACTATATGGATTTTTTCACCCTTGGATAGTACATGGAAGCCCTTTAAAATGATACTATGGGGACCACTAAAGTTTAGTTAAACCCCTTATTGCTCCCACAGATATTTAGTGAAACATCAACATTTTCTACCTGTAAAGGGGATATAGGCCCTTATTCAGAGATGCTTGCAAGAAGCGGGCGCTCGTTCTGAATGAGGGCGGCCACTTGTATTTTTAAGTGCGGCTTCCTGGTCGCTAGCTAAGCTGTGGGTTACCACCCACAGCTTTAGCGACCGACCAGGTTGATGGTTGCGATGGTCAAGACCATCGCGACAATCGGGGCTTGCGACGAGACCCTAAGGTTGGGTCTCAGCAACCGCAAGCCCCAGGGAGCTTCCTGCTCTGATCGAGCAGGAAGCTCCCCACTGACATCACTGCTGATGTCAGTGCGGCCGCCCACAAAAAGGCAGGCGTTCCTTAAGGAATGCCTCCGTTTGTGAAACCATCTCCCCGCCACGCCTACAAAATGGGCCGAGCTATCGATCAACATCAACAGCCACCCCTTTTGTAGTGAGCTCCGGAGCAAGAGAATTTCTCTCTCGCTTCGGGGCTTGCGCATGCACAGTGCGGCTGCTGTGTGTGCGCAGGGCCTAAACATCAACCCAGTTGCGAGCGCTCAGCGCTTGCGACCGGGTCTGAATGAGGGCCATAATCTTAGCCAGTGCAGCAATTAACATTGATATAATTATAAACAGAACATGAATAGCTGGAGTTTAGTGGCCATTAGCTAAGAGCAAGGATGCGGAAAGGGATGTTGGGCCTGTAATAGAGGGGCAGCCACCCCGTCAACATGGTGATGCACAGCCCTCTTTTGCGGTTGCCTGAACACATAGACAAGGAGACAGCATATTTATATTGTGTGACATGGTGGCTGGAAGATCTAAGAGATAATACATGCATAAATAGATATATAGAACTATATTGAAAAGCTTTATTAGCAAAAAAATATATAAAATATAATAATACTGTTTAACATATTTATACAGTACATTGTTGTAATAATAATTTGTGTAGATACAATTTTGCAGAGTTGTGTTGTTTGAATAAATGTGTCTATAATTTAAAACTCTTATTTCTATAGTGGCAAAAAAATAGCACCAATTAATGGAAGTAGCTAAGGCATATGAGAGGTTTTACTTGGTTCTTACTTTGTATAAGCCTCCCAATACTGGCAATTTAATTGTTATTGCCTCGATTCTCACACCCTGAAGGGGTTGATTCAAGATCATGGGTGAAACTTGGTTTGTTTGGTAGGTGTCATTTGGGCAGCTCATGGAGAGTTGCTGATATTGATCCATCCCAACAGCAGCGCCTGACATACAGAAGGCAATCCAAATGATTTTTGTACTGTGCAGGATGCAACTTCAAGTTTCTGAATAATGTTTTTCACAAAGTACTGTTACTATTATATTAGTTCAATTAATGTGAATATATAAAGCATGAGAAAAGCTACTATATTACTGTACTTATAATGTCCCACAGTCTATATAGAATATAAAATGTATTCATTACAATAACACTTTTTAAAATACTGTAACCTGTACATTAAAAGTCAGTTCAAATCAGGTATAAAAGTTGAACTGTCAATGTGTTTACAGATACAATAGAAGTTTTATCATGGTAACACAAGCAGTCACAGGGGGCAAGGTTGTACTCAGAAATCTTCCTATGCACCAACTCGCACATCTCAAGAGAGTATAAAAGGCTGCAATCTTCATTACGGTCATATCATTTAAATAGGCTGCCATGGAAAATATTTCCATTTAATGTCTCATTGCTGTATATTTTATCTTTCGTGTTGCAAATTACAGTAAAAGCATTTTTTTTTCTACTGTCAGATGGCAGAGTTCAATTCTAAAACATTCCTGAAGCATATGAATAATGTTACATTTCAAAGAGGGACTTGCAGATGTTTTTAATATATCGTTACTGTTTCCGTGTGTGCTGTGGAGCTGAAAGGGACGGAGGTGATTAACCCTAACAGCAGGGTGGACTTTGCAATTTGCTTTCCATTGTCTTGCTGACTCTCCTGTCCATTGACACTTAAGTAGAAGAAAATAACAGCAATAGTTTAGATGATAATCACAGTTAGTTTATTGAACATAGTAAATCGAATATCTCCTGGTTAGATTATCTTTTAACTATACCTTTCACACCCTTGCAGTTTTCATCCAGTGTTAAAGGGGTTTAATTTTACCTTTTAAGCACATTACTATTTACTTTTGCTTCCTTCTGTCTTTTTTAGCAGAGCATTTCTATTAACAAGACAGAGAGCAACACAGTGTGGATTTCGGTCACAAGCAACCAATGTATTCAGTCTGCGCATGTGTCCGATTCACACTGCACATGGGTCCCGATGGTTACCACTGGGGGGACACAGAACAAATTTCCTGAGGATGCCCCCCGGTACATCCTCAGGATGCACCTGGGGACTGTTATGGCTGCAGTCTGCCATTTGGTGCATCCAGTGGATGCTCCGGGTGGCACTGCAGCTGCAAATGTGCAACTTGAAACAGGACGGAGTGACCTTGAGGGCCATGATGACTGGAATTAGGTGCAGTGACTGAGACAGGATTGACTGGCCTTGAGGGCTGTTGCAACTTGAACTTTGTGATGCGGCCTTGAGGGCCGATGTGCGACTTGAAACAGGACGGAGCGGCCTTGAGGGCCGTGACGGCTAGAACTAGGTGCTATGACAGAGACTGGACAGAGTGGCCTTGAAGGCCGTGGCATGACTTGAATAAGGTGATGCGGCTGAGACAGGACGGAGTGGCCTTTGGGCCTTGACGTGAGTGGAACTAGATGATGCAACTGAGACAGGGCAGTAAACAGATGGAGTTTAGACATGGCAGGAACAGTGACTAGAAGCAGTGCGGACAAGAACACTGTAAACTTGACTCTGGTGAGCATAAATAGACATGGCTTGATAGTCAATGGATATGTAGGCTGTGATGCGGCCTAGCAGTCTGAGATGCAGGGAACCAGATGGCAGACAGGCGCACTCAGACACGGCTTGAATACAGGCTGGATGTATAACACAGGCAGATCCAGATCAGACAAACAGGCACTGGGAACTGGAACAGCAGATCTTGGTAAACCGGCTAAAACTCAGGTTACTGAGAACATGACCACATACTCTGGAAGTCAGGCAGTATAACCGGCATGGAGTGAAGGGATGGCTGTAACGTAACAGTTTCAGGGTCCAATCAGATCAAAGCCCTGCAAGCCTCCATAATAACAGACTAGTGTGCACCTGGCCTGTGCACATAGACAAGACAAATAACTAGTGTGCAGCTGGTTCTGCACACAGACTAGTATGCACCTGAGAACTGCACGCAGACAGGCAGGAATGACAGGCTATGAGCTGTACACAGGCAAGACAGGATTTTCAGCTCCCTGCAACAGCCGGAACAAGGACAAGACATGATGCAGTGTCCCAATCACAACTATGACTGGGACCTACCACCAAAATGATCCACAGTCGTGGATCCTAATAATAAGTGGCCACAGGAAACCTTATATGAAAATGAATTAAGCCATAGGGATCATTGTGCCTTATAAAAAAATGCAGAGAAATGGCACTGATGATCCTGATTGAATGTATATATCTCTGATTAATATTTTTTAGAAGTATACAACAGCTTCATAATGGGGGTAAGATGCATTTAGGGAGATTTAGGGAGTCAGGGAGATAGCTACTATTTCAAAGAGTCTTCCTGATAATCAGGGAGAGTTGTCAAGTGTGCCTACCCTATACTAGGTACAAAAGATACACATCCAACAGTATTTTTGCTAATGTCCAGGTCTACATAGGCCACAATTGTGTAAATATGCCACCTCTGAATGTTGCCTATGTGAGAAGGCCCCATCATACCCCAGTTCCTCCTGTCCAGTTGTAAGTGTAGATGCAATTGAACTGCACAAGACTTTGCATAGCATGTACATTTATGCACCACATGTTGGTGCATGTTCAATGTGAAAATATGTTCTGAAAACAGGCATCTATAAAACCCATATGTTTTGCTGTTCTTGCTTATGTACTGATTTAAAATAAAATAGAAAAAAGCAGTATTCATAAGGGGACACAGGAAAAGTAATATGTTTTTTTTTATCCAGGTGAGGTCAGTAGTGATGAGGCAGGAAATGTATTACCGTAGGCCAGCACAGCTGTTGGATGTAGGCACCGTTCATGTCTTTTACCAGGGCTGGTATAGAGGCTCATTAATAACACAATCATTAGCATTCACACAATGGCCCAGCATTGGTTTGTACTCTCCTTGAACATGCTCACCACCTTAAATATATTATTGATGCCAACAGACGGAGAGAGACATGTTGTGTTCTGTATCTTTTAGCACCTAAGTTTACATGGCTGGAGTGTACTTGAAAATGAATGCAAGGTGGGGACAGTCTCTGGAGGCTCTGCACACTCCAGTTCCTGGAATGATTATGAATCCATGAAATTAAAACTTGGCATAATTTCCAAGACTAACATCATGACCAGTGAAGCATTATGCAATATGCAGGCAGTAATATGCAATGTGGTTTGGCGTGCATTTTAATATAAAGCTTATTTTATAAAATTTAGCCATGGTTTTATCATGGTGTGGACAGATGATATTAGTGACAAATAATGATACTCTTTGTCAAGAGATAATTGGTACTAAGCAACAGCACTCTCATTTTTTTGAATTATTATTATTATTATTATTATTATTATTATTAGTAGTAGTAGTAGTAGTAGTAGTAGTAGTAGTAGTAGTATGTATGTATTTATATAGCGCCAACATATATTCCATTAGGCTTAACAACTGAAAACACGGTAATAAAAAAAAGACTGGGTATTAACAGACAAGTACTTTAGAATGTGAGGCAGAGCAACCAGAGGCATTTTACACCACCAGAGGCATTTAACACCACCATAGGCATGTAACACCACCAGAGGCATATAACAGCACAAGAGGCATGTAACACCACCGGAGGCATGTAACACCACCAGAGGCATGTATTTATTTAACAGACAGGTAGACTGTGAGGCAGTGCAAACAGGTATGTAATGCCACTGGAGGCATATAACACCACCAGAGTTATGTAACACCACCAGAGGCCTATAACACCACCAGAGTAATGTAACACCACCGGAGGCATGTAACACTACCAGAGTCATGTAACGCCACCGGAGGCATATAACACCACCAGAGTCATGTAACGCCACCGGAGGCATGTAACACCACCAGAGTCATGTAACACCACCGGAGGCATGTAACACCACCAGAGGCATGTAACACCACCAGAGGCATGTAACAGCACCTGGAAGCATATAACACCACCAGAGGCATGTAATACCACCAGGGGCATGTATTTATTTGACAGACAGGTAGACTGTGAGGCAGCGCAACTAGAGGTATTTAATGCTACCGGAGGCATATAACACCACCGGAGGCATGTAACACCCCCAGAGGAATGTACCACCACCAGAGGCATATAACACCACCAGAGGCATATAACACCACCAGAGGCATGTAACGCCACTGGAGGCATGTAATACCACTGGAGGCATGTAACACTAACAGAGGTATGTAACACCACCAGAAGCATGTAAACACTACTGGAGGCATGTAACACCACCGGAGGCATGTAACACCACCAGAGACATGTAACACCACCGGAGGCATGTAACAACACCAGAGGTATATAACGCCACCAGAGGCATTTATTTATTTAACAGACAAGTAGACTGTGAGGCAGCACAACCAGAGGTATGTAATGCCACCGGAGGCATATAAAACCACCAAAGGCATGTAACACCACCAGAGGCATATAACACCACCAGAGTCATGTAACACTACCAGAGGTATGTAACACCACTGGAGGTATGTAACACCACCAGAGGCATATAACACCACCAGAGGCATATAACACCACCAGAGTCATGTAACACTACCAGAGGTATGTAACATCACTGGAGGTATGTAACACCACTGGAGGTATGTAACACCACCAGAGGCATATAACACCACCGGAGCAATAAAGATAGGCGTCAAAATACTGACACATATCTTTAGCCCGACAACGAAATTCCTGACAATTGGCATACCGACCTAAGCTTAGCGGAGCTTTTTAGCTGTTAGCCGAAGGGGGGGAGTGTTAGGTTTAGGCACCCCCGGGGGGACTTAGGGTTAAGCACCCCCTGGAGGGTTAGGGTTAGGCTAGGGGAAAGGGAGGTTAGGGTTAGGCACCCACGGGGGGAGGTTAGGGTTAGGCACCCACCTGGGTGGGTTAAGTTTTGTGTGCAGTAACGGGAGGTTAGGGTTAGCACCCCCGAGGAGAGGTTATGGTTAGACAACACAGGGGGGAGGTTAAGTTATGCCACCACTTAGGGAGGGTTAGGGTTAGAGGGGGGAGAGGGGTAGGGTTAGGGTACTTACCTCCCCTGTAGGCATCTTCTCCCTTCGGGTTTCTGGTATCGGGATATGAACCAGTGGCTATTTAGCCCCCGGAACTTCATACCCATTCCGCTTATAAAGGTACCGAAGAACGACAATAATTTATGTTTGGGAACAACAATCTGAATTAAGATATGGAGTGATTTTAAATGCAAACTACAATTTGTGATTCATTGTTGACAAGTGAAAGATAAAAGACAATAAATAATCATTTGTTTATTATTAACATTTGCTTATATACATCGTTACACTTTACAATTGTTTATCATTAATAAGATTACCTAAAATCCATATTTCATCTGAAGCAAATAGGCATTGCTGCATCTTCATTACATTTGTAGGGGTGCCTGTATTGATTTGCATTTTGATCATTTAATTTAATATGCAGGATGGACATGTGTGAAACTTGATAGTCAGTACTACACATATCCTAAAAAATAGATGTATAAAATGTGAATAAGAGAAGACATTGCCAGGACTGGTGCTACCATCAAGTGAACCTAAGCAGTTACCTAGGGTGACAATGAGTGCACCTAAAACACTACTGTATATGATACTGAGGTTTGTGTAGATATCTGAAGGACCAGTATACAAACCTCTAGTACACATAAACACTGTGCACTGATTAGTGGATCCACACACAGGAATACTATATGGTAGCCAATGATATCACACAAAACCAAACTGTCACACTAAACTTTACCATTTGAGCATATTGTTCAATTCTAATAGAATTTCAGCTACTTACTAAGAGTTCTGGAATGTGTCTTTTGATGCTTGCATTGGAGAAATAAGGAAATACTTCATCACACTTTTGAAAATTGTGATGAGCTAAGAGTACACTTTAATCAATGCCATATTTAAAACTTTATAGGTTTTCAATCATCTGTAGTAGAAATTAGGGGGCCTATTCATCAACACTAAAATAACGTTTTTAAGGACATTTTCCTAAATTAACATTATTTTAGTATTCATGAAGACACTTAGCAAGGAGATATCACTGATATCTCCTTTGCTAAGTCCCCCTGCGTTAATTTCCACACTCCCCATACATTAGTATGGGGATATGGAAACTATGCTGTTCATCAAATTCCCAAAATTTGGGAGAACACGTGACAGCACAGCCACCGGAGTCGGAGGCGCTGCAGCGGATAGGTAAGTGAGGGGAGCGGGGGGAGGTGAGCGCGGAGGGAGGGGGTTGGGGGACACACAAACTTACCGCCGCTGTAGGCAGTGCTGCGTTTGCACTGGCTTTACGAATGTAACAGCGCATGCGCAGCACAGATTCCAGCTGCGGTAAGTTAGTGTAGATAGGGATAACTATCTATTTCCCGAAAAGCTGTCATCACAAAAATGACAGCTTTTCGAAATAGATAGTTATGGAGAGGAGGAATGATGAATTCCTCCAGTAATTTGGTAGAACTCCATGCAAGTTCTAAACCTAATTACCTCCAGAGAGTTTTAAGGTATGATGAATTGGCCCCTAGGTGAGATAAATAGTGATGTTTAAAAACCTCAAAACTTTTCCCATCTTTATGATTGCACCCATTCTTTTTAATGTAGATGCTTCATTGGAAACTCCATTGAAATGAATATGAAAAGCACTGTATAGAGAGTTATCTAAAACTAAGTAATAAGATTTCTATATTATGTAGAATCAAAATTATGACAAATTAATTAATGATTTATTTAAAGACTTCAGAATCTCTGGTGGTAAGAAACCTATACTAAAAGTACCGGGGCACTCTGGAACCATGGAAATACAAAAAATGAAGGTAGATTGCAAGACTATTGATTAGCTAGTCAGTTGGACTAGTAATTGAAAACACCATAAAACTTTCATTTCAATAGGGCTAATAGCAAACAATATTGGAAATGAATGGACTTACACTATTGAAATGAATGGACTTACAATAGGATTATATATATAGTGTGCACCATCTCACTGGTTTTGAATGTATATTGAGTATCCTAAAAAAGTGAAAATATTTTTGATGATTTCCAGATCAATTTACGCAGACTTGTATACAGACCCGATGGTTTGCATACAAGTCCAATCAGTAGCATCACAAGGGGGTGTGGACCGCACCCGGGTGTCATCCACCGAGGGGTGACACCAAGGTGCAGGCTCCCCATCAGTGACAGGAGCTGGGTGCTGCACTGTAGCATTAAGTGCAGCACTCGGCTCCTGTCACAGTGAGGGAGCCGGTGCTGCCCTATCGGTAGTGACTAGATTCCCTTGGCAGAGCCCTGCCCCGCACCTCCGGCACCCTCCACCACCCCATTGATAACCACTGGCCAGGGTTTGGGCAGCGAGGTCATGCCCCTTCCCTGAGACCCGCCCCCCTCATGAGGCCACACCCTCTTTTTGGAAGCACACAGCGCTGCCTCGTGCATGGCATCCCTCCCTGCACCAGGTGTCACCGTGAGGAGGGGCACCACTGAGTCCAATGGTGGGAGGACTGTGTATGTGCAGGGTTCCAATGCTCATGCGCTGTGTTTCCACTGTGGCCCCACTCTCTGCCCTGGAGCTGCAGCCAGATTGACGGGCTTCAGACATATGACGGCGGGGAATAGGCGGTGATGGAGACTGTTCCCCAAAACTGAGGCTTGTTGAGGCTAGGGTTTGCGTCTTCTGATACATTTTTCCTGGCCCCAGCAGTGCAGTTCTGTCAACCATTCTGAGTAAGCTTAGACTTCAGATGGGAGATGACTGTGGCATTCGCAACCGAAGACACAGCACTCCTATCTGGAATGCTGAAAGAAGGCATCTCTTTTCTTCAGGTTCCTCCTGCAGCATTGGCATATTTTAGCAATGCTGCTGTGTCCAAAGATGCAGCAGCGATGCTATGTACATCTCTGAATCAGGCCCTAAATTAATGTTTTGTGATTATATCAGTGTGTAACTCACTAACAAATCGCAGCACTAATGCTGGGTACACACTGGCCGACATAATGGCCAATATATTGTGTGTGCGCTGGCCAGTGTGTACCAGCGATATGTCTGTGAATGATGTCTTGCTGCACAGCCGTTGCCCAAGATATCAGCAGATATATTGGTGCATTGTGCTCTGTGTACAGGTGGTCAGCCGACACTTGCTGCACGGGCCGGCAGTGATTGACAGCTCAACTGGGCGGACACATGTACTGTAAATTCCCACTCAGTTGTGACGTCAGTCAAGATGAATGGAGCAGTCTGTATGCAGAACATATGTTCTGCACAGATCAGTCGATCTGCAGATATACCCGTCAGGTATGTACCCACCTTAAGAGTCTTAAGTCTTATTGTTGTTCCTATATTGTCAAGATAGCAAAAGGGCTTTCAAGTCCTCAAACATTGGTTACTTGTGGAACAACAATATATGTTTTTCTAAGAATCTGATTGTCACCGATTTCTTTATCTATCTTGGTTTATATACGAAGGGCACAAGAGCAATTAAGACTAGAAAGAGCGAAGCTCTTGACCTATTCTACACTCAGTACACTGATATGTATATACACACAAGCCAATCTTCTAATAGATGACGCCCCCCCAAAGAGTGCAGTGCTTCTGTATAAATATATGTACAGCACTTACTGTATATAAATGCCCTTTTTTTGGGACATTTACCTTATGAATATATTTTCTATAATGATATTAAAAACATATACGATTCCTTAATACAAAACAATTACAATCTGCAAATATCAGTATCATTTTGTCGGTGTCATGCACCTGGTGGGAAGCATGACTACAAAGAGTGCCCTGCTCAATTGAGACCACGGATAAAATGAGTATATTGCATCAACATATCTCCCGACAATAGCTATTATGGCTGGACTGTCCAGAACCATGGAGCTAGTAGGGAGGGGGGGGGGGGGGGCGTTCATGATAATGTGAGTGTAGCTTAGGTAAATGTGGGGCTTGTTTCGGTGGCTCATCGGACAAGCTTGTATGCCATTTTTACTTTTTTAAATGCTGAGAGGTATGTATTCATCTATTTACATCTCACCAGTTCAGTCTGCTTCCTGAAAGAGCAGATTAACCAGTTTACAAAGTCTAACATCTATGCTACTCATATATGTAACATTAATCAATTAAGCTCAGCAGAAAGCTATGTAAACACAATAAATTGACTACTGTGCATGGTTAAATTGTCATGTGAAACATCATTACACTGCATATACATACATCTCTCTAGAGGACTCCCGTCCATTTCATTTGAGACGGATGACTAAACAGCTTTCAAATGGTAATCACCTTTATTGATAAAACACAGACTTGACCGACTGACCTAGACATGAACTCGTGGTTTGTACAAGTCCCCTGAGACAGTCACTTCCCCTCCCTATTAAATTAATCTCATCCTCAATTTCAGTAGCATTGACTGCCAACTACATTTTAATGAGGACACCTGTTAGGGGAAATTGGATTGAGACCACTTATTCATTTCATTTGGGAGCAAATATGTCTCTGACCTACAATAGCCACAGTCAGTTCACAGATTCATAAGCCTCAATGTAACAGTATAACAACGAGCATGAACTTTATGTAAGCATTACTGCTGTTATGTGTGTAATACAATATATTCAACATTATAAACGGTTGTAATAAAGCGTATTGTTGTGGCTTGTCAAATTGTTTCATAACATTTACAGCAACTTTTGATTAAATATTTTTGGGGTTCTTTTTTCCCAAATAACCCAGGAAAAAAAATAAAAAAGAATATACCCACAAGACATTGATCAATCATTCTTATAAATTCTAAAAGTCTTTTTGACATATTATTTTATCATTGTTTTAATAGCAGAGAAATTACTTTTTTTAGTTTAATTTCAGCAACAAATAATCATTATCAATATCATTATACATGAGCTTAATCTACTTTACTTTATGTAAGAGTGGACTATACACCGTATGAAATTGTCTACTCTTGTTTTGATAATTATTTTCCAATTGTATAGATTTGTTGGTGCATATTTTTAAAGATCTCACACAATTAGGGGTGTAGTCAATCAGCTGAACTACACATTGCAGTTCCCCTTATCGTAACTGATGTTTCCTCCAATTCTGTGAAACTAGACATCATGCTTAAAGCTCAAGATTTGGTGAGCAGAAAATTGGGGGGCTGACTCTCAGGGGTCTATTTACTAAGCCATGGAGAGAGATAAAGTGAATGGAGATAAAGTACCATCCAATCAGCTCCTACCTGCCATGTCACAGACTGTGTTTGAAAAATGACAGGAGCTGATTGGCTGGTACTTTTTCTCTGTTCACTTTATCCAAGGCTTAGTAAATAGACCCCTGTGTCACAATGATCTATCTTCACGGACGCAAGCAGCAGGTGTTTGCATACATCACATGCACAAAAGCAACTTTATGCATATATGCCCACCCTATATTGAGGTAGTTGCAAATTGGACAGATCTGTCTTGCCATGAAATAAGGAGTTTTATCTGGAACTGGGAGGATCACACAAAACCACCCTGATTTGTGGGAGTGTAATGGGAGTCTAATTGCTGTGACTTAATAGCTTTGGGCCATATTCAATTCCAGACGAAAAGTTCCGTACTTTTCGCATGCAGTACTTTTCGACCACTTTGCTGGTTTTCAATGCGGAAAAGTATCACGCGTGTGCCCACTTTCCACCGTATTCAATTATAAATCGTCGAAAATGGAAGCAGGCGAAATTAATATGCGAAAAATACTGTTAGATTTGAGGAAATGAGCCCCAAAAGATGATCTGACATTGGGGATCACTGTAGGTACCCCCGAAGAGCCCTGCTGAAGGTATTTGTGGTACTTATATGCTCTCAATAGCTTCTATTTCGTGTCTTTGCAGAAGTGGTGAAGAATAGCATTTACCAGGTTTTTTTGTTCAAAATAAGTAGTCCCAGCAAAATTGGGGTGCATGAAAATGGGTGCTAGCATATTTTTAAGTTGCTAAAGAGAATTTTTAAAATTCATTAAAAAATCCACCTGCCGCAAGCACCTGCAAACTTAAGAACACCTGGGGCATACTTGGGGACCCCCCTGGAGTCTATTTTGATAGTGTTTAAGTTTGTCCCCCAACTTTGGACTTTTTTACCTCCAAAAGGAAAGTACTTTTTGGGGTGATCTAAATACCCTTTTAAACTTTTTTTAAATGCAGATTACCTTCAGGGGACTGTCCCAGGGGTGCGGGGTGGTTCCGGCAGCTTTGAACCCCAATTCTGCACTTTTTTTCGACACCTATTCATAAGTAACGCTTTTTCACAGGTCCCATTGCATTGAGTTTCCACACCGGTGAAAATAATTTGGAATTGAATATGGAGGAAACTTTTCGCATGGCAAAATGACATCACTCGCGATACTTATTGCGGCTAATTGAATACGGCCCTTTGTGTGAGTTGTGCATAGGGAGATGGGAACCCTTCTTCTGATTGATCTCTTGCACCTAGCCAGTGCAGATACTAATGATGAGGGTTGCGGCTGCCATCATAAAATCATCGGCGGCATAGGTTTCCTCTGTTACACGCATAATTTCCTACCTTCGTTGAATGGATACTAGCATTAGCATTAAGTAGTAAAACAAGTTTCTGTAACTGCTCACAACAATAGCCATTTTGCATGCTATGCAGGGGAAACATGAGGCTGGAGTGTCAGGAGGCAGAAAGCTGGAGTGACAGGTGACAGAACCCTGGAGAGACAGGGGGCTGGAGGATGGAGTTACAGGGGGCAGGAGGATGGAATGATAGGAGACTGAAGTGACAGGGGTAAGGAGTTTGGATTGAGGGCAGGAAGCTGGAGTTATGAGGCAGGAGGCTGGAGTGACGGGCTGGAAGCTGGAGTGATGGGGTGCAGGAGGCTGGAGTGACAGGGGGCATCAGACTGGAGTCACAGGAGGCTGGAGTGATGGGGTCAAGAGGCTGGAGTCACAGGGGCAGGAGGCTGGAGTGTCAGGGGGCAGAAGAATGGAAAAACATGGGGTAGGAGCCTGAAAAGACAAGAAGGCTGGAGTGACAGAAGACAGGAGGCTGGAATGACAGGGGCAGGTGGCTGGGAAAACAGAATACTGGAGTGACAGTGCAGGAGGCTAGAAAGACAGAAGGCTGCAGAGATGGGGCAGGAGGCTGGAGTGACAGGTGGCAGGAGTGACAAGGACAGGAGGCTGGAGTGACAGGGGCAGGAGGCTGGAGTGATAGGGGGCATGAAGCTGGAAAAACAGGATACTGGAGTGATGGTGCAGGAGGCTGGAAAGACAGAAGGCTAGAGTGACAGGGAGCAGAAGGCTTGAAAGACATGAGGCCGGAGCCTGGAAAGACAAGTGGCTGGAGTTACAATGGGCAGGAACCTGGAAAGATTGGAGTCTGGAAAGACAGGAGGCTGGAGAGGCACAGGGGGCAAGAGGGGACATGGGGAAGGAGGTGACACAGGAGGCATGAGTCTGATGTTGTATGATGATGACAGTTACATTCCAACACAAATAGACATATTCCCAGACCATGTGATCTCCTACATAAATAGTGAGTACTGACTGAAACACCATCTGGCCAGGATGAAAGTGTTTCAGCAGAGGCTGCCCGTCACTTAGAGAAACCACCATATACAGTAGGTAAGGTGTATTTTTACAAATCACTATCCAGCATGTTTTTACCCCTTACCTGGCACGGCTTCATAGGATGCAACCACAGCCAGCTGTGCTTTTGCTAACACAGTCAATGCGTGTTTGCTGCTTCACCCCACTGTGGTTTCAGAGGAGATCCACTCTGCCAATACACAGATACCCTCCGTCTCATCCGGCCACCTGACGGTGATGTAGCTGCTATGACTGCCAACATCATTGCCAAATTTACAGGCCAGAATGCCATGTGAACAGAGGGCCTGATTCAGAGCCGGAAGCTCTGACCAGAGGGCTCGCTCTGAATCAGAGCCCTCCTACATGAAAATGGAGCGGCCTCTTGGACGCTCGCATAGCTGTGGGTGACCACCCACAGCTATAGCGAGCATCCATGATGGTCGCAATGGTCAAGACCATCGTGACCATCAGGCTTGCGACGGAGACCCTGCGGTAGGGTCTCACTGCCACAAGCCCTGGAGTGATTTTGGCTCTATCAGAGCCAAAATCACTCCCACTGACATCATTACTGATGTCAGTGGGGCCGGCTTCAGATGGTAGGCGTTCCCATGGGAACGCCTCCGTCTGGCAGCCACGTCCCAGCATGCCAACCAAAGGGGGCGTGCTGTCAATCAACATCGACAGCACGCCCACTTTTGTGCGAGACCCAGAGCGACGGCTATCCCGTCGCTAGCCGGGTCTCACGCATGCGCACGACAGAGCTCCCTCCATCATGCGCATGCACAGTAGGGCACCATCGACCCGCTTGCGAGCGTCCTGCGCTCGCGAGCGGGTCTGAATGACCCCCAGAGTTCTAGAGCAATGATAGTTACCTTTAATTGCAGTAAAGTTCACCTGTTAGCACTATTGCTGATCTCTGCACTTGAAGCACAGTGATCAGCAGGGAACCTGATAATCAGTGCCTGATAATCTGCTGTGCTGCAGTCTGCAAGGGAGGGAAGAATTAATTACCAGGGGGTAATCCATGGCCAATGAGTGCAATCTTTAGCCACTAAGGAGTTGAGGAGGGAGGATTTTATGGCAGAAAGGAGCTTTTGGCACTGGTTGGGACAGATTTATAGACAATATAGGCTTACTGTCACTTGGTGGGGAACTATTCATCAATGGATTCATGTAGACATGGGGCTAGGGGGTAATATCATTGGGAGATCAATTACCTTTACGGGGCGAGGGACAATACATCTGTAGCTCCTATTGAATGAGAAATCTATTAACACTGGGGAAGTGGAGGGTAATATTACAATTGAGACCTACAGTATGTACACCAGAAGGTTGAAAGATACCCATAGGCATGTTTTTCACCAAAATAGTTAAATATGTAATTCTTGACAAAATTCTGGCTGCCCCTCTGGCATGGTGGGTATATTGGCTTGTTTTCATCATCGTTGCCCCTCCCCAGCTACACAATGCCAGATTACCAGCAATGTAGGGTGGGGAGATGGGCCTTGATGTTATGATTCTACACATATCACTTCATCAACCTCCCGTTGTGCTCACATCACTTAGGTAATGGGTTGCCATGGGAATTCAAGATTCAGGAGCCTCCCATATTTTTTTGGGAGAGTAGGCAAGTATGAAATATGTTTTAAAAATATGGACGGTATTCAATTAGTTTTGCACCCGCGATAAAGTTTCGCATGGGACTTTTCTCCTACATAGTGTATTTTAGCTGCGGAATCTTATCGTACGCGTACCCACTATTCACCCTATTCCATTCCAAAAGATGCAAAAATGGCGACACACGAAGTCAGAACAGGCGAAAAGTGGTGTCAGAATCGAGAAAATCAGCCTGAACCCCGCAAGAAGATGCAGAAACATGGGGATCAATGTAGTAGTGCCCGATTAGCCCTAATAAAACTGTTTGGGGTACAATTGCCTCTAATTAGCTTCTTTGCACAAGTGGTGAAGAATGGCATAAAGCAGTATTTTTTGTAGACAATAAGTATAAATAAAAGTGAAATTCTTCCCTAATAGAAGCACCTACAATCCCCAAATACACTAGTCCACTTCTTAGAGCACCCCCAGAACCTTATTTCGCTAGTTTGCAAATTTGTCCCCTCACTTTGTGCTTTTTCGCCCCCAAATTCAAAGTACTTTTTTGGGGTGTTCCTCACTTTTTTTTTAGGGATTTTTTAACGCAGTTAACCTTTGGGGGGCTGTCTCAAAGATTCTGAGTGGTTTTCCCACCTTTGCACCCCAAAATAACAATTTTGAACTTCTTTTCTCCTGCTATTCAGAGGCGGATCTTTTTTGCCTATTACATTGCATTGACTTTCCGAGTACGCAAAAAGCGGATGGAATTGAGGGCCTGATTCAGACCTGCTCATGAGCGCACAGTGCTCACAAGTGGGTCGATGGTCCCCACTGCACATGCGCACACCGAAGCCGGCGTGCGCCTGCGCGAGACCCGGCCAGCGATGGGTGCTACATCGCTACGGGTCTCACACCAAAGCGGGGCAGCTGTCGATTGTGATTGACAGCTTGCCTCGTTTTGGAGGGAGGCAGGGGGGGTGGCCGGCCAAACGGAGGCGTTCCCATTTGGGAACAGCCCCACTGACATCACGAGTGATGTCAGTGGGTGAGCTTCCGGCTATATTAGAGCCGAAAGCTCACTGTGGCTTGCGGGAACGAGACCCTACCACAAGGGTCTCGTTGCAAGCCCCGATGGTCGCGATGGCCGTGACCATAGTGACCATCACCTGGCCGCTCGCTAAAGCTGTGCTTAAAGAGCGTCTGGCTCTGAATCAGGCCCTGAATACGGAGAAAAGTTTCCATCTGGCAAGAAGTCGCAGACGGCGATACTTTATTGCGGATCTCGGCTTTTCGCTTCTAATTGAATACGGCCCTATGTATTAAACTGGTTGCTTTGTTTTGTCTTAAATCAACAAATGTGACTTTTGGAAAAATAATCTCTAGTTATGTGCTCAACTGAACTTGTGGCTCACTGTGCAGAGCCTGCATAGTTGCTGCAATCCAGTGATTGTAGTTAGCAGTGAAGTGGGAGGAGAGTACTGCAGGGTGGAGATTCATTGAGGGAGCTTTGCGATAGTGGCAGATTAAGAGAGTTTGATTGGAGGAGGGAGGCAGGGGGCCCATAAAGGATATGGCACAGGGTTCAGCATTTGCAATGGCCAGCCCTAATCAGTGAGTTCTGAAGGTTTACGGTTTGTAAGGGACCAAAAGAAAGACATACTTCCAACAAAGCTTTTTTACACAGTAATAGCAGACCGCTTCTGTTTTTCATACTTACAGTAGCGGTTTATGGGCCTGATTCATACTCGGACGCTAAGTTGCGCTCTGAGCGATGGTCGCCCGTCTGTGCATGTGTAAAACTGGCAGTGCGCATGCACAAACTAGTAGGAGTGATCGGATTTTGCTCGCTCGCCCTGAAAAGACTGCCCAGTGGAATGATTGACAGATAGCGCCGTTTGCGGGTGGTAACAGGGGAAGGTGCTTGTGAATGGGGGAGTGGTCCTGCGAACGCAGGCGTGTCTAACCGTCAGAACAGAGTTTAACGGGTGTGCATAATTAGCAAAGTAGCGTCATTGAACACGTCACTTGGTTGTTTTTTACCCTGAACTGCTCGCAGTGCTTGCGAGAGGGTAAGGTCTACCTCAAGCGCTGCAAGCAGCTGTGATTGCTCTCGATGTTACCGATTAATCCTTCAAATACCGGAGATGATGTGTGTTGCGAGTGGCAAGGGGGCGTCTTTATACACTAGCGAGCGCTTATTGCCAGGGCTCGCTAAGACATAGAGGGCGTCCTTACGAGATGCAGTGCGAGCGCTTAATTTACATATCCGGTCCCTTACTGCAAGCGAGTGATTGCATCTTGCAAGCGGGTCTGAATCAGGCCCTATGTACTAAGCCTTGGAGAGAGATAAAGTGGACATAGATAAACTACCACCCACTCAGCTCCTAAGTGTCACATTACAGGCTGTGTTTGAAAAGCTGACAGTTAGAAGCTGATTGGTTGGTAATTTGTTTCTGTTCACTTTATCACTCTTCAAGGCTTAGTACATAGATCCCAAATTTTGTAATTTCCATAACTACAACTATGTATTCATGAAAAACCCAAATAAAAGAGGTACAGTAACAACACAAGCTGCAAAGCAAACAGTTTTGGGTACAAAAATATCTAAAGGCTAATATTATAAAGTTGCTATATATTTTAATTTATTATATTACTTATTAGTGGCCTTTTTATCAAGAACTTTTTCCCTAAAAATCATGTGGAGATGGCGTATGATTTAAGTATGTAGGTTATTTAAGAGTAGCCTAACAC
The DNA here is from genome assembly GCA_031769625.1 of Taudactylus pleione. Lineage (NCBI taxonomy): Eukaryota > Metazoa > Chordata > Amphibia > Anura > Myobatrachidae > Taudactylus > Taudactylus pleione. Next base: position 407,188 of record JAUIMM010001472.1, read on the forward strand.
AGGAGATATCAGAGATATCCATCCCCTGAATCAGCTAAGTAACACTAGTCTGCAGACTACAATCCCCACTCTTCTCAATGGGGACTGTGGCCTGTCCCTATGTACCAAGAATTTTGAAGCTTGTCCCTGTTAGCTAACAACATCTTTAGGAGGCCTTAGCCACATTTTCCCTATTGAGACATTTTTGTCTTCTGATCCATCCCCGAGAGCCCCCATCCTCTTCTCATCCTGTACATCTGCTCAAGTGCATGTGTATGCACTTGAGCAGAGCAAGCTTCAGGTCTAGTAGCACCCTGTGTGAGAATTTTTAGAGCCCACAGTCACTTAGCACCAGCTCCACACTAGCTGTCTCAGCAATGTCTGCACTGTTCATCATTCTTTAAAGTGCAGACAAAAGCAGAAGGCAGAAGCTATAAAGTCATACTTGCCTACATCCCAGAACAGCCGAGAGGCTCCCAAAACTCGTGTGGCGCTCCCACTCCAGAAGAGTGGGCAAGTCTCCTTGCTAAACGATTGAGCGAGCTGCTGCTAAGTGGATGGACTGGAGACAGGTAAATACTGCCTGTCTGCCCGGGTACCAGTTTGTGGGGTCCCCCCATGTGGTAATCCGGCTCTGGGTGGCCCTATAGGGTGGCGCCCCCATTCGGCCGCTCTGCTTGAAAGGCTTGCCCTGCGCATGTGATCGCTATGACTTTATTGCCAAGCTCTTCACCAAGACAGCTACTTATCTGTGCTACAATACTTTGACAGCAAGATTTTTGGGGTAAATTGGTATGAAAAACCATTCTTATGTAGTGATATGCAGCAATAAGGAATAGTAAAGTGCAATGGAATATGCTCATGCTACATGAGTAAATTTTAATAAAGAAATAAATAATAAATCATAGTTTATGGTGCCTATAAGTAAAAAAAAATATGTATAAAAATTAATATACTGCATTTTTCAATCTTTGGTTCATGGACTGACTTCGCCCTTTATTCCATCCATCATAATAGACAGTTTGAAAGGAAACGGATAAGACAAACCCCAAGTAGATGGAAAGAATGTAAAACCAGGGCTATTCTGCAGCCATTAATGCTTCTGCGGTTTTTTCATTGTGACAATTACAGTCTGTTCTCATGCTTGCCTGCAGGCCACTGAAAATCAAATGCAGCTCTTGTTCCTGGTTTACCAATCCTACAAACCAGAGTAATGGTTTATTCTACAGCTGAAAGAAGCCAAAAATAGAAAGAGGGACCTTGATGTCTTGTAGAGGTAACATTCTAGAAGGGGGACTGGTTCCTGTTTCTCGAATTCCACTTTATTTTTATAGTCTACATAAAAAAAAATCACTTTATCGTCATCAGCAGGAAAATAGAAGAATATGAAGCATGGTTTACACAGTATCTGCAGGAGCTTTCAATATATTTTGAGTATGCTTTAGCAATCCTGTCTTCTCATCTGAGCACATTTTGTTTGTATGATTGTCATAGCTAAATACAAGAGATAAAATTCAGCAAAACTATAATCACAGTCCAATCTATTCGGGCTAATCACGAGAACCACTGGACAGAGATTTTGATGCTATAGAGCATTTGTAGAGGAAGGTTTATGTGTATAAAACATTGATGTATGACAAAAGGGAGCTGAGCAGTAACGATTTTAGCAAAGCAAGTCAATGACAAAATAGATGTCCGAGCGCTTTCTTGGCCTACGCTGCCTAAACCGTTAAAGATATATCACAACGATGGGCTTTATTTCACACCATGTAGAGATTGATACGTATTATCTGGTTTCTCCAAAAAAAATTATGTAAACCCTGTTTACTGATACAGAATTTCAGTTTTTCCTTTTTTTTACCATTCGTATTCCATCCTCTTTGGCATAACAATAAATAAAGCACAGGGACAGACACATAACGTGGTCAAGACCATCGCGACCATCGGGTTTGCGACGGAGACCCTGTGGTAGGGTCTCGCTGCCGCATCCCCTGGAGTGATTTTGGCTCTATCAGAGCCAAAATCACTCCCACTGACATCACTACTGATGTCAGTGTGGCCCGCTTCAGACGGTAGGCGTTCCCATGGGAACGCCTCCATCTGGCAGCAATGCCCCCGGCACGCCCACCAAAGGGGGCGTGCTGTCAATCAACATCGACAGCACTCCCCCTTTGGTGCGAGACCAGGAGCAACGGCTACCCCGTCGCTAGCCGGGTCTCGCGCATGCGCACGACGGAGCTCCCTCCGTTGTCCGCATGCGCAGTAGGGCACCATCGACCCGCTTGCGAGCGTCCTGCGCTCGCAAGCGGGTCTGAATCAGGCCCTGTGATCCTACTTTAGTCTTGCTAGTTATTGTGCCTGTTGCTGCTGGGTTTTTTTCTGGTTTCCCCAACTTTCCCATAGCTCCCTCCACAGTCTCTCCTTCTCTCACTCACTCTCTCTCTCTCCCTCCCTCTCTCTCTCTCTCCCTCCCTCCCTCATCCCCACCTCTCTCTCCCACCCACTACTCTCTCACTCTGCCCTACTCTTCTCTACTTGTTTCTCACTGCTTTTTTTCCAATTTCACATCCTCTTCACCACCTTATCCCTCTCTGTGTATGTATGTTGCTTTTTAATTGTGTCCATTCCTGATCACAGGGATATTCTGTTGCATTGCCACTGCCAGTCAATCCAAGCACTAGCTAACAGACAACACCCAAGGACAATCACAGTGTTATCATTGGGTACATATGCATGGGTTGGGTATGAAATACCAATGGCTTAAAAGCAGTCGGTTCAAATCCTGACCCTGGAAGCCTGACACATCATAATCCCAATGCTGGCTAACACGTCACGATGCCCAGCTAACCTACGTTCGTTATGCCGGGCGTCAGGATTTCTGCGTGGGGCTAATGATAGGCCGGGCTTTTAGTGTTGGGAAGCTGACAGTCTGCATTTCGACCGCTGGCATCCTGACTACATCCCCATATGCACACCCCAAGGTTTCAGAAGGTGGGATTGGGAGCTCAATCAGTGATATCCCTTTGTCCCAGTCTCCCACAGCCCCAAGGCAGAAGGTAGTGATTAATCCTCCACATTATGGTGGCTTAATGTGTAAGAGATATTACTGTGGCATAATGTGTAAGTGACATTACTATGTGGCATATTATGTTGTAAGGGGCATTACTGTGTGGAATAATATGTTGAAAAGGGGCATTACTGTTTGGCATAATGTGTTGTAAGGGGCATTACTATGTGGCATAATGGGATGTAAGGGACTTTACTGTGTGGCATGATGTGTTGTAAGAGGCATTACTATGTGGCATAATATGTAAGCAGCATTGCTGTGTGACATAATGTGTAAGGGGCATTACTATGTCACAAAACCACTCACCATTTATGGGAGCACACCCGCTATAGGCGCACACAGAAAAATGTCCTCTTTGTTGTTTGGGGGTTTCGTTTTGGGGACAGGGGGGCGCCATAAACTGTTTTGGCAGGGGGAGCAAAATGTATAGTTGTTGTTAAGTGCGTGTTAGCCTGCCACACCACCAGTGGACAATAAAAACAATTTTTTTGTGTGTGCATGTTAGCCACACCACCAGTCAAAAAATAAAAACATTTTTTTGTGTGTACATGTTAGCCACACCACCAGAGAAAAAATAAAAACAATTTTTTTGGTGTGTGCATGTTAGCCTGCAACACCACCAGTGAAAAAATAAAAACTTTTTTTTGTGTGTGTGTGAATGTGGCTGAAGCCACACCACCAGTGAGGAAAAAAAATAAAAATTGTGTGTGTGGTTGGTTGTGTGCGTTAGACACAACATAGCTGCGCTATAATTGCTTGGTGACACTGCTGTAAGACCGCAGTGAGTATGGAGGCCAGTCACATGACAGGAGAGCAGGATCCACATACCAGTCTTTTAGCTGCCGGCAGCAGTCATGATGATGATGATGCAAGGCCGTCAACGTCATCTATGAAGGCCGAAGTACCAGGGCTTATGTCAGGCCAAAAAGTCCGGCTAATAAAATCAACTTTTACCCTGTTAAAGGAAAAAAAATCTAAAGCTAAGTCAGCTTTAGAAAAACAAATTTTTGGCAATATGCCATTCCATGGCAAGGAAAGGATAAGGCCTTGGTCTCTATTTATGACTGGTGGCTCTAATTGTTATGATTTAAGCCCTTCTTGATTTAGGACACCGGAACCAACTGTGTGCTCCGAAAAATCACAAATCCCAGAGGAGAGTCCAAGTGTGCCCGCAGTTGCAATGTGTGAGCCTGACCTTTCTAATACTGTGCTTGAAGAGGATCCTCCTTCCACCATTTGTGTGCCCTCTGCAAATGTGGGGATGGGCAGCACAAGTCAACATGCTGTCATAGAAATCGAGGATGCTTCTGTGGAATTGCACCAGGAGGATGAGGAGGATATTTATGTAGTTGGCGATAACAACAAGGGTGATAAGGATGTTGATGATAATGAGGATATTGATGCCAAGTATATTTGTGTAAAAACTGTAAATCAGGCAACAGTTGTTGCCCATGGTGGGAAAAATCCAATTGTTACCATGCCTGGGCAAAGGACCAAAAAATCCACTTCTCATGTGTGGAATTATTTCCACCCAAATCTGGACAACCTTTTTCAAGCCATTTGTAACCATTGCCAAGTAACAGTGAGTAGAGGTAAGGACCTTAACCATCTAGGAACCTCCTCCCTGTTACGTCACTTGCAGCGCATTCATCAAATTAAAAAGGGTATTTCAAATTCTGAAACTTTGGGGGCGAAAAACAAAACAACAATCAGTCCAGTGTCACCTAGCTGCTCCCTTCTATCTGGATCCAACTGCCTGGAATCTCCACCACCAACACCTGCATCATCATCAACATCCTCATTTGTGATCGGAAGTAGTCCTGCATCCAATTTCAAAAGCATGACTGACTCTTATCCGTGATTCCTCAGAAGGATCCATTAGTGCTATGTCTCTTGCTGCTGCTGGTGGTGGATCTTCTTCCTAGAAAGGGACCAAGAAGTCTACTGCTAGTAGTAGTTTAAAAAAACACTTGACTATTAAACAGTCCTTTGATATAGGTAGTAAGTTTAACAGCTGTCACCCAGTTTCATGGCAGATCATTGACACCATGATGGCTGTACTAGTATTAGATAGTGAAATAATAGAAAATGAGGATGATAGTGTGAAGGAAGTGCAAAAGAAGGATGAGGGGGAAATTTGTATCCTATCTGATGCTAATGAGGATGTTGATGATGATAATGTTTGCATAAATCAGCCACCAGTGACAGCAGTTCTTGCTCATGATAAATAGAAAGCCAGAAAAGCCACGTCTTGGGTGTGGAATTATTTTAATTTAAATTCTGACAACAGTTGTGAAGGCATCTGTTCCATTTTCAAAGCCAAAGTTAGCAGAGGAAGGGACGTTAACCACCTAGGCACCTCCTGCCTGGTATGTCATTTGCAGCAAGTTCATGAAATTTGTTTAACAAAATTATAATAATTTGTAAATTAATAACAAGCAGTCCAGTATTAGCTAGCAGCAGTCTGGACCAGCACATACAATCTCCATCACCAACACCCTCATCATCAACCTCTTCCTTAATAATTGAAGGTAGTCATTCCAAAAAATGTTCATCCACGAAAGTGTCAGTCCTAGTGGCTAAAGTGCTTGGTTTGTTAAACCGTGCATGTCCTTTGAAATATCCCACATGAGAGGGTGGGAGGGACAATTCCATCCTGCACCTCTTTTCTTTTCTTTACATTTTGCACAATTTGGGGCATTGCCGACTGACATTATTATAGTTTATTAATCTGCCATCCTGTCTGCCACTGCTGTGTGGCAATGTTTCATAGATGTCTGATATTTTTTTAACCTGCTGTGCGTTTGTGCTGCTGCTCTGTTGCTTACTTTAACCAGCCTTTGGCCTATATTGGTGAAAAATAGCAAAATCAATATTGTGAGCTGTGAGGTGGTTAAAAATGCCTAGAAATGCCTGAAAATTATTGTCATTAAGGTTAGTAATACTGTAGGAAGAAAAAAGGCCCAGATTTTGTGGTTTTATCTGTTTATATAATTTTTTGGAAAAAATATAGATCCAAAACCAAAACCTAAAAACACCAAGGAAAAAAATCTAAAACCAAATTCAGATCCAAAACACAAGGAGATCCAGATCCAAAACCAAAACACTGGGGTCGACGCACATCTCTAGTTTAAACTGTATCTGTTAACATGTCTAAGAACCTTGTACTGCTAACTTATTTTAACCTTAATGTTATTAATGGATAAATGCATTCAGGATGTGGTTTTGCACCTCAGTATACTGACCATATCAGAAACATCGAGGAACATTGGACCCATATGCACATTTAAGGCAAGTCAGATCTCATTCAGGAAATGCTTACTTCAGCGCACTCTATGAGGCCTCAGGCACCGGTCTGGTATCGCAGTGGCTAAATTATGCATGCCAATGCAATGGCGTTGAAACACACTGGCACACCTGCGTTCGCCCGACCCACACCCCATCACCACCCACAAACGGCACTTCCTGTCAATCACTCTGTCATGGGTCTGCATAGCCTCTGCAATCGCAGTCCCGATCGCAGCGGCTAGTTCGAGCACGTGCCCTGCGATGCATACGCATGTGCAGTAAGCAACAATCGTCCGATTGCATGCGTATAAGAAACTGCGTCCCTTGCTGAATCAGGCCATGTATCTGCTGATATGACTTGTCACAATGTAAGGTATCCTTACTTTAACCTAAATGTAATATATAAAAATAATGATAGATAGATAGATAGATAGATAGATAGATAGATAGATAGATAGATAGATAGATAGATCATAAATACATTATAAATCGGTATCTATGGCAAAATGCATGCAGGACATGATTTTTCGCCTTAGTATACTGACCATGTGACTTGTTACATCATAAACAGCCTTTGCGGTAACAATCTGCTGTGGTAGAAAGGTCACCGTTTCGCTATCAACTGTATATGATGATTTGGCATCTCACAGTATAAGGTATGCTTATTTTCGGTATGTATTTATGTGACCGTCGTCCGCAATGCCGGCGGTCACAATCCTGACAGAAGAATGCCGGGTAGGGATTTATGACAGGCGTTGAGATACCGATGCCTGTCATAATCCCGACGCCGGAATCCAGGACGATGTGGGCCCGAACGAGGTGAGTATGGGGAGCCCATTCTGTTAACCGCGGGAGGGATGGTTAGGTTTAGGGTACCCAAGGGGGGACTTAGGGTTAGCCCCCCCCCGGGAGGGTTAAGGTTAGGCCAGGTGAAGGGGGGGTTAGGGTTAGGCACCCCCAGGGAGAGGTTAAGGTTATGCGCCCTCCTCGGGAGGATTAGGTTTAGGGTGTGGGGAAGGTGGGTTAGGTTTAGGCACCCCTGGGGGGAGGTTAAGGTTAGGCACTAGGGGGGAGGTTAGGGTTAGGCACCACTAAAGGAGGGTTAGGGGGGAAAGGGGAGGGTTAGGGTACTTACCTCACGTCGGGATTTCCATCTGTCAGGCTCACAGGGTCGGGATTTGAACCTGCGGCATTATAATCCCATTCCCTTAATTTCACCTAAATGTTATATATGAAAACAAAGTTAGATGAATAGAATGTAGATAGATAGATAGATAGATAGATAGATAGATAGATAGATAGATAGATGGATAGATAGATAGATGCAGATAGGGTATGATTTATAACCCCAATAGGCTGATAATGAGACTTACTATAGAACTTTTAGTTATCACCTATATCTGTTAATATTCCACATGTTCAGCAGTGCCTTCACACACCACTTTCACCAATGTCACTATGTGCCCTGTGCACAGAATGCTATGTAGCAGGCCCAAAGCACCCCAGGTAGAACTTTTGCTCGGTGCTGCACGCCAAATTTCAGGGCAAAAAATTAAAAATGAGGATTTGGGAGTAATCTAAATTTCCAACTGTCAGTTTTTTCTGACACTGTCAGTTAGGACCACTTTTGTGCTGTAGTCTATGGGGGATTTTTGGGAAAGCATAAGTCAGTATAAGGGGTGCATTTAGACTTGGGGTTTGTTTTATTTGGTAGCTCTTGTTCCAGGGTAAGACCTTTTGGTGTTCAGGTAATTGAGAAAGTTACAGTTTTTAAACTATTACCTCACAAATGCCCAATTATAGAGAGGTCAACGTGTTGCGTAGCCTCAGTAGGAGCCTTCCAGCAGTGGGGTGTACTGTGGTGGCATCACCTGGGTGCACCAAGATGTCTGACTTTTGCGGGGGTTACCGACGTGGCAACCCGGCAATGGCGGTGGGCGGAAGTGGTGGCGGTACCTGGCGTCTGTGCTGGTGGATCCAGTCCCTGCCAGCCATTATGCCGAGTTCGCCAGTGGAGCCCATTTCAAAAATGGTGCCTCAGAGCCATTTTTGACATTCAAAGATGGCTGCAACAAGCCAATCACGGCTCGCGATGTCATCTCCTCACCCCCTTAGTTGGTTTATACAAGTCATCAAGAGGCAGCGGCATGACAGTCTGGCGACGGAGCAGTCAAAAGCTTCCTAAGAAAGAAAACGCCAGAAGTCCTAGTGGGCAGCGGCCATGCAAAAGAGCTTACACAGTTTGCTGCCCACTATGTGAAGAGGACACCAGAAGCCCTAGGGAGGTGGCAGGTGCGCAAAATAACTAATTGGCTGCCACTCCATTGGTGAAGACGCCGAAGTCCTGGCGGGTTGGCACCTGCCAGACGGAGACGCCAAAGTCCTGGGGTGGCAGTAGATGAAAATGCCAAAGCCCGGGGGGCTTGGTGCCTACCAGGCGAAGATGCCGAAGCCCTGGCAGGTTGGTGCCAACCAGGCAAAGATGCCGAAGCCCTGGAATTTTGGTGTCCACCAGGTGAAGACACAGAAACCCTGGCGGGTTGGTGCCTGCCAAGCAAAGATTCTGAAGCCCTGATGGGTTGGCTCCCACCAGGCGAAGAAGCCGAAGTCCTGGGGTGGTTGCAGCTTAAAAGCTGCTGCCACCCAGGGGAAGGTGCAGACTAAATAAATTATTTAAAAAAAATCGGTGTAGTCTATTTATTTTAATATTTCTTTTACAGGTGTTCTGCAGGTACCAGTGGGACCTAAATGCCCCACTTGCTGGTACTTGTGGTTCTCCAATTACCAGCATGCCGGGGAGGCTTGCTGGAACCTTTAGTTTACCAGCAAAAGAAAATATTCTTTCAAATGCACCACATTACACAATCAACCTGGCACCCACTGCCCAGGGGTGCCGGGGATAGCCCCAGGCTATCAGCCTAGGCCTGGGGTGCCCTGGAGAGGGGGACCCCTTTATTGGGGGTCCCCAGCTCCCCAGGGATCCCCAGGCTGGGCTGACTAGCAGTCAGGGGTAATAATTTGACTGGGCGGAATCTACTGTATCTATCTTTTTTCATATATAACATTTTGGTAAACATAAGCATATCTAACACATACTTGCCTAGTATGCATACTCTCCCGGAAGTGCATCCCACTCACAGAGCCTTTCCTGTCATACTTAGGTATACTCCAGAGTTTTGACTATAAAAACTATAAGAAAAATGTAAAAAAAAATATTTTAAGTATCTTAGAATGATCCTAATTATTTTTATAGTAAAAACTCTGGAGTTTTGGAGCACTGCCTCTTCTGTCTACCTTTTCCGCACATCCCTGATCAAAACATACCAAATTTCCAGCACTATGGGCCTGATTTCGACCCGGACGCTATGCAGCGAACGCTCGCTATGGACGATTGTCGCCCGTCTGTGCATGCATATAAGTCGCAGTGCGCATGCGCAAGCCAGTCATTGTGATCGGGAATCATGCGCTCGTTGTACACAGACTGAGTGCTACTTTGAGTGACAGCTAGTGGCATTTGTGGGTGGTAACAGGGGAAGGTGCTTGTGAACGGGGGAGTGGTGGTGCATACGCAGGCTTGTCTGAGCATCACATAATTAGCATGGAAGTGTCATTGTACACATCACTTGGTTGTATTTCAGCCTGCCGTGATCGCAGTGCTTGCGTCGGGGTAGGCTCTACCTCAAGCGCTGCATGCAGCTCCAACGGCTCTCGATGTTACTGATTAGTCATACATTTCCTGGAGATGACGTGTGCTAAGAAAGAAAAGTGGGCGTCATTACTCTGGCGTGCGCTCACTCTGCCGTCACTCTCTAAAACATAGAGGGCGTCCTTAAGCCAGACTGTGCGATTGCGGAATTTGCATACCCGGCCCCTGATGGCTGCAAGAGAGCGCAGCTTAGCGTCCGGGTCCCTCAGGTTCATATATGTATCTGTAAATCTTTCTTTCTTTCTTTCTTTCTTTCTTTCTTTCTTTCTTTCTTTCTTATCTATTTAGCATTATTTTCATATATAACATTTAGGTTAAGCATACAGCTAAAGGGTTTCACATAAAAATAGGCCCATCATCAGCATGATGATGACAAGCTGTCTAACTGGTCACACAATCAGCCATAAATTCTAAGTTTTAAAATTGTTTTCTCAAAAAGTATGATAGTGTATGGGGTGTACAAGTGCACTCGGCTCTGGTCACACCTACACAGCACTGGTTACAGCTCCTCCCTTTCTCAGTATAGGGAAGCTGCATATTTAAGCATTTCCAATGGCAATTAATGGCATTGTGAGGCTGACGTAGTAGAAGATCCAGGATGGAGGAGCTCATCTGACTGCAATGAAGCAGCTTACAGGAGGGTTCCTTTCTCTTTCCTTCCAAATGAACGTGCCATCTAATCTGATAGTTGCTTTTGATGTGAGTGGGGTGATTATTATGTTGCCATTCTTATTACAGTATACTAACTTGTTTGATGGGGTAACAGGACTTCCCTTCCTTATCCTTCCCTTCCCTTCCCTTTTTTGAGATATTAGTATTCTTTATTACTTTGTAAAATGTATTTAATAAATTATACAAAGCAGTTTAGTAAAAAGGAGAAAATCCTCTTTGAAACAAATTTTCTTTTAGACACTCTCGGGCTGAGATAGAATTTCTAATAAAATGGCTCTGCCTCTTTTTTTCTAATTTAACATAATAATTTAACTTCATATAGAACCAAAATCATCCTCTATTTTCAGGCACTTACAATATAATGACAATAGTCTATGTATTAATTTACAGAACACCTTTAATATAGGGCTATTTATCTTCCAGAAGGAAGTAGAAATGTTACTAAGGGCATGATGTACTAAAGCTAGTATGTACCCAATAGGTGTCAAAATGTATGGCATTGCAGAAGCGATGCTTAATACAGTGCATCCTGGCCTAAGCATTTTTAAAAATATATAATATTAATTCTTTTAGTGCCATTAATGTAATATTTATGGCAAGACCTGCACAACTCTTAGGATGTCAACTAATGAAGCTTTCTCCCAAAGGTGACAATTCAAATAGAGGAGAAGTCTTTTATGTGCCAGAGAAATGGTCAGAACGCTGGCACCTTGCAGCCATTGCCACCACACATTTTCCCTCACACCCCATAGAGGTCCTCCTGCATCTCCTCAGTGGCGTCCTCCTGCCCTAGCACAGAATAGCCCTTCTTTCTCACACACAGATCATCTCCCCTTAGCACAGAATACCCCCCTCCCCACAGACAGATCAACCCCCCTGTCCCCACAGACAGATCATCATTTCCCCCGCCCTTAGTATAGCAGACCCCCCCTCCCCCAGACAGATCATCTCCCCCACCCCTAGTGTAGCAGACCCCCATCCCGAGACAGATCATCATCTCCCCAGCCCTTAGTATAGCAGGCCCCCCCTCCCCCAGAAGGATCATCATCTTCCCCACCCCTAGTAGAGCAGACCCCCGCCTCACAGACAGATCATCTCCCCCCATTAGTATAGCAGGCCCCCCGTCCCCCAGACAGATCATCTCCCCCACCCCTAATATATCAGACCCCTGACAGAGGCAATTCCAAAGAAGATCGGTGGTAAGGTAGGGACAGTTAGTACGGGCACAGGCGGACCAGCATCTGGACCGGGCTCTGACCTTCCTCCCAATTAGTCACATAAGACTATAAACATCAATGTTATGTTTTATGTTATATGTTTATTATGCTTACTTTATTTACATAGCGCTCTTTCCTATTTTTATATCAGACCCCCCCTCCCCCACAGACAGATCATCATCTCTCCAGACCCACCCCTAGTATATCAGACCCCCCTCTCCCACAGACAGATCACCACCCCCTAGACTGCAGCAAGACCCGATTGTCTCCTCTCCACACTGCCCCCTCCCCAGGCTGTGAAATGAAACTTAAACATGACACTTCACAGTCTGGGGAAGGGAAAGTGGAGAGGATGTGATCAGGCTGAAAGACTGCTCTGACCGGCCGGCGGCCCCCCATCCCCGCCACAACTTACCCTCACCGCGGCCACGCTGTCACCCGCGGTCCTGCGCCACTTCACCTCACTCCGATGGTATGCTGGGTGGAGCCTTGATAGGATGCTGGCCGCTGGCCTCTCTTCTCGCGAGAGAGGCTAAGGCGTGGTCAGGCAGTACTGATAGGCAGCCATGCTGCTTGTGTAAAACACACAGGAGCCGGCTGGGTGACACGAATCGGGGGGCGGGGCCTCAAATAACAAGCAGCCCCACAACCAATCGGCCCACCGGGATTTTCCCCGCAAAAAGTAAGGCCCAATCTGCCCCTGGCTACATTACAGTGTTACAGCCACTGACACTGTAACATAGCATTTCACATGCAGATGCATCCGCAGATGCACAGAGAATATAGACATGCTGATATCGTTGTAATCAGCAGAAGCTACTTGTGCTAGCTATTTGCATCGCTGTGTGAATAAGATGCATTTGAAGGTAAAAAGGCGCACGAAAGATGCTCAGCACTACCGAGGCACATGAAGCCCCAGCATAATGTGTGGTGTGACTTGTAGTGCATGGAGGATAGATGTATGTGGACACATCTGTATTTATTTCTGTTTGTGTTCTCACCTGAGTTTTGCAGTGAGTTTCATGATTTCTCACCCAAGTTTGCCTTTAGTAAATTTGCGAGTTGTAAAAAATGGCAAAACACACCCAAGATTGCAGACAGGATTCTTAGTAAATTTACCCCTAAGGCTGAAGAACTGTTTGTTCACAAACTTCACAAATCCCTGAGGTGAGTCTGATAGTGGACATGAGTGCTATGTGTGAGTCTGACATTTCTGACACTGTAATCTGAGAGGGAATCCTCCTTCCACCATTTCTGCACCCTCTGCAAATGTGAGGATGAGTAGCAGTAAAAGTAAAGATGTTGATATAGAAATTGAGGATGCTACTGCAGAAGTGCAACAGGATGAGGGGAATAATTGTGTATCTGACACTAATGAGGAGGTTGATGATGAAGAAAAAGTTGACAAAATTCAGGAGAAGGATGTTTTTTGTGTCAAAGTACATCAGCCACCAGTGGCAGCACTTCTTGCCAGTGATAAGAAGATTATTGTCATGGCGGGGCATAAGACCAAAAAGGACACCTCTATTATTATTACCCTTATTCTGACATTATTTTTCAAGCCGTCTGTACCATTTGTAAAGTCAAAGTAAATAGAGTTCATGCAAATTATTTGGGAAAATCTCAAAAATCCTGCAAAATAATAGCAAGCATTTCAACATCAGCTACAAGCAACATAGATAGATCCCAGCATTTGTAATATCTACTGCCAACATCATCAATCTCCTCATTAATATTTGGAGGTAGTTCTCCTGCATTAAATTTGTGAAAGCAAACTGAGTCCTCCCCTATTCAGAATTCTTCAGAAGAATCCTTATGTTCTATGGCTGCTGCTGCTGCTACTAGGGGTAAATCTTCATCACAGGAGACCAAGAAGACTAATAGTTACAAACAATCTTTTACTATCTTTGCATATTTTATTATACAATGGACAGTTGGTTGCTTTTAAGTATGTGTTTATAAATATTGATTTAATTGACTTATTGAGCCACACATGTGCCACACATCTCTCTATTTGAGAACCACATTTATATACCACTTTGGATCATTCGTGGATATGCTCCAGAGGAAGCTGGATGTGATTTGAACCAGTGAAATGCATTGAGCCTTAGCTTTGGAGGCTCTCCTATCCATTTAACTGGCTGTATATTTTCTTGGATTGCATGAACCCCTGTTGATTTTGGCAGAGTACTTACCTTCCCGTGGATTATTACAGCCCTATTACCTGCATCAGCCACTGAATGTTGCCAAAGACTGTGGAAAAAATGTTGCCAAGGACTGTGAAAAAATCATTCATCCAATACCGGTAATTCTTCTCATCTAAGGGATACTTTATCCACATTTCTTTCATCAGCCAGTACATGACTGTGTCCTATTTGGAAGGAGGATCCATTTAGGAATGATCAGATATGGTTCACCTATACTTTTATGTGGCTCTTTTATATTAGTTTATTTACTTTTCATTTTTTTATATTCTTTTGTGTACAATTTCTCTATATGTGTTTTTAGTGTATTATTGTATTCAATTTTGTATGAGAATTATCATTCCAACTGTCCATTGGCAATCCTTTTTTCTATACATTAGTAGTGCTGGAAAATCTTGGTTTCTTGTATATGTAGTTTCAAACAACAGTTGGCTGTGAAACAATCCTTTGCAAGAGGAAACAAGTATGAAAGCAGCCATCCAGTTGCACTGCATATCACTGAAGTCATGGTAGCATTAGATCTGCATCCAATATCCACCATCAATGCATCTGGGGTTAGACAGTTAATTGAGGTCCTGTGATCTGCTACCAAATTCCATCTCAATTCCATTTTACCAGAACTGCTATTCCTCACCTGTACTGGGAAGTAATAAAAACACCTTATTCTTGGCCTAGAAAATGCAATTGTATCCACTTAACTACAGATATGTGGACAAGCGTACTGGTCAAACAAAATATTATATAACTTTGACAGCCTACTGTTTTCAGGTATCGCCTTCAGCAGCAGCAGCAGAATGGCTTACCCCGCTGAGACTCTCCTCAGGATTTGTCATTTTTGATAACACAAGTAACATTATATGAGGATTACAACTGGGTGAATTTGAGCATGTCCCATGTTTTACCCACACAATAAACTTGGTGGTTTAGAATTTTTTTTTAAAATGACAGTTGATTGCAGGACATGCTGTCTGTGGCCTATAAATTTCTGACCATTTTCAGCATTCAGCAATCACATGTAAAAGATTTCAGCAGCTGCAAGAACAGTTAAATTTGCCATTCCACTAACTGAATCATGAGGTAATAACCAGAAGGAATTCCACCCTTTAAATGATTTAGCAAGAGGAGAAATAGCAACAAGCCATCCAGACCTACAGAACAAGCCATGCCATAGGAACAGAAAGGGAAATGTACCCTACACCAGCACAGTGGAGAATACTCTCTGTTTTATGCATGATACTGAAACCATTTGAAATAGTAACCAATAAAGTGAGTTCATATACTGCCAGCCTGAGTCAGGTGATTCCATTAGTAAAACAACTGAAAAATCAGCTAGATAAACTGAAGAAGGAGATGAAACAAAGTGAATCGCTAATATGTTGGACTTGTAGATTAATTTTTTTATTCTCTTCACCAGAATCAAATGGTTTGCAACATTTTGCAATTGGATCACTACATTTTGCAACCATGTTTAATCCTAGGTTGAAAAATTAAAAAATACATTTTTGGAAGATATGAACTGTTATTGTGTTTTTTAAAAAATGTGTTTAACACTTACCTGCCTCATTTTTCCTCTGCCCACCATGCTCCTCGCTTGCCATTTTCAAAACTTGTGAGAAAGCATGAAGAATAGTGCTTTTGATGACTATTTTACAGATGTGAGTGCATCCCTGGATTGGTTACCCATGCATCCCTATTTGCCTACGTACAATGCACACCTTGCCTGCATTCCGTAATCACTGCGTGGGTTGTCCGAGATGTGAGCGCATCCCTGGATTGGTTACCCGTGCATCCCTATTTGCCTACGTACAATGCACACCTTGCCTGCATTCCGTAATCACTGTGTGGGTTGTCAGAGATGTGAGCGCATCCCTGGATTGGTTACCCGTGCATCCCTATTTGCCTACATACAATGCACACCTTGCCTGCATTATTCAATCATTGTGTTTTTTTGGCCTTATTTAAGGCAAAGCCAAATGTTCCCTTACTCATGGGTTGTAGTTGGAGTGATTTGTGGTGCAGGAAGGGATTGCTAGTGTTTACAGTGTTTGGAGTTGTTTTAGTGGTGCTTGTGTGTGTTGTTTGAGTGGTGCTTGTGTGTGTTGCTTGAGTGGTGCTTGTGTGTGTTGTTTGAGTGGTGCATGTTTTTTTTTTATTATTTTTTTGTTTTGTTTTTTTCTATATTTTTGGGGGGTTCCATTTTTTGTTGTTTTTTTTGGGGGGGAGGGTGGGTTTTTTTGGGGGGTCCCATATTTTGTTTTTTGGTTTTTTTATTTGGGGGGGGGTGGGTTATTTTTTAATTTTTGTTTGTCCATAAATTTAACAAACCCGGTTACATTGTGTGTTTGGGTTGACGTGTTTTTGGAGGAACAAAATAACAGCATTCTTTGCAGACTCCAGTAAGTGTGCCAGCCTACTGCAAGCTGTTTTTTTATTTTTAGGAATTTAAAACAAAAAAAGGACATTATTCAAAAAATTATTGTCATGTTCTATTGTTTTGTTTTAGGTGTTTAACAGTCCAGTTTGTACTGGATTCAGGTGTCTATTTTTAAAAACCTAAAAGTTTGTTGTATGTAATAATAAAGTGTTTTATGCTGTATTTTTTACATTTAATAATGCATTTGTGGTTTTTATTGATAAAACAATAATTATGTTTTAAAATTTTTATATTGCCCAATTTCAAAGTTAAGGATTGTTTTAACAATAATAGTAATAATAGACGTGTTTTTATTTAAAAATATTATTTTCTTTTTCTTCCATAAAATAAAAACCCATACACAAACAACACCTGTAGGGGTTCCCGAAGATGGCACAGCCCGACCCTGTAAGAATATGCACCATTATTACTAAGCTAAGTATTTTTTGAAAAATATTGAAAATTCTTTCTCAACACCACTTATTTTTTTAAATTCTAATTTTACAGAGCGATGTGGCCAGCTAATAGTGGCCATGCTGCCCCCCATCAATCTTCCTCAGCCTCCTCCTGGGTGTAGGCATAGGAGGCATGCAAGGGCCAAGATATATAGAACACGTGTCACCCTTTTTGGAATGCCCGATGATGTGGTTGTAACCACTTATCGCCTGCCTCCAAATATTATCCTAGACACTCTTTCAATAATAAAGAATGATCTAGAAAGTCAGATTAACATTCCTATAGCAATCACACCACTTACACAGTTGTTGGCGGTGTTACATTTCTGCGCCTCAGGGTCCTTCCAAACCACTGTGGGGCTGGTGGGTGGCATCTCCCAGCCCTCATTTTCACGGATCCTGAGGCGTGTGCTAGATGCATTCTTCAATCATATAGCACATTTTATTAGTATGCCTTAGGATATGGAAGCCCTTGATGTGGCAAAGCAGAAGTTTTTTGAGATTGCAGGCTTTCCACACATCATAGGGGTAGTGGATGGCACTCACATAACACTTCAGCCCCCTGCATGCAGGGAACAAATCTATAGGAACCGTAAACATTTCCATTTGCTAAATGTAATGGTGCTATGTGATGCCTCCCTCCAGATCCTCTCCCTGAATGCCAAATTTCCCGGCTGCAGCCATGATGCGTGCGTGATCCAGCATTCAGGGATTTGGCCAAAATTAAGCATACTGCAAGCAGGTGACGCGTGGCTTCTTGGCAAGTATAAATCCAGTATGTAGCTATAGTAATAGTGTAAACATGTTTTCATTGACAATTTATGGATCTTTTGGTGTCCCATTTCCATCAGGTGACAGTGGATATCCTTGCACGCCATGGCTGCTGACTCCTTATTTGAATCCCACACCAGGGCCACAAACTCAATATAATGCAGCGTTTACTGCCACCAGGCAGGTGGTGGAGCACTGTATCGGCCTTTTAAAGGGCCGGTTCCAGTGTCTCCACCACTCTGGTGGTGCACTCATGTACTCACCGGAAATGGTTTCTCGCATTGTGGTCCTGTGTGGGATTTTACACAACATTGCAATAAGGAGTCGAGTACCCATGCAGCCAGAGGATGCCTTGCCAGAGGATGGCCCCCTGGAGGAAGGTGTTGTGATGCTGTCGGGGGGGCCAGACACGATCCTGTGGTTTCAAGATTTTTTAGGTAATAATTTTTTACTTTATTTTTAATTTTACACTTAGAGCAAATGTATTTTAAGGTGAACCTAATTTTTTTTTTCTCAAAAATCGAAACACTTTCCGAAACTGAAAAACTAATGGAACCCATTGGCAATACCCTGTACTGTTTTTGGACAACTAACATAATTTTTCCGGATATACCACCAAATGTTTAGTTAATTTTGATTAAATTTTTTTATTTTGTATGTTAAAAAAGAAATATTATGAGTTTGAGTTTAGCTTTTGTTGTTTATGTCTAACTAATCAAGATATTTTATTTGAGAAAAACCTGAGGCCATTTTTTGTGTGATTCTGTGATGAAATGCTTTTTACAATTAAAAGCATGTTGGCAACATGTTTGTTATTTAATAAATGTTTTACCAAAAAAAAAGGTTTGGTGTAAATGTATTTTGAAACCCATTTTGAGGTGGATAATATAGGGCAACCCAAAAAAAAAAAAAAAAAAACATTGCTGCAAATGTTCTTAAGGTTAAAATAAACATTTTTGTATTAGTTACACTATGGAAAGGCACCCAGCTTTGTTAACAAAGTATTTGAAATGCAGAATTACACCATTTAATTTTTATGAAAAAAGAGGTCAAATGTTTTTAGAACAAAAACTTTACTGGAATTGTAAACATTTTGAAATGTACAAAGGGAAAAAAAAAAACTAAAACCGCTCCAGACCCCCCACAATCCGCTGTAGGCAGCAGTAGGCCTCCAATAGATGGCCACTTGGTCGAGTGAGCTCCTCTCGTATTCCAACAAGTATGTTGGTTAGATCTGTGGACAGAAAAATTTATTTGTAGGTTAAAAACATCTAAAAAATTACCCACATTTTAACATTAAACATTATTCAATGTCCCAAACAGTGGGTACACACAATGATGTTAGGGTGTATTCTAAAGTTTACTCCACACAACATTATTATTATGTCTAAACTTTTATGGTGTAAAAACACTTTGAAACCCTAACTATGTGGCATAATCAAAAATACCCTAGGATGATTTATAAACAACTGGGAGGTGTATTCTTAAGTCATGATGGCCATATCCTTAAAACACACTGCACGTATTCACTTCTAGAATGTTCTTGATAATCAAACCTACAATGTGTTTGTTTGCTATGGCTAACATCACTTTTCCTAATGAAGTTACATCTTAGTACATTTTAAACACAGTATACACAACATTAACAAGGTTAGTCTGGTTCCTATCACCTTCCCAAGTTCTGTGACATGTTTTATGTAAATCTAAAATACAAATCAAAATGTAATCAATTTTTACACCAAAAAAAAAGCATTTTGTAAACCCCAAAAGGCATACGGTACATTTTTGGGCACCCCCCAAAAAAAGGGCCCAGGCACAAAACATAACCACAAAATATTGAGTAACAGGATTACTGCGCAATGATTATGACACCCATACTGTAAAAATGAAAACAAACACACAGCCAAAATATTATAAAAAAAACATGGATAACAACAACACTCAAAAAAAAAAAAAGTCATAAAAAATTTAATATTAAAATACACATACCATCAGAGCCTGGAAGGAAGCACCCGATGGAGATGGTGCTGGAGATGGAGATGGCGAGAAAGTTGGAGTTGGTGGAGAAATGGACTGGAAAAAATCCAAGGGAGGGGATATTTGGGTTGAGGACTCGGGCACGGGAGTGGTGATTTGGGATGAGTGGGCAGGGGAGGGAGGAATACTAGGGGAGTTTTGGAAGAGGGAGGAGGGAGGGTTACTGGGGGATTATGGTGGTGGGGAGGGAGGGCTGGTTTGAGCGGATGGGGAAGGTGAGGGAGAGGGCTGCAGGTTGGGACCTGCATTGCGGCCAAATCTGCGGGGCCTTCTCTGTCTCCACTGTGGTTCTAAAATTTAAAGATATTAAAAAAATCTAAGTTTAGTTTTCACTTTCGGCTACATAATACAAGTACACTTTACACATTCACGACAATAGGGACAACATACAGGAGGGTTTGTTTACATTTAATAAAAGATTTGGAAAAGGAACAGACATTTTTAACAGTCCACTAATTTTAACACCTATACAAACGCATACTTACATCTGCGTAATCACGCCCGCAAATTAGCCAAAAGGACTGGCGACCGGCGGCGCAAATCAGACCACCGCCTCTCTAGTTGCGCTATATTGCACCGAAATCCCGCACGGTGAAGGGCTCTCCTCACCTCCTCATAGGCCCCACGCTTTAAGCGGTTGGAAATGGGAGGCTGGGCGTTTGTAAGCCGCCTGTCCAAAATATTTACCAGGATCGATAATTCCCGACGGGTAAAGGCCACGGCTCTCATGATGGCAATGGACGATTTTACAGAAAACATTAAATATACATGGGGTAAAATAAAGATGATTGGCTAAAATATTTACTCAGTTTCCTAAAAAAAAACACTATTGGACAATCCTTTAATCATGTGACCCGAAAAATAAGGTCAGATTTGATTGGATAAAACACGCAGTGTGCAATTGCAAACATAAGAGTGCAAATGATCCTAACGCAAAATGCACATGCATTTTTAAAGTTAACACAATTAGCAACAGTGCATTCACAGATAATAAACATTACTTTGTTTTGGAATTTTTTTTTAAAAAACGAGAACGGGGAAAACCCCCACAAAAAAACAATTAAGTTTATTGACACATTAAAAAAACTGAATAAAAAGAACAGCAAGAGTTAAATACTCTTAATTAGATAATTGACAACAAGCTAATAACAAGCTGTTATTAACATGACATGTAAACATGACATGTGACCATCAATACAACACATACGGCCGCAACCATCACAACATAATTAGCATACAGCGACTGACAGCGCCTGACTACGACTGTCTCGTTCGTTCGATCAGATCAGTCGGTAGCTAGAGGAGGTGCAGTGCTAACGAATGGGTGTCACTTTGTTTACGATCGACCAGCCGTACGATTGCTTCCGTTAATGATTTTGCGGCCGTAGCCTGTACGACCGTGCGGCCGCTACAACCGACTCTGAATGAGGTCCTATATGCTATATTATTTTTTAAAAATTGCGAAGTGCTAGTGCCGCTGTTCTGTTGGTTAGTTTAGCCAAGCACCTTGTTGCAGACTTTGACTAATATTGGTGAAAATAATATTGTGAGCTCTGAGGTGGTCAAAATTGTCTGGAAATTACTGGAAATTAATGTTATTGAGGTTTAATTTATTGTAGGGACAAAAAGAGGCCCAAATGACATGAAATGACGATTTTTGCTGTTTTTATCCCTTTTTAAAGAAATCCTGCAAGTGGTTTTGGCAAAAACCAAAACCTTTGAGGCTGGTTTTGGCAAAACCAAATCAAGGGTGTCCATACACATCTCTAACAGAAAGAAGGTGGATTGGCAGCTTAAACAGATATGAAGAGAAATGCAGTGTTAAGTAGTCTTGGTATATTAACAATATATGCACTATTGTCATATAGTGCAGCACATATCTTAAATATTGATAAATCCACAGTAAAAGTAACGGGCAGCCTGTAAATATATATGACAAGACAGCATAAACACCACAATAGAGTATCTTCATGTGGTACATACCTGTGTTTAAGAAGAGCAAGCAAATGTTTAAAATTAAGTTTACGGTGTAATCATGACAGACATATGAATATCATTCTGTATATTGGTACATTTCACAGGTAAAGCAGAGGGAGTGACCAATAATAAAAAGCACCACTGTTACAGTATGTGGGTCCATTGTAGGGTAAAGATTTGAGGGAGAGAATCTTGTTCCTATATATCAGGGTGCATAGGTATGAGTGCTAATGACCCACAATTTTGTAAAAAGTCTAAAACCTATCTTGAGTTTTGAGCTGTTGCGTTTGCTTTGTTTTCAACTACTTTCACTATATTTCATGGTCTCCATGTAAAGTGCATTAATATTAGAGATAAACTGTTTGGTTCTTTTTGCCAAATTAGCGCAAGTTCTGATTTATCCTATTGGTTATCCAAAACACATGCGAGCCGAATAGCCCATAAGATGCCATTTATCATGTCCTAATGTAACCAAGTAGAACCAAACCACTCTTCTCTAATTAATACATTATGATGTTATGACATGGTAACGAAAAATTTCAACCATTTTGCCTGTATTGTATATCGGTCACTAGAATACTCTCTGTACTGTGTATCAGTCACTAGACTGTACTTGGTATTGTCTGTTGGTCAGTAGAATGCTCCCTGTCCAGTATCTGTCAGTAGATATATATGTGTATCATTTAGAGGTCACTCTAATGCTCTCTGTATTGAATACAGGGCCTGATTCAGACCCGCTCGCTAGCGGGTCGATGTTGCCCAAGTGCGCATGCGCACGAGGGAGCCGGCTCCGTCATGCGCATGCGCGAGACCCGAATAACGATGGCCAAGCCGTCATAATGGGTCTCGCAGCAAAGAGGGCATGCTGTCAATGTTGATTGACAGCACGCCCCCTTTGGTGGGCGTGCCGGGGGCGTGGCTTCCCTGACGGAGGCGTTCCCATGGGAACGCCTCCGTCTGGGGCCAGCCCCACTGACATCACTAGTGATGTCAGTGGGAGTGCTTTTGGCTCTGATAGAGCCAAAAGCACTCCAGGGCTTGCGGCAGCGAGACCCTACCGCAGGGTCTCGTCGCAAGCCCGATAGCCCCATCATTTTGGTTGCTCACTATAGCTGTGTGTGGACACCCACACAGTGGCCAGCAGGCTGCTCCAAAAAGGAGCAGGGACGGCCCTGATTCAGAGCGAGCGCTCTGTCAGAGCATCCGGCTCTGAATCAGGGCCACAGTTCACTAGCATAGTCTATACTTTGTGAGATGGTGCTGGTAAGTCACCCATGGTTTTATTATTTACCAGCCAAATTTATTTAAATCAGATTGTAAAATGATCTATAATATTCGAGCATGGTGGCGAAAAAGCAGTGCTAACTCGGCTACAGCCAATATGAAGAATGTTTTACTAAGATGGGGGTGGAGATTCCACCACCAAATGTGAGCTATCTTGAGTAGTACCATCCCCCCTTAATCTAGCAAAGTGCTGGTCCCTCCATAAGATGGAGACCTGGTCCTCCCCTAAGGCAGCAACCGACTCGCCTCTCTCAAAGGGGGGATGCTAGCCAAGTTCAGCCGCACTAAATTGAGCCACCGAGGAGCACTCCTTTCTGCCAGCTGCGCCTCACCTGTTGGAAGAAAACAAAGAAATAACATTCCGACGAATAACATCGGCCCAAGCCGATTCAAAATTTGCTGGGTGGGCGGGTGGGATCACAACTGGAAAAGAGGAAGCTGACTCTCCCCAGTGCCCTAGTATTCCTAAACAGAGCCCGCCTAAACAAGTCCCTGATAGGCTGTCAGCTTTGACTGAACCAATACAATTACCAATAACGAGACTGCAATCCAAAGCCAGTTCTAACCAGTACTAGTACAGTAAAAAAACAGGGTGCTTATGTCCTCTCATGCTTATGCTAGCATTCGCGTGCTTTAAGTCACCCATAGTTTTATTATTTACCATACTTAACTTAAACTTAACCATCTAAAATAACGACACTGACAACTGAATAGATTTGCAAAAAAGAGATTGCAGCCAAATTTATTTAAATCAGATTGTAAATTGATCTGTAATATTCAAGCACGGTGGCGAAAAAGCAGTGCTAACTCGACTACAGCCCATATGAAGAATGTTTTACTAAGATGGGGGTGGAGATTCCACCGCCAAGTGTGAGCTATCTTGAGTAGTACCATTCCCCCTTAATCTAGCAAAGTGCTTGTCCCTCCATAAGATGGAGACCTGGTCCTCCCCTAAGGCAGCAACCGACTCGCCTCTCTCAAAGGGGGGATGCTAGCCAAGTTCAGCTGCACTAATTTGAGCTGCCGAGGAGCACTGCTTTCCGCCAAATATGGGGCCCACTGACGACGTACCGCCACCAGCTAACTAGGACCACTAACTGCCTCCAATACAAGACAAAAGAGCTGAGACAAATAAGACCAAACCTTCTCCAGCCAAATGCACTCCATCTGATTTATAGAAGTCAACCTCTTCATAGCGGATACAAGGGTGTTTGATAACACGCCCGCCCAGACTCGCTATGGAACAAGACACCGCAGCATTCAGTTTTCTCCTCACTATATCTAAAGCTGCGCCACCTTGGTCCCCTCTCCATAATCTACGGGGAATGACTTCTGACCAAACTAATTGCACCCGCAGCCAATGCTCAGCAATTATTTGGAAGTCTCTCTTAATAGCAATGATGATCTCTACACCTTTACATGTACCCAAATCTTTGCCTCCCAGATGGATGACCAAGCAGTCTGGGGCACCCCATTTTTTCTCTGAATCCCAGAGAAGAGTGAAAAGGCCATTCCAGCTGAAACCCTACACCCCAATCCAGCGGACATTAAAGGTGGTCTCTCGAGCAAGGGGGTATCTGCCAGCCCAATACACATATGAAAGACCTACAATCCACACCCTATCAAGTACCCTACCACGACCTGTTAGGAAAAAGTTTTTAAAGGAACATTAGTGCTTATACACCATAGCATTTTAACCAACAACCAAGGAGGGAAAACTGAGTTGTTTGAGTGACCCAGATGGAGGTGAACAACACCAAAACCTCATTGAGGGCAAAAGGTGAAACGAACTCCAATCCCCCCTAGCGGCGGGTAGCTTAAGGCACTGGGTTTCCCAAAAAACAAACTCGCATGAAGCGCTAACTAATTAGGCAGCTTGTCACCTCTAACATAACCTTTATAAGTGGAAGACTTCCACCGACCCAATCGTTTGATTGCCTCGCTGGAAAAACCCGCTGCTGCTGCACAAGTGGCCGCACCAATTGTAAATGAGTGCGTGCCATAATGCTCTACCGGCAAATCAAGGGCTATCAAACAACGTTTAAAAATTGCAGTGAACTGAAGCTGCAAGAGCGGTGAAAGGTCCTCATGAACTAGCCATTGCAACCCCCTGCGCAGACGCTGGTGATTGTAACGCTTAGCTATGGTTACAAGGCATATGCTCGGATCCGGATGCGCAGAAATTGACAACCAATGTCCCCTACCTAATTGGTCGGTTTTGAACTCTGAATTTTCGGCAAGATCAAGTCTGATTTTACAATAACATTATCCATTAAAATCCTTGTTTGCACTGGCTTCTTGCTATAAGCTGCCAGTTCTCCTACTCACAGCGCCCCAAAAAATGCCAAAACGAATGCCAAACTGAACAACACCACCTCATAATCACCTAGGGCCACGCCTGCTACTGCCACCACGAGATTCTTCATCAAACCGGTATCGACTGGCCTACGAGAATCACCTGGACCCGCCTGCTCCCTATCCCAACTCTTCAGAGCTTTGGAAAGAATAAACGACTTAGTTGGGTCTACCAAGCCACGCAAGCACGAAAAATATGAAATGCCTGCCAAAGCAGCGGACATTGCTGCCTTTGACCGGCCCTGCTCATGCCAAACCAAATGAACTGCAACATGGTATCCTCAATGGTCTTACCCTGATCTATTTTGACTATGAAGGCCGGCCAGGAGTTCCACACCACTGTATAGGACCTTAAGGTACCTGGTGCCAAAGCTTTCATGGCGAGTCCATCGATGCTGGCCTGATGATCTGCCAGACATGAGCAGGACAAGGTAAGCCATGAACGCTGGCTGTGGGCACCAATGACCTAAACCTGGACCATTGAAAATGAGATAAAGCATCCGCTATCTCGTTTTCAACGCCCGGGATTTGCCTGGCCTTAAATTCAATGTTCCCTATCAGACATAATAATGTTAAATGCCTAAGCAAACTGAGAGCCTGGGGACAAACGGTCCTCTGGTTGTTAATGGCCTGAACCACTCCCAGGTTGTCGCACCAGAAATTTATGCTACAATTACTAAGCTGCGCAGCCCAAATCTCTACTGCCACCACAATTGGGAACAACTTCAGGAGGAGCATGTTGGCTGTAAAACCGACAGCTCGCCAATTTTGTGGCCAGGCTTCCACTAACCCTCGAAAAAGGCCCCAAAACCCCACGCTCCAGACACATCCATATAAAGCTGGAGATCAGAGTTGGCCACTGGCTTGGGCAACCAAATCCGAACCCCGTTGATGTCCTACAAAAACACGCACCACAATCGCATGTCTTCCTTGAGTTCACTAGTCAAACAAACTAAATGGTGTGCCTTTTTTACGCCTGCTGTGGCCCTCTCCAACCTACGGCAGAAGATCCTACCCATAGGAATAACTCAGCAAGAGAAATTAAGCAGGCCGAGTAACGACTGCAACTGCTTTAAGGAAATCTTTTTTTGTGGAAAGGCAAAGCCCTAGATACTCACGCATCTTAGCAATTTTATCATGGAGCAACCAACATAATCCCATCCTGGTATCAATTTTGATTCATAAATAGGACAACACTGTGGTAGGCCCTTTCCGTCTTTTTCGCTGCAATGGGAACACCCATAACGCGAAAAAGAGCCTGAACTGATAAATGCAGCTCGCTGCAAATGACGCTATCAGCTGTTCCAACTAATAAAAAATCATCTAAATAATGGGCTATTCCAGACTGCCGTGAACCTGCCTGAATGCACCATTGCAGGAAGGAGCTGAAACATTCGAAAAAGGAGCAGGAAACGGAGAATACCATTGGCAAACATTTATCTACAAAATATGATCCGTCAATCTTAAAACCCATGAATTTGAAAGAATCGGGGTGCAATGGAAGAAGCCTGAAAGCAGACTCTATGTCTATTTTCGCCAGTAGAGCTCCCTTACCGAACTCCTGCACCATCTGGAGGGCGTCCTCAAAAGATTGATAAGCGTCGCTGCAATCATTTGGATCCAACGCATCGTTAACGGACCCCCCGTCCGGATAGGACAGGTGCTGGATCAACCGGAACTTACTTGCCTCCTTTTTAGGAACAACCCCCAATGGAGAAATGCACAAATCTACCAAGGGAGTAGATGGAAAAGGGCAAGCCATGCGGCCCGAATCCACCTCCACCGCTATTTTGTCCCTCACAATATCTGGGTAATCCTTGGCTGATTTAAGGTTCTTTTTTGCCAACACAAAAACTGGACGAACTACCGGCAAACAAAAACCCTCGAGAAAACCTTGCAACAAAAAGGCCGCTTCCACCTTAAGTGGATAGCGGTCCAACCACCTATCAAGAACCTTGATTTTAACTGGGAAAAAAGCTTTACTTAGCACTATGTTGCTTGCCTTGCCCAGCTGCATGCCCACTTGGACGCTTGCAATCTTTGACCGCATGACCACCTCTGCACTACAGGCAGGCATGTTTAAAATGGCAGCTTGAGCCTCTGCTACATTATCCGTTATTAAAGGCGAAGCATTTACCCTTTCCTGCTGTGTTGAACCCTGGGCAGGCAACAAAGGGCTGTTTACAGGCAACAGGGGTCTCCGTGGTAGGTTTATTTTGCTGGGTGACCTCTAGCCAAACTTCTACATCCTTATAACCGAAGCTAAAGGTCTTCTGGCCATCCTGTTTCTTACGGAAAACCTCATCATATTGATGCCAAACGTTATGCCTAGCAGACAATTGCATGATATGCACTAGGTGCAAGTACTTAAGGATGTTTAAAAATTCGGCAGACCTAGTCTCCGTATAAGCCGCAAATATGTACATCCCACAAAGCCAATTCGCATAGCTGCGCCGAGTTTCCTCGGCAGCCACACCCCCCTGCTTTAGCAAGGTCCAGGGCTTTCCTAGCGTCGTGTGTAGTGGAGAACATGTTCTCGTACTTGCCTTTCCTAATACGCTCCCTAACCTTCGACCTAACCCCTCTCAAAATGGCAGTATTAGAGCAATGTACTGCATCGCCTGTTGCATCCGGAACTAAGCTCCCCGCTGAACTACGGGATCTATTTGGGCTCCTACACTTCCCTTTTAACTGCTGAACAAAGTAGCGCATGAGCTTACGCGGATACTCAACTGAGCTAGATGAGTCAGACGAGTCCTCAGAGTGTGATAATTCAACAGTGTAGGCAATGTGATCTCACCTGCTCCAGAAGTCGATGGGGTAGCGGACCCCACGGTGGAAGCCGAATCTTGGATCGCGTTGTGCGGTGCGC
This sequence comes from Taudactylus pleione, assembly GCA_031769625.1. NCBI lineage: Eukaryota > Metazoa > Chordata > Amphibia > Anura > Myobatrachidae > Taudactylus > Taudactylus pleione. The sequence goes on from JAUIMM010001472.1 coordinate 435,485, forward strand.
CCACCGCATTTTGAAGTGACGACGCTGGAATATCATCTGTGGCAGCAGCATCTGGAGCCAGTATGGCTGGAGTCGGGGGATCCTGTGAACTAGGGAGATCCATGTTAGTAGGAGTCAAAGCGGAAACAAACCGCTGCAGAAGTGGGAGGTGGGGATAGCGTGGGCGGGGAAGCCGGTGTTTGCACATGGCTGATGCGAGGCGAGGTGGGGGGGTCTAATAGGTGGGGGGGCTGCTGGCAAAGGGGGTTGTAGAATGGGATCCTGCCACAAAGGGTAGCCGGGCGTCTGCTGGGATATTTGGGGTTGAAGGTTATATAATACAGGGGCGGTATAGAACTGCTGACCCACATAGGGCGGTAATGCCTGTTGCACGTAATGGCCTGAAGCCTGGGACAGCTGCGGGTCAAAGTACTGCTGGGCAAACACAGGAATGGCGGGAATGCTTGCTAACTGAAACTGTGGCCAAAATAAGGGGACCACTGCGTTCCCAATGGAGGACCGTACAAAGAAAGGTTGTGCTGTGCAGGACCACTGATGGGGATATTAGCCACCTGCTGTATTGGTGCCGTGACAGAGAACAACAGCTGTGGCGTGACAGGGGTGCTGCGAGCAGAGACATTGCGATGTCCATCAGCAGCAGCCCCCTGACTCATGGGGGAAACATGAGCCCAGCCGGGCTGGCAAATAATTGACTCCCAGAAGGGGACTGAATGCAGGCAGGGATCAGCAGAGGCAGTAATGGAGGGCTGCGCAAACCCTGGGTACCTACTAAGGCTGTTGTTAGGAGGGGGGCGGGGCCAGGGACAGGGGTCAGCGACTCCACTTTCCCCGCTCCCTGATCAATTGCTGCCATTAAAGCAGGGCCATGAAGGCCCTGCACACCTAAGATGGCCGCCGCTGGTTGAGGGGCGGGGCCTACGATGGGAGCCGCGGGGATCGCGAATGTGCTCCCGCCGCAAGCCCCTGGTGCTCGGGAGGTGCTGGGGGAAGGGCTCGCACCGCGGACCAACCACGCCTGGAGGCCCGATGGTGAGGGAGCCAGAGTGCCGGGAGCCAAGCTGAATGCCAGTGGAAGCCGACGTCCTTGTGGCCACACGCACGGGCGTGGTGCGCGCTCCCCGCGTGTAGGGAGAGGCCGCCACTACCGCAAGCGGCCTTGTTGTCTCCACCAAGCGCTGGGGGGTGGTGCATTGTGGCGGGGATGGGGCATGGCAGCTGGATAGAGGAGAACAAGCAGGGAGCAATGGAAACGGAGGAGGGAGGGAATGAAAGAGCAGTCTGAAAATGGGGGGGAGGGGGAGGGGAGGAATGGAATGTAAAATGGAGAAGAAAGAGGGGGAGCAATGAATAAAGATGTGAAGGATATGAGGGAAGGAAATAGTGGGAAAAGATTGGAGTGTAATTAAGCAGGGAGGCAGGTGTGACAAAATAATATATAACAAGACAGAATAAGAATAATGCTTTCAGTGTGACACTGAGGTACTTATGCAGACAATCACAACTGAAAAAGAGGAAGCTGACTCCTCCCAGTGTCCTAATATTCCTAAACAGAGCCCGCCTAAACAGGTCCCTGATAGGCTGTCAGCTTTGACTGAACCAATACAATTACCAATAACGAGACTGCAACCCAAAGCCAGTTCTAACCAGTACTAGCACAATAAAAAAAACAGGGTGCTTATGTCCTCTCATGCTTATGCTAGCATTCGCATGCTTTAAGTGTTGTATGGGATATTAGTTGTTTGACAAAACCATTTTTGATATATTGAATTGGCTATATAGACCACATTAGACTAACCACTCCTGCAGGGTTTATGTTTGCCCACCAGAGTGAAAGTTGCCAGCCAGCCCCTGGCTAATCGTATACGTTTATAATTTAGATAGACTTCACTCTTTTACATTATAGCACAGATGTCTCCCTCAGAGAAGTTACAATTGGGCTTTACAGCATTATGCATCATGGTCAAGACTAGCTATTTAAGCCTGGATGAGAGGCTGCCTGCTTCACATTCCTCAGATTTTATGACTTTATTTTAATATTACCATCAGGACAAGCCCTGTTTGAGAAACCTTTAGAATAGAATCTCTGTTAGCCAATTAAATCAAACAGAAATCAGCTAGAATCAAGTTCTAGTCTGAGAATGTGCAAATGATATGTAACAGAAAGCAGAGGCCTTTCTGTAAGTCCGGAGATATTTTAAGATTTTTACTGGTTTGCTTTTTCAGAAAATAACTGCTGACTTTAGGAGTACCAATATGAGGGTCTTATTCCTGTTTGAGCAAGTTTGTTATTAGTGTATGCTATCCAGAAAAAATAAATGTAACTGCTATTTCAGATACCTATCTTGGGAATCGCAGTGACCTTGTTCTGCAAGTTATTAAAAGTGAAGTTGATCAGACAGGGAGCAAGACGAGTAAATCACATTTCAGCCAGACTGGTACGAAATCCATGTTTAATCAGCCTGAATTTTAGGGAACTGGCTTAATGTAGAATTAGGTGAGAAAATAAGGTTTTGGTAGGAGCTCTCAGTTAAATACACAGGCAGTTTTCTGATACACTAGCAGTTCAGACAGTACATGCTGGCACTGGGTTATGGCCTGGGTTAGGTGTCTTGTGTTTCTTTCCTTCCAGCTGGCATAAATTACCAGTGGAGGAGTAAGATATAATAAATGGATACCACTTATTCATCTCACCTCTTCTATGGAAAATAATTGAATATATCTGCAATGATGGACCTAAGTACTTTGTGTTAGGCCTTAGGCTTTGCATGGCTGCCACTAATTAACAAAGTCACTATTATAGTTTAATAGTTTAACATTAGTCAGTGGGAAGCCCTGCAACAACAACGTTGGCCATGTCCATGGCCAACGTAACTCAGGCATCATCCATAGAGACAGCTCCACAATCATGGCCACTGCAATAAGAAATGAGGGCATACCACTTTGGACTGCAATAAATCGGGCCTGTGTTGTTAAACTACAGTAGATAAATAAGAAGAAGAAGAAAGAGAAGGAGGAGAAGAAGAAAATACCCTGTTCCAGGAGAGTTAGATCTTGGGTGTGTCTATATTTTTATATGGAGTTGACTTGTGTAATGGTCTGTTGCAGCAGCCACTAAGCCAGGCTAGGCATTGTCTGCCTTGAGCAGGCCCTTTCTATTAGAACTGAATGTGTTTACCAGCTCTCAGTTGCCCCACATCTTGCGGACAGACTTATACATTAGTGGCTAACCAGAATGAATAACTATCAACAAAGGGACAGTCAGTAGCCTCACAAGGAGGGTGCGGGTGGCACCCGCATGTCACCCGCCAAGGGGTGACACCAAGGTGCAGACTCCCCCTCAGTGATAGGAGCTGGGTGCTGCACTGCACTTTGGGCTTTAAAAGGGGGTGTGGCCTCGTTGGAAGGGGCATGACATCTCAGGAAGGGGGCCTGGCCTCGCGGGAAGGGACGTGGTCTCACAGCTGAACCCCCATGGTCTGGTTATCACTGGAAGGCAGGGGGGGTGCCAGAGGTGTGTGTAATGCCGGCTGGCTCCCTGACAGTGTCCGGAGCTGAGTGCTGTACTTAATTATACAGTGCAGCACCCGGCTCCTGTCACTGTGGGGGGAGTCTGCACCTTGGTGTCACCCCTCGGTGGGTGACACCCGGGTGCGGCCCACACCCCCCTTGTGATGCTACTGTATATAAAGATACTTCAAGCCATACACACTGCAAGACCTGGCGTACAACAATGAGATGCATCATTACATGCTGCATGTAACTGCACCATGTCGGTCATTGCGTCGACCCATCTAATGTGCAGAACTGCAGATGGGGCAATGGGATGAACGACCATTGTGAACAATGGATTAGGCGTACATACTACATGATGTGTATGATATATATCATTCTAATCCATGTCAAAACAATATATTGAACAATATATCATGTGTACCAGTTTAAGACTTTACATATTTGTTTGGTCTCTAGGAAGCTAGGTATTATCTCCTTAGGCTGGGTACACATGTAAAGATTTTCTGTCCAACCAGCCAACTATTTGATTAGTTGGAATGAAAATCTGGTAACGTATGGGAGAACTGATGATCAGCAATTTGCTCCTAAATGCCAGAAAACAGTTGAAAATGGTCGTCAGACAAGTTTGTTAAATGTTTGATCTAAACAATTTGTTCAAACAACAGTTTTTGTCCATGTCCCGGCATTTGGGAGTAAATTGCCGATTGTCATTTGCTTTCATACGTTACCAGATTTTAATCCCAACCAATCAACTAGTTGGATGGTTGGACAGAAAATCTTTACATGTGTATGCACCATTACACCTTTATTTACAAATCCTTCTACAGAGCAAGATTTTTTTTTCTTGGAATCAATTTATTAAGGATTGCCATGAGGTGTTGCGGTGTTAATGGTTTTATGGATGGAGTTAGTTATTGTTCAATTACAAAAACAATTGTTTTATGTAGAAAAAAAAATTGAAGTGTAGATTTAATTTTAAAATGGAACAAAACCCCAAAAGTACAAGCACTTTATTGGCATTAATCAGTTGCTAATACTTAAACAGGTAAAGTATATTGACTGCCCTCTATCATGATAACTTTCTCTTAGTGAGTGTCATATGGTAAAAAAAAAAAAAAAAAAGCAATAGTGTTGCATATTTTTTAATCTCCAACAAGGCTCATTAAGTTTTTATCTTCCAGTAATGTAAGAATCAGAGTTGAACTTGGTCATCACTGGAGTGTTGGTGCATAACATTAGACTTTTATAATGGTTGTTCATGGAGTAATTAAATGTATATTCAAGCAAAGCATGGAGTAATTAAATTTATATTCAAGCTGAAGCTGAAGCTATGGTGGTTGAGGGCTGCCTCAACCACCATAGCTGCTACCCTGGGGTCTGCTATGAGCAATCATTTTCCTGTAGACCATTAGGGGGAGTGACCTGTGTCACCAATCGAACAATTAATGCACAGGTTCTCAAACTCGGTCCTCAGGACCCCAAACAGTGCATGTTTTCCAGGTCTCCTCACAAGATAAATAATTAGCTCCACCTGTGGATCTCTTAAAATGTGTCAGTGAGTAATGAATACACCTGTGGACCTGCTGGGTGACCTGGAAAACGTGACCTGTGTGGGGACCTGAGTACCGAGTTTGAGAACCAATGAATTAATGGATTATCTGCACTAAAACCTTAGACTGCATATACCACCAGTGTGAACAAGGTGACAGTTGAACGACTATCTGATGGATAAATGGTACAGCTCAATACAACAGGGCACACAAGGCCTGATTCAGCAGAGTACATAGAATAGGTTATTCACATAGATTCCCAATTATCGGGAATCTGTGCATACGCAGGACCCGTTCTGTGCATGTACAGAACGGGTCCTGCAAGATCACACACAGATCCCCCTATGCCTTATTGATAGACAGAGGCGTTTGCATACCTCCCAACATGACCCTCTCCAGGAGGGACACAATGCTCTGGTCCTGGACTTCCCTGGTAAGAGGTGGAGCTGCAGCGCAGTTCAAAAGTCAAATAGGGGAGCCACACCAACTGTCATTTCACACGCTGCCAAACATCACTGGCTGGGACTCACTGGCAGTTGGTGTGACTCCCATATTTTAATTTTGGACGGTACTGCAGCCCCACCTCTGGAGCCTCCACCAATCATAAATTACCAGGGAAGTCCAGGACCAGAGCATTGTGTCCCTCCTGGAGAGGGTCATGTTGGGAGGTATGCGTTTGTGGGTGGTGCGAGGGCGGGGTGGCCTGTGTTCCAGGAAACAGGGGCGTGTCACCCCCGTTTTCCGGGAGGGACGAGGCCAAAGTCAGCATCCATGGGCACAGACTTCCTGGCCTCACAAGCCGGCCAGCCTGCATAAGCTGAGGCTTACTCAGATGGCCGGTGCCGCACAACAACGTGACCGATGGTCCCAAGCTGCGACCTCTATTGCAGTGCTGGGATCGCAGATGCTGACAGGAGGCGTCTCTTCACTCCAGACAACTCCTGCAGCATTAGAATTTTAGCAGGACAGAATTGCAGAGCCCCTTGTGTACAGCTTTGAAATTCCTTACACTGCTGAATCAGGCGCACAATCCAAACTGACCAAAATAGCCACATATAGGGGCATATCCAATTAGCCGCTGGGTTTACCCCGCAGCTAATTATCGCACAGGTCAGGATTCAATTAGCGGGGACTCCACACCCGTGCGCGAGTCCCCGCTGTCAGGCTTTACCCCGCACCTCATGCAGGTGTGAGGTAAAAACAAGCGTGAGGCCGCCCTATTCGGCCTCGCGTGAGCATGAATAACACACTGATTCCGCAGTCCTCGCGGAATCAGTGTGTTCTCGCGTGGAAGTCTGTTTTTGGACGCTGGGAAAAAGCTATTTTATTGAATAGCTTAACCCCGCGCCGCGGGACTTTCACCCCTCAATTACTCGCGGGAGAAGTCCCGCGGGTAATTGAATATGCCCCATAGAATCCCAATGTTCTATTGTGACTATATATTGGTTTTTCCATTGTTATTTCATCCATAACCTGAATTTTCATTACTAAACAGCATATACAGTGCTGTTCTACATATTAAAGTAAAGGCAGCTTGTAATCTTCAAAAACAAACATTACAGAACAGATATGCTGAAAATAATTATTATCTGCCATGTCTGAATGTGTGAATTGATGCCCTTAACTGGCATTTGCTTTTTTTTTGTAATGTTTTTTTCTAAGTCACACTCATATTTGTAGTTGCATGAGACCAATTCACAAAATATCCCTGCCCGCAATATATCATTTCTTTACTATTAGTGCTGAAAAACATATGGGTCATAAAAATCTGTCTCATTTTCTTGTCTCGTTAACAGATATTTAAAAATCAATAAAATGTGTTTTTTGTTACATTTAAAGACTAGTCGACCAGTATTACAACCACAGTTTTTGTAACCACGGGCTTTGGCAGACCTCAGCTTGGGAACTCCCAGCATTGAACACATTCTTCGCAAAATGTACATTGAGAAATAAACAGGGGTACGTTTTCCAGATAAAAAGTATTACCATGTGATACAACAAAATACAAGTTTACACAATTCTGTTCCTATCAGACCTATCATATTGCGATTAAACCCTCATAGCACGGAAGGTCCCATTTCACAAGATTCAGCTCCAACCTTAAAAGCAATTTCCATGGTCATTTTTTTTAAGTTTTTTCCTTACCACAATAAGTTTAACACTGGCAACCCAAGATAGATGTAGTTTCCAGAATTAATATATACGATTCATTGATACTATACGGTATCTGAAATCAAAGTGTGGTTACTCTGCTCGTGGTAAAGAATTTAATGAAATTTTTTATCATAAATCCACTTTCAGTCTGAATTACATGTGTGAGTAATAGGTCAGTTATTTTATGGGACTGAGCCTTAGGGTTTGCCCAAAACATATATTATAGACACGTACAGTAGTTAAGAGATGAGTGATCCGCAATACTTGGTTTTACAAATCTTATACGTTTCAAAACTGTCTCTAATTTGAGAAGGGATGGATGCCTTCAAACAGTACAAACACTCAGAAAGGAGGAGGGGATTCCACTTTGGTTTCCAGAAATAACAGCAGGTATAGGACTCACAATTCCTATTGTAAATGGTAAATAAGTTCATTTACTTTTTTTTTTTTTTGAAGACCTTATGTTGTTACAATACAGTAGGCCTACCTTTTTTATTAGAGGTCCAATGTTGCTCCCGATTCGGCCGGGAGTCTCCAGAAAATCTCCCCCCCCTCGTAAAGGCAGACAAGCCTCCCGGCGGCCACCGGCACCCCTGCGATTACAACAGTAACACTCGCAGCGGGGGAGGCCGATAATGCGTTTCACGCTGAATCGCGTCATTTTGGCCCCGCCCCCTGCTTCACAATGCCGGTAATCTCAGCATTGTGGTGGGGCCAAAATTACGCAATCATATGTGAGGTGATTATAAAAGTCACATACTGGATACAATTATATACATAATACAACACTTAGAGAATAAAATGGCAGCATTAGTAGGTGGTGATTAAAAGCCATAAAAGTCACACACCCTGGAGGGAACTGGAGAGTGAATGATGTTGATACATGTTTAGCTAAAGCAGAAATGAAGTCCATATGCAAATTAAAATCCCTTGAACCAAGAGGTCTAAAAAGCGAGTTTGAACTCAAATGGTTCTGTGTCCCTGTTTTACACTCTGCATTTTTATCATAATTTGGTGTGTGACTTTTATGGCTTTTAATCACCGTCTACTAATGCTGCCATTTTATTCTCTTTGGGGTCTATTTACTAAGCAGTGTTAGGAGACAGATTGAAAAGTGATAGGGTGCCAGCCAATCAAATACCAATTGTCATTTTTTAAACAAAGCCTGTGAGATGGCAGTTAGGAGCTGATTGGCTGGCACCTTATCACTTTCTTATCACTTTTCACTCTGTCTCCTAACACTGCTTAGTAAATAGACCCCTTAGTGTTGTATTATGTATATCATTTTATCCAGTATGTGACTTTTATTATTTATAATCACAGACGTTAGTTATAATTATTTATGTAAGCTGTTTATTTAACCTCACAGCCATGTGGTATATGATCTTACTGTTCTTTATACTTACTAATGTATTCCGCTTGCCTCAACCTCTTTGTGACATATTTTATTATTATAAATGGGCTGTTTTTCCGCAAGGAGTTCTTTGCTATCATGTATACATGACTGCTAGATGTATGCCAGGAGAATTGCCTCCCTGTAACTGCCGCTTTTTTCAACCACACCGGAACCGCATCATCTTACAATGACGCACTTCCGGTATCAACGTTAGACCATAAATTGTGGTACTAAACTCAGTGGCCAGCGGCTCCCAATAAACCAGCGGGCACCCTAGCCATAAAAAACGGAAGTCGCAACGACACTTCCAGTCTGACGTTTTTCATTTTCGGCAACACTTTGCATTCCAGGAGTAAAACGCATGCCAAATCCCTCCCATAGAGGAAGAGGAGGGTCTATTACTAGACCCTATATAAACCCCATTCAGTAACCATCACCTCACACCTTGATAAAAGTCTCGTTAAGCCAAAACGCGTTGGTGGAGATGATCCCTGAACAACCTTTGCGACTTTTGAGGAACACACAGTGACGGGAAGTGAAGGAGAACTACCTGGGTGTACCATCTACCCTTCTCATACCCTTAAAGTGTACCTTTTTTAAAATGCCCAATACAGTACGCAGGAACCCCGTTCATTCGGGGATTCCCATTTATTTTATTTTATCCTTTTTTTATCTGTTTATATCTACTATTTCAAATAAATCTGTAATGTTATTGCACTATGTCTTTTTGAGGTATCAATTCTAAGAAGAAGCTAGTGTACTATCATATAAAAGACCAAGAACACACATTTGATTAAGCATTGGAACTTGGAGAATCCCACAAATGTGAACTTTCGACTTTTGTAAAAAGTAAAAATTATATATGAGAGTGACACCACAGTGACATTATTTCCTAACAAGGGGAGCGCCTATCCTAAACTTTGTATTGCTATATAAATTAACATGTTTTGATACACTATGGGGCATATTCATTTGGGCGCGAGGTTTAGCGAGGAAAAAATCTTAGAAACATAGAAACAGAGAATTTGACGGCAGATAAGAACTACTTGGACCATCTAGTCTTCCCCTTTAACCTTGCACCCCTCACGCCCAATTTTGGATTACCGCGGGTATGCACGCTTCCGATACCAGTGGTATCCAATTAAAAAAAAGTGGTCGCTGGGTTTTCAGCTCTGAAAACCCTGTTCCGAGTAAATAATAAAAAAAAACAGCACTTATCTGCCTGGATGTCTCCGGTGGTCTCTGCGGCTCCCGGTGGCCTCCCCTCTATCTTCTCACTGGAGAGGGGGCTGCTGGGAGTCCCGGGAGCTGCTTGGAGGCTCCAGGGGCAGGTAGGAGGAGCAAGGGCTGCTGGGAGATGTGGTTCTCCCAGCACCCATTACAGAAGGGGGGCACACAGACACTGGGGGGGCCACACACACCGGGAGTCACACACACAACACTCATGCACACACACTCACTCATACACACTTACAAACTCTCACACACACTGACACTCACTGACATACTCCCCCTGCTGCAGAAGACCCGGCTTCCGACGCTGGATGCAGAAGACAGCACTGCAGAGGGTAAGCAATTATGGACTAATTAACTTCCAATTGCTTAATTAGTCTTCAGGGGGGGTGCCACCGGGGTCCCAGAGCAAGTCCTGATGTTTTTTCCTAAAAATAATGATTTTAGAAAAAAAATCACACTTGCTCTGGAGGTGCGAGAATAAAAAGCTCCCGGCGCACTAAAAATAAAAAAAAAATGCCCCAATTGAATAGCAAAAATCCCGCACCTGCAGGAAAAACCTTGCATGTGCAGGATTTTTGCTTTTCTCGCCCCCAATTGAATATGCCCCTATGATAGTTGTTTTTTTCCACATTCCTCCTATGTTCTAGGAATCTGATTCTACTAGTAGTTCGTCTGATATACTGTTTATCGCACATACAGGTAAAAAGATCAATCACATAACTAGACTGACCATTAATGTATGCCTTGATGTCAAACACATTGTCAACTTTTATGCTGTATAAAACCACATGTAATGCAGACAGATCTCCCACATTTGAGGTTTCATGGGTAACCGACCTAATGCACTGGACCTGAGTTGTATGTTGGTATTAGAAAACAAGCTAGGGAAGACAAATAACTTTTCAGATTCCTTGCCTTTCGAAAAGTGACCTTGGGTTGTTCCTATAAATGTAGGGATAAGATCTTATCTAATTTAAGAATGGGAAAATTATTGTTTATGATCATCTTATTTTGGGTAGAACATCAATTAAACTGTGACACAAAGGATAATCTGTAGGGCTTATTCATTTAGCTATTGGTAAATTTTTCAATGTTAGTATGAAACTCTTATCTTTTTGAATCACTTCTCTTAATGCCTTATTGAGAATATAATCAGGATAGCCCTGTTATTTAATTGCCAGTGTAAGTTCACCTGCCTGCTTCAAAAATTGTTTCTCATCTGAAGAGTTTCGCTTTAACCTCATGTATTGCCTCTTTGCAATACTGTTTTACCATTTTGAGTAAGGGCAATTTCCATAATTCAGATAGTTATTACAATCGACTTCTTTTTTGTAAGTCCTTGTCTCGATGTGTCCATCTTTAACAGGGGACAATATCGAGGAACTTAATATGAGCAGGGTGGTAAAGGTGAGTCAATTTTAGTCCTAAAGAATTTGAATTGAGGTGTAAAAGAAATGAAGAAATAGAATTCAGTCCCCATCCTATACAATAAACAGATCATCAATGCACCACCCTTAGAACATCAGGTTCTATAATAATTTGCACCTAGTTTATGTTTATTATAGACACTACCATGTTTTCTTACTCTTGTGGTATATCTGGGAGATTCCGGGAGTGCAGGCCATCCTCCTACATCCCAAATAGGCAGGATGGGGGGCATATGCTATAAAGTTAAGTGCAGGTTTCCTTGAACATGGTTGCTCACCACATTTTGCACACCTTTAAAGGTAACTTGCACTTAATTGAAACTCCCTGGAGATTGGAGGCCTGATGCTAAGTAATAAAGTGTTAACCCTTGCACTTAATTGAAACTCCCAGTAGATTGGAGGTCTGATGCTAACTAAGTAATAAAGTGTTAAGCTTGGTACACACTAATAGAGATATCGTCCATTCCATTAAGGGGTGATATATCTATAGTTCATCACTGGATGTGTACAGTGGATATATCTGTGAACAGTGTCGTTCATAAACATATCAGATCTGCTGTGCAGCACAACAGATGGCCGATATATCTGCTGGTGTGATCCGGCGACCCGACGATCGCCTGTACACATTCTGCAGAGATCCTGCGGTGATTTAAATGTCGACTGAGTGGGCTGTCAAGCCAAGCAAATCGGGCAGATGATTAGTAATTGAAATATATATTTAGGTAATCAGCAATTGTGATCTGAAGTCTTATAATATTTTATTGTATATAACTTGCCATAAGTACTATCTCCAGTCTTTAGATTGAGTGTAGGCATGATCGATCATACATACACTATTCTTACCTCATCCACACCGTGACCATGTTTTCTTCAAATTCTCACTTTACTCTTGGCCTACCTAATCATTAATTCTGCCCCCTGTTCCCACCTCTATCCAAACCCCCATAGTCTCCTCCACTCTTCCTATCCTTCTCTCCCCTCCTCTGTCTGTATTCCTCCCCTCTGCTTCCCTCCTTCTCCTCTCCTGTTACTCCTCTTTCATTCTTTTTTCCCCCATGATGGTCCTACTACCCAACCACTAAGCTCAGCACCTACCCTCCTCTCCCTATCACTTCACCACACCTTCATCTACATCACACTAATCTCCCTCCCTTTCCTACAAATGCATCCTACCTCTCTTGCCTATTGATCACTTCCTTCCACTCCTGCCTCCAAGATCTCACCCATGCTGCTCCCTTCCTCTGGAACTCTCTCCCTCTCCCTTTCAGACTCTCCACCTCTCTACAAATCTTTAAATGGGCTCTTAAGACCCACTACTTCAAAGCCTTCCAGCTCTCATCCTAACCTGCTGCTTACATGCTTCTTCCTGACTGTCTACACTATCTGTGTCACCCCTGTCTGCTCCCCCCCCCCTATAGAATGTAAGCTCCCATGAGCAGGGCCCTCTTCCCTTATGTGCTTTTCCTTCCCCCACAGGCACTTAACACTTGGTAGCTGACGCCCTGCTGCTTTTTTAGTGTTATGTTCGCTGCAGCAATGTTTATAAACTATGTTCTTATTCTCTATTGTCTTGTACTGTAAGTCGGTGTTTTACAAGTTTGTTCATTTGTTAATGTACTTTGTGAGGTACTGCAGAACCCTTGTGGTGCCATATAAATAAAGGATAATAATAATAATAATAATAATAATAATAATAATAATAATAATTGTGTACACAATTACCAATTGTCAAATAGGACAACCTAGTGTGTACCCATCTTTAGTTAAGATAAAATTGTGTGGTTCACTACTGGTCACAGCAAGCCCAGTCAGCTGTAAACTGCTTAAGTACTGTATGCTAATGTTTGTAGAACTACAAGTGCCAGCATACCTATAGATACCAAAGCATGCTTGCCCTTGTAGAATAACAGTTGCCAGCATGCTTTGGCATCCATGACTCACTGGGTATTTGGTGCATCTGTTAAAAAAATACATTAAAATAACATTGGTCTCAACACTACTTGCCAATACTGAGTGTCTTTTCCATGCTCTGACCATAGTGCGACAGGCTCAGAATCTTTCAATTGCATAGGGGCTCTGCACAGAGATATGTGGTTGTTTTTTATTTTTTCTGTCTCATTGCATTTAAACTGAAAGACAGAAGTGGACAACCCCAAAGGAATTGTAGAGTTTCTGTGTCGTGAGTTTTTGTTTTTTAATAAAGTAGTTTGAGCCTGACTAAGCGGTGGACGCTATCCTGTTGTTTGTGCAGTTGGCTGGTCTTTTTTGTACTGTGCATGTGTCTGTGTTGTACAGCGCAATTGTCACAAAAGTATACTTACGCAGTGAGTATTTCAACACAGAGTGATTGACAGGCAGTGAGTGTTTTGGGGAGATAATGGGTAGATGGCTAGTCAAATGCGTGCGTGTAGCGTCCGTTTTGTGGGTGTAGCAGCCAGCGACTGCATCTTTGTTCGTAGCTTCACTGGCTCTTCAGTCTTACTTCCCGAAGGACATTGTGAGCAACCTTAGGGTTGCTCAGAAGATCGGTGGTGCAATGGTTGGTACATATTTGTACAAATTACAGCGGCTGTGGCATTTGCGTGAATTCTCACTACCGCTGCGACAGGATTAGCGTCCACCTCTGAATTATGCCATTTGCCGCTGTATGTGTGTGGTTATCTCTTATAGTACCATACCACACAACATCGGTGGTCTACAAAGCTGAATAGGGGCATAGTTATGGTGCACTGGTGTGTGCGGCCACCCAATCCCATCCCCTAGTTGGTGTCACAATTTTTTAAGCTGCACATTGTGGAGGCATCTTCTTACATGGCATGAGGCAGAAGAACATCACCCAAACCTACACTACCTGATCTCAGGAAGGTGGAAAAGTCCTCCAAAATTGTGACTGACCTGCCAAAAGCGGGAAGTTGGGAAGTATTCTTTCTTGCTGTTTGTCACCCAAAATTGTTTCCACCACTCTATGATATGAGTGCTGGTTTTTATTGCACCTTTATGGGGGGGAGGGGGGGAGGTAAAGTAACCTTATTAAAACCCATGCCAATAATCATCATCAACAGCACAGATACTGTAGTAGGAACAGTCCTCAGGCACCCACAAATAATGTGCCTACTAACAGGTATATCTGCAGCAGTACATGAGCCACATTTTACTGTACTCAGGCTGTGTTTGCATGCAACTTCCCTTAGTTGTGTCAGGTGCAGCTCAGATATGTGAGTAGCCTCTTTGTAAGCATGCACAGGGCAAATTCACACAATTTACGCCACACAAACTGGTGTCATTCTGGATCTGCATGAGGCCCTACAGTAGGTATCTAACTAACCATAAACTGAAGCATTAAAGCATAGAGGTGCAAATTTAAATCTGCAATGTATGAAAAAACGAAATTGGCAACTTGCATCACATTAGTGCAGGATTGTGTTTAGGGTGGAGGAAAGAACTTCCTGTAGGGAATGCATTTTTAGCCATTCACACATTTCTGCATACATTTATGATGGTTTAGCAATGGCTTGTACTACTATACTAATGCAACACTTTGCAAGTAGCAGCCTCTTCACTATATATCTTGAATTGTTAGATTTTTGTAAGGATAAAATTGGAGACACTATTAAACTGCCCCAATCCCAATAGCCAGCACTGTCAGTTATTGACTAACATACTGAAAAGGATCAGTAACCTCCAATTTCCAATAATACAATATAATTCATGATTCTATCTGGGGTGTTCAAAGCCAATTGCTGATTGGTTAGTAGAGGCTATTGTACATTAATAATTGTTACTACACTTAGCTGTTCTGCTCCTAGACAAATCTTTGTTTTAAATGTAACACTCTAGTGTAAGTAGAAAAAATGGTCACTTCATTACTTATTTTTATTTTCTAAATTGCCAAAATAGTTTCTTCATCCTTTTTGGAATGAAGCCATCAACAAAATAATATAGATTTATTTTGTACTGTTGCACAGAATAGAAAAACTTAATTGGACAACTGTATTTAATATTTTCAGGTTTTGCGTATACCATAGCAACCATGAGATACTTAAATATTGTCACATTGATTTCTCACACTATTTTGCTGACAGATCTATGTTGGAATATAATAGCACTACTGTGCAACACTTTGTAGCATTTCCATGAATGTACAGGTTAGAGAGGTGAAGAACATGCTAATGTATCTGCTTTAAACATTTTTTTTTCTCTTTCCTGTGAAATGTGGACCATGCTCCTGTGACTTGCAGCACACGTTTAAAAACGAACACACTTTGTTCTGATAGCCAGTTTTATGTGTGTACACAATGAAGGTTTTATTACAGCTCAAACCATAAGCCTCTAACTGTAAACTTTAGGTTTTTACAGCACTAAATTAAGCACAGCTTCCCGTAAAATGACCATCTGAGAGTAAGACTGGATATGGGGGAATGTGACCACAGACCAACGCATTGCTAAGTATCAATGACACTGGAAGTAACATTGGTCAGGCTTAGAGCTGGCTCTTTAGTTAAGGAGTAAATTGAAAAATCCAACTGTTCATTCGTGTAACTGTACCTTTCTGAGCAAAGTGTCCTGTAACTTACTGGCACATAAAGCTTAGTTTAAGAAGATGCAAAACTTTGGATGTACTGCACAAATGTAATTTTCTCTTTTGTGACCTCAGCTGATTTTAAATGATTTGCCCCCTTTTGTCGGCACTTAGGTTAAGAGCAACAACATTGCAATAATTGGAAATGTTTAAAATGTTGCTTTTTTTGATGGGAGGTGTGACCGGATGGCTTTCAGCCCGGACTCCCGATCACAGGTTGGGAGGTTCGATCCCCACTTGACCTTGGGGTATCAGGAATTCCCACTTACCGTCAGTGACTGCCTGTCACTGACTCCGCCCAGTGCGCCATAGGCGTAACGCTGCAGCCACCACCAAACTCTATCATCAGCGTTTGGAAACGCTTATTAGGTACACTCAGGCTCCTACCTCGGCACCTGGAACTGCTTCTGCTGCGTATGCGCTTGACTAGCTGTGGCCACACCCCCTGATTGGTGTCAGCTGATTCCTCCTGATCCCTCGCAATGGACCAGGTCTGCACGGTAGCTGGCAGAGGGCTTGAACTTGGAGACGCTGAGCTCTTACCCAGAACAGCCGGAGAACGGAATAGCGTTTGGCGCAATTCTGTTGGTCGCAGGATTGAGGCAATTGAAGTCAGGCAAGATGTTTATTGCTCAAAGTCTTAAAAGAGACTCAACCTTCCGAATGAAGGGGTACATTAGCGTACAGGAATCTTATCAATCAGCAGTTCTTCTCCTCAGAGAATTTACAGGGTTGTACAATTATACCTGGCATGCAGCCTTCTTTTATGCTACTCCAATACACATTACCATAGGGGGTAACCTGCCCTGGGTTCCTCTTAGCCAATCAGGCTATCTCACAAAACATAAATAAATACATCTTACATTTCACAGAAATTAAATCAATTTCCTTAATACCACCCAAAAACATTTGGTTTCCTAAACATAAACAGAGTTAGCATATACTGTTTCTGAAAAGGTAAATATAATGCAAATTTCTATTGCATTCGTCTTTTCACATGTCTATGACTAAACCAGTTTTGGCTTTCTGAGTCTTAACACCTTCTACGTTCTTACACAAAATAGAAGCTTCCTGAACACAAACAACTTGCTTTCCACAAACGTGCAGGGGTATTGTACACAGACACACCACAGACCTCGGCAATGCATTTCAATGAAAGTGCTGTAAACAAAGGTTTGGTCACTACGTCAGGATAATTAACATATCACTAGGAGGTGAGAATGTCTTATAACCATTTGACTTAAATGTTACAGCCTTCTAAAACAAAACAACTTATACATTCCTTATAAGTGCATAGGCTAAACATTTAAAAAGTAAATTTCCACAACTGCGCACAGCACATTGAATGACATGTTCAAAACACATTACTTATACAATAGCAGTACGTGGTGCACTGCGCCTAAAGGTCCTTTTAAAAATGGCGCCGCAGCATGAGGGTTAATCTCTTCAGTGCCGAGGCAGCCATTTTAATCACGTGTGGTAGGCGTCCGGCCACAGGAGGATTAGTCTGTTCATTGATATACTTGCTGAATATCTGGATATGGGCAAAAGATATTGTAGCATAACGAAATATATTTAAATTAGAGATGTGCGGGTCGGTTTGACTCAGATTTACACGGATTTCAAAAACTGCATTTTATTGGCTATTGGCTATCACGTGTTTTGGATAGCCAATAAAATAAATCCATACTAATCCAAACTTGTGATAATTTTGGCGTAAAGAACCAAGTAAATCCGAGCAAAACCGAACCCGCACATCTCTAATTTAAACGTATCGCACAACCATCTCGACTGCAGCAGAACATTGGCAGTTTGAGGGCTTTATCCTGCTGTCATGATTGGGACAGAAATGTCTCGATTGCCAGGCAGCTGGGATGTACTTTTGTAAAAATGTGTTGAACGCACCTGCCACTGCTGCATGTGGCAATGACGGGGTTGTAGAGGGCCATTGGAAAGGTTTAGGGATCAGCATAAAGTTTTTCATTGCCAGGCACGCCCCTTGATGTGACTGTGTCCCTTTCTGTGACATGGCCACATCCTCTACATTATGTGGCCACTTTTCCCTTTCGCTACCTGCACACCTCCAATGTGTGATACAAAAGAGCTTTATCTTCAGTAGGAGGGTGTCCCCAGAAAAGAGAAAGGTTGCACAGTTTTGTTTTTTTTAATTGTGTATTTATTGAACATTTTCAACATAAAAACACATATTTCACCAAACAATTATAACTAAAACAGAAATAAAATAATAGATAAACATAAAAAGTTGTACGTCAAGCTGAAGGAAATCGGGCAAAACTGATATCTGAACACCAAATTGAAGCAATACATTACAGGAGAAAAAACGCACAGTAATGTAAGCGAGCATATAAGGGACTGTACAACAGTCAACAAAAGAGAAAATCAGACAAAATAATAAAGAATGAAAGGGCAGCAGGGACAACCACGGGGCCCTGAGCAAACAATGGTAGAAATTAGATGGTGGATGGCTCCGCCTCCAAAGTATAATGGGAGACCTGCTAAAGGGACAGTTATTTGGTATACATAAAGTGCTCATGAGAGATTCAACTAGGCCAAGCCAAAAAGACAATGAAGGAGCTTGGGGAGCAATCCAGAGCCTTGCTTTACAGATTCTGGCTTATACTATCGGGTTACCAATGTATTATTGTAAGAAGTGATTTAAAGGGGTCATATTCTGCTGTGAGCGATTTAGCTTGTTTTGACGTAGTTGTAACTGTGATTTTATCCTAATGCTAGTAAAAGCCCTTCCCCTTGTGTACAAGTGCGTGTCTGAATGTACAAGGACTGGGGCATCCACTTTATCCATCTTTAAATGCAACAATTCAGCTTGATACATCTTTAAATACAACCATTACATGCACCATCAAAACATGCATCAGCCCCATGCTAGGAGCAAAACCACTCTCAGAGTATGGCCTATTATGTAAGGAATTAAGCACCTGAGTTTGCAACTGTTTAATGCCACATGCCTGTGACACTCCCATAACATGCCCATAGGACAATGCATCTCTGTGCGTCACCTCACAGTCACGGCCAATATATTTCTCAGTCCTGTGACAAGTGGCGTAGCAACGGCCCCTGCAGACCCCATGGCTTGGGGACAATGGGGGCCGGATTAAGGGGGGGGCATGGGGGCCATTGCTACACCACTGCAGAACATTGATCGCAATCTACTGGTAGCTCGTAGAGCTCCTGCAGGTAGATCGCGACCAACTTGCGTACAGCAACTGTGAGCGCTGGCCCCTGAAGTGATCAAAGGCTAAGGAAGCCTATGATTGCTTCAGAAACCAGTGTTCCCAGTGATGCAGTGTGCAGGTGATGTCATGACGACACCCACAAAGTGAGGATCCTGTGTGCCTGCGGTGCCCAGCATGATAAGGTAAGTACTACACAGGGGTGTGGGGGCTGACCTGCACTGGGAGGGGAAACTAGTACTGGGGGAACTGCATAATGGGCACTACTATAGGAAACACTGCATAAGGGGCACAACAAGAGGAGGCACTGCATAAGGGGCACAACTACAGGAAGCACTGCATAAGGGGCACAACTACAGGGGGCACTGAATTAGGGGCACAACTACAAGGGGCACTGCATAAGAGACACTACTACAGGGGGCACTACATAATGGGCACTAACCTGATACATGTAGAGTTTATAGGTTATAATCTATGTTCCCAATAATCTGGTTTTACACAGACATAAAAACTGTGCAGCCTGTGTGGAGCTTAGTTGACAGACTGGCAGGAGCAAAGAGGAGGGTTGGTGAGGTAGATCTTTTAGGGTGGGATGTAATGGGCATGTCTGTGTGGCATAATGGCCCAATGTGCTATAAGGGGTATTACTTAGTGTGGCATAATGTGTTATAAGGGGCATTATTGTGTGGCATAATGTGTTAGGGGCACTACTGTGTGGCATAATGTGTTATAAGGGGCAATATTGTGTGGCATAATGTGTTATAAGGGGCAATACTGTGTGGCATAATGTGTTGTAAGAGTCATTGCGGAGTGCCATTATGTGTTGCAAGGGGTAATATGATGTTGCATAATGTGTTATAATGGGCATTACTTAGAGTGGCATAATGTGTAAGGGGCAATACTGTATCACAAAACCACACACCTTTTTTCTGGAGTGCAGAAAACGTCTTCTTTTGGTTTTTTTTGGGGTGGCAGGGGTAGGGGCACCAGGAACTTTTTTGGCAGGGGGGAGCAAAATTTATAGTTACGCCACTACCTGCGACTCTGTATGCACACTGTTGGAAAACTACCTAGCGCATGTGCAGTTGAAAACCATTTTGTGAATATTGGCTTTGCGTTCAACTCAGAATCCGGCCCAAAGAGTCAGTGTGCAAGTACCTGTAAAACATAGAATTAGAAAGTAATAAATTTGAAGTAAGCTGAACAAAAGAGCCATCTCCATATAGCCGACCAACAGTTTCAGGGGTCTATTTACTAAGCCTTGGATGGAGATAATGTGAACGCAAATAAAGTCCCAATCAATCAGATCCTAACTGCCATGTCACAGGATGTTTTTGAAATTGACAGGAGCTGATTGGCCGGGACTTTATCTCAGTTCACTTTATCTCCACCCAAGGCTTAGTAAATAGACTTGTCAATCTCATTAGATAACTAGAGCCACCCACTCTCCAGAGAATGTAGCTCGGAAAAACTGGAGTTGCCCCACAATGGAGAACACAGATTAATCCCAGGGGCACCAAGAATCTTCAACTAAGCTGCCAAACCCTGAGCACCTGTATCTGAATAAGGGGCTAATAAAAACTGGAAGTGTGTGAATTTTATACAGGCCAATTGAAAGAGTGAATAATATGCCCCCATACCAATTGTATTCCGTCGCAGATCCCCTTTCATAAAGATGAAGAAGTAGCCAGGTAGCAGAATCTCATATCTGGTATTGCCAAACCTCCCTCCCACTAAACCAGGGCTGGCCAATAGGTCGATCGCGATCTACCGGTAGTTTGCGGAGCTCCCGCCAGTAGATCGCGACCAACCTGCTGCAGCAACTGGAATACGCTGGTCTCTGAAGAGAACAGAGACTAAAGAAGCCTCTGTTCACTTCAGAGGCTAGCATTCCCAGTCATGCAGTGCGCGGGTGACGTCATGACGTCACCTGCGTCGCCTGCCATGTGAGGAGCCTGCACGTCGGCTGGATCTAGCTGGATGGTTGCTGCTATTTCCTATGTGGAGAAAGGACCTCTGATCTATCCACCACGTGACCGCTGCAGGAGGGCTGGACCACTCCTGTGTTACCATCCACGCGGGTATACAGGGGTAACAAATATTTGTGGCGAGCGCAGTGAGCCACCATGCCCGAAGCGCGGCGAGCGTAGCGAGCCCGCGAGGGGCCACTTTTGGTCCCCCCTTAGCATCCCCGCCCCTCCCCCTTTCAGGCCGGGTCACGTGGGAGTGACGTCACAGGTCCATCAGCGCAGTATAGTCTAGACCTAACCCTAGCTAGATCCAGTCAGCGACAGGCACAGACAGACACCGGAGAGAAGCTGGTGCTGCATGCACTGACACGCGTGAAGACATGTAAGTACTGCACAGCAGAGGGGGCACAGCAGAAGGGGCTTTACTGGGGGCACATAATAAGGGGCATTACTGGAGGCACAGCATAAGGGGCATTACAGAAGGCACACCATAAGGGGCATTACAGGAGGCACAGCATAAGGGGCATTACTAAGGTCACAGAATAAGGGGCATTACAGGAGGCACAGCATAAGGGGCATTACTAAGGACATAGAATAAGGGTCATTACTAAGGGCACAGAATAAGGGGCATTACAGGAGGCACAGCATAAGGGGCATTACTGGAGGCACAGCATAAAGGGCATTACAGGGGGCACAGTATAAGGGGCATTACTGGGGTACAGAATAAGGGGCATTACTGGGGACACAGCATAAGGGGCATTACTGGAGGCACAGCATAAGGGGCATTACAGGTGGCACAAAATAAGGGGCACTACTGTGGGCACTGCATAAAGGGCACTACTGGGGCACTGCATAAGCGGCTCAAATACAGAGGGCATTGCATAATGGGCACAACTACAGGGGAACTGCATATTGGGCACAACTACTGGGGGCATTGCATAAAGGGCACTACTACTGGGGGCATTGCATAAGGGGCACTTCTACTGGGGCATTGAAGAAGGGGCACTACTACAGTGGGCATTGCACATGGGGCACTACTACAGTGGGCATTGTATAAGGGGCACTACAGTGGGCATTGTATATAAGGGGCACTACTGTGTATCGTAATGTGAATAAGGAACGCTACTATGTGGTGTAATGTGAATAAGATTGTGCTGTTGTGTGGAGTAATTTGAATTGGGGATACTATGGGTGATTTTGCCAGGATAGACCCCCCTCGCTGTGGGGTAATGCCCCCTTTTTTTGCATACCATGCCCCTGTTTTTGGTTCGGTAGATCACAAAAGGTTTTAAGTTTTAAAAGTAGATCACCGAGTCCAAAAGTCTGGCCACCCCTGCACTAGACCTACACAGAGTTGTAAAGGCAACCTGGGCCCACTTATATCCCCAGATTAAAGAGGTCACATTAAACTCCCTATCGGCAGATAATGCGTGCAACCACAAAGTTATTAAACCAAGCTTAAATATAATAAAGAGACAGACCAAGTATATATGCGATCAAAAATATATGGTCAGCTTTATTTATTTTACAATCAGAGTATGGTGGCATAAGAAAGAACGGCCAGTAACCTGACGCCCCACACTTGACTTATGCAAGGATGTAAAAACACTCACTGAACGGGCCAATATCCCAATTCAAGTGTAATAGTGATATAAAACTTGCAAGGGCCGATATCCCTCTCTGGCAAGTGAGACGGTATCCAGCCCCATCCCAATGCACTATTTTAGGCCTCTCCGACGAGAGGTGCCGTTGACCCCAGTAGGGTAAAATCAGCCTAACCAGTGCATTGAAGGAGGCGCACCGCTCATACTGCAGCAAGGTGGACGCTTTATAGATACTGCCGTTCTTTCCCGCCCTTGAAATAAAGCCGACACAAGACAAAAGAGGAAAAAAGTGGGAGGGAGGGTGGGAGATCAGATTCCCAAGAGGCAGAGTAACAGTGCTGACCTAGCCACACTCCTAATAACCACACCCCTTACATAACACTCCACCAATCCTAACCTAATGTCAATCTGACCATAAAAACTAACACTCCCCTACCTAACTTTATTAACCCCACGCATCCCTGCCTAGGGGTTTATGTGCCCTCTGTTCTATCCGAACCTCGGTTATCTTAAACTCCCTATCGGCAGATAATGCGTGCAACCACAAAGTTATTAAACCAAGCTTAAATATAATAAAGAGACAGACCAAGTATATATGCGATCAAAAATATATGGTCAGCTTTATTTATTTTACAATCAGAGTATGGTGGCATAAGAAAGAACAGCCAGTAACCTGACGCCCCACACTTGACTTATGCAAGGATGTAAAAACACTCACTGAACGGGCCAATATCCCAATTCAAGTGTAATAGTGATATAAAACTTGCAAGGGCCGATATCCCTCTCTGGCAAGTGAGACGGTATCCAGCCCCATCCCAATGCACTATTTTAGGCCTCTCCGACGAGAGGTGCCGCTGACCCCAGTAGGGTAAAATCAGCCTAACCAGTGCATTGAAGGAGGCGCACCGCTCATACTGCAGCAAGGTGGACGCTTTATAGATACTGCCGTTCTTTCCCGCCACGCATGTTCCCAATGATGGAACGTGCCCGCCACCATACAACCTACTCTCTAAAACCTCCCCACAACGAACAAAAAACACTCTATAAATGAAATTTGTCCCTGCTAGGCATCTTGTACCCCATTAAAGGGTGATGCTCCACAAATCTACCCCCCCCCAACCATGCACCTACATCACCAGGAAAAAGCTAGCACAATATCGGACAAAATATCACGACATCTGGCCCAAGCCAAGCAACCCACCCAAATCATGACAAATAGCGTGCTGCAAGTAAAGCGACAATTACTGGCACAAATCATTCTCACCCAGGTGAATTGCTAAGACCAAAGGAGAAACCAAAGTCCTCCCCTGACATCCGTATACAGGGCACTAATGACTCCCAACCCAAACTAGCAAAGCGGGATGACCTGCCCAAAATATAAACAAGTGTCCGATAAACAAATGAGCAATAATCCTGTAAACCACCTGCAATACATGAAATACACAAGAGTACCGTGACTATGGCATATTGCAGAGGGAGGTGATGGGGGGGGAGGGAAAGGGGGGGAAGGAGGACTTGACCCGAGGTAAAAACCTACAACAAACCTGCTGGATCTTTTTATTTTCGTTAGTAATGTCATTCTCATATTCATGTTGTTATTTGTCATTCAGTTTAACTATTGGTATTAGCCAAACGTTGTCCTGCGCAGGGCAAAAAATAGGGCAAAATCCCTCGAGACCCCCACCGGAAAGGTGGCAAGTTGGCCGGAGCACTCAAGTCCACAAACAAACATTACACATCATTAGTCCACATGAACATAGGCATAGGACTTCCATCATCATAGAGCCTGTATCTCCTGCCGAGCTGAGACTGCCAGAAAGACTCTCAATGCTGCCACAAAGTCTGATAGGCAATCAAAGGACTGAGGACCCAAGGACCAGCATGCGAAAACTCTCCATGGCGGCTTGAGAATTGAACAGGGTATCATCTGCGCTGATGACTCCATTCCTGGCAACAACAGAAGCGACAATATCGATCCCTGGGGTGGCGGTAGGAGGGGATCCGGCCACATTGATGCCTGAAACAAAAGAAAACAGGGGCAGTATCGAAATTCAGGGTCCTTTGCATTAGGCAATGAAGCGTATGCACAGGCGCAGCAGTGTAAAGAGCAAACGAGACACAAGGAACAACAGCCTCAAATCATACCTAACTGCTTAATTAGTGGACTCAGCACGCCGACATATCGGATGCTGGGGAAGCAAACAATGCCAACCCTTGTTGTAAACAGAGCCCCCGACTGTTATAACAGCAGGGGCCTCAAAAACACCCCCACTGACACAGCAACACAGCAATGGCTCCTGAATTCAGGGATGTAGTATTCCCCGATATATGCAACCCCACATAAACACTGACCGAGCTTCTACAAGCCATTAGGAGACCACAACCCACGGCCCGGGGAAACCCAAGCCAGGGGCGTGTCCCGTTATTACATAGGGCTGTGTATAAGATATGGGGCCAAATGTAACAGGGCGAGAGCCCAGAGAAGCGAGAGCTTCTGACACTTTTTTGCCAATGTAATAGAGTCCAAAAACAAAGTAACAGAGTGAACTTGCATGTTTTTTTTTAGACTTAGAAAAACTCTCACGATTTAAAATCTCATTCAGGTGTTTTCCCATTTTGAAGATAAAACTCAACCAATGTGAGAGCTCACTGCTAAACTCTCACACTTTCCAAACTCTCACCCTATCACACTCGGCCCCTGGTGTGCTTAGAAGAACGTTGTATGTGGGTGTGGTGGACTCGGGTCAAACCTGTTTCCCTATACAAGATTTATATATAAATATATGATTAGGTATATATGAATGGGGATCAGATGCAATGTAAGCTGTGTAGCTCACCTAAATCCTATGAACATGTATTTGTAAAATAAAAAGGGGGGTGTGCGTGTATAAGATATGGTGTACTTTGAAGAGCGTTGCATGTGGGGGTGGACTCGGGTCGAACCTGTAACTGTATATAAAATAAATATATATAATTAGGTCTCAATTGGAATAGGGATGAGACTACCATGCAAAAATGTGTAGCTCGCCTAAATCCTATGAACCATATTTGGCATAAAAAACATTTTCAACACCAAAATGTAAAGTATAAAACAAATATTCCCAAAGGCCAGATACTGAGTCTGAGGAGTAACTGGACCACCGAGGGGATAATTGAAATCACACCAGCAGTTATCGCATAAATGTACCTTATGTATGACCTCACAATGTATTAGACAAAGCGCTCAAATTAAAACGGTATGGAAAAGCACCCACTCATGGGTAAGAAAAACCAACCGCAGGCGCCGGCTATAGGGAAAGGGCCAGAAAACCCTATGTGAATAAAATGCAATCAACTACCGAAAGTATAAGGGAAAATTATACGGACAAAAGAAAAATTACCCCAGAACGAAGTGGTCCTATGCATGCACGAGCACCAGCTACAGGTAAAGAGCATAAATTACTGTACAGGGATTAATACAATGCAGCTACAGAAAGTATAAGGGTAAATAATATGGGCAAAAGAAAAATAACGCACCGACACGTGGTGTTCCTATGCATGCACACTTATGACCAAAAGGGGTGGTCCAAACATTTATAGAAAGAGAGTAAACAAGTGAAGAATAACAGAATAGGAGATGATAGGCTCCTAATACTTGATTTTAGACTATGAGCCAGTGATACCATTCACAAGCTGACTCCAACTTGAGCGCATGGTGGGAGGGTAAGCGGCACACGCTTCAAATCCCTACGTGGTCATAGGGTCCCAAGACACTCCCAAACTCTATGAAACTTAGGGATACCCATGTAATGTAATTTAGTACATTTATGAAATAAAAAGTATGTAATAGCGTGATATTAGTAATAGTGTGCAAGAACACATTTGTGATCGATTAGCTGATGAATAGTCCATGATACATATTTTCCTTATCCACACTTCTCTGCCGCACTTATTTTCTTATCTCTGTGCATGACTAAACATGAATGTTTTGCTGTAATAAATGAGTTTAATGGACGATACGGTCTTATTAAGATTGAGGTAATAAATTGCTTGTATTAATATTAAATCAATATAACTTCATTGTGCGTACTGACTTATAATTTTCGAAAGTCAACCATGTGCATGACTATAACATGAATGTTTGCTGTAATAAATGAAGGTCATATGACAAAATCTTAACGAAATAATCTAATAAGGAACCGTGCAGAAGAACCGCAGAACAAAGGGCCAAAGGCACCGTGGTTTCTGACATGCTGGCTTACGGCCCTACATGTGTGGAGTCCGTACAATCTCCCTGTGCCCGCGTGGGCCTACTCCGGGCACTCTGGTTTCTTCCCACACTCCAAAAATATACTGGTAGGTTAATTGGCTCCAAACATAAATTAACCCTAGTGTGTATTTGTGTGAGCATGTGGTAGGGATCATAGAGTGTAAGCTCCACTGGGGCAGGGACTAATGTGAATGGCCAAATATTCTCTGTAAAGCGCTGCGGAATATGTGTGCTCTATATAAATAACTGGTAATAATAATAACTGGTAATATGATAACGTGCTGTAACGCATTTAACATGTATAAAAAATGCACAGCATTTATTTATGAAATAAGTGCTCTACCAATATATTGATTAATAAAACTGTTTTGTATGACTAGATGAAGAAAAACTGGTTTGTTGACAATGACCAGCCGCTGTGAATAGACCAAATAAAAAGATGTGCGGAGGTGGGCTGGTAAGCTTCTGAGGAAACGGCATATGGCCGAGAAACGAGATACGCCACGGCCTTGTAGTCGAGGGTTATGTATGAAATGAGCCCTCACAATAACACAAACAACAAGCGAGCATAAGACCGCCGTCTCCTGACACAGAGCAGCGAGGGAACCTCCCAGCCCTGTACATTACATATTCCCACAGCCTAGCCCAGGAGCTGCGGCTGACATGAGCGCTGGAGAACTGCTTTTTTCCCGCAACCAGATATGAATACAGCTGCCTACCTACAGTCATTTTTTAATATATCAAACTGTTGGCTTATCGATACATAACCTACCACATTCGTAACCATATACCTAATGTCCGAAAGGACCAACTTAATAGCTCCCTTACACTGTGCGTATAATTCAGCCTGTTATTACTGAATATGCATGCACTGCTAATAGTTTTTGCTTTGTATAAAAGAAAAGGAGTAGTGAGAGGCCGCACACATCTTTTAACTGCTGAGCCCATGCGACGTATGCCGCAGGTGCAGCTAAGGTGCTAAATTTTACCCCCACACCCTCAGACTGCAAAGACCGTAGGGGTGTCAGAGCACCCCCACTGCCACCAGCTGTCCGGCAATAGACCCAAAATCCAGTGCGGCAGCACCAGCGCGACCAGATGGAACTATATTACAATGGAAGGCAATGGGAAACCCATGGCAGCACTCATGCCTTACTGCACTGTTGTGCTGTGAGGGGTACAGGGCTGTAATAGCTCACATAAACATAGCTCACACAGAGATAGATCAAGCTGAGATAACCCATGCAGTAATAGCTCATCTAAAGATATATCAAGCAGTTATAGCTCACACAGTGAGGAGGGAAGGGGGGGGGGACTATGAAACCCAGATCTGCAGCATCATCCAGGGAGAAAAAACGGGCGTGCCAGGGGCAAGGTATACTGTAGAGAGGAATGGATAGGATATAGAAACAGCAAAGCAGGAAAGAACAGATCAGAATAAGAAGAATAAGAGATAAAGATGAAGGCAGGAAAGACATGTATGAGAAGAAAAAGGGGGAAAAATACCAAAAACAAAGACCAGAGTATTACAACCTTGTGACTGTACAGCTTGGAGATCAGATTCCCAAGAGGCAGAGTAACAGTGCTGACCTAGCCACACTCCTAATAACCCCACCCCTTACATAACACTCCACCAATCCTAACCTAATGTCAATCTGACCATAAAAACTAACACTCCCCTACCTAACTTTATTAACCCCACGCATCCCTGCCTAGGGGTTTATGTGCCCTCTGTTCTATCCGAACCTCGGTTATCTGTCTTGCAAAAGAGGAGAAAAGAGATAGAAGAAGATAAATATGAGAGTGATGTAGCACATATAAAAATGTAGGTTGAAGGATCATCTTAACTAGGTTAACTGCTTGTAACTGAAAGAGGGAGCTTCCGCCAAACATGTGATTTGAGTTTAAGATAGTCAATCTGGGGCTGCATAATCAAAGCTATATAATCAGCTGCATTATGGGAGATTTGAACATATAGATAATTAAATTGGATACACAACCACAGGGAGAAATTATAGGTCTGCGATATAAAGAAAACTAGGGTGGACAGGAAAAAAAACAACTATTTGTCCAAGTTCATATTTACTCCTGAGAAAGAGCTGTACACATACACCATTGTCAAAGAGAAGGCAATGCATGTTCCTTATCAGAAGGGGTTGCAGTTTTATAGCACAGCAAAATGTATTTATTTGTATTGATTTAACAAATACTTTCAGGGTGACACTTTATACATCATCCAAGCAGTGGTGAATCCAGGTGGGGGGGATTGGGGCAATCACCCCCTTCCCTCCCTGTAACACATCTCTCCTTACTACTACTGCTCTGGCCGTTAAGGTTATTATACACACAATGGGTGCGGGGATCTGGTGGAGGCACGAAGATGGATTGAATGTATTGAATTATTTGCTATTGATATATTAGGAATAATTTTTTTCCCGGTTGTTAATTTTATTGTGTGTTTTTGGGAGTATATCACATTTTCACAGCGCTGAGGAAAATTTTTTTTATTAATATTAACATATTTCACATTTTAATTGTTTGTTACTCTTAGGGGTAAACTTACTAAGAATCGAGATTGATCGAGATGTCAATCTCGGGTGAGTTAAGGCTTGATTTTCATCTTGCAAATTTACTAAAGCTAAAGTCGGGTGAGATAAAGAGAGATTTTTCTCTTCTCACTCGTAAAACTCGGGGTAGATAGCTAACTCGAATCAACTCACCATCGGGCAAATCAGAAGTATTGTACTTTTCACCTAAAATATACTTCTCTCAAATTTAACAAGAATCGCGATGACAAGCTCGGGTGAGATGACAGCAAACTCTCTTCCCAAATCACTTTTCTAAGTCTCCACCTACTGAGCTGTGAGTTAGCCTGAATCATACAAAAATCACTGTGATTTGTGTATGTTTCTGCCTTTAACTAGTTAAAAACAGGTTAAATTAATTTAAAAAAATTACGTGAGGTCCCCCAACCAAAAAAGCCTAATCAGCCCCGGACTTGTCAGCCTGTCCTGGTACCTAAAATTATGGGGAACAAAACGAGTAGGGTTCCACCGTAATTTAGGTACCAGCACCAGGCTGCAGGGCCAGTCCTTGTTTTAATTGATTAACGACCGGGGTGTAATGCCACAGCCAGGAGACCCTATTACCGGGTCTCCAGGGCCAAATCATTATCACTCCAAGCCGCTCAGGCCAAGCCGGGGATTTCAGGGGAGGTGGGGACCCTCTAAAAATGGGTCCCCCGTCTCCCGAAACCCCAGGCTTGGTCTGAAGCCCGGGGCTCTTCCCCGCACCCCTGGGCTGTGGGTACGGGGGTAATATTGTGTAAAATCAAAGAAAACTATTGTATTTTACACTGAAACTACAGGTGCCAGCATGCCTGCCCTTTGGCACTGGTGGAACTACAAGTGGAACTACAAGTGGAACTACCAGCAGGCGGCCAGCACCCTTACCTCCACTGTAAAATAAATAGTTAAATAAAGACACAACATACACACCTTAGATAGTACAGCTTTATTACACACATACATCAATCACACATACTTACCTGTACCAGTCGGTCTGTCCACTTCTCCAAGTAGATATCCATGTGCATGGACCTGCAAAAAAGATCTTATACTCGCCTCTGTCCTTGCACTGGTCTCCATAGAATCCAGGGGGGTATTTGCCAAAAAAAACAAACCGAGTACGCAATCCATATACTTACCATTAGCGGTGTATGTGTGTGGCCACATACACCGCTAACCGGCTCCCGACTGTTCAGTGAGAACTGCCAGGAGCCGTCAGCCAATCAGCAGCTGCTCTACAGTTAGTGGCTGCTGATTGGCTCCGGTTCATAACAGTTCCCACGTGGGCTGGTCAGTGTGTCAGGAGCCATCAGCTAATCAGCAGCCGCTAACTGTAGAGTGGCTGCTGATTGGCTCCTGACAGTTCTCACTGAACAGTCGGGAGCCGGTTAGCGGTGTATGTGGTCACACACATACACCGCTAATAGTAAGTATATGGATCACGTACTTGGTTTGTTTTTTTGGCAAAGACCCCCCTGGATTCTACAGCGACCAGCGCAAGGATGGAGTAGAGTATAGGATCTTATTTGCAGGTCCATGCACATGGATATCTACTTGGAGAAGTGGACAGACCGGCTGGTACAGGTAAGTATGTGTGATTGATGTATGTTTGTAGTAAAGCTGTACTATCTAAGGTGTGTATGTTGTGTCTTTAATTAACTATTTATTTACAGTGGTGGTACAGGTGCCGGCCGCCTGCTTGCACTTGTAGTTCCACAAATGTCAAAGGGCAGGTATGCAGGCACCTGTAGTTCCACTGCAAAATACAATAGTTTACTTCAATTTAACACTTTATAACGCCCGTACCCACAGCCCAGGGGTGCAGGGAAAAGCCCCAGGATTCAGACCAAGCCTGCGGTTTTGGGAGAGGTGGGACTCATTTTTAGGGAGTCCCTACCTCCCCTGAGATCCCCGGCTTGACCTGAGCAGCTTGGGGTGATAATGCTTTGGCCCTGGAGACCTGGTAATAGGGTCACCTGTCTGTGGCATTACACCCTAGTCGTTTTGTGTCTGGTGCTGGTTTTGAATATAGGGGGACCGCTACGCAATATTTTCCCCCTATATTTAAAACCAGGACTAGCCCTACAGCCTGGTGCTGGTGCCTAAATTACAGTGAAACCCTACTCGTTTTGTTCCCCATAATATTAGGTACCAGCACAGGCTGACAAGTCCGGCATGGTTAGGCTTTTGGGGGGGGACCCTACGTCATTTTCTTTAAAGAATTTAACCCATTTTTACAGGACTAACATACAAGCAGCCTGCACATATCTCACTGATATGTGCAGGCAGCTAGCTCGGGAGAGATTTGCATAGAGAAAACTCTGCAATCTCAGGTGAGTAATCTTCTGCAAAACGAGATACTCAAGAGAGATATCTCGTTCTGCTTCACCATAGACCAACTCGATTTGCCTTAAATCGCCTGTTAAATTTGAGAGAGAAGAAGTGATTAAATTACACTGAGTTTTGGAGAGTTCCAGCGAGATTAGTCTCCTTGAAAATCGGGACCATCTCGAATCTTAGTAAATTTACCCCTTAGTGTTAAGATGTAAGTTTAAATAAATGGTTTAATATGGTATGACAGAAGTCACGAGGCATCATCAGCTGCTTAAGTGGTTTAAGACTATACAGACACAAACACTTTGCATGATGTCATATCTGTACAATGCTCTGCATTCTAATTTCAAGTGTTACTGCATTGTATTTTATGGAGCAAATGTGTTCAGACCCAGCAATCAATCCAAATGTTTGTTTACCTTTAAACTTTTTTTAAAATAATTCAAATATATTGAAGGTAATTATATAATAAAAAGTATTTTTTCTATGCCCAAGTCTCTACCCTTTCTCAATACCACCCAAATGTATGATCATTTTTCACACGCTTTACAAATGCAAAGGTTACACAGTAGCATTGAAAGCACATAATAGATTTTCCATTGCAGCCACACAGCGAGTAACCGACCCCAACCACACAAAACCTATTATAGTGACACCAACAAAAATAAATAAAATAATTTTATTAGCTCTATCACAGAACATAATGACTATTCTTATGGGAAAAACCTGCAGCTGTGAGCTACAGTAGCTAATTTACTCTATCTCGGGCTCTCGTTGGGTGGCCATAGCATTAAAAACAATAATTATTTCCTTTAAATTGGTGGTAATTTAAATCATACAGCAGTTTCCAGGAAGGTATAAGCCTCTGGTATTAAATTATATTGTAAAGATTCAGATGACTGGTCCTATCAGTAGTAGATTGAAGCATGCTACAATGAAGACAAAAGTGACTTTAAGACTACATTCCTGTAAGGAAAGAACATTTTCACAATATGTGTCTACACTCTTCAAATTTAAAAAAAAATAATCTTAATAAAATTAGGTAGTTTAGATTGCAGACACTTGGAGTTATGAAATTCAGTTTACAAGAATTTTTTTGACAAATTAACCAGGATTTCAAGGATTCTGAATAATAGTAGGCAGTGTAATTACGTGAAAAACAAAATATGGACAAAAACATAGATAAATGTTTCTTTGTAAGTAAAAATTATTAAAAAATTTAACAAATATACTTTTACATGTTGCAGAAACTTTCTAAAATTGAAGATCCTGTTTAACATTTTATTCATCTGCTTGTCTAGTACTATTTTGTGAGTGCATCAAAGGCTAATGCTTTATTTGTCATCTTAGGCATTTTTGTTCTTCCTCTACACCTCATCCTGGAGCATGGAAAATAATGCAGTCCATGCATTCCACTCCTGTATAAGGCATTTTCTTTACAAAGTCCCTTATAGGCTAAGAAATATATAATATTGACATGACAACTTGGGACACCCATGTGACTTAAGGCTTGCTCATACCCTAAAGTCCAAACCCATACTATATTTTAGGTCCAAAAGTAGAGATACTAAAAATTGTTTCAAAGTGGTTAGAGACCCTCGAATTTGCGCCACATTGTTTCCATTGATGAATTGTGGAATCAGTACAAAAATGTTAAAAGACAACTTGTTTTGTTAATTTTTTTTTGGTATATAAATACAGTATATTTAAATACAAATCAAGAAAATAAACAGGTTCAACTATGTTCTAGAGAATTTGCATGACCATAATTGAACAATTGAACATGTTCCAGCCTAAAATTATACATTACCGGTATTTAGGTGTCAACCTTGAGTGTCTAACTGAACACAGCGGGGCTGATTCTGAGTTGCAATCACCTATTTTCTTCCTGAACGCTGCACTATTCAAATTGATACATTCTCTTTAATTAATAATCCTTATTGCAGCAATATGTGTTGATAAGGATTCCTAATAATCAGGGGCACAGCACATTTACATGAAACTAATGCCAGTTGGATCCTGGCCAGGTTTTAGGTCGGTTAGGGTCCCAGTTTCATTAAGCTGGGCCGAACTGTGACCTGGGTTGCCTTTTCTGAGCTTTCCACTGGATGGATTTGGACAAAGTCTTCACAGAGTGGTAACATTGGATCCCAGAAGACATACTAGGGGGTTGAGGTCCCGGTCAGATCTCCCAGTGGTGTACGCTGGATAGAACTTTGACCCAGGGAGCCTATTCTGGATGGATTTGGATGACATCACATAGGGTGGAGGAAAACTTCACAGAATGGTAACATTGGATCCCAGAAGACATACTAGGTGGTTGAGGTTGTGGTCGCACCTTCCGTGGGTGTACTCTGGGCAGAACTTTGACCCAGGGAGCCAGTTCTGGACCTTCCACTGGATGGGTTTGATCGACCTCACATAATAAAACTTAATAACTTGAAGATTTAAACCCGGGCAATGCCGGGGACTTCAGCTAGTTTTATAATAAATATGCCCCAAATGATCAAGCCTGGCAAGAGAGTCCAATTATGGCATATTTAAGAATGATATTGGCGGTACATGCATTGCTCCTTGTACTCCAAAGCTTTTGCCATCTCTGGATGGTTATAGCATGTTTGATATAGAGGGGGAAAAAAAAATCTTTATTATTAAAATAAATCTATTTTTTCCATCGCTATGTTATTAAAATATTTTTTCTATTTTTTTTTTAATTTTTAAACTAATTTTAGTTTTTAATTAAACTGTAACCGAAAGCACAAGATCATGCTTCCAGTGCAGCTCACATGTGTGAATTGGTGATGAAGACTCAGGCATGAGCAGAGGCTCCGTACACTTGTCAGGTGAGTGATAAAAGTACTCTTTCCTCTGCCAGACAGCATTGCCAGGGACCTGATGATGAGATGAACATTTTCACATCCTAACAATAAATAGTAATATATAATAATAATAATAATAATAATAATAATAATAATATATCATGACGGCAGAACATTTTATTTCACATTCCATTGATGTGACTTTGTGCTTAGGTGTCTTCTCATACTCTGAAGATTTGAGCTAAACATCCACCTTTACTTCTAATTAATAATTGTTTATTAGAACAAACATGGAATCTAAAAACTTAACTAATTTGTACCGTGGGGGCTTGTTTCTTTGTTTATTAAACAATTCTGCCCTTAAAACTGCTGTTTCCACATGTATAAGGATAGAATTAAGTATCGATTAAATGTAACAATACAGACATTCCTGCCAGCCCTCGCATTAGCCATCCCCATTGTTTTCTATGAGGAAGTTATTTAACAATATCCACAAAATGAAACTTTGCCAGTCTTGCATGCACAGGCTAATGCCATCTGTAGATGGAGTCAGCTCATTATCTGCAAATGGGTAGCTCTGCTGGAAAGGGATATCTCTCCAGTGGGCTGCAGGAGATCCTGTTGCGCATTGCAATCTTTTCTGCATTGTGGGCCTGATTCAGACCCGGACGCTATCCGCAGTGCGCTCGCTATTGCCGATGGTTGCTAATCTGCGCATGTGTATGCATCGTTTTAGAGGCGTGCATAATTAACAGGCAGCGTCATAGTACACATCACCAGCCATTTTTTACTCTGTTTTCCTCGCAATGCTTGCGGTAGAGAAAACTACCACAAGCACTGCGTTCACATCTGATAGTGGTCGATGTACCAATGTTTTCACAAACTTCCAGGAAATGACGTGGGGCAGTGGGCGTCTCTGCATTCGCTAAGGGGAGTCTGCATACACAAAGCGAACGCTCGTACAGGTGAGATGGGAGTGCTTATGCCTTGGCAAGCGATCGCTCCCCACCGCGTCACTTTCAGATATTTGCATACGCATTGAGCAAGCGTACGCTCATAGCGACCGGGTCTGAATCAATCCCTGTGTGCACACAGTATCCATCCGGTGTCTGTAGGTTAAATGCTGGGACAGGCTCTTAATACATTTAAGTGCAAAAAAATCCTAATTGCTGTAATATATGGCGATAAGGATTCTTAATATTTGGGCCCACACCACACATTATAATTAATATGCCCCTAAGAGAGCAGAGACAGATGTGTATTTTGAGTTTGTAGGTACAGCACTGTGAAAATATTAGAGATGAGCAGTTCGGTTTCCCTAGATACTGAACACACCCAATCTTAGGGGAAACAAGTGATTCCAAGTCCTGGCTTGGGTCTTCCTGCCAAGTTCAGGTCCCAAAATGAGGAAAACGTCATTTTCCCAATGTTGGATCTTGCCTGTTTTGTATTGCATATAGATGTACCTCTCTCATGATCTGATGGCATTTCACACAGGAAAGTGGAGGGAGAGGGTGTGGGACTGTGGGCTGGAGCAATGAGACAGTGTAGTACAACAAAAACACTTTAGCAAGCCCTCAGGGTACCACAAGGGTGTCATAAGGTTAGGAGGAGTTAGGTTTAGGTTTAGGAGTTTAATAGGTAGATCTGGAGAAAGAAGTTGGTGTCTGGGAAGTGTTACTGTAGGCATCATTGTCACTTGTCAATGTACTGTATGTGTGTTTGCTACACACTGAACACTCACACTGCAGTGCAAACAAACAGGCTAGATACTGTCTGTGTTGCTGTTGATTGTTTTTTTGTTTCTTAAAGTGAACCTGCACCTTTTTTTTCTGCAGTATACTGCATTGTTAATCTGTCCAAAAATGCCCTACTGTGTTTGAGGCTGCTGCCAAAGAAGATCTCTTTGTTTTGAATTTTTTTTCACCAGTTATATATAAAAAAATGGGAAAAAAAAAAATTCTGTTTAAAACAAAAAAACTGCAGTCTTTCTAATTGAATTGAAACATTATATTTATATATATTATATATATATGTATTTCAAGAAGTGTGTGTTCAGTTCAGACGAGTGACGCAGCATATATTACTGTTCCATGGGCCTGATTCAGACCCGCTCGCTGAGATGCATACTCTCGCTGCTGTCGATGGTATGCAGTATTGCAGTGCGCATGCGCATTCCTTAATGAACGATCACAAAGCACTCGCTCACTGCACATAGACAGCCCAGCAGAGTGAGTGACAGGGTAAGCTGTTTGTAGGTGGTAACGGGCTGGCCATTAAAAATGGGGGAGTGGAGCTCAAATACCTTTTAGAGGTGTGCATAATTATAAGACAGCATCATAGTACATGTCACCTGGCTTGTTTTTACACTGAAGTGCTCATAGTGATCGCGGAAGGGTATGGTCAACCTCAAGCGCTGCGATAGCATCCGATATACCGATGGTTGCATACACTTCCTGGACATGACATGCACAAGTGGACATTGTAAAACAGGCTGGTGGGTGTCTGCATACACTATGTGATCGTTCTGTAAGAAATACTGGGTGTGCTAATGCATTTTTGTGCAGCAGCACTGCCTATGCAATTTGCAAACACATTGTGCGAGCAATCGCATCTAGCGAGTGGCACTGACTCAGGCCCTGTGTGCAGTGGAGTCCCACATTTAATCTACACCCCAAATGAATTCTCACAAAGATCTATTCTTCCAAGTACATGCAACCAATTGCCAATGTTGTATGTGTCTATAAAACAAAGCCATTAGTGCCAAAACTGTGCATAGTGTGTTATCCTTCCAGTGTAAGTGACCGTGTGTGCACCAAAAACAATTCTCAAAAGGACC
Organism: Taudactylus pleione; assembly: GCA_031769625.1. Lineage (NCBI taxonomy): Eukaryota > Metazoa > Chordata > Amphibia > Anura > Myobatrachidae > Taudactylus > Taudactylus pleione. Next base: position 472,934 of record JAUIMM010001472.1, read on the forward strand.
TGTTCCTCCAAGTGCTTACAAACAATTGGCAGTTTTATTTGTGTCTAATAAACAAAGGCATTAGTGAAAAAACATTTGCATAGTGTGTAATCTTTCCAGTGTAAGCGATGGTGTGTGCTGTGGTGCCAACCATTAATATTTACCATAAACCAATTCTCAAGTGTATATAAATCATTTATTGGCTGGTGACAAAAATAAAACCAATCATGGATCAGTCAATAGGAGAGCAGGAGCAGCAATCTAGTGCTGCGGCTGCTGCCAGTCATGAGAGTAATTCAACATCTACTAAAGGTGGTTCAGGGAAAATAGGTTTCAAAAGGGCACCTGAATTCTAAACAATATTTTACAATGTTAAAGAAAAAAATATAAACTCTAACAATAATGGGAAATTTTAATGCCGAAAAACGTCAAATTGCGAGCATGCCGTACACTATACACAATGGCAAGGAAAGGCTCATACCATGTCCTTCTTTGCGAGTAGTGGTCCTTCTACTGCTGTTTTGTGCACCAGAATGCCAATTGCAGAAGCCAGAGCCAAGTACAGTCAGGCATCTTCTGTAACCGTACCTGCAACACCTTCTCACTCTGAGTCTAGAGGAGTCACCTTTAAAACAGGCAAATCAGTGCACAAAAAAAACACTAAGGCTGTAGAACAAACAGTGTGTTCATAAACTTCACAAATCCCTGAGGAAAGTCTAAGTGTGGCCACGAGTGCCATGTGTGAGTCCTACATTTATAAAACTGTAATCATGGAGATGCCTCCTTCCACCATTTCTGCACCCTTGGCAAATGTGAGGATGGTTAGCAGTAAAAGCAAAGACGGTGGCATAAAAATTAAGGATGCAACTGTGGAAGTGCAACAGTATGAGGGGGATATTTGTGTATCTGTTGGACAAGAAGTTGATAAAATTTAGGAGAAGGATGTCAAAGTAAGCCAGCCACCAGTGGCAGCAGTTTTTGACCATGACAATTGTTAAGATCAAAAAAGCCACCTATTTTGTCTGGAATTATTTGATGCAAATCCTGACATCATCTGTCAAGCCATCTGTACCATTTATGAGGCCAAAGTAAAGAAAGGCAGGGTCATTAACCATCTAGGAGCCTCCTCTCTCTTACGTCATTTGTAGCAAGTTCATGCAAATTATTTGGGGAAAATCTAAAATATCCTGTAAAAGAATAATAACTAGCAGTCCAGCATCAGTTGCAAGGAGCATGGATAGATTCCAATACATGCAATCTCCACCACCAACACCGTCATCCTTAATATCCTCATTAATAATCAGAGTTAGTCCTCCTGCATACAATTTGCGAAGGCTTACCGACTTCTCTCCTATCCAGGATTCCCCAGAAGAATCCTTGCATGCTGGGGCTGCTGCTGCTGGGGGTAAATCTTCATCACCTATACCATGACTCAAACTGATACACTAAGCATCAATAGAATGGTGGAGGATTATTTTAATGACAGTGTACAAATTAGCATTTCACACAGTCCCTTTGAATACTGGGAGAAAACAAAAGGCAATTTGGAGCCCCTTGTACAAACTAGCTTTGCTTTACTCCAGTGTGTACTTGGAAAGAGTGTTTAGCACAGCTGGAAACCTTGTGAGTGATTGACATAGAGGGCCACTTACTAAAAAAGTAAAAAAACTGATGTTCATAAAAATGATCTACAAATTCTATAATGAATATAATGAGAATTATAATGACATCTTCCAACTGTAGACATGATTAATAACTCTGTAGCTTGTTTTTGGGGGCCCAAACAAACCAATCACTTCAGCCACAAAAGTGTCAGTCCCTAACGCTGAAGGGTTTTGCGAGTGTTTTTTTTGTCTTAAAAAACAGAGCCATTATTTAGTGCAAATCATTTGCATCATGTATTATTCTTCCAGTGTTAGCAAGGGTGTGTGCGGTGGTGACCCACCCTTAATATGCACCCCAAAACAATTCTCACAAAGACCTATTCCTCCAAGTATGTGCATCAATTGCCAGTGTTTTTTTTTTTTTTTAAACAAAGCCAACAGTGAAAAAAAAATTGCATAGTGTGTTATCTTTCCAGTGTAAGCGACTGCGTTTGTGGTGGTGTCCTACCCTTAATCTGCACCCCAAAACAGTTCTCAGGTGTATATAAGCAGAATAATTAAAAATGGAGTTTGACCGAGCACGCATTATACATGTCCATTCATCTATAGATATATGAAAAGTAAATAAAATGAGTGACATGAAAAAGGTAAAAGGATTTTAGAAACAAATTATATTATTGCATTTGCTTTCAATGTCAAAATTATTTTCTGCACACTTTATTTATAAAATAGTTAGAAAGGCTCTTTCAAACATGTCAATAAAATAATTCTATTATGTTTACTGTACATTTTCCATGCAAAAAAAAATATCAGATATGAGCTGTGAACCTTTCTATTTCCAAAATCTACTACACACACTTTGAAGCTAACATGACAGCAATTCAAAGAGGAAAAACTAAAAAATGTAAAACATACAATTTGTACAAGTGTTGATTTGTAACATACATTAATAGTTTGTTTTATAATAGCTTAATGCTGTGCATACATTAATTTACAAAGTATATCAGAAGACAATTTGTTGTTATGTACAACTAAGTATTATTTTAACTATCTATTATAAATAACATTCTGTAAAACAAAATATTTTATATTATAATTCCTATTAAACCAAATAATTGAAATATTTTAAAATGAGCATTAATGTTTAAAACAAAATAAAAAAACTGCTAACTGTAATATGGTTAGCTTTTTTTGTATAATTTATAATGTTTAGTGAGACTGATGCATTATCTGAAAATATATTCTATTTTCAGCCTACAGATGCAATAGACAAAACATGATGTGACTATACATGCTTTTGTACACTAGAATCAACCTTAAAGCGGTCCAGCAGTCAGGAAGCCATATGCAAAAAAATACAATTTGATACACCTTATCTGGCAAACACATGATTTCTCTTTTATACATCTTTAGATACTTAATTGATATTTTCTAGATACATTCTTCCTTACTTGGAGCGCTCCTATCCAAACAATTATCTTAGAGATCTATCTTATACTGAGCTGCTTTATTTTCATAGCGCAAAAGCTTTCCGCAGCCTGGCCGGGTCCTGGCAGCTTGCAAGGCCAGCAAGTTTGCGTGCACCCACACAGACCCTGGCCTCGTCCCTCCCAGAAAATGGGGACGACAAGCCCCAGCTTCTGGGAACGCTGCCAGGGACCACCCCGGGTCCGTCTCCAAATGCCGCAGCCTGTCAATCAGGCTGAGAGACACTGCGAGAGGACTGGCAGATGGAGGTCTGCACATGCGCTGTAAACCTGCTGCGCATGCTCTATCCTCCAAACATCGGAGATGTGCGCTAACCATCGGGTTTGCGTATATCTCTGAATCAGGCCCACTGTGCGCATTGAAGTGTCAGATTTCCCGGAGCAGTCTTTCACAAACGTGAAAAACTCCTCCAAGACTGTATGCCAGGAAGTAAGTCGTAGGGATAGCAGTTACTGTATTGCTACCGCTGTCACTGTGAGTTACACTTTGTGTGATACCCCTGAAGGTGTTTATTGTCCAGTTGAAATAAATATATACACATATAGGCCCTCATTCAGAGCCGTTCGCTATTTGCGGTCGTTCGTTCAAAAACAAGGGGTGGCTATTCAAATGATCCGTTCGCAAATTGCAGTCTGTTCACGCCTCTAAGTCTGAACGAGCGAGCAAAACATACGCTCGTTTATTTGTTAAAAACGCCCCCTGGCCGCTCGCACCATACGTCATGTCCGCTATTTATTAGATTAATCGAGTACATCGACCAGCGTATGAACTGCTCGCTATTCTTGTGGTTGGTGTTTGCTACCACAAATTTGCGAGCAGTTCTGGCTATAAAATAACCCAGTGACGTGGTCAATGACGCTGCTGTATTAATTATGCACACCCATAATACGCCCGTTTTGACCTTTAAGCACGCCTGCGTTCGGATCTCCACTCCCCATTTTCAAGCACCTTCCCCTGTTACCACCCACATACGCCTCATTCTGTCACTCAAAATAGCAGGCACTCGCTATATAGCGTACAAACGATTTTTGGCCGCACTGACTGGTTCGCGCATGCGTACTAAAAACCGTACGCATGCGCAGATGTGCAAACATCGCTCGGAACGAGCGTACTGCCGCTAACGAGCGGCTCTGATTGAGGGCCATAGTTCTAAAAAATTATTATATGTACATTTAACTGAAAAGTACCACATACACTGTACTTTGTTGTAGAAGCCCCTTTCCCTCCCACGGAGAGGACATTGGAGCAGGCTGCCCTGCCTGAACTGTTATGCACTGATGGGCACGTGGCAAGGGACAGATGGACACTGCCGCCGCGGAGGGGGAAAAAACTGTTTCTCAGAGAGGGGGTGAAGGAGACAGTGTGCGGCGCGTGTGGTCGGCGGGAACATGCCCCGCACTCAACCGCTGTGGATATATACAGAGACACCCGCGGGGGCTGCTGGGAGCAGTCCGTGAGGAGTCTGAGGTAACAGGACGGAAGGAGGGTCTGCCGGTGAAAAGTGTAGACTTACCGGTAGGCGGTGTGGCAGAGCAGTGCTAGACGAGGGGTGTTTAGCTGTCGGAGCTGTGAGGAGCCGCAGCTGGGCAGGAATTTGGGAAGGAGACACTGCTGTGAGGAAGCAGCGTCAGCAGGGGCCGCCTCTAAGCCCTCCCCGTCGGAGTGACGGACAGCCGGGGGGCTGGACTGGAAAGGAGAGCGCTGTCCTGGGTGCTGGAGCTAGACGCTGGAGGGCAGGTCTGTGCAACTGCATTTTAATTACACCTCTGCACCACATTAGGCTGGTAAACAGACTGAGCTATTAGAAATCCACTATACCTGTCACAGCTAATTCCAGGCATGTAGGAATTATAGACTATTCACAATATATCTCAAGGTTCTGAGGCGAATTAATGTATTTAACCTGTCAGGATCAGTCAAAGACAGTACAGTGAAGTTACACAGCCTGCAAAGTAGTGTTAACACACCCTGCAATTATCTTAATGCAACTTAAGCCTTTCTGATAAGCTGTGAGGAGATTTCGCATATTACCTTAGAGTCAGAATCACTTTGCTAGTGTGCCAGGACGGAATCGCATCTTTTCACCAGCCCTAACATAGAGTAACGTTCTGCAAAAACCAGCTTACTCTTCAGCAAGGGTATCATAGACTTTGGCGACTTGAGAAAGGAGTATTAGATCATCTTTAGTGGATACATTTATTTACTCTCAGGCCCGGGCTTGCAGCGTTCAAGAGGCAGTGACAGTGTCAGCATCAGCGTCAGTTCAGCATCCCCAGTTTTCTTCAGATCTCAGGGAGACTAACCAGGAGAAATCGTCACTAGATTGTTGCAATTAACTGTACTAAAGCCTATATAGTTACATTTATGTGTGCTCACAGGAAGAGGGTCTCATAACACCTTGGGTGCAGGAAGCTACTAACAGCGCGCTGTAGGATCACTCACAAAGGAATACAGTGTTACATTAATACCAGAGACAGGTAGCTAAAACTATTTACAAAATATCCGTGCAGGACCTTGCATAAGTATTATATTACACGTCGACTCATTCACCAACATTCTTCAACCCGGGCAACGTTAACAAAGACTAAATACTATTCAGTTAATCTAGAGCATACAGTTGTAGTCCTAAAAGACAATTGTCTGTTGATTCCATTGGTGCACCAATCAACTACGGGTTATGTTGTTCTGTTTGCACTAGGGCATAGGAGTGTGACATTACATGTTTGGTTGCAATTAACCTATTCCCTCTCACAGTTGGAACGAGAATCCAGAGTTCCGGTATTAATAAAATTTACGGATCCCAGTGCAGTTTTCTGATTCAAATGTGTGTAATACATTGTAGTTGATCGAGTTAAAAGTGTAGTGTTAATTGTAGTAATTAATTCTTGACTATACTGCAATTGTTTAAATAAATACTCTCTTTAATTGCACAACTATTGCCTGTATCTAAATCATCATATTCCAGAAGATCCCAGGACTATCCAGGGAAGTGTTGCTTGGTAAGAAACATTCCAACGCAGCCTACTAAGAGCACCGCACACCATTTAGTATTATCTTATTACACTTGTATATACAGTGGAAATATTTTCATACAAAATGAAAATATCTGTTGTGAAATTGATTAATAAACAGTGGCATCATTAATACATACAAAAAAGAATGGTCTTACAATATTCGTGCTATGGATGGTTCCAGAAATCCTTTAGAGTTAGAATTTCTTCCAAATGTTGTTTCCAATATGTAAAAAACATAAACAGATATACAATGGTGTGATAAGGTTTACAGTCCAAAATCTTTTACACCCTTTGTGTTAAATTCTACAGAAAGTGGTGAGAAATAGTCCTCATCCAAGAATATCTTTATCGTTATTGTATCCAACTTCCTTAGAAGGCACCCAGTGTGCAGACAGTCCACCATACTGTACGAATGCTTACATGTATGCTTACTTGTTAGCAATATGATGCATACACACAAAGGTTTCTTTTTATCTTCCTCCAAAGTCTTAGTTTCTACAAACAAATTCCTCATTGTGATATATTTGAACAGCATCAAACAAAAGAAGGAATGGAATCAGATGGTGTGGATATTGATGATAAAAGGATATTTTATTAATAAAAACTTAAATGGGCATTGCATACCATATGTGGTTAACACCAGGTACACTGTAGGTAGATGGGGCCCAGGTATATCACTACAGTGACAATGTCAATCCAGACAGGCATGCGATCCCCCTATGTGAACAGACAGTGGCATCATTTATAATACACAGGCCCCTTAAGTATTGATGGTTACAAGATCACAAAAAGGGGGTGTGGATTCTTCTACTGAAGTATATTAAGTAAATTATATGGTGATTGTCTGAAATAGCTGCCAGATAGGAACCAGCAAGTTTGACCTCCATATTTGAATGCATACCTATTTACAGTTAACATTAAGCTATTCATACCTTGAGTTCCCCTTACAAATAAAGTACTTTCCTGCTTCCAACCTTTAAGTACTTCCCGATTAGCGCCAGCTATTGTTGTTCTTCTGCTGGAATGGAAACCCCACAGAGCGAAGCACACACACCTCTGTAGCCCAGTTCTGTCCAACCACCCCCACTGTTTCCCCCGCGTTACTAACCTTAGGCTTTTTATGTGCTTCTCTTCTACTTAGTGCTCTTGCTTTCCTGTAGGCTCCCCTCCATGGACAGCATCATGATGTTTATGATGCTTTAGGGAAACGAGCCAGGCACCTCTTGACAGTGTTGCTAGACTCACTGGATAGCCTGGGTACTGGCCCCACTCCTCCACCAAAAGCAGTGGGAGGGACATTATAGAGCAGCAGGGGAGGGTCGCTGGTCCAACGCTGCTGTAAGTCAAGAAATATCGGAAGCCTGGGCTACATCTTCTGACACCTCTATCGTCCTTGCTGACTTAATGTAGCATGTAATAACAAGGGGCCAGATGTACTAAGCCTTGGAGAGAGCTAAAGAGGATGGAAATAAAGTACCAGCCAATCAGCATCTAACTGCCACCTGTAAAGTGCCGGTTAGGAGCTGATTGGCTGGTACTTTATCTCTCTCCACTTTATCACTTTCCAAGGCTTAGTACATCTCCTCCTTAGAGTGGCTTCGAAGGATCCTCTGCCTGCCTCCCGGTGACCAGCAATGAGTGAGTAATGCGTGGCAACAGACTGCCTGCGGCCCCAGAGGGTCATCATTGTACTGGACCAGGAGGCAGATAGCACAGTGCCCCCTAGCCTAGCACACCCCTGATTCTATGAAGACACTTAGAGCTGATGGAATAAGAAGAGGGATTGGAAGAAAAAAGGAAGTAGAGGGTGGAATGGTAGGAAAGGAGACAATATAGATCTCTAATAACATTGACTATGATTAGTGGTGCCTAACTCACAGATGGTACAATATTTGTGATATTTGAGGCAATCATTTTCAATTGTTTCATGTGAGGTAGGGTTCACGAAGCCATTATGTATTTGATCCACACCAAAAAGTTGATTGAATCACCATATGTGATCAAATGTATTGAACATGACCCTGATCCAAACTCACATTGCCATACTGTATAAGCAAAAAGAGAAAAAGAACTCAAAAAAAGTACTTCAATTATCTATTACATATCCTGGAAGTTTCTATTACTCTAAACTTTCCCATAAAAGTTGGTTTAAGAAGTTCCTTTGTAGTTATATGTATATAAGATCGATCCAGCTCTTGCCTTATGTTGGTTTGTAGACGTATTGCCATATACTACAGATGTGTCCACATACATCTTACTTCCTTGCGCCTAAAACTGCCCTACTAGCCGCGCCATGCTGTGGTGTGACTCGGTAGCACCAAGCATCTCTTCATGCAATTTTTTACCTTCAAATGCGTCTTATTCGCAAAGTGATGCAAAAAACAGCTTCTGAGTCACACACCACTCATGCGTTGTTTATGCAACTTGTAGCACACGGAGGTAAAATGTATGTAGACACATATGTACTGTATATGTATCAGCTATTTAGTGGTATTCAGGCACATTATTGTTCCACTGACTCGTTATTAGTTTGCTGTCTCTGACTGTGGGAGCATCAATCGTTACTTTGGATTTCTTTTTACATACAGATTATTTTGGTATATTGCTGGTTTATTTGTCTGGTGCTCTTAATATATATGTTTTTTTCTATCATATATGCTCTGTCGAAGTCGAATGTTTGCATGCGAACGCAATTCAACTGTTATCGGACGATTTGGTCGTCCGCTGCCCGATTTATGTTGGTACAATCCACAATGTAACATTGCGGGCGCACGCACCCAGTATGTGCACGTATCCACACATTAGCACAACACTAAATAGTGAATAATATACAACACTCTCACACTGACAAACACAATATTCATGCAGGGTTCAGTTAGTAACAAGAAACAGCTTCTGCATACATGTCTGAGAAAAGTAATTAAAAAAACAATACACCAGGATACTGTGAGTGTTTTACATATAAATTGGGAAGCCCTGTATATAGTATGGCTGTGGCAATTGAAATATAACCCAGACATTGATATGCACAATTGAATTTGTCTGAGTTAACAATGGTCAGAGATTTTGCTTACCAGACACAGTGGCAACGATAATCAGCTGGGGGTCCCCACCCTGCTTGAAAGCGAACCTAGCTGTTTGTAACATCTTGCATTATAGATTTAAAAATATGTTAGTAAGGGATAATATATATATATTAAATCCATCATAAATAGACTTGCATGCATAAAACTCACACACATAGACTCACATGCATAAACACCACACATTACGCACAGTTGCGCTGTTTCACTCTACAAATAAACGCACCACGCATATTAGCAACTTTATGCAATATTCTCTTACACTTATACATACACAAATTACATGAAAGGTTCCCTAGTATTAAAATGTAATATTCAAGGTTTATTCAGTGATTATTAATGTTGTGTAATAAAGGTTATTTGATATCTAAGGTTTTGTACATGGTAAGCAGACCATGTCTGGTGTTGTACTGATCCACTGTGTCTCCACAGATTTCCGGTACCATCGGTGAGAAGATCGAAACCTGCGTCTGCGAACTATGGACTATAGAGAGTTAAGCATTAAAAATGTACTCTGTAATGTTAGCAGCTTAGATTTGCACACAGGGGGAAAAAGGATACAAAGGGCGGTTGGAGGCCGTTGTGTCCATTTGAAATTGTCCAATAAAACAATGGAATCGTGCCAAACTTATCTATTGTATTTACAAATCCCTGCAAGGGTATATATGTGCGCTCTCTGACCCCAGTGGGGAGTCTTCTTGCTGATGCTGTTGACGGAGGTTTCTTGCTGATGCCGGTATCTGGGCCAGAGCGCGTGCGTATATAACAACTGTACCTTGGGTCTGTATGATTTATTTGCGCTAATTGTCTTTAGATCACAGCATGTAACCATCTGTTTTTATGTTGAATAATAACTATTTCTGCTTTGGAAACACATTCAAAGTCTGAAGGCATTTATTTACTGTGCGACTCATTACGCTAAATTGTGACAATTCTAGAAGGTATAGGCAGGATTTAGAAGGTATAGGCAGGATTGTACCAAGGTTTAACCTGGATATAACAGTGCATATGTTCTTCTATATTCTATAAGAGTTATTTTAGTCATATGTTGGTTTTATTTGTTGTGTTCTTAAATTTGTTATTTGTCCATTCACTCTCCCCTTCTCTTCTTTTATATTTCTGTTCTAGGCAAATGCCCATTTTGCCTCTGTATTAATGGTTCTAGATGCAAGATAGAGAAGATCGGTTTTAAAACATGTCAGATTTTTGGAAATGAATGTGATAGACAGTATGCTGGATGGATATAGGGCCTGATTCAACAAGCAACTACTGCTATCAGCATAGCCTCAGTGTTATCTCTATTTTTCTCAAGGCTCAAAGACGGTGTTTAAATTATTGCAAGTTGCCGGTGAACTACTGCTATTAGCATAGCCTCAGTGTTATCCCTATTTTTCTCCAAGGCTCAAAGATTGTGGACCTGATTCAGAGCCACTCGCAAGCGCTGTGCTCTCGCAAGCTGCCTGATGGTATGCGAACGCGCATGTGCGCAGCCCACTCGCTCACCCAGCAAAGACAGCCCAGTGAAATGAGTGACAGGAGAGGCCATTTGTGGGTGGTAACAGGGGCAGGATGCTAATAACAGGGGAGTGGAGGTGCGAACGCAGGCGTGCCTGGGTGTTTCAATGTCGTTTTTAAGGCGTGCATAATTAACAGGCAGCGTCATAGTATACGTCACATGCCTGGTTTTTACACTGAAGTCCTCGCAGTGCTTGCGGCAGGGTAAGGCAACCACAAGCACTGCGATCACAACCGATGGTGCTCGATGTACCAATATTTTAAAACACTTCCTGGAGATGATGTGCGCTAGTGGGCATCTCTACATACGCTAGTGGGTGTCTGCATACTCAGAGCGATCGCTTGCACTGAAAAGGGGGTGTGCTTATGCCTTGGCGAGCGATCGCTTCCCATGCCGTCACTTTGACAAATTTGCATATACTGGATGCAAGCGATCGCATCTAGCGAGCGACTCTGAATGAGGTCCTGTGTTTAAATTGTTGCAAGATGCCAGTGAACTACTGCTACCAGCATAGCCAAAATGTTATCCCTATTTTCTCAGCAAAGGTTCAAAGACTGTGTTTAAATTAAACTATTGCAAGTTGCTGGTGAGCTACTGCTTCCAGCATAGCCTAAGTGTTATCCCTATTTTTCTCAAGCAAAGGCTCAAAGACTGTGGGCCTGATTCAGACCCGGTTGCTAGATGCGTACGCTCGCACTGAGTGAATGCAAATGTTCCAAATTGACGTCATGGGATGCGATCGCTCGCCAAGGCATAAGCACACCCACTTTGGCTGTGCGAGTGATCGCTCTGTGGGCCTGATTCAGAGCCGCTCGTAAGCGGCCGCTCGTTCGCTCCGAGCGATGTTCGCACATCTGCGTATGGGTCGTAATGCGCATGCGCCAACCAGTCAGTGCGGTCGGAAATCGAGCGCTCACAAAATAGCGAGTGCCTGCTAATTTGAGTGACAGGATGAGGCATTTGTGGGTGGTAATAGGGGAAGGTGCTTTGAAACGGGGAGTGGAGATCCGAACGCAGGTGTGCCAAACGGTCAAAACAGGCATTTTAAGGGTGTGCATAATTAACAAAGCAGTGTCATCGGCCATATCACTTGGTTGTCTCTTAGCCTGAATTGTTCGCATGATTGCAGTAGGAAAATCCAACCACAAGCACTGCGAGCAGTTCAGGCGCCTTTCGATGTACTCGATTAATCTAATAAATAGGTGATAACGTAGGATGCGAGCGGCCAGGGGGCGTCTTTACAAAATAGCGAGCGCATGTTTCGTTCACTTGCTCACACATAGAGGCGTCAACAGACCGCAAAGAGCGAGCGCTCAATTTAAATAGCCGGACCCTTTTTCTGAACGAGCGAGCGCAAATAGCGTCCGGCTCTGAATCAGGCCCTGTGTATGCAGACACCCACTACCATATAAAACTAAAAAACGAACATGGTGCGCTTTCTGTTTGATTAATGTCTGGTACCGACACCTGCAGCTGACACCAAAGGGATTCCTGCAGAATACCCTCGCATATATGTACAAAGAACAAAAAAAGGTGTCTGCGCTGATGTCAGTATATAAACACAATATTCATATTATCAATAAGATTTATTGCACATAAAATGAACTGCAGTTCAACAAATTACAAATAAAGCCTAATCACATACTTGTGTAAGCCTGTATTAGATCGCTCAATCGTTGAAAAATAGTAAATGCTGTTGAATAGAACCACAAATATGGACAAAAATAGATCACCAACAGTGTCCGTATGTGATCAGATAGATATTGTTCCAGTGTAACAAAGTCTTTAAATGTCCACCAATGCAGTGCTGTAATAAGTAATTGTCAAAGATGACTCCTGTAGTGGATATTCTCACAGCAGAAATATCATGTATAGAAATGCTGATATGCAAACCAGTTGCTCCTAAATGTGTCACAATAAATTCCCCAATGCTGATGCTCTCATGGGTAAAGCAGCTGTATAAAGCTTACCACACTGTGCGTGGTCCGGGCAAGCTGAAAGCTGAAGTGAAGGTAGTCACGCCGCTCCAGCGGCTCCCCACTGATGACTGAAGTAACAGTTAGAGATCCCAATGCTGGTGGCTCAGCGCTGCGTGTGAGCTCCAGGAAACGGCTGCTGGTAATCATGCACCACCACGTTAGAGACAAAAGGTGAGTGTGTGACACGCAATCACATACACTGGTGGATAAAGGCCAAGTGATCCAGCTGGTGACTTCTATTTAGGTAAAACCGCAATGGATATATGACTGCAGTCCACAGAATCTCATTCCTATATTCCTTGACGCGTTTCTCCCCTATTGCAGGGGTTTTTTCAAAAGGCAAGTAAAGACCTCCCTCTTTTAAACATGTATCTAATTAATCTCAATTCAATCCATCAGTGTGGTTCTAAAACAAAACACCTGAAATTGATACAATCAAAACCTGACGTATAGATACAAAAGGAGATAAATGTCTTATTCACCGGATAAATTCCATAGATATATAGATAGTTATTATATTCCATACATTATATACATTGTATAAATTATATCACCATATATTATGGAAAAATACAAATGTGTAGGTATGAAAACCTGCACATACAAAAATGTAAGTATGAAAACCTGCACATACCAAAAAAGGAGGTTCACATATAAAATCCAAATGTCCTTGCCTAATATGACCCATAAAAAAGTAATGAATAAACATCCAATCATCTCTAGTCCAATCACTAATGATAGTAGCCCCATATAAATAAAAAATAAAAAAATAATAATAATAAAATAATTATAATAGTCTGGACCTTCTTATCCACACTAAATTGTTTATGATCATATTATTAGGGATCCATACAAACAAAGTATTTGTGACATAATATCCAGACGGGCTAGCGTTTACTTTTATGTTTTAAAACACTGGTACATCGAGGACCATCGGATGCGAACGCAGTGCTTGTGGTAGCCTTACCCTATGGCAAGCTCTGTGAGCATTTCAGTGTAAAAAAAAGCCAAGTGACGAGTACTATGATGCTGCCTGTTAAATATGTATGCCTCTGAAACAGCGTTGAAACACTCAGGCACGCCTGCGTTCGCATTCCAAAACCCCCGTTTTTACTGGACTGCCCCTGTTACCACCCACAAATGGCCTCTCCTGTCACTCATTACACTTGGCTGTCTTTCACATAAAAGTAAATGCTAGCCCGACTGGGCGCTAACTAGACAAGAAGTTCCCTCTCTAAAGAAATAGTGGGGCCTACTGCCTCCACCATCAACACAAGCGTATGCAAAAAAATTACAGGTAGTTTTCACCAAGTGTCACTGAGCCAGTCAGTCTGCTTGCTCTCCCAGATATGAGACACTAGCTTACAATCACACACAGCCTATATCAGCCAGTTCCAGGTGCAGACCCTACTGAGCCTGCTAACAGGCCAAGAAGGCCAAAACCTGGAGTGGCCTGTGGATGGAGCCCTCCCTCTCCTCACATCCAAACCCCCAAAACCCAAACCGGCTTTTCAAAAAGCCGACACTCAAATCTGCTTCACTGCAGACTTTTCTCTTGGGGGTTTTTAGAACACATAGGTCAAAAACCTAGGACAAATGTATCTACCACTGACCACTTTACCAGTGTTCCTATCACAATACGGTATATATAGTAGCTTGCAAAGTAATCATTGCAAATGCTCATTTAATGATTAATGACTTTGGGCCTGATTCAGCAAGGAACGCAGTTGCTAATATGCATGCAATCTGTCGATTGTGGCATTCTGCGCATGCGAACTAGCAATTGCGATCTAAATTGCGATTGCAGAGGCTACGCAGACCCAGAGTAGAGTGATTGCCAGGAAGTGCCGTTTGTGGGTGGTAAAGGGGGTGGTCGGGAGAACGCAGGCGTGCCAGTGCATTGCAACACTGTTGCAGGGGCGTGCATAAATTATCCACTGCATGGCCATAAGCAGCCATAGCCCTGATGGTGTGCGTGGCTGTTAGCAATTTCTGAGTAAGGGCAGGGCAGCATATAGTTCCGATGTTACTTGATGTTACAGACTGTTTCTCTGTGTTGCCCTAGTATACGGATGTGGGCGTCTTTATGTCTGGCTGCGATCGCAATGTGAATGCAAACATTTAAATAGTACAACTGATCAGGGGCTGGCTGGCAACTTTTAGCCTGGGGGGCAAATGCATGCAGGCGGCCCTGGCAAAGGAGTAGCGTGTAGCCAGGGTGCCCGAAGAACGTGCGTGCTACGGCGCCGCCCCCCCTCAAGAGTTTCAGGGAGGAGGCGGGTCCATATGGGATTAATGTAAGGTAAAAATAAAGATTAGGGGCAGCCCCCTGTCGTAGTGCCCATATGCAGTGCCCCCGTGTGCCACAGGAGAGAACACCCTTATGCAGGCCTCCAGTAGTGCTCCCAGTAGTGATCCCCCCCTATGCAGTGCCCCTTGTGCCCCCAGTAGTGGTCCCCCCTGTTCAGTGCCCCTTGTGCCCCCAGTAGTAAGACCCTTATATAGTGCCCCCAATAGTGGTACCCCCTATGCAGTGCCCCCAGTAGCAGTCCACCCCCCCATGCAGTGCCCCCAATAGTGGTAACCCTTATGCAATGTCCCTTAAATAGTGGCCCCAGTAGTAGTCTCCCCCCTATGCAGTACCCCCAGTATTGCCCTTTATATAGAGCCCCCAGCAGTGGTCCCTCGATGCAGTGCCCCCAGTGGTAGTCCCCTCCCCCTATGTAGTGCCCCTAGTAGTAGTCCCATCCCCCCTATGCAGTGCCCCTAGTAGTAGTCCCCTCCCCTTGTAGTGCCCCCAGTAGTAGCCCCCCCTTGTAGTGCCCCCAGTAGTAGTAGTCCCCCCTTGTAGTTCCCCCAGTAGTAGTAGTCCCCCCCTTGTAGTGCCCCCAGTAGTAGTAGTCCCCCCCTTTGTAGTGCCCCCAGTAGTAATCCACCCCCCTGTAGTGCCCCCAGTAGTAATCCCCCCCTGGTAGTGCCTCCATAGAAATCCCCCCCTGGTAGTGCCCCCATAGTAATCCTCCCCCCTGGTAGTGCCCCCATAGTAATCCCCCCCCTTGGTAGTGCCCCCAGTAGAGAGAGACTTAATATAGAAAAAAAAACACTTACCTGAAACCCCCGCTCCTGGTCCCGACGCTTCCACCGGCTTCTCTGGCCGCTTTGCATTATGGGAGAGATGTCGTCATGATGACGGCTCTCCCATTACCCACTGCAGGAGCCAGAAGATGGCTCCCGCAGTGGGAGCAGCGGCAGCCAATGAGAGTGTGACAGACTCTCAGCCGCTGCTGATTACAGCAAACACACAGCTGCCGGCTCCGGCGGCTGTGTGTTTGTGCTGTGTAGGGCTGACCAGACTCCGTCCGGTCAGCGCTACACATGCGGTGCAGTCTGTGTCACAGTGACACAGACTGCACCTGCCCACGGCCCGCATGACGATGCGGCCCGGGTGGCACATGGCACCCTGCCCCCCGGCCCAGCCCGCCACTGCAGCTGATATTAGCAACTGCGGTGCGTGCACTAGAATAGCGATCCATAGTGAATCAGAGCCTTTGTACAATGAAAGCAGAGTCTTATCTGCCGAATTATAGCATTTCCCACAAATGTCATTATCTGGCAACAGCATCATTTATTTTCGACCTCGTCTTGAACACTGAATGGTGCCAAATGAATTGCTGAGCTCTGCACTGCTGAAAACACAACTGAATTTGGGGTTACAGGCAGGTTAGGTGAAAACAGACGCAGGTAAATATTTATCCATCATGTGTGCATTTCCCCCTCACAGAAGGATCAGACTGAGTGTCTCAGCATGGGAAAGAAACTGAGAATAGGACAGCACAGTTACCTTTGGGCAGGTAGCCAAAAACTGTCATCAAAGAAAATCATTGTTTCTCAGGGAAAACATAAGCAGCCATCACCCATTTTTCGATAGCTGTAAAATAACTTAACATGGATTCTTAAGATAATGCTGATGGCTACCTTACTTTAAGTGTCTGAGAATGATTTGTTTTGAAGTGGTTTTTGGCTTTACCACCTACTGTTATGGATATTGTTATGGGTTCACAATGCAAAAACAAAGGTCTAGGTTTTGCACAGACTGAGAAAAATTAAACGTCTTTCATTTTAAGTGGATTTCAGTGAGCTGGGAATGAAGGTTTGAAATGAATGAACCTACAATATTTAACTTTGGGCCTGATTCAGAGGTCTATGCTAATGCAATCATAAACGCATTCTCTCATGGATCAGTTACTAAAATATGCTAATGTCTTCCAAAGCACAGTCAAGCATCAGGGCCGGCAACAGAAATCATGGGGCCCAGTACACACATTATTTTGGGCCCCCCCATCCCTGGTTCCCTGGTACAGGCCAGACTCTGGAGAGTCTAAACCTAATCTCCTCCCCCCAGTGCCTAAACCTAACCTCCCCTTCCCCACACCCTAAACCTAATAGTTACTGTATGGATTCTCACTGCCTTGCATAGTATCCTGTGTGTTTCTATCGGTGACAGGCACTCACCTGGCCGGATCTGAGGGCTGATTGTATGGCGGTGTCTATGCACTCCTCTCTGGGGTCTCCTGCAGCCACTTCCACACAGCATGGTGGTTCCACAGACTCTCCTTCCCCAGCCACGTCCTGCTGATTTCCAGCCACTTTCTCCTGGCTCTTTTGCAGGGCTCATTGCTCCCCCTCCTGCAGTCTGCACAGGTGTACTCAGGCTGCTCCTGCTAATGGCAGCTTGCAGCGCTGTAACGAGGATGAGGAAAGACTGGTTAGGGTGCCCCCGAGGCTGGATCAGCCACCTGTCTTTGTTGCAACAGCAATATTATATAGGGTATATAGGGGAGGCAAACACAAGCACTTGGCCCCTAGCTATTCCAAGAATGAAAACTGTGCCGGAAAACTACAGTATATAGATATTTACAGTATAAATGTTGTATGCATTTACTTTATTATTTATAATTCCTATATTAATATATGATTAATAATCCACATCCCACATTGTGTTCCCCCTCCACAATCCCACACTGTGCTCCCCATCCACATCCCACACTTTGCTCCCCATCCACATGCCAGACTGTGCTCCCCCTCCACATCCCAGACTGTGCTCCCCTCCCCCTCCCCCTCCCCCACTGTGCTCCCCATCAACATCATAGACTGGCTGTACTCCCTCCACTGTGCTCACTGACACAGTGCTGCCCTACCCAGGCCCACCAAGAGCCGCGGCGGGCCCGGTGGCCTAATAGTGGGAGGCGTGGCCACGCCTCCTTCCCTTTGCAGCAATGCGAAGGGGAGGGGGGGCGCGCTGAGCCAGGGGGGCATGCTCAGTGTGATTGCTCCCCCCCACAGGCATAGGAGACGAGCAGTCTCCCACCGCAGCTCAGCACACGCTGCTTGGGCCCCCGCCGGGCCTCTCAGGAAGCCCGGGCTGGGAAATCTGTACCTGCCCTCCCCCCCCTCTGCGCACCTGGCCCTGCCCCTCCTCCTAATCCTACATCTCAAAGTAACCCGACTCCTACCGACAGCTGCATCCCTAACGACCTTGTGGTGCACTTACCTTAGCTAGAAAGGGAACGTTTTTCTGAGTGCTGCTGGCTGCTTTCAGGGCAGTACTGAAGTGGTTAGTCACTGGGTTGGGGGCGGAGCTGAGCACTGAGGTGGGGCCGAGTTACTGCCTGATGACCCCTCAGATCTCTCAGCCAGTAACCTGAGCAGTCTGAAAACAGTCAGTTCAGTATATTTAATACTCCTGAAATCACTGGCTAAGATCCGTGGAGTCATCACTGAGCAGCTCCACCCCCACCTCAGTTCTCAGCCTTCCAGGTATCGGCATCAGTCAGATTATCAGTGAGTGACTGATAGATGCAGGGACGGACAATTCCAGGGTATGCAGTCTGCGGCTGCAGGAAACTAGTGGCCACCAAGAGTTTAAATAGTAGGCAGATGCAGTGGCGTAACTAGGGTATTTGGAGCCCGGGGCAAATTTGAAAATGGAACCCCCCCACCCCAAAGGCGCGCATCGAAAAATGGGCATAGTCACTTAAAAATGGGGCGTGCCCCCCTTATCATCACTCAGAACATTCCTATCCATATGCACCTTAACCCTAGTAGTGCCCCTTATACAGTACCCCCAGTATGCAATGTCCCCAGTTGTGGTCCCTCTTATGCAGGCCCATAGTAGCATCCCTTATACAGTACCCCCAGTAGTGGTCCCCCTTATACAGCTCCCCATTAGTTCCCCATTAGTAAGCACCTTATATAGTAGTGCCCCCAACAGACAGTAGTCCCCCCCGTGCAGTGCCCCCAGTAGTGGTCCCCCTTATGCAGACCCCCAGTAGTGATCCCCCCTATCCAGTGCTCCTCATACAGTGCCCCCTGTAGTGGTCCTTCCTATTATTGCCACCAGTAGTGGTCCCCCCAGTGCAGTGACCCTTGTAGTAAGCCCATTATATAGTGCCCCCAGTAGTAGTTCCCCCCCCCAGTAGTAGTCCCCAGTAGAGGTTCCCCCTCCCGATGAAGTGCCCCCAGTAGTAGCCCCCCGATCAGTAGTAGACACCAGTAGTGCCCCACCCCCAGTAGAGGTCCCTCCCAGTAATGGTGCTGCCAGTAGTAGCCACCCCCTCCCCCGTTGTGCCCCCAGTAGTGCAGACACGTTAAAAAAAAAAATACACTTACCTGAATCCACACTCCTGCACTGGACACCACTCCCGCTGCCGCCACCGCACATCAGGTCCTCACTGGCTGGCGCGCTCAGCGTTATGGGAGAGATGTCATTACATCATGACGTCTCTCCCATTACCCACTCCATGAGCCGGAAGGCGGAGCTCATGAGTAAGTTCCAGCCCGGCTCTTGCAGTGGGCGCTGCAGCAGTCAATGAGAGTCTGTCTGACTCTCATTGGCTGCTGATTCACACAAACATTGCTGCCGTTCGGCGGTGATGTGTGTGCAGCAGCAGCAGCCAAGGAGAGTCTGTCTGACTCTCATTGGCTGCTGGTAAATCTCTAAAACCTGAACTACAGATGTGTCCTCTTGCATCTTTGCTGCTTTTGTGGCAAATTGCGCCATGCATGGCGACGTCATGTACCCATAGGATTTCATGGTGCGAATGCAGTGTTCGGCATGATGTAGCATAGCGCATGCGGCCGTAGCTAATCACATGGCGCGATGCGTGCACACGTTTGTAGTGCGATTGGCAAAGATGCAATAGGACACATCTGTATCATGGTGCCTTGAGAACCATGTTCGAGAACCTCTGCTGTAGTCTATAAATGTACTAGACACTTAAATCAGGTCTTAAAATGTTATCAGATAAACAGATCCAAAATAGCAAAAGGTAAGGGACGTAGCTATAACCCTTGAAGTTGGCCAGTGTACCCACACTGACATGCAGATATACAGCAGTCCGGTTTAGCTGCAGGCGGACTACCTATGTTTTACTCCAAGATCAACTGCTTGGTACTGGCAGCTATAATGATAAATACTCTGATCGTTAAACTGGCTGCAGATAAAGAGTAATAGCTATACACTTCAATGTTAAAAGCTAAATGAGTCAAAACTAGTGATGAGCGGTTCGGATTCTGAGGAATCCGAACCACTCCGAACAGGTGGAATCCGAGTCAGACGGGAACACCCGAACTTGCGTTCGGGTGTTCCTGCCTGACTCGGATTCCACCTCGAGGCCGAACGTCACCCGTCCGGCGTCGGATTCTCGCGAGACCTCGCGAGAGCCGGGTGACATTCGGCCTCTATAAAGGGCGTGGCACCCGGCAGTCGGCGCCATTTCGTGCGTCACGCGGTTAGTGGTAGTGCGTGCACTGTGCTAGACTGCTAGTGTTAGATTAGACTGGAGACTAGAGTTAGACAGAGTAGGCAGTGTTCTTGCCGCTGGCATTAATTAATATATATAATTATATATATTATCAAACAAATAACCTCTGTGACTTTACTGGGCATAAGCCCATTGTGTGCGCTCCGTGACTGGACATAATAAGCCCACTGTGTGTACTGTATTATACAAGCTCCGTGACAGGGTATAGCCCACTGAGTGTATTATACAAGCTCCGTGACAGGGCATAAGCCCACTGAGTGTATACAAGCTCCGTGACAGGGCATAGCCCACTGAGTGTATTATACAAGCTCCGTGACAGGGCATAAGCCCACTGAGTATTATACAAGCTCCGTGACAGGGCATAGCCCACTAAGTGTATTATACAAGCTCCGTGACAAGGCATTAGCCCACCGAGTGTATACAAGCTCCGTGACAGGGCATAGCCCACTGTGTATTATACAAGCTCCGTGACATGGCATAAGCCCACTGAGTGCATACAAGTTCCGTGACAGGGCATAGCCCACGGAGTGTATTATACAAGCTCCGTGACAGGGCATAAGCCCACTGAGTATTATACAAGCTCCATGACAGGGCATAGCCCACTGAGTGTATTATACAAGCTCCGTGACAAGGCATTAGCCCACTGAGTGTATACAAGCTCCGTGACAGGGCATAGCCCACTGAGTGTATTATACAAGCTCCGTGACATGGAATAAGCCCACTGAGTGCATACAAGTTCCGTGACAGGGCATAGCCCACTGAGTGTATTATACAAGCTCCGTGACCGGGCATAAGCCCACTGAGTATTTTAAAAGCTCCGTGACAGGGCATAAGCCCACTGAGTGTATTATACAAGCTCCGTGACAGGGCATAAGCCCACTGAGTGTATTATACAAGCTCCGTGACAGGGCATAAGCCCACTGAGTATTATACAAGCTCCGTGACAGGGCATAAGCCCACTGAGTATTATACAAGCTCCGTGACAGGGCATAAGCCCACTGTGTCTATTATACAAGCTCCATGACAGGGCTTAAGCCCACTGTGTGTATTAAACAAGCTCCGTGACAGGGCATAGCCCACTGAGTATTATACAAGCTCCGTGACAGGGCATAAGCCCACTGAGTGTATAAAAGCTCTGTGACAGGGCATAGCCCACTGAGTGTATTATACAAGCTCCGTGACAGGGCATAAGCCCACTGAGTGTATACAAGCTCCGTGACAGGGCATATCCCACTGAGTGTATTATACAAGCTCCGTGACAGGGCATAAGCCCACTGAGTATTATACAAGCTCCGTGACAGGGCATAAGCCCACATGTGTCTATTATACAAGCTCTGTGACAGGGCATAAGCCCACTGTGTGTATTATACAAACTCCGTGACAGGGCATAGCCCACTGAGTATTATACAAGCTCCGTGACAGGGCATAAGCCCACTGAGTGTATTATACAAGCTCCGTGACAGGGCATAAGCCCACTGAGTGTATTATACAAGCTCCGTGACAGGGCATAAGTCCACTGAGTGTATTATACAAGCTCCGTGAAAGGGCATAGCCCACTGTGTGTATACAAGCTCCGTGATTCCAGCTCATAGTGATAAATTAATATGGATCACGAGAATGAACCGAGAGGAAAGCAGAAACAACATGTAAATGCTAGCATTGCAGCAGCTGGAAGTCCATCACTTTCATCTAAAGCTGATGCTCAAGGGCGTAGAGGCTTTAAAAACTTAGGGAACCTGAAATCAAAAAATTCCGATTTCACAGGGGTAAAGACAAAAAAAACCCCTCTAAAGACTACTACTGTTGCAGAGAAACAGAAAATTGGCAACATACCATTCACCACACATAGCGTCAAGGAAAGACTCAGGCTTTGCCCTTTATTTCTGAGTGGTGGTTCTGCAACTGTCAGTAAGGCATCTTGTGCCTCTCATGATGATAAAAGACTTTTTCAATCAGACTATAGAAGTGTGAAAAAATGTAAAACCAATAAGGCAGTAGAACAAACTGTGTTTTTTGAAACACAAATGTCAGAAATCCCTGAGGAGAGTCTAAGTGGGTCCACGAGTGGCATTGCTATGTGTAAGCCTGACCTTTCAGAGAAGCTGCCCTCCACAGTTTCTTTTCCATCTGTAGTTGTGGGGATGAGCAGTATTGCCGAGGACATAGAAATTGAGGATGCCACCGTAGAATTGCAACAGGATGAGAGGGATATATATGTGCAGCTGACGCTAGCACTAATGAGGATGTTGAGGATGAGGATATTATTTGTATAGGTCAGGCACCAGTGGAAGCAGCTCTTGGCCAAGATAAGAAGGCCATTGCCATGCCTGGGCATAGAACCAACAAATCCACATCTTTTGTGTGGAATTACTTTTACCCAAACCCTGACAACAGTTGTCAAGCCATTTGTAGCCTCTGTGAGACCACAGTTAGTAGAGGTAGGGATGTTAAGCATCTAGGAACCTCTACGCTATTACGTCATCTGCAGTGAGCTCATGACAGGTGTTTGATAACAGAAACTACTGCAAAAAAGATAACAACAAGCAGTCCAGCATTAGCTAGATGCCTTCTCTCTACTAAATCCCAGCACCTGCAATCTCCGCCGACAATACCTTCCTCCTCAATATCCTCAGGAATGATCAGTGGTAGTACAACATCCAATTTGTTAATGCTAAGTCACGGTGACTCCTCCAATTTCCAGGACACCTCAGAAGAAACTGAATCTTTGAGCGCTAGGCCTGCTGCTGCTGCTGGTGGATCTTCATCCCAGAAGTGGACCAAGAAGACTACTAGTAGTATACCAAAAAAACAATTGACTGTTAAAGAATCTCTTGCAAGGGGAAGCAAGTATGACAGCTCTCACCCTGTCGCACAGCGGATCACTGACGCCATGACAGCTATGCTAATATTAGATCTGCGTCCAATATCCGTAATTAATGCAGTGGGATTTACACAGCTAATTGAGGTCATGTGTCCCCGGTACCAAATTCCATCTCTGTTTCATTTTACCAGAAAAGCCATTCCTCAGCTGTACCAGGACGTTAAACAGAACCTAATTATTGGCTTGCAAAATGCTATTGTACCCACTGTCCACTTAACCACAGATATGTGGACAAGCGGTAGTGGACAAACTAAAGATTACATGACTGTGATGGCCCACTGGGTGGGTGAATCGCCTTCAGCAGCAGCAGAATCTAACAAACAACACCAGCTCATTCAGAGGCAGGCAACTCTGTGCATCACCGGATTCAATAAGAGGCATACCGCTGACAACCTCTTAGAAAAACTAAGAGATGTCATAGAAACATGGCTTACCCCACTTGGACTCTCCTCAGGATTTGTGATTTCTGACAATGCTACAAATATAGTGAAAGCATTACAGCTGGGTGAATTCCAACACATCCCCTGTTTTGCTCACACAATAAACTTAGTGGTGCAGGGTTTTTTAAAAAACGACAGGGGCATGCAGGAGATGCTGTCTGTGGTCCGAAAAATTTCGGGACATTTTCGGCATTCAGCAACAGCGTGCAGGAGATTGCAGCACCTGCAAGAGCAGTTTAATTTGCCCTGCCATCAACTGAAGCAAGAAGTGGTAACGAGTTGGAACTCAACCCTGTATATGCTTCAGCGGATGGAGGAGCAGCAAAAAGCCATCCATGGCTATACGACAAGCCATGACATTGGGAGAGGAGGGGGAATGTACCTTACCCCAGCACAGTGGAGAGTACTTTCTGTCTTGTGCAAGGTGCTCAAACCATTTGAAGTTGCCACTTGTGAAGTGAGTGCTGACACTGCTAGCTTGAGTAAGGTGATTCCCCTGATTTCGCTTTTGGAAAAGCAGCTGGAGAAATTGAAGGATGAGATTAAACAAAGTGATTCCGCATAGTATGCTGGACAGATAGATCAAGTCCTTTGTTCGCTTCGCCAGGATCCACGGGTAGCCAAGATCTTGAAATCTGATCATTATATTTTAGCAACCATTCTTGATCCTAGGTTCAAGTCATATGCTGTGTCTTTCTTTACAACTGACCCAGATCTTAAAAGAACCAAAGCACTCCTGGTGAGCAAGTTGGCAGCTGAAGTGACACATGGCACTACGATGACGTCTCCTCCTTCAGTTTCTCCAGCAGCAGCCAGAAAAAAATGCACCTTTTCCAAAAGATCCAGTGGTGATGCAGATAAGTCAAGTCAACATTTTGACATCTGGTCAGGTCTAAAATATTTAACCAACACCAGTGACACCTCTACCGTAACTCCATCTAATACAATTACCATCCAAAGAATGGTGGAGGATTATTTTCAGGACACCATACACGTAGACATGTCACAGAGTCCCTTCGAATATTGGAAGAAAAAAAAAGGCAATTTGGAGACCCTTGTATAAACTGGCTTTGCATTACTTAATCTGCCCACCCTCCAGTGTGTACTCGGAGAGAGTTTTCAGTACAGCCGGGAACCTTGTGAGCGAACGACGAAGGAGGCTACTTCCACAAAATGTAGAAAAAATTATGTTCATTAAAATTAACTGGAAATTTCACGAGGAAAACCTTTCCCGCCAATCACGTCACAGTACAGATACTTCTGTAATGGTGGATTCCAGCGGGGATGAACTGATATTGTGTGAGGAATCGGATGATGTACACACTGATGAGGGTGAGGATGGCAATGGTGGTGACATCATGCCACTGTAGACCTGTTGCCTTTAGTTGATTGGAAGATTTTTTTGTGGGGGCCCAAACAAACCAAGCACTTCAGCCACAAAGTGGCAGTACCTGTCGCTGAAATGCTTCGTTTGTTAAAGTGTGCATGTCCTTTTTAAGATCCAACAAAAAAGGGTGGGTGGGAGGGCCCAAGGACAATTCCATCTAGCACTACCTTTCATTTCTGCCACTGCTGTGTGGCATAGTTTCATAGATGTGCTTTAAACTGTGGTGTCAGTGCCACTGCGCCGCTGCTCTGACGCTTGGTAACCAGTCAGCTCACTGCAACCCTTAGCCAATAATGTTGGAAACAATAATTTAAGCTGTGAGGTGGTCCAAGTTGACTGTAAATGACTGGAAATTAATGTTATTGAGGTAAATAACACTCTAGGAAGAAAAAAAAGCCCAATTTATGTCATTTTAGATTTTTTTGCCAATTTTGGCAAAAAATCCAAATCCAAATCCAAATCCAAATCCAGTCACCGCAGTTTGGCAAATCCAAATCCAAATCCAAAGCCGGACGACAAATTAGAACCAAATCCAAATCCGGCAAAAATGGTCCGGCGCACATCCCTAGTCAAAACTGGTTATTAACCATCCAAATCAATAACACATGACTAGGCCAAGGGCTGAAGACAGATTCAGTAGCAAAATGTTAAACAATCCAGGGTTATGGCAGGAAGCAAACAAATTGTGGTCAAGAGGAAAACCAGGGTAGAGCAGCAAAAAATTTATGCAAAGTCAGGTCAGCAATTAGTTGTCACTACACCAAAGAAGGAACCATCACCAGCATAAGTGAAACATCCAGCAAGCTATTTAAATGTGACAAAACCAGTAGCAAAGCCTTGTGATTCAGCCCTGCACTGCTATAGCTGGGGACAGAGGGCTGATCTGGATAAGAGGAGGACGCTAAAAAGGTTTCATATACATCTGGACCTATAGCTATATAGTAAATGACGTCAGCATGCAATGTGCAGGGGTCTGATGATAAGCCCTTGCCAAGACCCACTGTTGCTTCTAACAATAAATGTCTAGCTTCCAAATATGCACATGCATTAAGAGGTGTATGACACTCCCTGCTGCATTGGCGATCCCAGCACTGTGACCAAGGTCGCAGGCTGGTATCACCATCATGACCATCAGTGGAAAAAATATATATATTTTCAGATGAATACAGGTGCCAGCGGTCCCTTAATGTCATAACGGCTGGTACTTGTTGTTCCAGACGTGCTGGTATGTCGGGTCTGGTACTTGTAGTCCGTCTGAAAAGACAATATTATCTATCTTTTACCATTAACCCCGCACCCATCGCTAGCAGCCCAGGGCTAGTAGTACCTCAGGACCCCGGGTCCCCACTTCCTTGGAATTCCATCCATGGGCTAACTAGTTTGGGACTGGTTAATGTTATGGCAAGGGGACCCCACGCTATGTGTCTCCCTGCTATACCACTATCCCCTGGCTGGCTCAGTTAAGTGCTGGTTACAGGAAAAAAGGGGGAACCCCACACTGTTTTTCCCCTATTTTCCCATAGCAGCCATGATTGTGAGGTCTGGGGATGGTTATGGATTTGGTGTGGGACCCCACACATTTATTTTTAAATGTAACCCTTTATTCAATGTTTACAGTAACGAAGCCTGCACAAAAAGTTAGTGATCTGTGCAGTGTTTCTCCCAAACAGGACTATTGTTTGAGCAGGTTTCCTGTCGCATTGCAGTTAGTTTTTGGTAATTTTTCAAGCCATCTATCAGTAAATCTGTGGATTCTTTTCTTGTCTATGGAAGAAAAAAGAAGATTGTTGTTCAGATGTTCACTTTTAGTGAATGGTCGATTTTCAAGAATGACCAAAAAGCAAAAACCGACCTTTAGTAAATTTAGGGCCTGATTCAGACCCACTCGCGAGCGGCTGTCCGCTCGCAAGTGGGTCGATGTTATGCACTGAGCATGCGCACGATGGAGGGAGCTCCGTCGTGCGCATGCGCCAGACGCGACGAGCGAAGGAAAGTCCTTCGCTCGTTGTGTCCGATCAAAGGGGGCGTGCTGTCAATGTTGATTGACAGCACGCCCCCTTTTGTGGGCATGCCGGGGGCGTGCCTCCCTGACGGGGGCGTTCCCACGGGAACGCCTCCCGTCAGAAGCCGGCCCACTGACATCACTAGTGATGTCAGTGGGAGTGATTTTGGCTCTGATAGAGCCAAAATCACTCCGGAGCTTGCGGTTGAAAACCTCAACCGTAGGCTCCGGCTCGCAATTTCAATGGTCGCGATGGTCTCGACCATCGCGGCCATCACAAAGCACGCTCGTATATCCTGTGGGTGGTGACCCACAGCTATACGAGCGTCCAGGAGGACGCTCCATGAAAATGGAGCCCGGCCCTCATTCAGAGCGTGCGCTCTGCTCAGAGTGTACGGCTCTGAATGAGGGCCTTACTCCTAAATATCAGAAGTCACATCATTGGACCCTATCCACAGCACTTTGGAAAGCCAATGACCTGCTCATCTACTCAGGCCCACAGCTATTGTTATGTATAAAACGGGCTTGTTCCATACTTCACAAATGCATAAACACAATATTTAATATCCATTAAGAAAGACTTCAAATTCGGAGATGCTCTGGAGAAATTGCAACTATTCTATTTGATATAGAAATTATGCTTTATGTACTCTGTTTTCATTTAAGAACTGTCATGTTATTTACCGCAAAATAGAGGTTATTAAACTATTCGTTTAGGGAAATCTCACTCTACAAAACACAGCATGTTACAGTGCATGCAAAAGACCATATACGCAAACATATGGAAAAATGAAAATGTAACGTCTAATTAATCCTTTTCCCTTTAGGACTAGGATAGAAAGCAGAAGCAATGACTTTGCCAAGTGCTAAATCACTAGTAAAAAAAAAAAATTATTAAGTGGCAGATCTCTTACAAGGTATATTTTTCTTTGTAATCCAGAGATATATTTGCAGCATTTTTCAAATAAATTGGAGATGTGAAAATTAATTCTCCAAACGTGTTTACCGCATGCATATCCCATTGGGAGATCACAAGTTTTATATTTCTGTGGCTGAGCAGAGTTTAGGAGAAATATAAGGATGATTTACTGTGAAAGGAACTTTAAGGAAGTAAAGAGACTTCTGTGTCTGTGCATTGTATATACAGGGGCTGATTCAGCATTGCACGCAAGTGTAATGCTGAATGCAGATTCCCGATAATCGGGAATCTGCGCATGCGCAAGACCCATTCTGCGAGTGTGCACATTGGGTCCTGCGTGATCGCATGCAGCCCCTTCAATGCCTCTGTCAGATTGACAGGCAGAGGCATTTAAGAGGTGGTGTGGGGGGCGGAGTCAGTGAGTGTTTCCGGAAACGGGGGCATGTGTTTTCTGGGACTGAAAAGGCCACAGGGACTGCGTTGACAGATGCAGTTTCCTGGCCTCGCAAGCCAGCCAGCCTGAGTAAACTGTGGCTTACTCAGCTGGCCGAAGGCCCGGCGCCGTCCACCATCGCAACCATCGACCACTGATGGTCATGATGGTGATAACAGCCTGCGACCTTGGTCGCAGTGCTGGGATCGCCAATGCAGCAGGGGGTGTCATACACCTCCTGCTGCATGTGCATATTTGCAAGGATGGAATTGTAAAGCTGCCTGAGTGCAGCTTTCATGTCCGTCAAATGCTGAATTACCCCCTCAGTTATTAGTTATGAAGCATTTTGTACCATTCTGCAACAGTGACCTGAGTCCTTATTTCTATGGACACTACAAACTGTTTAGGACATGGGCAAAGGTAGATAGTCTGTATAACTTCTCTTTATAGGTCGTAGCAGTCAATGTTTGATGGGAATATTGTAGAGTGTCCAAAATATCAGCTTCCATTAGATTCGGAAATCAGGTCTGCCATTTATTAATGCCCTTGGTGAATGTTACCGTAAAGAAAGGAACTCTTAATATGCAATAAAAAAGAGATATAGCCCTATACTAATAGCCAGCAGACAAGAAAGCAGTATCCAACTGATTATCCCAATCCAAGGGAGATAAAAAGGATAAGACTCTACTGGTATAATGTTGTGCCTGTAAAAATGCTAAGTAACAAACATGAAGAAAATCGTACTGTATGTGTGTCTACTGTAAAGTTATGAGGTGCTTAAGTGAGGAATTAGTGAAATGTCGAACTGTGTGGAGGCCCAGCGAATCCCACCTTCGGAAAGGGTGTGCAGCAGACCCGTACTGAAAGTCATTGTTCCCCAGCAGAGGGAGATCTAATGAATAAGAAGCATGGATTTTAAATTTATTACGTACCGAATGCCATGTTGACCACGCTGACATCAGGAGTGGGTTATCAAGCAGACGTGATGGTATATCATGTTTAGACATATGTAAAAAGTAGACCAAGTCCAAATCAGATAGGAATTGTCTCTCTAATGCGTAATTAGCAAAATTATTTCTACGTAAAATGCAATCCTGTACCTACAGATTGCAGCTTGATTATAAAGGAGAGTGTGGCCGGAGGCCGACCACACGTGATTAAAATGGCTGCCACGGCACTGAAAAGATTAACCCTCATGCCACAGCACCATTTGTAAAAGGACCTTTAGGCGCAGTGCGCCACGTACTGCGATTGTATAAGTAATGTGTTTGAACATGTCATTCAATGTGCTGTGCGCAGTTGTGGAAATTTACTTTTTAAATGTTTAGCCTATGCACTTATAAGGAATGTATAAGTTGTTTTGTTTTAGAAGACTGTAACATTTAAGTCAAATGGTTATAAGACATTCTCACCTCCTAGTGATATGTTAATTATCCTGTGACCAAACCTTTGTTTACAGTACTTTCATTGAAATGCATTGCCGAGGTCTGTGGTGTGTCTGTGTACAATACCCCTGCAAGTTTGTGGAAAGCAAGTTGTTTGTGTTCAGGAAGCTTCTATTTTGTGTAAGAACTTAGAAGGTGTTATGACTCAGAAAGCCAAAACTGGTTTAGTCATAGACATTTAAAAAGATGAATGCAATAGAAATGTGCATTATATTTACCTTTTCAGAAACAGTATATGCTAACTCAGTTTATGCTTAGGAAACCAAATGTTTTTGGGTGGTATTAAGGAAATAATAATAATAATAATAATAATAATAATAATAATAATAATAATAATAATAATAATATTTATATAGTGCTTTTCTCCCACAGGACTCAAAGTCGCTTTACAGACATCAGAAAACATGGTACATTGTACAAGGATTAGGTATTGCAGAAAATAGAAAACCACACGAAGATAATTAAAAACAACCAGAACCTAAAGAGCACAATAAACATATTGCAGGGTTGGTGAAATTGATTTAATTTCTGTGAAATGTAAGAATTATTTATTTATGTTTTGTGAGATAGCCTGATTGGCTAATAGGAACCCAGGGCGGACTTACCCCCTGTGGTAATGTCTATTGGAGTGGCATAAATGAAGACTTCATGCCTGGTAAAAATTGAAAATCCTTGTGGAGAAGAACTGCTGTTTGATGTCTGTATGATATTCCCCTTCAATCTGAAGTTACGAGACTTCTTTAAGACTTTGAGCAATAAACACCTTTGCCTTTACTTCGACTACATCTTTACCCTGTGACCAACGGAATTGCGCCAAATGCTATTCCATTCTTCTACTATTCTGGGTTGAGCCGAGCGTCTCCGAAGTTCAAGCCCTCTGCCGCTACCGTGCAGACCTGGTCCATTGCGAGGGATCAGGAGGAATCAGCCAACACCAATCAGGGGGTGTGGCTGCAGCTAGTCAAACGCATACGCAGCAGTAGCGGTTCCAGGTGCCGAGGTAGGAGCCGATGGTAGAGTTTGGTGGTGGCAGCATCATTACGCCCATGGCGCAGAAGGCAGAGTCAATGACAGGTGGTCACTGATGGTAAGCGGGAATCCCTGTTACCCCAAGGTCAAGTGGGGATCGAAACACCAACCTGTGATTGGGTGTCCGGGCTGGAAGCCATCCGGTCACAGAGAGTATGGGAAAAATGAATTCCCCCCTCTTCCTTAGAGCATTGAAGAACTTTCAAACTAAGTTTTATTTTATTGTTGTTCCAGATAAATTTCCGGAATGCAGCATCTATCTGTTTAATATCACTTAAAGTGAGAAGTATCGGGAGGACCTGTAGAGGGTATAGCAGTTTCAGAAAGATTATCATTTTTATTAGATTGGCCCTTCCCAAGAATGAAAGCTGAAAGTTGTGGATATTTTTGGGTAATTGTATGCCCAAGTAAGGTATACTAGATGTAGCCCACTGTCTCTAGGTCTGAAAGGTCTATTAGCCAAAGCTAGTGCCGTAGATTTGGTAAAATTCTCTGCATCCAGGCTCAGTAGAATAGTGGAAGATCTCTGATCCACTGGGGAGGAGGCCAAGACTGCAATCGCCGAGTGAATACCCAATACACAGTGACATCCTTTCGTGAACCCAAGTTGATGTGGGGTAAGGAGCGTTGGCATAACATTATGCAATCTAATAGATATAATTTTTGTCAAGATTTTATAATCTTGGTTAAGCAAAGCGATGGGTCCATACGAAGACAACAAGGAAGTATTCCTATCTGGTTTGGGTATCAAAATTGTAATTGCCTCGTTAAATGAAAGATAAGCAATGTTATCTGAGTAAATTTGTTGCAGTAAATTAGTGAGAGTGGGGTAATATCATCTTTTAGAATTTTATAATTTTCTGTAAAGCCGTCAAGGCCAGGTGACTTATGCAATTTCAGCGAATCAATAGCCATAACAACTTTCTCCTCTGTGATTTTACCTTCTAAACATTCCCTCTGCTGGGTAGTCAGTTTTGGTAACACAGCTTCATTAAGAAAGGTCTTTGCATTTTCTAAATTAGGTGTTTTGGCTGTATATACATTTTGAAAATATACTTCCAAAAGCTTTGATATGTCGGACTGAGAAGTAAGTGTCGCTTCCGTTCTAGGGTCACAAAGACTAGTGATGAAATGTATTTTCTTTAGTCGGTTGGCCATAAATGCGAACAGTCTACCTGTCTTGCCCCCCAAATCGAAAGTAGTGGTATAGTCTGTCCTAATTTAGCCTCCTGTAAAAGAAAATCCTTATAGAGAAGATTACAGGAGGTACGTAATTTACTAGTTAAAAGGTGTCTTATCCTTACGGTCTTTATTACGTTTTGCCAAGTACTATATAATATGGCCCCTCATGACTGCCTTTGATGCTTCCCAAAATAATTCTGGGTTGTCACAGTGATGAATGTTATCATCCAAGTATTCATGCCATTTTACTTTTAAAAGCCCTCTTTTTGTGAAAGGAAGGAAGGGAAGCGCCAAAGGCAGGAAGTATTCCAAGGATTAAGTTGTGTTAAATCCAATACAACAGAAATGCTGATGTTATCAATATAAGTGCCTGATTCAGCTTCAGACGGAATTGCAAAGCTGCTTGCAGGCAGCTTTGCAATTCCGTCTGTGCTGATATAATGCAGCAGGAGGCCTTGCGTTGTCCAATGCAGCATCGGCCGGCTAAGGTGAACCATGGGATCACGCAGCCGGCCACCGCAGTTGAGATGAAGAAGCCAGGAAATCTCCGTCAGCCGACGTGGATCCTGTCTCCTTCCCTCCCCTCGAACTGCGGTGACACGCCTCCATTTCGAGGAACGGAGGGCATTGCTGCCCTCTCACCGCCCACAAACGGCAGCAGACTTTCAATCACTGACAGTCTGCTGACAGTCTGCGAGCGGATCGCAGACGCGTTCTGCACATGCACCTGTGCAGATTCCCGAACATCGGGAATCTGCGTTCAAGAGTGCACTAGCGTGCACTGCTGAATCAAGCCTTAAGTCCGTACTATGCAGAAGAATAAACTTTCTGCAATTATAATGTAATTGATTCTAGTAAAGGAGTCATGTACTCGAGAATGAAAAGTGAATTCATGACTAGACAACTTTTAATTGGAACTATTAGTTGTTAAGCATAAGAGGATTATCCACTGATCCATCAAGCTAGCTGCTCAACAGGTGTCCCTCACTCGAAGCCTCAACTCTAATGAGATGCATCTCCTGCCACAAGGTTTCCCTGAAAATACTATATGTAGCGATGCCAAGGTTTCATTACAATTCAATTGGGATGCTGAAATAGAAAGTTTAGGAAGATGGGTGGAGTTGCAGCTAAATTAGATCACCTAGTAAAGTATAACTTATCTGCCCCTCTAGTGGGAGAAATGAGATATAGCAAAATAGAATGGACCCATTTCTGAATGATTTTACAAAGACTTTGAGAAAGTGTCAAAAGTCCTACAGAAATGGAAGAATACTGGTCTCATTACAACTAGTGCAGGTTTTCAGTATTGGAACCAGGAATGTGGCTTCCTCACAGGTCTTGAGTAATAACATTATGGCCAAGCAAATAGCCAAGTGGATACAGTACTTGCTCTGGTTACAAGTGAACTCACTGTTGTTTGCACACTCTACTGCAATATCTTTCATCTGTGACGTGTCTAACTACTAAGATTGTGCTAAAGAATATTACTTTTTGTGTCCATAACCAGCTCATGTATCAAGTTATGGTCTTATGGATACAATTTCAGCATGCTGTTTTGATGACTAAAGACGTGTTTACTTACTAATATGCTAATTGGTTCATAATAGTATTTGGAGTAGACACGGCTATACCAACATACTAATTATATTCTGCTTCCTATATGGGACTTGTATATTCATCATTATTTGGTATGTATTATTGTTCCTAAGGATTTAGGACTGAGGGCTTGATTCAGACCCGCTCGCTAGATGCGTTCGCACGCAGCCAAAGTATGCAAATTCAGTGATCGCACGGCATAGGCAAACGCAGGGGGGTTTCCGTCTGCCTGGAAACTCCCCTCCCAATCACATACCATGACCACAGTAGAAATAGTAATATAATAGAATTTTACTAGTGCTACATGTTCTTCTCAGTATCACAAATGAAATAATTAGCACCACCTGTGGATCTTTTAACATATATCAGCCAATAATAAATAACGTGTGCATGAACTAGGAGATCTGGAAAACATGCACTGTTAGGGATGCAGTGCTATAGAGCCCAATATGTACATATATGTCAAGGGAATTGATAAGTTCTTCTGCTGCTCCTCCAGGCTCCCGGGCTTTCTCCAATGCCCTGGAATGGTGCTCACATCTAAAATAAAAACATTCAGCTCAGGCAGGATGGCTCTGCTGCTGCATCTAATGACTTCCTGTGATCCTGTATATGCTGGAATTATGACACACAATACACATTGTATGATGCATATTAAACCTGGATAAGTACTAATTCTGCCCTCTTCATGGACTGGCAACACTCGCTCTAAAATCAAGCATTTGGAAACCCCCCTCTAGAAATCCTTCGTTTGCCACTGCACGGCAAGACATTAGCACGCCCACTATGCCTTGGCATCCGATCACAGAGTGTATTTAGACACCCACCAGCCTGTCATAAGACGCACACTGTCCCACATCATCTCCAGGATGTGTATGCAACAATCGGTACCATCGAGTTCCATCGGAAGCGAATGCAGCACTTGTGGTCGACCCTACCCTACTGCAAGCACTGCGAGTGCTTCACTGTGTAAAACAACCATGTGATGTGTACTATGATGCTGCGTCTTAATTATGCATGCCTCTGAAACGGTGTTAAGAAGCTCAGACACGCCTGCGTCTGCACCACCCCCCCCCCTCCGTTTTCATCAACCATCCTCTGTCACCACCCATAAGTGGCTTGTCCTGTCACTCATTCTAGCGAGCTGGCTATGCGCAGCGAGCGAACGCTTCCCGATAGAATGTACTACTTTGCACACGCGCACTGCGATGCATACGCATGCGCACATTGCAAAACATCAGTAGCTACGAGCGAGCGGGTCTGAATCAGGCTCTGAGTTCCTTATATAACCACTTCTTATTGTTTATCAGATACGCTATTGGAGGTTGGAAAATATATGTTTGGATTTTTTAAGTAAGCTCATCTTTTTGTAATTGTATTTTCTTAACTTACAATATTTGTTATATCCAGTATAAACAACTTCTATGTTTTTTATATGTACTATATTTTTCATTTTTTCTGCAGGTTCATGTAGTTCATATTTACTATAAATCTTTTCTGCTCAATGCCGCTTTCCTTGCCATTTCATTTACGACAAGCATTACTTAGATCGACAAATGGCCAATTGCCGAATGGGCCTCATACATCAGGCAGCCGTTTCACCAATCTGACCAGAACCACTATTTGGAGGCGCTGATCGGCGTCCATCAATGATCGCCGATGTGTCAGGGAATCTGCAAATTTCATGTTAAAAATCCCAGATTTGCTGATTACAATTATATTTTGGTTGGGATCAGCAAATCAGGGAAATCAAACATGTTGGATTTCACAGATGCCCCAACCCTGGCGTCTGGGGATCGGGGAATTGTCCCAATCCATTGCAGATACATATTTTCATGCACACACTGAACAGGTATTTAATCTGTACATTTTATGTGTGAATCACTATGTCTCTGTATAGCGCTGTATAATATGGTGCCTATATAAAATAAATTATAATAAATAATAATAATTTTTGTCTCCCATTTCACAGAAAACATACGAAGGCAAAATGTATTTGAAATCACTTGTACATTTGTTTAATTTGGTTAAATACATAGGTTTATTAATTACCTAACCCTGCACATTGTGCCTTATGTGAGGGGTATTTACTAGAGATGAGCGGGTCCGGTTCTCAGAGAATCGGGCCCACCAGAACTTGCAGATCCAAGGCAAGATCCGAGTCCGGCTCGGGTTTTCCCGCCTGACTTGGATCTCAAAGCGTGGCAAAACATCATCCTCAAGCTGTCGGATTCTCGCGGGCTTTTGGATCTTATAAATAATTTCCGCGCTCACCACCATTTTCATTCCAGCTGTGCTGAGTGAAGAGGAAGCTAGGGAGGGGCTGTGCTGTTGTTGTCCATAGCGGCTGTGCTGTTGCTGTGCATAGGGGCTGGCTACTGTTGTCTATAGGGGCTGGCTGTTGTCCATAGGGCAGACTGCTGTTGTCCATAGGGGCTGTTTGGGCTGTGTTGTACTGTTGTCCATAAAGGCTGTGTTGTTGTCTATAGCAGCTGTGCTGCAGCTAGAAGAGGGGAGCTTCAGTGGCTCCTGTGTCACTGAAGTCCATAAAGGGTTGTTGTTGTGTTGTACAGGGGGTGCTCTGTCCCAGGGCCGGATTAAGGCTGGTGGGGGCCCCAGGACAACTAAATTGTGGGGGGCCCGTTCAAGCCACATGGAGCCCCCCCTTCCCCCTATGCCTACAGATCTCCAAACCTCAAAGCCTATTGCTCCATGTTGACTTACCTGAGGGACGGCATGCTGGCATGTCCTCTGGGCAGAGCTGCTCCCAGGTCCTCTCATCGGCATCGCAGACGTAATGTTTCACGTGGTGCCGGTGAGAGGACTCGGGAGCCGCTCTGCACTGTATGCAGCAGCACTCACTGTGCCGCTGTATTCAGTAACAGCGGATCGTGGCAGTGAGCCTCAATATGGGACCAGGTTCCACTGGACACCTGTACCCGGCAGGGTCACACCGACCCTGTGTGGGGGCCCCTCCATGTGTGGGGGCCCAGGGACGACCGCCCCTGTCGCCCCTCCCCTTAATCCGGCCCTGCTCTGTCCATCAGGGGTGCCCTTCACCCCCAGTGTGAAAAAAATAAAAAGTGTTTTTTTTCTGTGTGTACGTGTTAGCTGCACTTATCAACAACATAGCTGTCCAAGCATGCTGCCTGTGTCGTTCATCAAGAGGCTACTGTCTTGTTCAGGGGTGCTCTCCCCCACAGTGTAAATAAAAAATTAATAAAAGGGTTTTTTTTCTATGTGTGTGCGCGCGTTAGCCGCAGTTATCAACAAGGTAGCTGCACCAAGCGTGCTGTCTGTGTCATTAATCTAGTGGCTGCTGTGTCCATCCAGGGTTTGCTGTGTCCATCCAGGGGTGGCTGTGACTATCTAGGGGCAGGGGCTGCAGGGGTGTATTCATAAAAAATATTGACACTGTTAGTGGAAATTGCAGTGTATTCGTAAAAAATGTGTGACACTGTAAGTGGTAGCGCAGTGTGCTATTCTTTTCTTATTCATAAAAAAATCTTGTGACACTGTAAGTGGTAGTGCAGTGTGCTATTCTTTTCTTCATAAAAAAATCTTGTGATTTTGTAAGTGGAAACTTCACAATTTTACAATTTAATAACACAAAGTTAGGTATAAAAAATGCAACTTTTCACTGCTTTCCTCAATCATGAATAAATGATTAGTCTACATGCCGACTACAAGACCACAACAAAGTGCTAAATAACGTACATAATATATTAAACATAATGACATCACAAACGCCTCAGCTGAGATTCACATAAACATATTTTCAAAAGGTGAAAATAGAGGATATGGTTTAAAAAAATGGAATAAAGCAGCTAAAACGGTGTTCTGTGATTATAGTGTCCCTACTCCCTACCCATGACCCCTCTACCTGATTTTCAGCGAGTCAGTGGGGCAACTCCATGCAACCGTATTCCAGAGTGCGGCTGCTCCTCCTGTAGCCCAGGTCAGATGTGTAGGGGGTGTGGTGATATGGATAAAAAGGAGCTAACATCCACTAAAGTGAATCACCAATCTGACAGGGAGTCCAGCTGTAATTTATACACAACACAGGATGGTATGACGATATAGGCTTTGGTGCTGGTATAATCTGGGGTGATGTATACATCATCTTCTTAACACAATATTAATTTGTCCCCGCTGGAATCCACCATTACAGGTGCCTCTGTAATTTTTGCCCGTAATTGACGGTAAAGGTCTTTCTCGTAGAATTTATAGTTCATTTTGATGGAAGTCATCTTTTCCACATTTTAGGGAAGTAGGCTCAGGCCGTTCACTGACAAGGTTCCAGGCTGTGCTGAAAACTCTTTCAGAGTACACACTGGAGGGTGGGCAGCTCAAGTAAAGCAAAGCCAGTTTGTGCAAGGACCTCCAAATTATCTTTTTTCCTGCCAGTAGTCAAACGGACTGTCTGACATACCTAAACCATAAAATACAACCTTATAATCCAGTGCTTGTAGGAAATTCCAACATATGTTCAAGTAGTCCAATTGTATAATGTCAATCCATACACAAAGGGGAAGGAAAAAATAAAAAGGTGCTGGTTATAACAGTCCTTGAATATAATAACCAGCACCTTTTTATTTTTTCCTTCCCTTTTGTGTATGGATTGACACTATACAATTGGACTACTTGAACATATGTTGGAATTTTCTACAAGCGCTGTATTATAAGGTTGTATATTATGGTTTATGTATATGGAAAACTAATTAGGTGAATTAGTACACTACCCTATCCCAGCAGCTACGTAGTACAGCGCCCAAGGTGTGAAACTTTTTTCTTTTTTGCATTGTCTTTTCACCTGTGTTTCTCAACCTAGGCTGCAGTATGTTCCAGCATAGAGTAAATCGCTCAAATTTATTGAAAGAAACATTTTCTATGCAAAGCAATGAATGTATTATAATAGAGTATGAAACTTTAGATAGCTTGATGAATAAATTAGAAAACATTCTCATCAAAGAAAATAAGATTTGGTGGGAAATTGTTACATTGGAGCAGTATATAGCTGTTCAAATCATTCCCAAGGGATTACAGATAGATAAAAAGGCTTCCTTTAGTAATGTTTCTGAAAGTTTTAAAAAGAAATGGGATCTTATTATAAGTAATTGTTCTTTTTCACTTATTGATCTGATAATACAAGAAAGAAAAAAGGACATGAAGGATTTAGAGGATCAAATTTCCCATTATGAATTACTTATAAGTCCTTTTACAGATATGAAGGATTTTAAAATATTAGCAGAGCGTACTATACAGAAAATAAAGAAAAATTTAAATGATTTAATTAAAAAAAGAGAAAAAAGTTTAATAGGGATAAAGGATTTATACTTAACCCACTAATATCCCAAGGACCAAAGGGACAAAAATCTACTTATAAGAACAATAAGAATTCTCAAAATAAGTTCAGACGGGGTTCTACCGATATACATCCAATAGGTAAGTTGGATTTCAATTCCCCTACCTCTTATCATAGGATGAGGCCATTCTCAAACCATTATTCTTCTAATTTTGTAAATGATCCTATAGATCATGTTGAGAGATGTAAACAATGGTCATATAAACAGAGAAAGAATTTTTATCCTAAAGAAAGGAATAATCTCTATTGGAAACCAGAAAGAGAAGGGAGATTAAATGAACCTGTTTTTCCTAAGAGGTATATACCACCCCTTAAAACAACAAATAGATATGATGTTCTGAAGGAAAAAAAAAATGCATATCCTGATGATTTTTTAGGATTGAGAAGGTTTCAAAAGAAGTACCATTAGAAGTACTAGAGAATGTTGTTTTACCTACGACATCCGAAAAAGGAAAACAGGAAAGAAGATGTAGAGCAGGTAAAAAAATATTTAGTTACCCTAAACCTGTAAAGCTTAAGGTACCGTCAGTAAGAGAGGGTGTCAACATTTTCAGTCTCAGTACTTATGTGTTAGATGAGATTGAAACGAAAGTTTTGGGAAAAGGTCTTAAGTTCTCTCCCACCAATGATATTAATTTTTTTGACCTTTATGTGGACCTTCAAAAATTTATATGGAAGCTTTCACTTTAAAGATTTTTTGGTGTGACCCCAGAGACAGAAGAATTTGATTCTAACAATAAATTCAAAAGAAAATCTGTCTTTTATCCCGCACATAGTCGGGGATGTTTTGTTGAGGCTTTTCATAAAAGTGTTCTGAGTGACTTTGAAAAAATGAAAAAATACCACTACAAACCGCAGATATTATAATAATCTGAATAATAAAGAACGAGAATCTCTTAAATCCCTACAAGAAAATAAAAATATTATAATAAAATCAGCTGATAAGGGAGGGGCCATCGTTGTAATGAATAAGGAAGCATATATAAAGGAAGGCCTCAGACAACTTTTAGATGGGGTTACATATTCTAAGTTAAAAAGTGACCCTTCCCATAACATATTCAAAGATTATCAGAATATGGTGACTCAATATAAAGATTTAGGTGCTATTAACAGTGAAATAACAGAATATCTCATTAATGAAAATTATACCATGCCCGTACTATATTCATTGCCCAAAAGTCATAAAAACATTATTGATCCGCCAGGTAGGCCTATAGTGGCAGGAACGAACTCTATCACTGCGAATCTTTCAGCATTTATTGACCATCATCTTCAGCCACTTGTCATAAAAGAAAGGAGTTACCTCAAAGACACTAAGGATGTCTTGAATAAACTGAAAAGTGTTGTTGGAAAGATAATTATTTTCTGATCACTGCAGATGTGTCATCGCTGTACACTATTATTTCTCACTCAGAAGGGATTGAAGCCATTAGAACCTCTTTGGCCAGAGAAAATATGGATCGTGGGATCAGCAACTTCTTGATTGAAGGAATAAGATTTATATTGGAAAATAATTATTTTCAATTTGTTGGGACTTTTTATAAACAACGTGTTGGCACCGCAATGGGCACCAGGTTCGCGCCCAGCTATGCCAATTTGTTCATGGCCAAATGGGAAGAGTCCCATGTTTGGTCTGGACATGACTGGAGCACGAACCTGGTGCATTGGTGGAGGTATATAGATGATATTCTTTTTGTGTGGGGCGGTGAAGAAAAAGATCTTACAGAGTTCTGCACCTATTTAAATACCAACTTATTAAATATAGTCCTTGCTTTCACTGTTAATAATCAGTACATTTTTTGGATCTACAGATAGAGGTCAAAGATGGTTGTATAGAGACGAGCAACTATACTAAACCAACGGATTGTAACACGTACATAGACAAAAGTAGTAACCATCTTCCTTTGTGGTTGAACAATGTCCCGAAAGGACAATTTTTGAGGCTAAAATGACATTTTTCAGGCTAAAGAAATGACTCAGAAACTTTTAAGAAAGGGTTATAGTCCTTGTAAATTACAAAAAGATTTAGATATAATAGCTAAAATGGATAGGGATTTTTTATTAGAAGAACATAAGTTTGTTAATAAACAAGCTAATATGAATGGTTTTAAGGTTTCAATCAATACTCAGTTTACTAAGAAGTATAAACAAATTGAGGGTATTTTTAAAAAAAAAATTGGGGAATTTTGTTGAAGGATGATATTCTTCAAAATATTTTACCGTCTAAACCTTTTATATATAGAAAAGCACCCAATATTAAGAATAAAGTGGTTAGTAGTGCTCTCCTTATGGATGGTGGACGTTTGCTACCTAGAAATAAAGATTTTTTTAGGTGCGGAGACTGCAAAATGTGCAAGGCTTGTAAAATTCTGCAATCAAAAATTACTGAAATATCCATTAATGGGAAGAACTTTGTTATTAAGGACTTTACTACATGTCAGACCAACTATGTTATTTATGCCATCACATATACCTGTAATCTAGTATATATAGGCAAAACTAAACGTCAGGTTAAGATTCGTTGGGCTGAACATGTACGCAATATTATTAAGGGATGTGATAAACATCCCTTTTCATTGCATTTTAAGGAAAAACACGCAAGTTCTATTAAAGGTCTTAAACATTGTTGCGGCATTTCATGGGTTAAGGATAATTGGCTCTCGAAAGTTAGGGTCATTTGACTAGCCCAAACTGAAATGCGCCATATATACGAGCTGGGTACATTAAAACCTTTAGGTTTAAACTGTGATTTTGAACTTAAATGGTTTCTTTAGAGATTTCCCCTTATTTTTAATTTTTAAATTTACTTATTTATGTATTTATTATATATGTTATGTGTAAGATGGAAACTTTGTATACCACTTATAGGTATTTCAATTTACAATGTTTTGTTTACATATTGCTAGGCAACTATGCACACTACCATGCAATCCCGGAGCATGTGACCATTAAAAAGGTCATGTGATTATTGACGAGCGGCGCAAGGTGAGCACTGGAGGGCAAGTCTTTTGCATCACGTCACTAGTACGTGCATCTGTTTTTCAAGGGGTCATGTGACTATGGAGCATGTGACCATTGGTCATGTGATTATGATGCAATGTTATTTGAGCTCTGGAGGGAGGTTGCCATAGGAACTGCACACATGTGCATGTGTTTGTTCAATAATCATTACCCGGATATGGTATAAATACTCCTGATGCCCCATGGGATCTGTAGTTTCCAGGATCCAACATGGTGGTCGTTTGAATAACTTGTCCTTGTTTGGTAAGTTTTATTCCTTAAGTGGAATTATTTTTTTAATATATTTATGTCTTATTGGCATGTATTGTTATTTTAGATTATAGAGACACGAATCTTGACAAAGACACCGCAGAGTGTCGAAATGCATTGAAAGTGTGTCATTAGCTATACATCATTTGCACACCCTTTGTGAACCACTCTCCTGATAGGTGATATACCCGGGCTCCATCTTCCACCTCAGTATATGTGGATACACTACAGGGTATGTTTAATTGTGTCTTTATTTTAATAAACTATTGTATATTCCACAATGGATTTAGTGATTTTATTTTTTGGCTCTATATATTCGGATGTGGAGTTCCACTATTTGGACATATTAGAGGTGAAAATAAAGAAACTGCTACGTGCCTATACAGAGCTTATATAAAGTAAGAATACATGTGAGCACCTGCTTCTAATCAAGTCACGTGTGAGGTGTCTGCATCTGGGAATCTGGACACTGTGAAAACTATTTGAATTTTGGACTATTCTCTCATCTACTGTTATATCTACATCAAGGGTGTGATTTATTATATTCAAGGACTGTTATAACCAGCAACTTTTTATTTTTTCCTTCCCCTTTGTGTATGGATTGACACTATACAATTGGACTACTTGAACATATGTTGGAATTTCCTACAAGCGCTGGATTATAAGGTTGTATTTTATGGTTTATGTATATGGAAAACTAATTAGGTGAATTAGTACACTACCCTATCCCAGCAGCTACGTAGTACAGCACCCAAGGTGTGAAACTTTTTTTCTTTTTTGTATTGTCTGACATACCTATTTGGATGCTATCATTAATACATTTTAAATAGTCCTCAACCATTCTCTAAATGGTGACCATATCAGATGGAGTCACGCTAGAGGTGTCATTAATTGTAGGCAATTCTTCTGACCCGACCAGATGTCAAAACTTGGTTGTGTTGACTCAACTGCATCACCAGTGGATGTTTTGAAAGTTTAGTTTTTTTCTCAGCAGATGCACTTGCTGGAGAAACTGAAGGAGAAGCCATCGCTGCATGACGTGCCACTTGATCTCTTCAGATCTGTGTCCATTGGGAAGCAGGAACAATGTCTTCATCTCTTTTGGGATGAAAATCCACTCCCAGCAGCTGGGATGGTGCTCAAGGTTTCTCAAGAAAAACACAACATAAGGCTTAAACCTTAAATCTTGCATTTGCTCTGTTTCGCTTGTCCACATATTTGTGCTGGTTAAGTGGACAGTGAGTACAATGGCAGTGTGAAGGCCACTAAGTAACTATGTTTTTTTTAATGTCCCTGTACAGGTTGGGAAAAGTGTCAAGTAGAATCTTTGAAAAGGATTATTTAACAGTCAATTGTTTTGGAAAGCACTCTTCCTGGTCCCCTTCTGGGATGAAAATCCACTCCAAGCTGCAGAAGCAGGCGCAGGATTCTCAAGAAAGACACAATATAAGACCTTAAATCTGAAATCTTGCATTTGCTCTGTTTCGCTTGTCCACATATCTGTGCTGGTGGACAGTGGGTACAATGGCAGTTTGGAGGCCATTAACTATGTTTTTTTTAATGTCCCTGTACAGGTTGGGAAATGCTTTTCAATTGGAATCTTTGCAAAGGAATATTTCATAGTCAATTGTTTTGGAAAGCACTACTAGAAGTCTTCCTGGTCCCCTTCTGGGATGAAAATCCACTCACAACAGCAGGCATGGTGCTCAAGGATTCTTCTGGGGCAAGGACTGATGTGAATGTATAAAATATTTTTTGTAAATCCCTTCCTTCCTCTTCTCCCTCATAAATTTACTACAGAATCAAAAAAATTAATTAAATTTACTACAAATTAACCCTTCCTGTCCCTGCCTTCAACTACATACATACTCCATCTCTCTTAGACCTCTTGAATAATAAAAACATTTGTTTCCTGATGTGTCATGTTGGAAGTTGAACTGCCACGTGTTTGTGCCACCCACTGCTGCCGCTTAGC
The DNA here is from genome assembly GCA_031769625.1 of Taudactylus pleione. Classification (NCBI taxonomy): domain Eukaryota; kingdom Metazoa; phylum Chordata; class Amphibia; order Anura; family Myobatrachidae; genus Taudactylus; species Taudactylus pleione. The sequence goes on from JAUIMM010001472.1 coordinate 517,344, forward strand.
TTGGTCAGCCAGCTAGCTTGGTGCAAATTCTGTGCCTAAACTGGATGAAAACAATATTGTGAGCTGTAAAGGTGGTCAAAATTAACTGGAAATGAGTGAAAATAAATGTTATTGAGGTTAATAATACTGTAGGAACAAAAACAGGCCCAAATGATGTGATTTTAGCTGATTTTATGATTATTTTTTAGAAAAAATACAGATCCAAAATCAAAAAACAAAACACGAAAGGGCAGTTTTGGCAAAACCAATCCAGATCCAAAACCAGAGGAGACAGATCTAAAAACCAAAACACGGGGGCCGGCGCACATCTCTATTATTTACTAGGATGAGCGGTTCGGATTCTGTGGAATCTGAACCGCTCCGAACATCGGGGATCCACTGCTCGGGTGTTCCACACCTGACTCAGATCCCACTTTGAGGCCGAACGGCAGCCTCCTGACGTCAGATCCTCATGAGAGAATCCAACGTCAGGGCCCCACTAGTGTAGGGCAGACTGAAGTGATAGCAGTCTGTGTTTGTTATAGCAGCCAATGAGAGTCAGACAGACTCTCATTAGCTGCTGCATCCATGGAAGGAGCTGGCAGGAGCTCACTCATGAGCTCTTCCCTCCAGCTCCCCCTGCTGCTGGTGATGGGAGAGATGTCAAGACATCTCTCCCATGGTGCAGAGAGTAGTGGACGGCTGTGGTCATGGCAGGAGCGGGGATTCAGGGATGTTTTTTTAATTTGTGTGTAAGGGGGCGCTAGTGGGGGCATTACTAATGGGGGCATACTACTAGGGGAAATACTAATGGGGCATACTACAGGGGGCACAACTACTGGGGGCACTTCTAATGGGAGCATACTACTAGGAGCACAACTAATGGGGGCACAACTAATGGGGGCACAACTAATGGGGGCACTTCTAATGGGGACCAGGGGTGTATCTATAATGGGTGCAGGGTGTGCGGGGAACACGGGTTCCTGGGTCCAGGAGGGCCCCGCACCACACACCCTTCAGCCATAATATTACTTGGCGGCCATTTTCCCATTGTTTGCGCAGTACAGGGAAAATGGCCACCATGGCCATTTTCCCGGTGACCTGTGCATAAACTATAGACTCTGGGCACACTCTAGTGCTCAGAGTCTATAACTCCGGTGCTGGTCACGCACAGTTCAGTGTCCCGGGCGGAGAGGAGGGTGCCCATGTCGGAGACTGCACACGGGCCCCCTCCTCTCTAGAAACACCCCTGCTGGGTACACTACTACTGGGGGCATACTAATGTGGGAATACTACTAGGGGCATTCTACTAGGGGCACAACTAATGGGGGCATACTACTGGGGTCACAACTACTGGGGGCACTTCTAATGGGGGCACAACTAATAGGGGTTTACTACTAGGGGCACTACTAATGGGGGCACTAATAATGGTGGTATACTTCTAGGGACACTTACTTGGAGCATATTACTAGGGACACAACTACTGGGGGCACACTACTAGGGGCACTACTATTGGGGGCATATTACTGGGGGCACAACTACTTGGGGCAAACTACTGGGGGCAAACTACTGGGGGCAAACTAATGGGGGCAAACTAATGGGGGCAAACTAATGGGGGCACTACTACTGAGGGCACTACTACTGAGGGCATTGTGTAAGGGACACCACTGCTGGGGGCATTGTGTAAGGGGCACTACTACTCTCTGCATTGTATAAGGGGCATTACTACTGTGGACTTTGTGTATACGGGTCACTAATGTGGACATTGTGTAAAAGGGATACTACTCTGGGCATTGTGTAAAAAGGGGCACTACTGTGTGTCGTAACATACTGTAAATAAGAGACACTGCTCTATGGTGTAATGTGAATCAGGGGCACTATGGCCCTGATTCAGAGCCGGACGCTCTGACAGAGCACTCCCTAGCGGGTCTGAATCAGGCCCTATGTGCAGTGTAATGTGAATAAGATTGTGCACTGTGACTCCTTGGGCCGTAGCCCACTGTGTAAAAAAGTACTGTTTCTCTTCTGGCCATACCCCACTAGGTGGGTGGGAGGGCCCATGGACAATTCCATCTTGCACTACCTTTCATTTCTGCCACTGCTGTGTGGCAATGTTTCATAGATGTGTCTGTGATGTGGTGTGGTGTGATGTGGTGTCTGTGCCGCTGCCCTGTCGCTTAGATGACGAATTAGAACCAAATCCAAATCTGGCAAAAATGGTCCGGCGCACATCCCTAGTATTTAGTAGAGATGTGCAGGCTTGGATCGGTTTCATGGACAAACATCATCTTTCATGGACAAACATCATCTTTTCATGGACAAAAGTCCATGAAAGATGATGTTTGTCAATGAAAGATGATGTTATGCCTCTCTGAGACCTGAAATTTGGCGGGAATATCCGAACCGATCTGAGTCTGCACATCTCTAATATTTACACATGCAGAGATAGTTAACACTTCAGAACATGCCATTTCTGCTTTCTTCCTTTTTGCCATCTCTAAGGTGGAAAAGTTTCTGGTTTATTCTGGTGGCACTCTGCAAAATCAGTACTAACTTCATATGTGCGCAGGCTTCACTCATGCTATCTAATCACTTGCTACAAAACATATAAATGTGGGTAGTCAGGAACATCATTGCCCACATTCAGCAGCAGTGAGAAAATCCCTCAATCAATCCAGGTGTGCCCTTTGTCTTCTGCAAAATGTACTCTCATACACCCATACACTGTTTCATAGAAATATTCATACACTTCATAGATTCACTCTAATAAACTTAATATGCATAGGACTGGCTGGTTGCTTGAGCTGCTCCTCTGACTATTACAAAAGTGTTCCACATACTGTTGGCTTCTATAAGCTCTCCTGCACCTGTTACTATGAAAGCATTTTTATTTTGCTTGCTTACTTATGTGATTTTTATCCATGTATTAATATTGTCTTTACTTTATTTTCATGGATACCAAAAAAAAAGAAAAGTTAAACACAATTGTATCCAGCTCTAGTTGCATAGACACTCACAGACGAAAGATTGTGCAGTTCAATATTAGTTTTTTTTATCTAAGTATCATTTCATTACTCATATGACCAATTCCTCATCCCCAGAGTGTCAGCCATGTTTGGAGAATGGAGCCGTGTAACATGAGAATGTTATTATTCTTCCTTAGAGTTTATACCACTCAGAATATTTCCACTGACCCCATATAGGAATAGGGAAATAAATGAATATGCTAAGTGAATCTTTATACATTATATGTGGTACTATAAACTGTATATACAGTACTGTATGCTTAGCATGCACAATCAGTCTTAGAGTACAGACATTCCCAGAAGATTTATATATAACTCCATCCGGCTTTCAGGTATTGTACCTTTCTTAGAGCCTAGAAAATATTAAACACACAAATGCTCCAATTTCTTTCTAGAGGATGATTTGTAGTCTATATGATCTTATTTATGTCTCGCTACTTTCCACTTAGTACCACTATTAGAGGGCTGTTAACCATTAAGGTTGATCTAATATGAGAAAGCATTCCTAACGCATTCTCAATTTATATATATTACAGTTCTTAAAACATGACACAGCTTTTGATGCTGAACATGGCGTATGCACATTGCACATTACCTGATACAAACTGGTGCTTGATCAGGGGACACTGGCCGGAGGCACTTTATAAATCGTGTGCTCCTCCAGGGAAGCTTGAATGGCCAGCTCACCAAACTCTTCCTTTTTAACAAAATGGCAGTTTCTGTCACTCCCACTGCAGTTGCTGGAAAGATCGCATTTCACAATAATGTAAATATGAGGATTCATTCTACAAGATAATATTGATGTAACCAATAACAAGAGTGCAGACTCTAACTTGCCAGCGGTTAACACCAAGGACCCCCAGAAGGAAGTATAAACTTAACTGCCACTGGCGCATGTTGCAACCCACTGAGTAGGTTAATAGCATGGCAGGTTGAATAGTAATCAGGAAACAAGATTTGGTGCATGGAGCTGATGCAAAAAAACAAGAGGATAAAGCAAAGAGTAGTGGTTCATGAGCAGATACAATATACTGGATTACAGCATTGGAGCCAAGGTATGTAGCAAGAAGTAGGTTTGAGAAAAGTCAGGGCATACACAAGATCAGATGTCGGAACACTGTTACACTGGAGACTAGGTATAAAAGCCTAATACTCAGTTAAACATCTCTTGCAAGAGTCCAGGTTTTATAGCCGCAAGATTCAAACTTGCCACCTCTTGTGCTGTCAGTGATCACCTGACTGCAGGTGTAAGAATTGAGGAGAGCCGTTCCCCAATCCCTATAGAGGACACAGGTCTGGACATAAATATCAATCACAGGGGCAGACAGAAAGAGTCAGTTGATCCAAGCCACAGGAGACAGCAGCATCTGACCTGATAAGTACTTGCTAAAATCCCATGATGTCTGACACTACACAACAGAGCCACAATTTGTTCACATTGTGCCTATAGTTGCAGCCATCACCTTCCCATGGACTGTTGTAGGCTCATTTCTAGAGATAGTGCTTGGCCAGATTACTCCTAACCAGTACTTTCTGGAGATCCACCAGGAGGACTTAATATATTCAGGGGGACAGTGCTGACTGCGTTTAGGTTAGATCTAGTGCTGTCCTAAATAGATTATGTATGTAAAAAAAATATCTAATGATTTTCAAGTAGATAAGGAAGGGGTCATCACATGGCAGCCATTAAATCAAAATTTGATAGAACTACTGTATTCACCATCTTAGGCTGAGAAAACCAATCAAGAAGCTATAATATACAGATTTCCATTATACCGGAGATGTGGATCTCTGTTAGGAAGAGCCTGTTCTGAGATCGACATGTGCAATGGAAGCGGGAATGGCTCCCACGATGTGAGGGGCAGAGTGAAGGGCAAAGTGGGGTGAAGTTGAGAACCAGCCAAAAGATGTCACTGCATGGGTAAGTGATGAGGAGTAAGGACAGGAGAGACCTCTCTGCCCAGCGAATGTAGGGTCCAAGATACTAGTCTCTAATATTTCTGAATCACAATTGGAACTGGACAGATACATGCTCAGGAGACCTTCAGTTCCATTGGTACTCCTTTAGAGGTGCATTAGCTAAATTGCACTAGTATAGCATGAAAGAAGAAGCCATAAAGGTTCTTGCAGTTAATGGTGTCACTAGTGGGGTGAGGGTAACACCAAGTGACACCATCCAAGGAGCTGACACCAAAATAGTAGAGCTGCTCTGCTGTTTTGGTGTCACCACCTTAGATGGTGTCACTGGGAATCGCTGCAGCAGCGATGCTGGATGACGCGCGTATAATATACCAGATCCTCAGATGTCCTTGCTGAAGTGACATTAACTGCTTGACCACAACAAATGGAGGGACACGCCATGACAGAGGCAAGTTTGATATCAGGAGCCCTTTTGTAGACACAGAGGTGGAGACAGATTTTTCGAAAACAATAATTTGCTTTATTTGAAGAAGGACTACAAACAAAAGACTGGGTCTGAATCAGGCCCAGAGATTCTTCGGAATAATAATTTGCTTTATTGAAGGAATACAAAAATTCACCGTACTGTAGCACCAAATAGTCTCAGAAATTTTGTAACACTTAATGCAGACAAAAGATACAACTGTAACTAACTTACAACGTTACAATAAACTGTTATTCAGAATGGATTAGACATCACTATAACACTAAGGGCCTGATTCAGACCCGCTCGCAAGTGCACAGCGCTAGCAAGCAGGTCGATGGCCTCCACTGCGCATGCGCCACCTCCGATGTGTGCATGCGCAAGACCCGTCCAGCAATGGCTGCTTTGTTGCTACAGGTCTCGCTACAAGACGGGGTGGCTGTCAATGTTGATTGACAGCTCGCCCCATTTTGTAGGTCGGGGAGGGGGGTGGCTGCACAAAACGCAGGCGTTCCCTTAGGAATGCCTGGCGTTTGTGGAGTGGACCTACTGACATCACTAGTGATGTCAGTAGTGGACTTCCTGCTCTATTAGAGCAGGGAGTCCACTCGGGCTTGCGAGAGCTGAGACCCTACCACAGGGTTTCCACGCAAGCCAGATGGTCACGATTATCGTGACGAGCTCCAGGCTGATCGCAATAGCTGTGGGTGGTCACCCACATCTTAGCAAGCCACCTGAAAAAAAAAACCGCCCAGCAGTCCTGCGAGCTGCCTCCGGCAACAAGCGGGTCTGAATCAGGCCCTAAATGCATAAAGGTAGTACAAATACACCCCAAGAGCTCACTTCCTGTCAACCACTTTGCGATGGGTCTGCGTGATCGCAGTGGTGTCTTTGCGCACGCACGCTGCGTTGCATGTGCAGTAAGCAGCAATCACCATCTGCGTGCGTAATCGCAATAGCTGTCAGTAATGAATCAGGCCCAATATCTACCTGTTTAGTTTCAATGAGTTAAACTAGAGTTAACTTTTGCATGAAGGGAAAACAAACTACATATAGCAGGAAGCAGCCCATGCAAAACACATTAATACTATGGTGAATAGCACATGCTGTACTTGTAGTGCACTAGCTATATTAGCAGAAGACAGTCTATGCAGAATGAAATTCAGTAGCTTCAATGAGGAAATACACATGCAAGCTGTACAGGTACTTGTAGTGCACAAGCTATATTAGCAGAACAGTCTATGCAGAATGAAATAACTAATGATGAAATACACATGCAGACTGTAGAGGTACTTGTCGTGCACTGGCTATAATAGCAGAAGACAGTCTATGCAGAATGAAATAGCTTCAGTGAGGAAATACACATGCAGGCTGTAAAGGTTCTTGTAGTGCACTGGCTATAATAGCAGAAGACAGTCTATGCAGAATGAAATAGCTTCAATGAGGAAATATGCATTATACGCTCCAATATGACAAGATAATACAATCACAGATGACCATTCAGCGTGCAATTAGCATAAATGACATTTAAGCATGAATTTGGCATGACATGAGGAGAAATAAACTTAAGGAACATTTTAAATGCAGATCATCCTTTTCAGATATGCAGGTCGAACACCAAAGCAAAGTTCAGACAGAACTCTAAAGTACTACAGTGTCTACCAACCTATTCATTGCTTCACTAATGGCTGTGCAGTGGCAGTGCAATACAACAAACAGGTGACAAAGAAACTATGGAGATAGGAATCCTAAGTGGGGCACCCCAGCAACCACCTAACAGCTCTGAGGACAACACCCAAGTGGCTTTTAACCCCTAAAAAGTTTATATATACACAACATAAAAATGGAGCACCTGAGGGAGAGTAAATACAGTTAAAGGGGGATTGTAGTGAGAGAAGTATAAACCCTTTTTACAACCCCTTTAATGCCAGGCCAGCCAGCCTATGTACCTACCCTCCAACAGTTTCCGTTCCGCTAGGTACAAATACTATAATTGCAGTCACCTGTGCTGAACTAGGTAATTGATGAGAAGGGTGCTTCAACACAGGTGGTTGCAATCATTAATTTGGTGGGAAGTCCAGGAGCAAAGCACTTTATATCTGGTGGAACACGTCATGTTGGAGGGTCTGTAAGTAGCAGGAGAGCTTGAAATTAAACCACAGAATCTCACCCACTAGTTGCAGCACTTCTGCCTCCTCCGATCCCCAGTGCTGCCTGGGATACTATACACCACACCAGGCTGTGCTAAGTGCAACTAGGGTTCAGATACTCCACTGCGTTCTTCACTCCGGTGCAGTCGCTGACAGGCACCACCAGATAATCCTAAACTAGGGGCACTCCACCAGTGCCCTGCTTGTCTCCAGGTCCTAGCAGGCCCTCTTCAGGGCGTGTTCCCTTCTTTTACCCGCAGCTGGCCAGTGGACCCTTTACTCTTCTCGATAGGGTCTCGAATATTCATGGCCGTCTGTCTGATCAACAGTAACAGTGAACACCTCGCGGTGTTGGCATCAAGTCCATCAGCTGGATCCTCTGGTCCGTGGGCACTGATCCGGGCAGCTAACATCAGGTGGGAGGGGTGTTTCTCCAGGGGCCTTCAGTTCTCCCAGCAGATCCCGGTGATGGCTACCTCAGTGGCAATAGGTCCTGGTCTTCAATCAGTGTCTGTGTCCCAATCGGCGTCTGGTCAGCGGTGGCAAATCCTTTTCTTTCTGTCAGGCAGCAGACACTCCTCAGCTGTCCCTTGTAGGGGCCTGAAAGGTAAGCATGTCACAGTGCTGGTGAGTAAGTGTTCAGCACTTCTCTGCCATTGGTGGGCCTCACAGCAGCACAGATCTCTCACTCTACACAACCACCACCGGCATACGCGGGGTCACTACTTATTCATCAGCCCCTTATTAGCCCCGCCTTGTCAGACCCGGTCTGGCACTCTCCAGTGGACAGGTGGCCGTAGTGACAGCCCACCCCAGGGATACCCAGACAGCCAGGCCACCAATGAATGAAGGGTCTTTGGGTTTGCTGGCCGGAGGACAAACTCTCCCCTGGCACTGCACATGCTCCTTAGGTACCAGGGAGAGAAGGGGTCAGTAAAAGTTCAACACAGCCTGCCTATTAGGTACCATATGGCTGCTTTTACACTGAATTTAAAATAAACGCTGGTGCTTTGAGGGGTGAAACTGCATAAACCCCCAATTATATCTGTTATACCTCAGCAAGCTTTAGAAACCCGATCCCCATGTACATATTTGTGGGACAAGGGGTCCTAATAAGTAAATGGAAAGACCCCGAAACTTAGGGGTATCACACTCTTCCCCCCCTAAAATCATACGTGTCCTCACGTATTACCTCAGGTCAAACTAAACAACATAAGTAACAGACTTGCAACGATGGTATACTGCAACTAATTGTAAGACCTACAAATTCATTGTAACAATAAGTATCCCAGTTAAATATTTTAAAAATAAAGCCCTGAGCTGGGTACAGCTCTTGCAATAGGGACAACACAAAGGCTTACAGCCTTCCACTTTTCACTACATTAAACTTAGTAAGGATTGACTAAGAATCTCACTTTGATACAAAAGTAACAGTATGCTGTCAAGTGAAAACAGTGTATCCAACCTAGTATAAATGTGCATAGCCATTTGACAGATATTGTAGACATGTACACATGATAACACATCTTATTTCAAATATCAGGCACTAATATAAGCAATTACACAATTTTAAATTATGTCCTCTCTCATAACATTAAATGCCACTCCTAAGTAGTACCTCTGACCAGTACTCAAATATACAACAGGTAATACGAATTATAATTCTCAAAGAGCGCAACAGATTAGCATAAAATATAACAATTTATTAAAAAACAAAGCAAAAAAGATAAATATATAAATATACCGGTACAAGTACAATATGCAAGGAACAGTTTCAATATTTTGATGCAATAATGCAATTGCTATAGCAATATTCACACATAAAAATTCAGATGCATCTGTAAGTGATAGCACTTGATACAAAGCAGTGGTGGAACTGGAGAGTTGTGGGGCTAGGTGCAAGAATATGCTTTACCCCCTCCACCCATTCCTGGCACCCCGCACCCCAACATCTGACACAAACCCACATAAGAAAAGCAAGCCTTTTTTTCACCACCTCACTCCCCCCAGTCATTAAATTCAGTGTCTGTCCTGCTGTCTAGCCTTTATTTTCACCACCTCATTCTCCCCCCCAGCCATTAAATCCAGTGTCTGTCCTGACTCCCGCTGCTCAGACTTTTTTTTACCACTGTACACCACAATGCCTCCCGCCTACTGCACAGCTTTTTTTCACCACTGTAGACCACAAACCCCCTCCCCACTGCCCAGCCTTTTTGTTCCACTGAACACTACACCGCAACCCCCCCGCCAGCCTTTTTTAACACTTTAAACTGTACGCAACCTCCCCACCCTCTGCAGTTATTTTTTTACCACCTACACTTACCTTGTTTCCTTCAGATTCTTCTTGTCAGAGTCTGCTTCTTCCCCAGTGCTGCTACTCTCGATCTGCAGCTCTTTCCTCTCCTTCAGCAGCGCGTGTGACGTCATGATGTCACAAGCGCCATGTCAAAACAAGGGTCGGTCTGCGGCGGGTGTCTGTCTGTCATATTGGTGGAGCCGGAGCTCCATCCATTTACTTAATGGAGACCGGTTATGGGCCGCTCCACCACAGTGGGCCCCGGTGCAAGGCACCGGCTGCACCGCTACTGGTTCTGCCCCTGATACAAAGTTTATCCATAGTTGCAAAAGATACTGGGCCTGATTCACTACGGATCATTATTATGCTTATACGCACGCGACTGCGTTGCTAATATCAGCTGTGATAATTAAATGTTTGCATTCGCATTGCCATCGCAGCCTGACATAAGGTAGCCCACTTCCCCTTACATCCGTATACTTTAACAATATAGAGAAACAATCGGTTACATCGAGTGACATCAGACAGTTAGAGAAACCCAGACGTTATACAGGAATTGCTTACTTTAGCGCACGCTATGAGACCTCAGGTGGCGTCTGGTTTCGCAGTGGCTAACTTATGCATGCCCATGCAACGGCATTGAAACTCACTGATACGTCTGCGTTTACCCGACCACACCTCTGCCATCACCCACAAACGGCACTTCCTGTCAATCACTCTGCCATGGGTCTGCATATCCTCTGATTTTGCAGTCCCCAGGGCAGTGGGTAGTTCGTGCACCGCAATGCATACGCATGTGCAGAATGCAACAATTGGCAGATTGCGTGCATATAAGCAACTGAATCAGGCTCACTGTTAGCAATAGGATCCAGAACCATAATGAAATTGACAGTGTTATTAGTAAATTTGGTGGCAAAAAATATAAATTTAAATGTGTGCAATACTGTTGGGAACATCTTGACCTCCCCCACCCATGCCGCAGCCCAGCTCTTACCGTTCCTTTGCTCCAGGCACCTGGCTCCATACTAGTGAAGAGGGAAGAAACTTCCTCTTTTGAGGTAACATGCTGGCATGTTCCCGTTGTTTGGGTAGAGGTGGGGTGCAGTGGAGCAGCACAGCATTCAGGAGGGAGGAAGAACATCCCGGGCATATGATCCAGCATAAAGTAAGTAAATATAAGCATCAGTCAGGTTCTGGGATCCCCCCCTTACGCGGTTCTCCACCTTGTGTAATGGCAGTTTCCTTAAAGGGTTTGGGCAAGGGATAGTTTGCAGATCCCTGGCTCCATATTTAAACCGATCTTATCCAATGAAAAAACTTTCATCCACCTGTGTGATAGCTAACACCTGGAGGTGATTTTCAGTCTCAGGTGTTCTAATCAGGAAATGCATTTATCTTTTTACTTTTTATATTAGTGTTCTTTTCAAAACATTTAAAATGAAAGATAAGAGTATTCTTCATTACAGACTCTTTAAATAGTCTCTAAAAGTACATATCAAAATATATAAAAAAGAGCAAACAAAATGGCATCACTTTGTTCATAAAAAAACAAATATATAAAAACTCCCTCATTTTAACCAATTGGCCGAGTGGCTCAACCAGTTAATACAGCAGTGCACTGACCCGGAAGCCAGGGTCATGGGTTCTAATCCCATCCACAGCACAAAATTATTTTAATATTACAAAGTTTTCTTTTAAGGGATATCTATTTATTTTCTTCAAAGAGAAGTTCATAGAAAACCAAATATATCAAATGGCTCAATCATTTAAAGCCCCAGTACACTGAGGTTGTGGTCATCGATCACAGAATGATTTTAATATTATAATCTTTTCATTTAAGGGAAATGTATTTATTTTCTTTAAAGAGAAGTCCATATTGATATATATAATTTTAATCATAGTTATATTTCTAAAAAATGTATGTATAGGTTATTATGGTATGTCTAGCTATTCTGTTATATAATTTAGAAAATACAAATAGGTTATGTTATGACCACTCTCATCATTATACACCAATGGAGAGACTGTCATTATATTATATACTGACCCTTATTAGGCAGAGAGTAACATTTTATTTAGGAACTTCTCATTATATACCCATGGATCAACTAACGTTATATTGTATATTCGCCCTCAGTAAGCAGAGCATAATATTTTAACTAAAAACTACTCATTAATACACAACTCCATACAATAGGAACAACGTAAGTTTTATATATATATATAGAGAGAGAGAGATAGTAGCATACATACACTCATACAATAGGAGCCACGCCCAATATATACATATATATATATATATCTGTTTAGCAGATTAACGTATAGCACAAATACATATTTAGATTTTACTCCTCAATATTTATTTATAGCACAGGCATTAGCTGGATGTAATTCACTTATTTTATAAAGAAACATTCATTATATCACACACTAACTTATATTAAATCTAAAAAGCACGTTTTCTCTCTATCTAACAGACTAGATATTGTTGATAACATTTTATTCATTTTTCTCATTGATGCACATGCAAAAAAAAAAGAAACTAGGTTATATATTGACCCTTACTGGGCAGAGTTCAACATCTTATCTAGACACTTTTGATCTATATTAATCCAATACTATGGGGATCATAACAAACCAACACACAACACAGAAATCATATTTAGTTTTGGTCTAACACATATATGGTAATTCAAGTCAAAGGTAGTAGCTAGATATTATTAATTTCTATTGACTCATTTAGTCCCAAAGGGATTAATGTATTTAGTGCATAGATCCAATAGGCCTCCATTTTACACAGCCTATTGTATCTATCTCCACCCCTAGGTGTAGCTTTTATCCATTTGATGCTTTGTATCTGTAATACCTTCACATCTGTGGGACATGTTGTGACAAGCTATGTTTAGGATTTTTCTTCATAACATTTCTCCTGTGTTCTAAGAACCTGATGTTAAGTGATGTTAAGTGTTATCGTGGTTCTGCCCACATACTGCATACCACATTTACAGCTAATTAGGTACACCACATAAGTGGCCTGACAGTTAATATAGTGGTAGATTTTAAAGCAAGATCCCAATGAACTAGAGCTAAAGTGTTAGAGTCTACTAATAAACTTGCAGGTTATGAAATGTAGTCTTTCGAAGGGATAACTCCACAACAATTTAGAAATAGACCATTCTAGACCCACAGCATAATGATTAGGTTCTTCAGCCCTAGTTTTAAAATGGCTTGTTGCAAGATGTTCTTTTAAATTCCTCACTTTTGTAAAGACAAATTTAGGTTCAGCCACAATGCATGGAGCTAAAGTTTTATCTAAGGCTAATATTTAAAAATTGCTTTTTAATAATCTTCTTCATTGCCTCTGATTCAGAGTTATATTTGGAAATGTATAGGGGGACCCCTTTTCCATAACCTTCACTCCTCTCACTCCACTGGTGTTTTTATTTCTAATAGAGAACTTATCTCCCTTTTTTTGAGCCTCATATAGAAAGGAATGTGTTAACCTAGATGGGTAGCCTTGTTCTTGAAAGGCCAAAGTTAGGTCACTTGCTTGTTCTACAATCTGAGTTTCCAAGGTACAATTCCTTTTTAATCTCAGGTATTGGCCTTTGGGAATGTTACACACCCAAGGCTTGTAATGGCAGCTAGAATAAATGACAAAATGATTACTATCCACCTCTTTCTTAAATGTGCTCGGGATAATTGTGTTATTTTTAATGCATAAAGAAATATCTAAAAAATTAATTTGTGATGAGTGAAAAGTGTGTGTGAACTAAAGGAATTGGAATTGAGGTAAGTGACAAAGTAATCTACTTACTCTGGAACCCCCTCCCAAATAATAAAAATGTCATCTATGTACCTACCACAGAGCGCCAAGTTTGCCCCAAAGGGACCACCCCAAACCATGTTGTTCTTAACAGTCCCATATACAGGTTGGCAAAACTTGGGGCAAACTTTGCACCCATGGTGGTACCGTGTATCTGCAAATAATATTGTGCATTAAAAGTAAAATAATTATGTGACAACATAAATTGAACCATATCCAAAATAAATTGTGTCCTCCTACTATGCATGTGCTGATCTAATTCCAAGAAATATTTTATCGCGGGGATAACAGTATATAGCAATTCCATGTCGCATGTCAAAAAATGGAAATGATCTTGCCACTTAATTTCTTTAATCAAATTCAGAAAATGGGTTGTGTCTCTAATATATGATTTTAACATAATAACATAGGGCTGAAGAAAATAATCCACAAATGCTGATAGGTTTGAGGTCAAGACCCTATTCCTGAGATAATCAGGTGGCCAGAGGGGGGAGGTAAGCGACTAAACTGTCTTTGGCAGATGGTAGTCGGTTGGTGCAGTACTACTGGATGTTCAGTGTAAGTAAATAGATATTCTTTTTTAGTAATAACACCTGAAGATAAAGCTACATGCATTTTCCCTTTTAATTCTGCCTAAAAATTATTTGAGATTAAGGGGTCTATTTACTAACAGGAGAAAAGGGTAAAAATGAAAAAGACAGTGAAAATCCCTGTACATATCACTTCTCAACATGTACTAAATGATTTTCACTTTTTTTTTCTATGCTTGCGATAAGTTCTGACATGCATATCGCACTGCCATAGGCTGCTATGGTGGCGATATATCCCTCAGCTGTTACTAAAGAAGTGTGATATGAGTCACTGCTAGCGCTTACCTCCAGCGACGGCTTTGCCTCTGAGGGCTGCCATTATCTGCCCACTCTGCAGAGCAGACTGCAAAGCCGAGGTCAGTTCTATGCTGTTGCTAATTTTGTTCATTATAAATAAAGTTCTTCTGCTGTTCCCTCTGTTGAAGCTGATCAGGTGGTCACTGTGTGACTCCTCAGTCAGCTGATCGTGGCTTCTTATCTCTCTTCACACATGCGAGGTAAACCTTCAGGAATGTGCTGTGTGCCTTAGCTCTCACTGCAGAGAGGGTGACTTTACAATCGCCCTCTTTGGCAGGAGCTGCAATAGTAACTATTGCGGTAGCCACCTCCTGCTTTGCAGTGGTAGAAGGTGAAGCAGGAGGGGCTTTTTTTCAGCAAAAAGTGCCATGTTAGTATATAGACCCCTAAATGATGATTTTTTTATTTTTTTTAATTGTTCAGCTGTCTGTTTGCTTCTAAAAGATAATCATCTTTATTTTGGATAACTGTAACTTGTCAGCCACCTTTATTACAATAGAATGATCCTCCATTAGACTTTTAGAGCCTTTTCTTCATTGGGATGTAGGTTATTCATATGGGAAGAATTCCTTAATTTTTGCTCCTTTGCTACTTTGTTTAGACATGTACGCAAGAGAATACATTGCATATCTGTTAAAAATTAGAACACAAAGTGTATGCTGCTGTGAATAGATGCTTAATAAAAACCATTTAAAATCTATATCTGCATCACCACCATCATTTCTACATTACATTTAGAATTATAGGGGCTGAGCGTGGATAGTATACTTTTATTATTCCACTGTATAGTTGTGACTTGAGATCTGGTGTCCAAGAGGGTTTAGATTTTTACTCCGTCAATAATTACTTCTAGTGTAGGGCATTGTCCGACATATCTGGAGCACCATAACTTTTTCCTGGACCTATTAGGAGGGAGTCTCCCGAGGGTTGGTCGATTGCCATGGGACTTCTCAGTTTAATGCCCCTAATTGGCATTGTCTCTCAATGTGTCAACTTTGTAGGTAAACTTCGGCATATGGGATGTCCCTGTTGATCAAACTGGTCAGTTGGCCACCGTCCTGACCTCTTCAGATGCCGCCAGTTGTCTCTATATGGCCTCCGTGTCATTATCCATTTTCCTTGTTGTTCCGTCCTCCAATTCCCTTGAAGTAACTGTTGACTCTCCTTCCAGGACCTCACCTCACGTGTGAGTACAGATACTTGCTTGCTTAGTGCTTCGATAGAATCTCCTGGTGCTTGTTGCACATTCTGAGCTGTAGAGGTTGTGGCTGCTCCCTGCATATGGTCCTCCCTTCCGGTGTTTAGTCTTAGGACTTTAATTGCTGTTTCTTTAAAGTCTAGGAATGATTCATCTGGAGTTTGTCTCAGTAAAAGCTTAAGTTGGGTCATGGCTGCTGCTTCTTTTACTCCCACAATAAACTGATCTATCAATGTTTTATCCACATCCCAGATTTCGTTGTTGTCCACCTGCTTAATGGCTTTCAATGCTTCCTGTAAGCTGAGTACGAAGTCCCTCAAAGGCTCTCCAAACTGTTGTGTCCGTGCATAAAAAGCACATTTTTAGAAATAGTTTTCGTCTCGAATATGGTAATCGATCCTTTAAAGATCTGCTTGATGGTTCTTTTCTCATGATCTGGCCACAAGTTAACCTCCCTTAAGGCAGGACATTTCATTTGACTTTTTAGTACTTCTACTTTCTGCCCATCCATCAGGGAATACAATTTAAACATAGATGTCATCTTCACTTTAAATTATTTCACGTTACCAGTTTCCTTATTATCATCCTCACCAGAGTAACAAGGCAACCAAGGCACTTCCGAAATTATATGGCATGGTTATTGGTGTTAACTTTTTGGGTGTCGCTACTACTTGTGGCCTTTTCTTTATGCATTGTGTCTGTGGGAATTATACTGCCTGGAATCTCTGATCCTGTTCCATAATACCAAAACTTATAATATACCATATAATATACCTAGACTTTAGGTGTCCTTGCTGAAGTGAAGTTAACTGCTTGACCTCAACAACCGCAGGGACACACTGAGACAGAAAGGCGAGTTTGATATTAGTAACAAATACAGGTACAGTTTAGAAATGTTGACGCTGCTTGTCTAGTCACTGGTATATAAGTCAAGATAATACTTCTTGCAGATGTTGAGCACTTATCTGTTCGGAAATGTTCACTCAAGCATGGTTGTTTGGATTTATAGATACCATTATATGCTTAACAATGTCCACTCCACTGTGAGTACTGGTAAGCACCTATACTGACTGCTTTTGGTTGACTCCTTATACTGTTGAAATTATGTACCATCCTGTTTTACAATATACGAAAGTAGGAAAGACGATCATCCTATTGTTTAAAAAGAAACCATTACGGGCTTCACCTTGCACATAATAAGTGAGGTGCATTTCTTTGGATTACAATCCAACCCTTATCTATTATGTTTCTAAATAAGAAGTTTGATGAGAAGGTATTCTCCTTCTGCGAGTAAAAGATATGTTTATATGAGCATACCCTCTCCCTATCCAGAGAGTTTTGGGTGCACTTACCAAGTTTGTTTTAGACAATAAAATATTGAAGTACAAACTGATTTTTTAATATGAATTACACATTTGTGTTATATCTTTTATCTCCTTATGATAATGATAAATTTGTGCCGGATGATTGAGTGAACATTTCCGAACAGATAAGCACTTAACATCTGTGATAAGTATTATCCTGACTTATATCTATATACAGTATCGGACTGGGGCATGAAGGGCCCAGAGGGAGAATACAGTGATAGGGGCCCATAGTTAGGGGTGTGGCCAGTCTCTAAAGGGGGTGTGGCCAGCCTCCACAGAAGCTTGGCTAACCATTAGAGAGTGCATGGACTGGGTTCCTTAAAATGTATATATAGTCTATGCTGCTAGTGCATGCATGATAATGTACCAGATTAATAAGAGCAAAGCATTGTAGAAAATAATCTATAAAGTATAGTTCATGCACAGTCTTGAACCTGATCCCTAGAAGAGGGGGTGGGCCCACAGGCAGTGGAGCCCACCGGGGGATTCCCCAGTGGGCCAGTCCAACCCTGTCTATATTCCAGTGACCAGGCAGGCAGTACCATCATTTCTGTACCATACCTGTATTTGTTAGATATTTTCTAGATCCCCAGGGATAGATTAATTATTCAGAGGATATGCTAAAGCGTGTTTTCATTGAAACGCCACCCCTCCTCCCCATTTCTCTCTGTTATCTACGAGTTTGATATTAGGACCACTTTTAGAGACACAGATGCGCAGACAGAGGGCCTGATTCAGAGGCACTCGCAAAAAGCGAGCGCTCGCTCTGAATCAGGGTGGGTGCTGTTTTTTTTAGGAGCAGCCTCCTGGCCACTCGCATAGCTGATGATGATGAATCGGTGTTTGCAACGAGATCCTTGTGGTAGGGTCTCATGGCCGCAAGCCCCAGAGAGCTGCTGGCTCAAATAGAGCCGGAAGCTCTCCCACTGACATCACTGGTGATGTCAGTGGGGCCACCCACAAACGGCAGGCATTCGCATGGGAACGCCTCCGTTTGTGAAGCCACCCCCCCGCCACGCCTACAAAATGGGGTGAGCTGTCGATCAACATCAACAGCTGCCCCTTTTGAAGTGAGTCCCGGAGCGAGTGCTTTTTGCGCTCGCTCCGGGGCTTGCGCATGCGCACTGGGCCACCATCGACCCGGTTGCGAGCGCTCAGCGCTTGTGACCGGGTCTAAATCAGGCCCAGAGATTCTACGAAACAATAATTTGCTTTATTGAAGGAATACAAACATTCACTGTACTGTAGCACCAAATAGTCTCAGAAATTTTGTAACACTTAATGCAGACGAGAGGTACAATTGTAACTAACTTACAATGTTACCATACATTATTATTCAGAGTGGATTAGACATCAGTATAACACTTAGGGCCTGATTCAGAGCTGAACGCTCTAACCAGAGCGCTCGCTCTGAATCAGGGCCCTCCTACCTTTTCTTGGAGCGTCCTCATGGACGCTCGCATAGCTGTGGGTTACCACCCACAACTATAGCGAGCATCCATGATGATGGTCGCTATGGTCTTGACCATCGCGACCATCGGGCTTGCGACGGAGACCCTGCGGTAGGGTCTCGCTGCCGCAAGCCCTGGAGTGATTTTGGCTCTATTAGAGCCAAAATCACTCCCACTGACATCACTAGTGATGTCAGTGGGGTTGGCTTGAGATGGTAGGCGTTCCCATGGGAACGCCTCTGTCTGGCAGGTACGCCCACCAAAGGGGGCATGCTGTCAATCAACATCGACAGCACGCCCCCTTTGGTGCGAGACCCGGAGCGATGGTGAGCCCGTCTCTCGCTGGGTCTCGCGCATGTGCACGATGGAGCTCCCTCCATCGTGCATATGCGCAGTGGGGAACATCGACCCGCTTGCGAGCGTCCTGCCGCTCGCGAGCGGGTCTGAATGACCCCCTAAATCCATACAGATAGTACAAATAAACTGATAGAACTTTGGCAAGTGACAATGGACCTCATTCAGACCCGCTCACAAGTGCTATGCACTCGCAAGCGGGTCGATTGGTTGTGCATTGCGCACGCGCAGCACGCGCAAGCCCCGTAGCGAGTGAGAAATTTACTCACTCCGGGGGTCGCTTCAAACGGCGCAGCTGTCGATGTTGATCCACAGCTCACCCCGGTTTGTAGGCGGGGTGGGGGGGGGGGGTGGCTGGACAAATGGAGGCGTTTCTGAAGGAACGCCCACCGTTTGTGGGTGGCCCTACTGACATCACCAGTGATGTCAGTAGTGAGCTTCCTGATCTAAAAGGGTCTCGTCGCAAGCCAGATGGTCGCGATGGTCGAGATTCAGAGCGAGGGCTCGCTTTTTGAGAGCGGCTCTGAATCAGGGCCAATATTCACCCACTTAATTTCAACACTTTAAACTAGAGTTAAATTTGCATGGAGGGAAAAAAAACACATTAGTACTATGGTAAATAGTACCTGCAGTACTTGTAGTACACTGGGTATATTAACAGAAGACTATGCAGAATTAAATAGTTCCAATGAGGAAATACACATGCAGGCTGCAAAGGTACTTGTAGTGCACCAGCTATAATAGCAGAAGACAGTCTATGCAGAAAGAAATAGCTTCACTGAGGAAATACACATGCAGGCTGTAATGCTACTTGTAGTGCAATGGCTATAATAGCAGAAAGTCTATGCAGAATAAAATAGCTTCAATGAGGAATACATATTATACGCTCCAACATTACAAGAAAATACAATCACAGATGACAGTTCAGCGTGCAATTAGCATAAATGACATTTAACCATGCATTTGGCATGACATGAGTAGAAATAAACTTATGGAACATTTTAAACTGCAGATCATTCTTTTCAGATATGCAGGTTGAACACCAAAGCAAAGCTCCGACAGAACTCTAAAGTACTAAAGTGTCTACCAACCTATTCAACCACCTGATAGCTCTGATGACAACACCTAAGTGGCTTTTAACCCCTAAAAAGCTTATAAATACTACATAAAAATGAAGCCTCTGAGGGAGGGTAGATAAAGTTAAGAGGGATTGTAATGAAAGAAGTATAAACACCTTACTTACAACCCCAATAACTTCTGGCCAGGCAGCCGAAGTAGTAGCTGAGCTTGAAATTAAACAACAGTATCTCACCCACTAGTTGCGGCGCTTCTGCCTCTTCCAATCTCCAGCATTGCCTGGGATGCTATTCACTACACCAGGCTGTGCTAAGTGGAACTAGGATCCGGATACTCCACTTCACTCTCTCCTCCGGGGCAGTCGCTGACAGGCACCACCAGATAATTCTAAACTAGGTGCACTCTGACTTCTCTGGTGCCAGCACACCCTTCAGTCTCCGTGGCTGGGTCTGCCTTTTCATCGCCGTCTCTCCGATCAGCAGCAATGGTGGACACCTCGTGGAGCTGGCTCCCTCCCTCCGTTCCGGGCATCAAGTCCGTCAGCGGAGTCCTCTAGTCCACGGACACTGATCCAGACAGCCAACTCAGGTTGGGTGTTCTTCCTCCAAAGGCTCTTAGTTCTCCTAGCCGATCCTGGTGATGGCTTCCTCAGTGGCAACAGGTCCTGGGGGCTTATTTATAAAAGCATATGTGAGGTATAATCCCCGAAAACACCCTTTTTCGGGGGTTTACCTCAAATATTAAGTATCTCCCGTATGTATTAAGGCGGAACCGCATCAGGTATCTCCGATACCTGCTCTGATCCTTCCATTACTGCTGGCAGCCACCTCCCCAATAGGTTTCTATGGAGGATTCGATGCTGACAAATTTACCAATATCCACAATGCAATGCATTCCAGATATTGGCCCCTGCAGCTAATGCCATCTGAAGATGGTGCTAGCCGCTGTAGCCTATGGGCTACACCGCACATAATTGGCCAGCAGAGGGCTCCCTCCGGAAACCTCCTGGCTATGGCAGATGTGCATGTGCAACAACCCCTGCACTGGCCAGCAGCACTATGGAGACATCACAAGGACGGGCTCCTTTCGGAGCCTGTGTCCCTGCTCGTCCTTGATGATACATCCAGCCGGTATGATCGCAATTTGCAATGCAACCATGTGCGTTACAGGCATGCCCTGAACTCATTGCAAACGCGATCATTGATAAATGGGCAACTTGGTCTTCAATCGGCATCTGTATCCTAAGCAGTGTCCATTCAGCAACGGCCGATCCTTCTCTTTCTGTCAGTCAGCAGACACTCCTCAACTATCCCTCTTAGGGGTCCGGAAGGTAAGCATGCCCGGGATAGACGGTAGTTGTAGATCCTTTTCTCCCTGGTCAGGTCCCTCTGTGCAAATGGTTTCATCACATGTTCATGTAATGCAACAGTCTCGTTTGCGACAAAAACGTAATTTAGGCCGTGCTTTGCCTGGTCCAGTGAGGGCAAGTTGAGGGTTTTGTTGGCAAGTCTCTGGTAGAAAGCTGTCTTTTTGAAGGACCCACCATCCGAAGCACGGCCATTCTTGCCGACATCCACAAACAGAAATTCGTAGTTGGCATTCACTACTGCCATGAGAACGATGCTGAAGAATCCTTTGTAGTTGTAGTAATATGATCCGGTGTTGGCAGGTGGGTTGATGCGGATGTGTTTCCCATCAATGGCTCCTCCGCAGTTAGGAAAATTCCATCGTTGTTCAAAATCTTCCACGATGCTGGTCCACTCCTCCACGGTGTTAGGAAACTGTAAAAATAGTAAAAAAGGGGTTTAAACATGACTATAATATTTTTTATATATTTTTTCCCTATATAGACTCCCACCCAAGACTCTGATTTAGCATCCACACCGGACCTCAGTCTGCTCGGTGGTGACAGTGAGCCGGAGAATACCACACAAGTGGAAACTCCACTTCCACCTGGAGCCTCATCTTCTCAACAACCCCAAAAAGAGAAAGAAAAACAAGGGAGAAAGGAGAATCTTACTGAACGCGAGGACAATTTTTTCCAAAACGCAGAACGGCTGCTGCAGAAACCCCCAGATGCAATAGATGATTTCACAGCTCATGTGAACAACACATTGAGGAATATTGATACAGATATCCAAAGAAATTTTCTAAGGTTAAACTACGACCTGTTGAGTCGCTGTATGAGCAAAAATATCTCAAATTCTACATACATTGCAGATCCAATGCTATTTCCCCTGCCCCAAATAGGTATACTCGTCCCCACCCTGCCCAGTTAGATATTAGTCCCCCACCAAGCACCAGCATGACCTTGTATAATGCTCTGCTGGATGCAGCGGATGAGTTGCCCCAATATACAGAGAAGTAAATTTTTTCTTGCTTTTACTATCACCAAATTTTATGAATTGTAATAGGTGCTTGCTGCATGGGATAGGGTGGTGATGACGCCATTTGGACAAGGTCACTATGCACATGGCACAAGTACACATTGCTGGAAGCCGGGGCCACAATGTGTACTTGTGCCATGTGTGTATTGGCCTGTTCAAACTGGCGTCTGACCCACCCTATCACATATAGCCAGCTACCTATTGGGATTCATAAAATTTGGTGATACTTAATTTGGTTGTTTTTTGTCTTTGTTTTAATGTAACCAAATTTTATGAATTGTAATAGGTGCTTACTGCATGGGATAGGGAGGTGATGACGCCATTTGGACAAGGTCACTACGCACATGGTACAAGTACACATTGCTGGAAGCCGGGGCCACAATGTGTACTTGTGCCATGTGTGTTTTGGCCTGTTCAAACTGGCGTCTGACCCACCCTATCACATACAGCCAGCTACCTATTGGGATTCATAAAATTTGGTGATATTTAATTTGGTTGTTTTTTTGTCTTGCTTTTAATGTCACCAAATTTAATTAATTCTAATAGGTGCTTGCTGCATGGGATAGGGTGGTGATGATGCCATTTGGACAAGGTCACTACACACATGGCACAAGTACACATTGCTGGAAGCCGGGGCGACAATGTGTACTTGTGTCATGTGTGTATTTGCCTGTTCAAACTGGCATCTGACCCACCCTATCACATACAACCGGCTACCTATTGGGATTCATAAAATTTGGGTGATAATGTTCTTTTGTGAAATTGTTACAAAAAAAGTATATTGCACACAGTTTAGTGCACACTTTCAGTTACCTGCAGGTCAGTGCACATTGCACAAAATGAAGGCTATTTTTTGCTTTATATTGAGTAAAAAATAAAAAATAAAAATTTCTTTACACAAGAAACCAATGTGTGATGTGTTTTTTTTATTTACTTTGCAATAGTGGTACTGTAGCACTTTAACGATGGCTTTGCAGTCTGTCTTCAGCAGGGATTGCCCTCCGCCACCTTGTGTCCTGTCTCTGGATGTGGGGGCTCACCAGATGCAGCAATTCCTGGAAGGTGGCGTCATCCATGCACAGGTAGTTCCGATAGTCATCCGGGTTGTTCTCCTTGATCTCCATCAGCAGGGACATGTGAGAGTGGGTTTCCCTTTGTAGAAGCCTATCCTTGGTCCAGCATGCTCTCATCCTTCTTCGCTGGGCCCTCTTCCTAATCTCCCGGACCCCAGCTTCAGCGACCAACACTCTATACCGATAGGGATGCATCAGTACAGAATTCAGGAACAGGATAGAATGCAGGTAGGTAGCACACACTTGCAGGTAGAATAAACTTTGTAACAGGCAAGCCAAATACAAAGAGCACAGTAGCAATGTACAGGATTCAGCAGGAATACACCTAGCCTCATCTAGTAGCAGAGCAGAATGTACACAGATGTTAAAGGGTGCCTGCTTTTTATACTCCCTAGATAGCCCCTCCCATTGTTATAGCTATTTAAATTTCCCACCATAGTCAAGAGCCTGTTTTTTTTTTTTTTTACTCACGATTTGTTATGGCTAATCTCACGATGCATACGATCCAATAGACGTTAGATCGTAAAACAGACTGGGTGTCTTTGTTCCAAAATCGTGATCACGACGGCAAGGGAGCTCCCGTGAGGAAATTGGACAAGAAATCGGATCGTGAGCACGTCGGTATGTGTGTGGGCACCTTAAGGATGCTCTGGGCAGTGCTATACATACTGGTGCCACTGGCCTTGCACCCTCAGCTTGACATATTGATGTCATGAGTTCAGGGTTGGGGCTGTCACAGGATGACACAAAGCCTTTCTCTAGTATTGCTCCCCACCCCAGTCCAGTGACCATAGATCTCTATGGTGGCATTGCCCTGCACTCCCCCCAGTGGTATTAGATCCTCCTATGGCTTTACCCATCCCAGTTGCCATAGATTGTCCTGCAGCATTACCCATTCCCCACACCCTCCCATATATGCATAATGGAGTGTGTCTATGTCTCTGCAGAGCTCTGAACTTGAAGTGAGGGACTGATGATTCTACATCAACCCCGCCTACATAGTGCTCAGAGGGAGACTTCAGATTACTACTTCACATCTCTTGAAAGCAGTAAGTGGAAATCAGTTCAGGACATGTGCAGAACTAGCTTCCTCATTACAAATCTGTTGGATGGAGTGGAGGCTATGGTCACTTGAGATGTGTCAAAAGAAGCCCAGCTGACACTGACCATGCCAGTTAAGTGGTAAACAGTGCACACCATTTTTCCACCTTTATTCTTTAAAAAATGCATTGCTAAATGGAGACTCACTGCATAGATTATGCAAAGATGGCTTCCACTGGGCTGCAGGAGGCCCATAACCCCTGTCTGGGGAGCTTTCAAGGCATGATTGACATGAAGTGGAGCAGAGCCAATCGGAAGCAGGAAACAGTGGAGGTGAGTTTTTAAAAGGGGCTGATTTGACAAGAGAAAAGAAAGTGGAGCCAGGAGGCAGACTGAGAGTAAGCAGTTAGGCCTGCCTTGGGCACGAGACTGCCAGAACATTACCATTGGGTACTAGAGAGTGGGTTACTGTGAGAGACGTGAGGGGAATAGACAGTGTGGAGAGTGGTGCAGAGCTAACACCTTGGGAGAACCAGGCCAGTATCTGCAGCTTTGGGCGTCTTCAAGCTAGTTCCTGATATGAGAGGGTGTCTCAAATTCTGTGTGATTTCGAAGAGAAATTCTTCTAGAAAGATAGAGGTGACTAAAAATGGCATAAAATTGCTTTTTCATACTGTACAGAGAAGTGGCACATCCTTAGTGATATATATCTGCAGTAATCTACCTGAAAAGAATTGTGGATTGTGATAGAGAGTACTTATTGCTATGTAAACACCACTCAATGATATTGATTATCCCAGTATAGAACATAGAAGGTGGGATGCTGAAAATGGCGTTTTTGAGGGTTTGACCACATTTTTCAAATGCTCCAATCTTCAGAAAGCAAAGCTTTCCAGAGCTTGGACCCATTGGGCAAAGCCATCTTCAAGCCACCACTCTGCGACTGCAGGGTGAGGCGAACGCCGGACGATCATTCGCTGAACTCCTCCCCATCAGTTGTCAATCATTCCTGGTTTGGTCCGGATTGGATCCTGTGACTATTTCCTGTGGGTGCCAAGACTGCTCCGATGCTGGTGATAGCGTTGTTTCATGTTTCAGGTTCTGGCTTAGTCTCCTGTTTGTTCAGTTGAGTACCCTGTGCTCCTGCCAAGCTTTCATTATCTTGCCGTTTGTTTCATCCAGGTGGCATGGTCCGCATACATACTACCTCCTGTTAGTGTAATCCAGGCGGCACGGTCCGCATACCTACTTTCTGCCGTTTGTGTCATCCAGGTGGCACGGATCACACTACTGAGTCCAGAGTGCGCTATCTAGCATCTATCTGCTTGTGTGAACCCGGCGGCACAGGCCGCACTCCAGCGTCCAGAGTATGCAATCTTGTGTACCAACGGTTGTGTCAACCTGGCGGCACAGGCCGCACTCCAGCGCCCAGAGTATGCAATCTTGTGTACCACCGGTTGTGTCAACCCGGCGGCACAGGCCGCACTCCAGCATCCAGAGTTCACAATCTTGTGTACTACCACTCGTGTCAAGCCGGCGGCACAGGCCGCACTCCAGCATCCAAAGTACGCAAGCTATTGTACCACCACTTGTGTCAACTCGGCAGCACAGGCCACACTCCAGCATCCAAAGTACGCAATCTTGTGTACCACCGTTTGTGTCAACCCAGTGGCATAGGCACATCTCAGCAACTACCAGCTCCCAAGGCTGCTTCACGGCCAAAAGGCTGCATCTTGTTCTACAGCCCACAGGCCGCTTCTAGCCAAGAGTAATCAGCCCTCAAGGCTGCTTCACGGCCCACAGGCTGCATCATTACCTTCGGCGCTCAGGCCACTACCAGCCAAGGCCTTCCAGCCCACAAGGCTGCTACATGGCTCAAAGGCCGCAACTTATTCTACGGCCCACAGGCCACTACCTGCCAAGAATAATCAGTCCTCAAGGCTGCTACACAGCTGCAGCAAGCCAAGTTACCCAGCCCTCAAGGCTGTAGCTGGACTGAGTTAAGGAGGTACCTCTAACCTTAACATGTTATGTCACTGTTGTCCTGTCCATCAAGGGGCTGGGGCTGCAGTACACAAAGGGCTGCTGCTATGTTGTCCAGAAAGTGGCTGGGGCTGCAGTACATAAAGTGGGGCTTCAGTAATCAGTACATAAAGGGGTGCTGCTGTGTCACTATTGTCCTGTCAATCAAGGGGCTGAGGCTGCAGTACATAAAGAGCTGCTGCTGTGTTGTCCACAAAGGGGCTGAGGCTGCAGTACATGAAGGGCTGCTGCTGTGTTGTCCACAAAGGGGCTGAGACTGCAGTACAGAAAGGGCTGCTGCTGTGTTGTCTATAAAGGTGTGCTGCTGTGCTGTCCTGTCCATCAAGGGGCTAGGGCTGCAGTTCATAAAGAGGTATTGTGTTGTCCAGGGGTGCTCTTCTCCAGTGTTAAAAATATAAAAACTTAATTAAAATGATCATTCCATAAAAAAATATATTTTTTTCTTTTCCGTTTTTTTTGTGTGTTGTGACAACGCTATTATTGTTGGGTGACACTGTCGGCCAGACCACAGTTTATCATCCACGTATTTGTGACTTTGCAGGTACTCCATCCACATCCCAACTGGGGTGCATTGTTGTCCATAAAGGGGTGCTGTGTTGTTCATCAAGAGGCTGCTGCCAGGTTGGGAAATGCTTTTCTAGTGAAGTGGAATCTATATGGGATTTGGTAGCGGGAACACAGGACCTCAATTAACTGTCTAAAACCCACTGCATTATTGGCAGATATTGGACGCACATCTAATAGCAGCATAGATGTTATGGTGTCAATGATCCACTGTGCAACTGGGTGACTGCTGTCATACTTGCTCCCCTTTGCAAAGGATTGTTTAACAGTCAATTGGTTTTTAAAGTACTACTAGTATTCTTCCTGGTCCACTTCTGGGATGAAAATCCACTCATAGCAGCAGCAGGAAGGCATAGCACTCAATGATTATTCTGGGACAAGGACTGATGTGAATGATTTAAATATTTTTTTTAAATGCCTCCCCTCCTCCCTCATAAATTGCTTTGGAATCAAAAATGTAAATAAAATGTACTACTAATCAAATCTTCCTTTCCCCACCTTCAACTACATACTGTACATATTCCTACTCCCTCAGGCCTCTTGATTAATGAAAACATATGTTTCTTTATGTGCCATGTTGGAAGTTGAACTGCCACATGTTTGTGCAGCCCACTGTTGCCACTTAGGTTAGTCAGCCAGCTAGTTTGGATGCAAATTTTGGGCCTAAACCAGATGAAAACAATATTGTGAGCTGTGAGGTGATCAAAATTGACTGGAAACAAGTGGAAATTAATGTTATTGAAGTTAATACTGTAGGATCACAAAAAAAGCCAAATTATGTGATTTTAGCAGATTTTATAAAAAAAATAAAGATCCAAAACCAATTGTCCTAAACATGGTTTCTGTGGCTGTGGTCCTGCGCTTGGGAAAGCAGCCACGTTCATTGACTCCCATAACATGCAGATGAGATGCCCATATTTTTGCATTTACTTCAACCCACCTCCCAGTCACCTCCCAGGAATCTCTATGGTCTTGTGCCACCAGTTCTAATGCCTGAGGTTCCGTACGCATGTGAGCAGGTGTGCCAAGAGTCATGCCAGGCCCGGGTAAAATGGGCCATGGCCTAATCACGGCAGACGTGGTTAAGTCCATTAAGTTAAAAAAAAAAGGTAAGATTTTTGAGCAGCGCGCTGGGGAGGGTGCTGCTGAGAGCCCCCTCAGACCGATGCATAGCCAGTGGGGGCCCAATCAGTGTGATCGCTTCCCCCAACTGTGAGCAGTCTCCAGGTGCAGCCCAGCACACAGCAGCGTGTGCTGGGATGATGCCATGTAAGAGAAGGGGCAATGCCGGACCCGGGCCCCTCCAGCAAGCCCGGGCCCGGGTAATTAGTACCCGCTTCCCCCTCCTATTGTGGCGCCCCTGCACATGAGATGCCCATAATTTTGCATTTACTTCAAACCACCTCCCAGTCACCTCCCAGGAATGTCTATAGTCTTGCGCCATCAGTTCTAATGCCTGCGATTCCATACTCAACAGCGCGAGTCTGTGTTCACTCAGATGTAAGTATGACCGCTGTGGTTTTGCAGTTTGGAGCCCACCATACCGCCCATAACCTTGCTTTTATTTTTGTTTTTTTGTTAACATATTTTTCCTGATTTCGTGGAGGCACAAAGTTGGCGGGAGAATGCTGCATCTCAGTGGCTTTATGTGGCAAAAGAAAGCATTGTGGGGGGCGCTTGCCCTCTATTGAATGTCGAGTTTGACCTACTTAGTGCAGGGGGAGCTGGATGCTTCCTGTACGGAAGTGTTTTCACTGTGCCCATGAGGGAAGTGAATCCTTTGCACCGTACGTGCATCTATTATGGGGGACGTTTTAGTCGTCCCCTAGTATTTTACATCTTGAAAGGCTAGAACTGAGTATGCAGCGTCTCCTGGCAACCTCATTCAGGTTAGTTAATTAATTAATCAATTAATTAATAAAAGCAGTGACCTGTTAACCAAGATATTATTGTGCCCGTGTCTTTATTTATTAGTTTAAGTTTAGTATTAAGTTAAGTAAGGTGTGTTTATTTAATGGTTAATTGGCAATAAACCAATGGAGGTCTTACTGGGATATAAAGTTCCTGTATTTTGGATCTGATCCAGAGTTGCACACAGCAGTTGTGTTTTTGGACTCAGCTGCTGTGTGCAAATATGCAAATGCTGCAGTAGCCATCTGAGGAAAAAAGATGCCTTCTGCTGGTATCGTAGATCCAAGTGCTGCGGTCAAAGATGCAGCATCTGATCAACATTGTGACCATCTACTCAGAATGGGTACAACATGTCCTGTTTTCAGTATGCTGCCTAGTGCCAACCCCTCCCCACCCCCAAATGGCCACAGCCTGTAAATCAGGCTGTGCCTTAGGAGCCGCAAACTCTATATTTCCATATAATTTTCAATGTTCTTATTTATTTAGTCATTATCGATATTTCTGTGTTCTATTTTTTGTCAATATTCTTGTGTCTTATTCGTTCTTGATATTCTCCCCCCTCAGTTCCTACCTCTGTTTTCTATATCATATTTAGTGTCTACATTCTATATTCTTATATTCATTGTATTATTGAAAGCTATGGTTAATAAATGTACTGTGGTAGTTTTAGCAGCAATTCCTGTGTGTTCCATGTTCTCCGAGTATTAAGCTAGCTACACACTGTCAGATTTTTTTGATCGTGATGAAATACAGGGCGATTTTTCAGCAAATTGCCAACCCCAATATCTGTGCTTCACATTATGCAATATATTGTTAGAAGCTACCGATTTTCCACCACACCACACTCATATTGCCTACGTACACCCACAAGGAGGATGACATAGTGACAGGAAAACATAGGAAATATGGGCAGATTATGGAAAATGCACACACTGCTCAATATCGAAATTGAAGCCATTATTTTCGTCCTTGGCCGATTGATCGGATTATCGAAAGAATGCATTTGTGGACATTTTTAAGCATTTTATTGGCGAAATGCTAAAACGATCGTTCATACACACTATACAATAAATGAGGCCGATCACCCGATTATTGGCAAATTGGCCCAATAATTGGTGAGGAGATTTAATGGGTAATTTGTGGGTCCACGAGGAGGGGCGGGGCTACATGGTGATTTGCGTAATGTAGCCCTAACCCTCCTTGCGGACCTGTGAATCGCAGCCTTTGCTGGGAAAGAGGCGTGGCATAATATTGTCACCTGCCCAGGCCCGCCCCCAAACTGGTCTGCAGCAGCAGCTCTTCGGGCTTCTCCCGGAAAGGATGTATTCAAAGTTGGTAAGTACTGTATGCCCTGTGGCCTATCCAGATTCAGGTGGAGGCACTGCTATAAGTCAAGAGAAAGAAAGGTGTGACAAGCATTTGTTTTTCTGAAAACCGAACATAGTCTAAATAAGTCCCGGCTCAGATCACTTTTGGGGTACCGAGTAGAACAAAATCCCTGTTTGGGACTGCTATAAGTTTGTAACTCACATTTGCGTAAAAAAAAAATCTTATGTTTTGGATTGCATATAATAAAGAGGACCAAATTACATGATTTTAGCTGTTTTTATTAGGGGTGTGCACCGGCCACTTTTCGTGTTTTGGTTTTGGATCTGGATCTTTCTTCGTGTTTTGGATCTGGATTGGTTTTGCCAAAACCACCCTTCCGTGTTTTGGTTCTGGGTTTCGTGTTTTGGATCTGTATTTTTTTGAAAAAAAAGCATAAAAACAGCTTAAATCACAGAATTTGTGGGTTTTTCTGCTCCTATGCAATTATTAACCTCAATAACCTTCATTTCCACTCATTTCCAGTCTATTCTGAACACATCACACCTCACAATATTGTTTTTATGGCCAAAAGATTGCACAAAGGTAGCTGGATGACTATGCTAAGCGACACGAGTGGGCGGCACAAACACGTGGCCCATCTAGGAGTGACACTGCAGTGGCAGACAGGATGGCAGTTTGAAAAACTAGGCCCCAAACAGTACATACTGCAAAGAAAAAAAAGAGGTGCAAGATGGAATTGTCCTTGGGCCCTCCCACCCACCCTTATGTTGTATAAATAGGACATGCACACTTTTACAAACCAATCATTTCAGCGCCAGGGTCTGCCACATGACTGTGGCTGAAATGATTGGTTCGTTTGGGCCCCCACAAAACAAGCTGGCAATTAATGTGTCCCTGCACAAACTGGCTCTACGGAGGCAAGATGTTGTCCTCATCCTCCTCATCCACCGATTCCTTGGATAAAACAGGAAAAAGGGATTTAGGTGTCCCTGGACTGCTTACGGTCTTAGCCAAAGTTTCTGAACTTGACAGTAACTTTTTATGAACGCGCTGCAGGTGACGTATAAGGGAGGATGTTCCTAGGTGGTTAACGTCCCTACCCCTACTTATTTCACCTTTACATATGGTACATATGGCAAGACAGTTGTTGTCTGGATTTGGATAGAAATATTGCCAGACCAAAGAGGTGGAATGTTTGGTCTTC
This sequence comes from Taudactylus pleione, assembly GCA_031769625.1. Classification (NCBI taxonomy): domain Eukaryota; kingdom Metazoa; phylum Chordata; class Amphibia; order Anura; family Myobatrachidae; genus Taudactylus; species Taudactylus pleione. The sequence continues at coordinate 548,890 of JAUIMM010001472.1, forward strand.
TGCCCAGGCATGACCGTGATGGGCTTTTTCATCCCACGGACAACAACTATCTCCCCCGGAGCCTGATTTAAACAAACCACATCACCATCAGAATCCTCCTCGGCAACTTTCTCCTCAGTGCCAGCTACACCAGTATCCTCATCCTGTTGTACTTCAACAGTGACATCTTCAATTTGCATATCAGCAAGTGGACTGTGGGTGCTCCTTTCAGCACTTGCAGGGGGCGTGCAAATGGTGGAAAGAGCCACCTCTTCCCGTCCAGTGCTGGGAAGGTCAGGCATAGCAACCGCCACCACACTTGGACTCTCCTTGGGGATTTGTGATATCTTCTTAGAATGCACAGTTCTTCGCTGTGCTTTTGCCAGCTTAACTCATTTGATTTTTTTAGCGGGAGGAGGGCTTCCATCGTCATGTGAAGCTGAACCACTGGTCATGAACATAGGGAAAGACCTTAGCCGTTCCTTGCCACTCCGTGTCGTAAATGGCATATTGGCAAGTTTACGTTTCTCTTCAGATGATTTAAATGTTTTTTTCAAGGTCATTTTCCTGAACTATGTCATTTGGGATTGTATGTGCCCTCTACTATGACATTGGGCATCGGCCTTGGCAGACGACGTTGATGGCATGTTATCGTCTATGTCATGACTAGTAGCAGCAGCTTCAGCACTAGGAGGAAGTGGTTCTTGATCTTTCCCTATTTTATTTTTATCGGAGAAAGTTTGGTCCTCCATTTATGTTATATTGATGTATACGTGCGGCTAAGGCGCACACAAACACAGAAAATATTTTTTTATTTTTGCTGGAGAGTAGTGCACTTTGTGGGTTACACCACCCTTTAAGAAATGAGCCAGCCGGCTCTTTACTTATGGGACACAGGCGCACGCTTGGCGCTGCTCCTGTGTTGATGTACGTGCAGCCACAGTGCACACAATTCACAAACACAGAAAATATTTTTTTATTTTGTTTGGAGTGTACTTTGGGGGCTACAGCACCCTTTAACGGCCAAGCCAGCCGGCCCTTTACTTATGACACAGGCGCACGCTTGGCACTACTTATTGATGCACGTGCGGCTACTGCGCACACAATTCACAAACACAGAAATAAATTTTATATTTGGTTTGGAGTGTACTTTGGGGGTTACAGCACCCTTTAACGGTCAAGCCAGCCGGCCCTTTACTTATGACACAGGCACACGCTTGGCACTACTTTGTTGATGCACGTGCGGCTACTGCGCACACAATTCACAAACACAGAAAAACATTTTTATTTGGTTTGGAGTGTACTTTGGGGGTTACAGCACCCTTTAATGGTCAAGCCAGCCGGCCCTTTACTTATGACACAGGCGCACGCTTGGCACTACTTTGTTGATGCACGTGCGGCTACTGCGCACACAATTCACAAACACAGAAAATATTTTTTTATTTGGTTTGGAGTGTACCCTGGGGGTTACAGCACCCTTTAACGGTCAAGCCAGCCGGCCCTTTACTTATGACACAGGCGCACACTTGGCACTACTTTGTTGATGCACGTGCGGTTACTGCGCACACAATTCACAAACACAGAAAATATTTTTTTATTTGGTTTGGAGTGTACTTTGGGGGTTACAGCACCCTTTAACGGTCAAGCCAGCCGGCCCTTTACTTATGACACAGGCGCACGCTTGGCACTACTTTGTTGATGCACATGCGTCTACTGCGCACACAATTCACAAACACAGAAAATTTTTTTTTATTTGGTTTGGAGTGTACTTTGGGGGTTACAGCACCCTTTAACGGTCAAGCCGGCCGGCCCTTTACTTATGACACAGGCGCACGCTTGGCACTACTTTGTTGATGCATGTGCGGCTACTGCGCACACAATTCACAAACACAGAAAATATTTTTTTATTTGGTTTCTAGTGTACTTTGGGGGTTACAGCACCCTTTAACGGTCAAGCCAGCCGGCCCTTTACTTATGACACAGGCGCACGCTTGGCACTACTTTGTTGATGCACGTGCGGCTACTGCGCACACAATTCACAAACACAGAATAAATTTATATTTTTTTAGCACTTGGGTGGAGCACCCCTGACGGACAGAGCACCCCCGGGACAACACTACAGCACCCCTTTAGAACTGGGACACTGCACAGGACTTTGGAGTGGACACAGCTCCTAAGGACAACTGACTGCACAACACAGTCCAGCCAGCCCCTATGGACTTTGAAGTAGTGGACACAGCCACTATGGACAACAGCAGCACAGCACAACACAGCCAGCCCCTATGGACTTTGAAGTAGTGGACACAGCCCCTATGGACAACAGCAGCACAGCACAACACAGCCAGCCCCTATGGACTTTGAAGTAGTGGACACAGCCCCTATGGACAACAGCAGCACAGCGGAGGACAGCACAGCACAACACTACTCTGCACTACACTACACTACACTACACAGCCCAGCCAGCCCTAACTCCCACCCTCCCTCTTCACTGTCCACAGCCGAGTGAGAAAATGGCGCCGACGCGGGTACCTTATATAAGATCCAAATCCTGCGAGACCCGGAAGGCGGGATGATGACGTTTTGCCTCGATTTCAGATCAGAGTCAGGCGGGAAAAGTCGAGCCTGACTCGGATCGGCCTCGGATCGGGGGGGCTCGGGGGGGTTCGGATTTCAGAAATCCGAACCCGCTCACCCCTAGTTTTTATACATTTTTAAGAAATCCAAAACCAAAACAGAAAAGAAACAAAACATTTGAGGGTAGTTTTGCCAAAACCAGATCATGGGAGTCAGCGCACATCTCTAGTTAGCATTACTCCTATTTGACACTAAAGCCTAGACATGTAATAAAGGGGTGTTAAATTTGTAAATAAAAGCACACATAGACTTGGCATAAATGAAATTCAGTGACATATGGATGTGGTGTGTGTGATAAATAATGTATAGTGTATAATTTAAGTAATAGTGCCTTTGCCCTACTGTATTTGCTGCATCTACGTCACATGGATGGGCATACATTTATTTTTGGGACATATTTTGTGCACTGTTTATTTGGCAAATGACAAAAGACAAGAGTATAATCAGTATTAATTAAGTAATCAGAAGGTAGCTGACTGGGAGTTTACAACAGACCTTCAGAAGTGAATTCCACAGCCCTGCATTATCATCAAACAAGAGGAGACCTGCAAAGCTCCACATACATTAACTGTCTGGAAGATTTATGCTTGTAAATGGTGTTTATGATTATGGAGTCAGCTGAAGCAAATTAATTTAGTAGTGACTAATAAACTTTAGGTATTTTTAGCAATTAATTAATATCTTGGTAACTGGTTGTGGCATGCATATTAACAAGTAATTAAAAATAAATGCTAAGTTAGTGCCAGACATAGTAATAGTCACATTAACTCTTTCATTTAACAACATTCTGGAGATGACAGGAACATTTTTCCTGTGAGCCAAGCAATTCTAACCCCTCACTTTTCACATGCCATTTTTTATGGATTTTCCTGTGTGAGCACATATGAGTTCACCTGTACACCTCCCAGATAAGCTAGCTACAAACTATGCAATATTTTGATCAAATTGATAATCGGGATAATTTTTCAGCAAAATCATGGTTCCGATATCGGTGCTATACACTATATAATTTGGATGAACTACCTGGCGAATTTTGCAGTGAATTTGCTTATGAAAAATCATAGGAAATATGAGCAGATTTTCGAGAATGCACACAGACTGCACAATATCGGGAAACTGAGGCCAAGATTTTCGATCTTGACCGACAGATCGGATAATCGAAGGAAAGCGTTTGTGGATATTTTCTAACCGTTCTATCAATGAAACGCTGAAACAATCGTTCATACACACTATACCATAAATAAGCCCAATAATTGTATAGTGTGTAGCTGTAGCCTTTAAATATAGCCTGTAAGTGCAATGTCAGACAGGTGTTTAGAACATTATGGTCTTCTGGCCAGAAAGAGCATTCTCAATTTACTTTCATGCTACATTAATTGAGCACATTCTTGCTTTAGAACGTTGTTACAGATGTGTCCACATACATCTAGCCTCCTTGCGCTTTAAACATAACTTCTATGCCAAGTGTCTTTGAGACATTTTCCTACCTCCAGGACTGCTGGGTGCGTGACGCTGACCTCATGAAGTCACGCCACACTCCCTGCTGCAAAACAGAAGGCTGGAAAGACAAAGGGGCAGAAGGCAGGAAAGACAAAGGGGCAGGAGTGCCATAAGGCAGGAAGATCAGGTGACATGGGGCAGGAGGTGACACAGGGAGCAGGAGAATAGAATGACATGGAGTAGTAGGCTTAAATGACACAGCGAGCTGGAGATGAAACAGCTGAAGGTGACAGGGCAAGGGGCAGGAGAGAAACAGGAGGCAAGAGGGGCATGAGGCTGGAGATGACAGCGATACAGGGCAGGAGGCTGGCGAGACACAGGTAGCTGGAGGGTACATGAAGAGGGAGGTGACACAGAGAGCAGGAGACTAGAAGAGACACAGGGCAGGAAGCTGTAATGTTGCAGGGATTTGGAGGTGACATGGGGTAGGAGGCTGGAGGAAACATAGGGCAAGAACCTGGAATGGCGCAGGAATCTGGAGGTGACACAGCAAGCAGGAGGCTGGAGGGGACACAGGGCAGGAGGCTGGAATGTTGCAGTTATCTGGAGATGACACAGCGAGCAAAAGGCTGGAGGAGACACAGGGCAGGAGGCTGGAATGACGCAGGGATCAGGAGGAAACACAGAGAGGAGGAGGCTGGAGATGACATGGGGCATGTAGTTGGAAAGACATGAGGATAGATGGGACATGGAGCAGGAGGCTGGAGTGACACATGGGCAGGAGGCCTGAGTGGCCACAGGTGGCGAGTCTGGTTATCCTCTCTTGTATGATAATGACAGTAGTTATATTGTTACACAAACAGGCATCTTCCGAACAATGGGATTTCCTACATGAATAGTGAATACAGACTGCCCAGGGAGTATCAATTTCTTCAGAGGTTCCCAATCGCAGAGAAATCACCATATAGGTAAGATCAGGTGTATTCTAATTAGGGGTGTGCTCCGGCCACTTTTCGTGTTTTGTGTTTTGGTTTTGGATCTGGATCTGGATCTTTCTTCGTGTTTTGGATCTGGATTGGTTTTGACAAAACCACCCTTCCGTGTTTTGGGTTCTGGGTTTTGTGTTTTGGATCTGTATGTTTTTTTAAAAAAGCATAAAAACAGCTAAAATCACAGAATGTGTTGGTTTTTCTGCTCCTATGCAATTATTAACCTCAATAACCTTAATTTACACTAATTTCCAGTCTATTCTTAACACCTCACACCTCACAATAGTGTTTTTATGTCCAAAAGGTTGCACCGAGGTAGCTGGATGACTATGCTAAGTGACACGAGTGGGTGGCACAAACACGTGACCCATCTAGGAGTGATACTGCAGTGGCAGACAGGATGGCAGCTTGAAAAACTAGGCCCCAAACTGTACATAATGCAAAGAAAAAAATGAGGTGCAAGATGTAATTGTCCTTGGGCCCTCCCACCCACCCTTATGTTGTATAAACAGGACATGCACACTTTAACAAAGCAATCATTTCAGCGCCACAGTCTGCCACACAACTGTGGCTGAAATGATTGGTTCGTTTGGGCCCCCACTAAACAAGCTGGCAATTAATGTGTCCCTGCACAAACTGGCTCTACGGAGGCAAGATGTCGTCCTCATCCTCCTCATCCACCGAATCCTCACCCTCTTCAGTGTTGTGTACATCCTCATCCTCACAGAGTATTAACTCGTCCCCGCTGGAATCCACCACCACAGGTCCCTCTGTACATTCTGGAGGCTGGTCTCCCTGGAAGAGTTGATAATTCAGGAGCAACCTCCTACGCCTTTCACTGACAAGGTTCCCGGCTGCACTAAACACTCTTTCGGAGTACACACTGGAGGGGGGGCAACTCAGGTAAAATAGAGCCAGTTTGTACAGGGGCCTCCAAATTGCCTATTTTTCTTGCCAGTACAGGTATGGACTGTCTCACATGCCTACTTGGATGCTGTCACCGATGTAATCCTCCACCATTCTGTCAATGGTGACAGTATCATATGTAGTGACAGTAGACATGTCAGAAATTGTTGCCAGGTCCTTCAGTCCGGACCAGATGTCCAAACTTGGTCCTGCCTGCCCTGCATCACCGCCAGCGGGTTGCTTAGGATACCTAAGTTTTTTCCTGGCAGCCACAGTTGCAGGAGAAAATGAAGAAGGAGCTGTTGACGTGTCACGTTCCGCTTCAGTTGACAGTGTTTTCACCAGCAGGTCTTTGCACCTCTGCAGGCTTGTGTCGGCCGGAAAGAGAGACACCACATAGACTTTAAACCTAGGATCAAGCACAGTGGCCAAAATGTAGTGGTCTGATTTCAACAGATTGACCACCCTGGAATCCTGGCAAAGCGAATGGAGGGCTTCATCCACAAGTCCCATTGCTCCGTCTTAGCTCCTCCTTCACTTTCTCCAGCTACTTCTGCAAAAGCCTGATGAGAGGAATGACCTGACTCAAGCTGGCAGTGTCTGAACTGACTTCACGTGTGGCAAGTTCGAAGGGCTGGAGAACCTTGCACAACACGGAAATCATTCTCCACTGCGCTTGAGTCAGGTGCATACCCCCTCCTTTTCCTGTCATAGGTGGATGTATAGGCTTGAATGGCCTTTTGCTGCTCCTCCATCCTCTGAAGCATATAGAAGGTTGAGTTCCACCGCGTCACAACCTCTTGCTTCAGGTGATGGCGGGGCAGGTTCAAGAGTGTTTGCTGGCGCTCCAGTCTTCGGCACGCAGTCGCTGAATGGCAAAAGTGGCCAGAAATTTTACGGGCCACCCAAAGCGTCTCCTGCACGCCCCTTTCGCTTTTCAAAAAATTCTGCACCACCAAGTGTATTGTGTGAGCAAAACATGGGACGTGCTGGAATTTGCCCAGATGTAATGCCCGCACAATATTGGTGGCGTTGTCAGATATCACAAATCCCCAGGAGAGTCTAAGTGGGGTAAGCCACTGGGCGATGATTTCCCTCAGTTTCTCTAAGAGGTTGTCAGTGGTGTGCCTCTTACTGAAACCTGTGATACACAGCGTAGCCTGCCTTGGAACGAGCTGGCGTTTCTGAGATGCTGCTACTGGTGACGCTGCTGCTGTTGCTGCGTAAGGTGATACATCTACCCAGTGGGCTGTCACAGTCATATAGTCCTTAGTCTGCCCTGTTCCACTTGTCCACATGTCCGTGGTTAAGTGGACATTGGGTACAACGGCATTTTTCAGGACACTTTTTCTGACGTTTCTGTACAGTCTCGGTATCGCCTGCCTACTGAAGTGGAATCTAGATGGGATTTGGAACCGGGGACACACTACCTCCATCAATTGTCTAAATCCAACTGCACTAATGGCGGATACCGGACGCACGTCTAACACTAACATAGCAGTCAAGGCCTCAGTTATACGTTTTGCTTCAGGATGACTGCTGACGTACTTCATCCTCCTCGCTAAGGACTGTTGGAGGGTCAATTGTTTAGTAAAAGTAGTGGTGTTCCTACTTCCTCTCTGGGATGATGAACGACTCCCAGCAGCAGCAAAAGCAGCAGTGGCAGCAGGAGGCATAGCAATGCAGGATCCTCCGGAAGAATCCCGGATAGGAGAGTGAGTCATGCCAGTGACATGGCCTGCAGGACTACTTCCGATCCTGACTAAGGAGGAAATTGACGAGGAGGGAGTTGACGGTGTGGTTTGCAGGTGCTTGGATACAAAAGGACAATGGGATTTAGGTGTCCCTGGACTGCTAAAAGGTCTTAGCCAAAGTTTCTGAACTTGACAGTAACTTTTTATGAACGCGCTGCTGGTGACGTATAAGGGAGGATGTTCCTAGGTGGTTAACGTCCCTACCCCAACTTATTTCACCTTTACATATGGTACATATGGCAAGACAGTTGTTGTCCGGATTTGGATAGAAATATTGCCAGACCAAAGAGGTGGAATGTTTGGTCTTCTGCCCAGGCATGACCGTGATGGGCTTTTTCATCCCATGGACAACAACTGTCTCCCCCGGAGCCTGATTTAAACAAACCACATCACCATCAGAATCCTCCTCGCCAACTTCCTCCTCAGCGTCAGCTACACCAGTATCCTCATCCTGTTGTACTTCAACAGTGACATCTTCAATTTGCATATCAGCAAGTGGACTGTGGGTGCTCCTTTCAGCACTTGCAGGGGGCGTGCAAATGGTGGAAAGAGCCACCTCTTCCCGTCCAGTGCTGGGAAGGTCAGGCATAGCAACCGCCACCACACTTGGACTCTCCTTGGGGATTTGTGATATCTCCTTAGAACGCACAGTTCTTCGCTGTGCTTTTGCCAGCTTAACTCGTTTGATTTTTTTAGTGGGAGGAGGGCTTCCATCGTCATGTGAAGCTGAACCACTAGTCATGAACATAGGGAAAGACCTTAGCCATTCCTTGCCACTCCGTGTCGTAAATGGCATATTGACAAGTTTACGTTTCTCTTCAGATGATTTAAATGTTTTTTTCAAGGTAATTTTCCTGAACTATGTCATTTGGGATTGTATGTGCCCTCTACTATGACATTGGGCATCGGCCTTGGCAGATGACGTTGATGGCATGTTATCATCTATGTCATGACTAGTTACAGCAGCTTCAGCACCAGGAGGAAGTGGTTCTTGATCTTTCCCTATTTTATTTTTATCGGAGAAAGTTTGGTCCTCCATTTAAGTTATATTGATATATACGTGCGGCTAAGGCGCACACAAACACAGAGAATTTTTTTTTATTTTGTTTGGAGTGCCCTTTGGGGGTTACAGCACCCTTTAACGGTCAAGCCAGTCTGCCCTTTACTTATGACACAGGCGCACGCTTGGCACTACTTTGTTGATGCACGTGCGGCTACTGCGCACACAATTCACAAACACAGAAAATATTTTTTTATTTTGTTTGGAGTGTACTTTGGGGGTTACAGCACCCTTTAACGGCCAAGCCAGCCCGCCCTTTACTTATGACACAGGCACACGCTTGGCACTACTTTGTTGATGCACGTGCGGCTACTGCGCACACAATTCACAAACACAGAAAATATTTTTTTATTTGGTTTGGAGTGTACTTTGGGGGTTACAGCACCCTTTAACGGTCAAGCCAGCCGGCCCTTTACTTATGACATAGGCGCACGCTTGGCACTACTTTGGTGATGCACGTGCGGCTACTGCGCACACAATTCACAAACACAGAAAATATTTTTTTATTTTGTTTGGAGTGTACTTTGGGGGTTACAGCACCCTTTATCGGTCAAGCCAGCCCGCCCTTTACTTATGACACAGGCGCACGCTTGGCACTACTTTGTTGTTGCACGTGCGGCTACTGCGCACACAATTCACAAACACAGAAAATATTTTTTTATTTTGTTTGAAGTGTACTTTGGGGGTTACAGCACCCTTTAACGGTCAAGCCAGCCGGCCCTTTACTTATGACACAGGCGCACGCTTGGCACTACTTTGTTGATGCACGTGCGGCTACTGCGCACACAATTCACAAACACAGAAAAAAATTTTTATTTGGTTTGGAGTGTACTTTGGGGGTTACAGCACCCTTTAACTGTCAAGCCAGCTGGCCCTTTACTTATGACACAGGCGCACGCTTGGCACTACTTTGTTGATCATGTGCGGCTACTGCGCACACAATTCACTAACACAGAAAATATTTTTTTATTTTTTTGCACTTGGGGGGAGCACCCCTGATGGACAGAGCACCCCCGGGACAGCACTACAGCACCCCTTTAGGACTGGGACTCTGCACAGGAGTTTGGAGTGGACACAGCCCCTATGGACAACTGACTGCACAACACAGTCCAGCCAGCCCCTATGGACTTTGGAGGAGTGGACACAGCCCCTATGGACAACAGCAGCACAGCACAACACAGCCAGCCCCTATGGACTTTGGAGGAGTGGACACAGCCCCTATGGACAACAGCAGCACAGCACAACACAGCCAGGCCCTATGGACTTTGGAGTAGTGGACACAGCCCCTATGGACAACAGCAGCACAGCACAACAGAGCCAGCCCCTATGGACTTTGGAGGAGTGGACACAGCCCCTATGGACAACAGCAGCACAGCACAACACAGCCAGCCCCTATGGACTTTGGAGGAGTGGACACAGCCCCTATGAACAACAGCAGCACAGCGCAGCACAGCACAGCACAACACTACACTGCACTACACTACTCTACACTACACAGCCCAGCCAGCCCTAACTCCCACCCTCCCTCTTCACTGTCCACAGCCGAGTGAGAAAATGGTGCCGACGCGGGTACCTTATATAGGATCCAAAACCCGCGAGACCCGGAAGGCGGGATGATGACGTTTTGCCTCGATTTCAGATGCGAGTCAGGCGGGAAAAGTCGAGCCTGACTCGGATCGGCCTCGGATCGAGGGGGCTCGGGGGGGTTCGGATTTCAGAAATCCGAACCCGCTCACCCCTAATTTTAATATCGTATTCACAGGCTGTACCTCTGCCAAATATATTAGAATTGTACATAGTACATGTCCCAGGGTTTTGGAATTGCAGAGAGAGAGTCCAATAAGCTACAAAACAAAATATGTGGAAAAGCAATTCCACAGATGAGATCTTTTGTGTTGCAGATAATTGCTCTGTTCTCTCTCTCTGCAATTCCAAAAACCCAGCACATGTACTATGTGCAATTCTATTTGGCACAGTTACTATACAAACACTCCAGCCACAGAGATTTTCCCTCCCATCCCTTTCTCACTGCCACCTTCTCACCCTGCCCAGTGCCCCCAAATCCAGCCCAGTGTCCCCCACGATCTCACTGAACCCCCCGGTCACTCAACTGTGGCTGTACCTGCATGCGAAATCCTACGTTACAGAATACTTGCCTACTTTTATTTTCTCCTTCCTGGGAGAAGCCCGGGGAGGAGAAGCAGGTGAGTTGTGGCAGGGGCAGGGCCTGTTGGATTGCATCATTAAGTTCCACCCCCTTCACGGGAAATTTTCACGATTGGTGCAAATTTAAATAGGGGGAGGGACTATATGATGCGATTCATGAAGAATCGCATCATTAATCCCCGCCCCCTACACAGGGACACGTGATTGCCACGGAAATTCTCCCCATTCTGCCCACTTCACTAGAAAGTGGGCAGAATGCAGGAGAAGTGCCTACCCTTCCGGGGGTGCGGGGTGGTTACCCAAAAAATCGTGAGCCTCCCGTGAATTCTGGGAAGGTAGGCATGTATGCATTACAGTGTCACAGCCGCTGACATTGTAATGTAGCATTTTGCATGCAGATATAACTGCAGTCACACACAGAATATATGGCACATATTGTTTTAATCAGCAGAAGCTGCTTGTGCGTCCTATTCATATCTGTTTGCGAATAAGATAAAAAGTTGCACGAAAAGATGCTCTGCTCTACAGAGTCGCACGGCGCTCATGTGTTATGTTTGTAGCACATGGAGGATAGATTTGGACATCTGTATGTCCTGGTCTAAAAAGTGCAGTTTTCTCATACAGACATTTGATGTTGCCCAATGGGCCAGTTCAGACCAGCATTTTGATTTTTTTGTTCTCAGGTGGCTTTCTTTTTGTTACATGTCTTGAGAAAACTGCTTAGAAAATACTATAAAGGCCTCAAGGCTTTCATGCTTATGTGGTCCACACAACAGGCCGTATAAAAAGTGGGACATCACACAGCAGAACACTGGGATTCTGCACTCGCCTACAATTCACACTGTCAGCTTTGTTACTAATGCAGGCCAGGGGATCAATATTCTGGTGTCATATTACAAAAATAAACATAGGGGCCTATTCATCATAACAAAAAAATTGATGGAGGTATTTAGGTTTAGCACTTTGCATGGAGTTCCACCTAATTATTGGAGGAATTCATCATTCCTCCTCTCCATAACTATCTATTACGAAAAGCTGTGATTGTTGCGATGACAGATTTGCAGGAAATAGATGCTTTTCGCTATCTACTCTAACTTACCGCAGCTGTAATCAGTGCTGCGCATGCGCCGTTACCTTCACAAAATCAGCACTGCCTACAGCTGCGGTAATTAAGTGCCCCCCCTCCTCCGCTCACTTCCCTGTCCCCCACCTACCTGGCCGCTGCAGTCGCAGACCCCGCCCTCCCGTCTGAAGAGGAGAAAACAGTAAAGTTACAAAAAATATATATTATTTAATTTTTTTAAAATTTTACTGTGTTCTGCCGGGAGAACACTGTCAGAGCAGCAGCAGAAGCCGGAGGAGGGATGAGGGAGTGACGGAGCGAGCCGGAGGACCTGCCCAGCAGAAAGCAGGTCTGTGTAACCCGCTGTATGACACGTGAGAGTGGCGTATAGTAACAGCATCAAATTCCGCAAAATACGTAATTTTCGGAATTTGATGAATAGCCTAATTTCTACATCCCCATACTAATGTATAGGGAGTGTGGAAATTAACGCAGATGGACTTTAACCAGGAGATATCAGTGATATCTCCTGTGTTAAGTGTGTTAATGAATACTAAAATATCAGCAATTAAGGAAAATGTCCTTAAAGTCGTTATTTTAGTGTTGATGAATAGGCCCCTAAGTGTAGTACCTCGGGTGTTGTGGTGGGCACAGATACAGTAAGTTAGGTCTAGATGGTACCCTAGAGTGGAAACAGCAGCTCCAGTGCAATGGCTCTTCCTTTTCTCTCTCAGACAAATACAAAGACTCCTTGAGCGTATCCAACTCAGGCTGTAGCAGAGATGCTAGGCCATACATGCCTACCCTCCCGGTTTTCGCCGGAGGCTCCCGATTTTGAGTAACCCCCCACACCCCCGGAAGGGTAGGCACTTCTCCCGCATTCTGCCCACTTCCTAGTGAAGTGGGCAGAATGGGGAGAATTTCCGCGTCAATCGTGGGTCCCCGTGTAGGGTGGGCTTAATGACACAATTCTCAATGAATTGCGTCATTTAGCTCCACCTCCTATTTAAATTTAAGGCAATTTATCATAAAAGGGGCGTTGCTTAATTACAGGAACTGTCAGGACCCGCCCCCATTACAACCCACCTCCCGGGGAGGAGAAGCAAAAGGTAGGCAAGTATGTGCTAGTCCCATACACAAAAGTGACTTACAGTCATACTTGCCTACCCCCCTGGAAGAGATTTTTCGAGTAACCCCCTGCACCGCCGGAAGGGTAGGCACTAGTGTAGTGGGCAGAATGGGGAGAATATTACTGTGTATCGGCGGGTCCGCGCATTAGCTGCGGAGCCTAATGACGCGATTATATGAGAATTGCGTCATTAGGCCCTGCACCCTCTTGTAAATATCCGGCGGTCACGGGTAATTCACAGACCAGGAGCCGGCGACGAGCTGACAGAAGGAGAGTGCTTACTTATCACGATCACAGGGCTAGTAAGTGCCAGTGGAGGGGCAGGGGGGGGTGAGGTGGGGCGGGTAGCGCTAGCCGGCAGCAGCGCATGAGCGGAGACACTCGCTGTTTTTTTGGTGAAAAGTGTGCAGTGAAGATTCGCAGGGACAAAGCTTTCGCACAAGCTCTGACCAAGCTTGAGAATCTTAATATATTGTTGTGATATATCCAAAATTTCTAATGCAAATTTAGGTGAAAATATCACACTATAACTGCATTTAAAATGCGGATTGTAGTAGATGGGGGCCTTAGGGGTATATGTCTGACCAAGTTTGAAACACATTGTGCATCACTGGGGCACATGAGAGCTTTTTCCAATCAAACACACAAATTTACTAAAATCGCGTTTGACTGAATCGTGTTTTCCGATGGTGTATACAATTATGTTTGCAAGTCTGTGAGTTCAGTTGTATTTGGCTGAAATAACTACAAGTGTTTGTGAGCAGCGTGTGATCTGTGCAGACTTCTGTGTTCTATAGGTTAGAGAAAGTGTTTAAAAAAACAACAACAGTGTGCACACCCCCCATCCCACTCAACCCCCCCAGAGGCATAACCGGCCCTGGACCTCTGAGCCCGTTCTAGTACAGGTAAATTGAGGGGGAAAAAATTCAACATCCCCCCTATTTTCCTATAACCAGCACAAGGCTGTACGAGCCGGGTTGGTAATGCCACAGGCAGACACAGTGCATGGGGGTCTAACTGCCAAAGCATTCTCCAGCTTCAAACTGGACAGCCCAGGGCTAGCAATCCTCAGAAAGTGGGGACCCCCACACAAAAATTGGGATCCTCTCTCCCAAGTATAAACCAGGTGGGTGCAGGTGTAATGGGTCAAAAATAGTAGTAATGTTGTTCTTCACAGTAGGACTACGGGTCCCAGAAAGCCTGCTCTGTGGCATTTGTATGCTGGCACCTGTACCCCCACTCTGAAGAAAAATATATAAATAAATAAGACATGACACAGTTACTGCATATTTTAATACTTATTTACACATTCACTCACTTACCCGCACTCACACTCCATACTTACCTACTCCCTTTAACTGGTCGGTCTATATAGAATCTGGTCTTCTCAAAAAAACACAGATTACCCAATCTCAACTGACACAGAAGCGGTTTATGGGCCTGATTCAGTACGGATTGCAAATGCGATCGCAATAGCAATTACGCACGCAGTCTCACTGCAAAGATATGCTAATGTCTGCGATCGCTGTGCCATATGCAGCCTAACATAAGGACACCCACCTTACCTTACACACATCCGTAATACTTATCAAGACTGCAAGACCATCGGTAACATTGAGTACAATCGCAGCCTCATGCACACTCGCACAAGCTCTGACCTTACTCAGGAATTGCTAACCTCGTCGCACGCAGTGACTACACAAGCTGTGTATTGCATCGCAGTGGGTAATTTATGCATGCCCCTGCAACGGCGCTCAATCGCACTAGCACTGCGTTTCACTGACCACCCCTCCTTCACCACTCCCAAACAGTACTTCCTGACAATCACTCTGCCATGGGTCTGCATAGTCTGCGCAGTCCGATCATAGTGGAGTGTTCGCACATGCGCACTGCGATGCATGCACAGAACGCAGCAATCGGCCATCTGCGTGCATGATCACAGTTGCGATCGCTGCTGAATCAGACCCTATGTACATTACTGTATATACACCACTTATAGCAAAATGTATATGGGTGCACTCCCCAATCAGTTATTATATTAGGTTATAAACTGGCAGCTCCCACAGCAGGATCTGCTACCTGCTAAAAAGGTCAATGGAGTATGGGTAGTTGTGGAGCTCTGGTTTAAATAACCACACAAATTATAACACTAACTTTATTATACTATAATTACATATATCACACAATAAAATATAAACATAAAATATATAAAAAGATGATATAATCCAGTGCTATAATCTGTTCAAGCTCTATAATTGACTGTTCCCCAGATTCCTTTCAAAAAGGGATAACTCAAAAAGTGACCAAATGGTATAATGTAGGGTGGGTGAGTAATCCTCTGTTAACTCAGAGCCCGTTCTTAATAAATATACACATGAGCATAAAGGTCCCCAAATGACAGTAAAAAATGTTTGGTATGCACTTCAAAATATTGAACTTATCCACTCTTTATGCCATAAATTGAGACATAAATATGCAACGTGGAATGGGTAGTTAATACTCACAGACTTGCTCTAGACCGCTCATCAGCGAGAGTGCAAACAAATTCTTGATCCGCTGTGCAGTTCGGTAAAGCTGCTAATGGACACAGTCTGCGGGGATGCAAGTAAGTGCTGGATCCGCTGTGTAGTCCAGTAATGCCGCTGGTGGACACAGTCTGCGGGAATGCAGACGAGTTCTGGATCCGCTATTCAGTCCAATGTAGCCGCTGATAGACACAGTGAGTAGGAGGATGGTGGCGGGACCACTGCTGTCTTTAGTGATCTGACACTGAGCATACATTCAGTGTTAAGCTACCTCCGTCCTGGCTGAGATGAAAGTGCAAATACAGGTGAATCTGTAAGTGGGATAATCTGGGGGGCTTGAGCTGATCAAATTCTCCGACCTTGACGCGTTTCTCCAGGAATGGCATCCCCGGTTTCCTCTGAGGAAAAGTATATTTTATTGTGTGATATATATAATTATAGTATAATAAATTTACTGTTATTATAATTTGTGTGGTTATTTAAACCAGCTCTCCACAACTACCCATACTCCATATACACCACTTAACCAGAGTCTGACAAAACCCATGAGTGTTCCTGCATCTTAGCCATAATTGGCAAAGAGTCAGACCACTCTTAGCCAATCATCAGACGCTTTCATATGAGTGGTCGCATTACTGTACACACTGCACAATCTGCTGTACAATGCCGCAATATATCGTTACATGCTTAATGTTATTAACAGAGTATCGGTAGGTATGTGAGGATCCGAAACCTATTAACTTGAGACTGATGGGGCTATAGCCTATTATGAGAACTGCTTAACAGTGCAGTGCAAAGCAGTTGTGTTGGATGTAGTAGTCCCCCAGACAATTTACCCACCAGGAGGGAATATACTTGTCCAAAGTATATATGATGTTGAGTGTGTTGCGCAGTTGCTTGGTGCTGGTGGTGGTTAGTGTACGTGTGGTACAGCTTATACAGTTATTACGTTTATTGAATAAGGTAGAACAACAAGTAGCATAAGACACAGGGATATGACAGGTATAACTGTAGCATGCAGAAGCCGCCTGGAACTTTAGACCAGTGTTTCCCAAACTCATATCTCAGGGAGCACTAAAATTGCATGGTTTCCTTTTTTCCTAGCTCGTCATGGGTGTATCTATAATGGGAGCAGGGCCCCTGGGTCCAGCTGGGGCACGCACCACACACGCTGCACCCAAATTGTCTAATACTTACCTCTCCAAGATCCCACATCAGGTGTCTCAGCCCTGCACAAAATGCTGGGAAATGGCCACCCCGGCCATTTCTCTGGAGTTTTGCTCATGCGCAGTGAGGAAATCGCAGGTAAAATGGTGGCAGCGCCATTTCCCCGGCGACCTGCGCATGCACAGTAGACTCTGAGCACACTCTAGTGCCCAGAGTCTACTGATGCGGTCGGCAGTCAGACATGTCAGTCTGCTGCCGGCCACTGGGGAAAGAGGAAGTGGGCCCCGGACGGGGAATGAACAAGGGGCCCCTCCTCTCTTAATACGCCCCTGTAGCTGGTGCACAAGTGTACTCAATACTGGCTGACACATTTTAAAAGATCCACAGGTGGAGCTAATTATTTCACTTGTGATACTGTGAGGAGACCTGAAAAAACATGCACTGTTTAGTGTCATGGATAAGGTTAGGGAAACACTGCTTTAGGTTAGAGGTTGCCAAGCGTGGTCCTCAAGGCTTCCCAACAGCTCAGGTTTTAGAGATATCTATAGTTGAGCACAGGTGGTTAAAAGAAAATAACTGAGAAATGAATTAAGTCACCTGTGGTCAAGAATGGATATCCTTAAAACCTGGATTGTTAGGGTGCCTTGAGGACCGAGGCCCTGATTCAGAGCCGGACGCTCTGACAGAGTGCTCGCTCTGAGTCAGGGCCGTCCTTCTGAATTTTTAGAGCGGCCTCCTGGCTGCTCATATAGCTGTGGGTGACCACCCACAGCTATAGCGAGCGGCCAGGAAGATGGTCGCGATGGTCAAGACCATCGTGACCATCGGGCTTGCGATGACAACCTTATGGTAGGGTCTCGTTGCCGCAAGCCCTGGAGTGCTTTTGGCTCTATCAGAGCCGAAAGCACTCCCACTGACATCACTTGTGATGTCAGTGGGGCCAGCCCCAGACGGTAGGCGTTCCCATGGGAATGCCTCCGTCTGGCCAGCCACGCCCCCGGCACGCCCACCAAAGCTGTCACTCACCATCGACAGCACACCCCCTTTGTAGCGAGACCCATAGCGACGGCTTGCCCATCGCTATCCGGGTCTCGCGCATGCGCACGATGGAGCCGCCTCCGTCATGCACATGCGCACTGGGCTAACATCGACTCGCTTGCGAGCGCTCAGCACTCGTGAGCGGGTCTGAATTAGGCCCCGAGTTTGGGAACCTCTGCTTTAGGGTGTCTATACCAGGGAGGGGATACCAGGGAGAAAGACACACAGAGATGCCGTGCATCCGCAGTATCACAAGATTTTTTTATGAATAAAACACTGCGCTACCACTTACAGTGTCACTAGAGTTTTTATGAATAAGAAAAGAATAACACACTGCGCTACCACTTACACAGTGTCAATAGATTTTTTATGAGTAAAACGCTGTGCTACCACTTATAGTGTCACAATATGTGGATGATAAACTGCGGTCTGGCCGGCATAGTCACTGAACAATAATAGCGTAGTTATTTGTGGATTGCTAATTTTATTGAACTTTTAATTTTTTTACACTAGGGAACAGCACCCCTGGACGAGGCAGCGGCCCCTTGATAAACAACAACACAGCACCCTTTATGGACAGCAAAGCACCCCTGCGCAGTGCTGACAGACCACCTGCAGAGTCAATATACGTGGATGATAAACTGCGGTCTGGCCGGCAGTGTCACCGAACAATACTTTTTTTTTCACTGGGGAAGAGCACCCCTGGACGAGGCAGCAGCCCCTTGATGAACAACACAGCACCCCTCTATGGACAACAAAGTACCCCTACGGAATGCAGACGGACCACCTGCAGAGTCACAAATACGTGGATGATAAACTGCGGTCTGGACGGCAGTGTCACTGAACAATAATAGCGTAACTAGCACACACACACAAAAAAGATCTTTTTATTTTTTGTGTAATGATTATTAATTTTAATTAACTTTTTATTTTTTTTTACACTGGGGAAGAGTACCCCTGGATTGACAGAGCACCCCTGGATGATACAGCACCCCTTTATGTACTGCAGCCTTAGCCCCTTTATGGACAATACAGCAGCAGCCCTTTATTTACTGCAGATGCCCCAGCTCCTTGATTGACAGGACAACAGTGACACAGCAAAATGGCGCTGTTTTGCCTCGTTTTGGTTTCCGAGTTAGGTGGGAAAACCAGAGCCGGACTCAGATCCTACTCTGATCCCCTATGTTCGGGTGGGTTCGGTTCTCTAGTTATGTTATTAGGAATAAAAAAATCACTTCAAAAGCATAGTCATTGTTTTGGTAGAAGTCAGGTAACAAGCAGTGCTCAGGGCCTGATTCAGAGCCGCTCGTAAGCGGCCGCTCGTTCGCTCCGAGCGATGTTCGCACAACTGTGCATGCGTATGGGTCGTAATGCGCATGCGCCAACCAGTCATTGCGGTTGTAAATCGAGCACTCGCAAAATAGCGAGTGCCTGCTAATTTGAGTGACAGGATGAGGCATTTGTGGGTGGTAACAGGGAAAGGTGCTTGAAAACGGGGAGTGGTGATCCGAACGCAGGCGTGCCAAACGGTCAAAACGGGCGTTTTAAGGGTGTGCATAATTAACAAAGCAGCGTCATCGACCACGTCACTTGGTTGTTTCTTAGCCTGAACTGTTCACATGATTGCAGTAGGAAAATCCATCCACAAGCACTGCGAGCAGTTCAGACGCCTTTCGATGTACTCGATTAATCTAATAAATAGCGGAGATGACGTAGGATGCGAGCGGCCAGGGGGCGTCTTTACAAAATAGCGAGCGCATGTTTCGTTCGCTCGCTCAGACATAGAGGCGTCAACAGACCGCAAAGAGCGAGCGCTCAATTTAAATAGCCGGCCCCTTTTTCTGAACGAGCGATCCCAAATAGCGTCCGGCTCTGAATCAGGCCCTCAGTGTGTTCAGTGAGATTCAGTCACTGTATATAACTAGTAAAGCATTTAAAGTTACCAGTGTCCAGCATTTGACAGTCTTCCTTATTGTATATTATTATCATTTGTGTATATGCAATATATGCAGCACTATATAGGGAAAATATGTCATGTATATCAGTCCTTGTCCCATTGGAGCTTACAGTCTAAATTCCCCTGTATACAAGTGAACACATTAAGGCTTTTTTTTCAGAATTCAATTTAACTTGTCAGTATATTGTTGTGATGAGAGCATATACAAACTCCACACATATGGATAATTGAATACACTTGCTGATAATTGAATTCATGACCTCAGTTTCTGTGAGGTAGTAATGCTAACCATGATTGTACTGTGCTGCATTTTATTAGTAAAACCACAGGTTCTCAAACTCGGTCCTCGGGACCCCCAAACAGTGCATTTTTTTCAGGTTTCCTCACAGAATCACAAGTGAAATTATTAGCTCCACCTGTGAATCTTTTAAAATGTGTCAGTGAGTAATGAATACACCTGCGAACCTGGGTGACCTGGAAAACGTGAACTGTTTGGGGTCCTGAGGACCAAGGAACTCATTCAGACCCTCACGCTAGATGCATGCGCTCTCGCAATGCGTATGCAAATCCAGCGCACGCCCAGCAGGTCAGACATTTGCACGGCAAGGCATTAGCATGCCCACTATATCTTACGTGTGATCACTTTGTGTATGCAGACGCCCACCAGCCATTCATAAGACGCCCACTTGCGCACGTCATCTCCTGGAAGTGCTTGAAACCATTGGTACATCGAGTACCATCGGATGCGATCGCAGCGTTTAAGGTTGACCATACCCTGTCGCCAGCACTGCATCACTTCAGTGTGTATTTCAACCAGGTGACGTGTACAATTACGCTGCCTGTTAATTATGCACGCCTCTGTAACGGTGTTGAGACATTCAGGCACGCCTGCGTTCGCACCTCCACTCCCCCGTTTCTAGTCGCCTGCTCCTGTTACCACCCACAAACGGCTTGATCTGTCACTCATTCAGCTGGACTGCCTATGCTGGGCGAGCGTACACTTCCCGATCTCTCGCTGTGGTTCGCGCACGCGCATTGTGATGCGTACGCATGAGCAGAAAGCGAAAATCGGCCAGCTATGAGCGATTGCATCTTAGCGAGAGGTTCTGAATGAGCTCCCAAGTTTGAGAACCACTGAGTAAGCCCATTGCTTATGCTTGACCACGCACCTCGCCTTATCATTTTTCCATGTTGTACCAAGCTTTGGTATTAACACCTTGTTTCCTATTCCATGTAACCAGCTTAGGGCCTGATTCAGAGCCACTCGTAAGCGGCCGCTCGTTCGCTCCGACCGATGTTCGCACAACTGCGCATGCATACGGATTTTAATACGCATGCGCGAACCAGTCAGTGCGGCCGAAAATCGTTTGTTCGCTAAATAGCGAATGCCTGCTATTTTGAGTGACAGGAGGAGGCGTATGTGGGTGGTGACAGGGGAAGGTGCTTGAAAACGGGGAGTGGAATTCAGAACGCAGGCGTGCTTAATGGTCAAAATGGGCATTTTATGGGTGTGCATAATTAATACAGAAGCATCATTAACCACGTCACTTTGTTTGATTTATAGTCAGAACTGCTCGCAAGATTGTGGTAGGAAAAACCAACCACAAGAATAGCGAGCAGTTCATACGCTGTTCGATGTACTCGATTAATCTCTTAAATAACGGACATGACGTATGGTGCGAGCAGCCAGGGGGCTTCTTTTTCAAAATTACGACCGCAAGTTTTGTTCGCTCGTTCAGACATAGAGGCGTGAACAGACCGCAAAGTGCGAACAGTTCATTTGAATAGCCACCCCTTTTTAATGAACGAGCGAGCGCAAATAGCGTCCGGCTTTGAATCAGGACCTTAATCCTCACTCCTGTATGCCAGATCTCCTGTTGTGAGTTTGACCATCACTTCAAAAAATTCCAGACTGCTGTCCTCTAACAAGGTCTGTATTGTTTTAGCCAGCATATATACTATGCTGTTGTGGTCTCTATATGTATGCATGCAATATCAGCAACACATCAAGGACCTCATTCAGAGTTGGTCGAAGCGGCCGCACGGTCGTTCGCCACCGTAAAGTTCGCAATGCGCGTGCGCAAACTAGCCGCCAGGTCGGTAGTTTGAGTAACATATTGAGGCGTTTGTGGGTGGTAACAGGGGAAGGTGCTTTAAAACGGGGGAGTGGAGATCCGAACGCAGGCGTGCCTAATTATGCGAGCGGCGTTTTATGGGAGTGCATACGGTTTATGGGAGTGCATAATTAACAAAGTAGCGTCATGGCACATGTGATATGGGAGATTTTTACACTGACATGATCGTAGAGCTTAAGAGAGGCTATGGTCAACCTTAAGCTCTACGACCAGTTCCGATGGTTCCCAATGGTCTCGATTAATCCTTATTAATCCAGAGCGTAATACATCTGCCCCACAGTCCTAGGATTTAAACAATTATACAAAGTCCAAATGAAATGTCCCTTTTATTAGATGCAGCTCTTGCTGTCTGGATATGTAAAATGAAAAAATAAAGTGTATTACAAACAATTTCATTGTACAGAGCATGACAGGGATTGTAGTGCTCCAAGACACTATTACACATGACATGTACATATATGTACATACAGTATTTATGTATACTATTATTTCTGTGATCTGTGATGCTCTTTAAAAAGTTTACTTCACATGCATACATGTATACAGCGTAAACAGGCCATAGGATCTCCTTGTACTGTATACTAGGTAAGAATACCTATACACACTCAGAGATGTTGACGTCTGAGTTTGCTGAGCAGTATACCTCCTCCTCTGTCAGAAAGCACACATGTCCTTTCCAGTCGCTCCAAACAAACCCATAGGGGCTGCTTCACAGTCTATTAAGAATGGCTTATTGTATGCATGCCTGTTTATCTAAGGAGCTGATAAGACACACAGGTGGTGGGGTTCTTTCCTGTTATATGAGCGGTCTCCATGTGCTACCTCTAAAAACAATGCAGCCTGCAGTAGAGGTTAGCTAATTGCCTTTCTCCCTTTGTTTTTCTGTCACAGATTTTTGAGTTGTTTATCTGTTGTCCTGTGGCTACTAAATAGCTTTCCAAGCACATTTTCATCTGAATGCACATGTACAGAATTTTCAAGGAACCCATCTGCACAGCTTCCTCCTTATTGTAAAGAACCCAGTGGAAAGTCAGATGCAGAAAGTTATATCCTAAGTAAATACATCTCTTGATCCACAGCGCCACCTCATGAAGAAACAAGACAAGTGTCATTTTGTTTCGTTCTCTGCAAGCTGCAACAGAAAGTTGAAATTATGGTTCAAAACTATTTTGCATAATATTCGCCACATTACGTGATTATCGTCCATTTCCCTGGAAAGATTTGAGATTGGATGTCAGTAATTAAGATCATGTTGATTTAGGACTATGTAAATGACCAGGTAGGTAAAAATAGAAAATAGAGAGAGCACATTTTCTAAATCGGTGACTGTTCTATAAAAATATTAAAATTACACTCAAGTGACAAAAAATATATAATTTAGAGATGTGCGCAGACCCTCATGTTTTGGTTTTGGATCTGGATCTCCCCTGGTTTTGGATCTGAATCTGGTTTTGGATTTTTTTCCTTGGTGTTTTGTTTTCATGTTTTGGTTTTGGTTCTGGATTTTTTTCTTAAAAAATAAAAAACAGCTAAAATCACATCAAATGTGCCTTTTTTGTTTCTACAGTATTAATAAGCTCAATAACATTTATTTCCACTCGTCTCCAGTCAATTTTGGTTACCTCACAGCTCACAATATTGATTTTTTTCATCTAGTTAAAGGGCCAAAAGGTTGCATCCAGCTTGCTGGCTCAAAACTGATTGATATAATTATTAATAGAGTTGAGGACTGTGCAAAGATGATGGTTGGGATACCCTTGAGGATTGAAGGCATGTGTCTTCATAGAGGACAAGGAAGTTGACGGCCTTGCATTATCATGATGACTGCTGGTGGAAGCTACAACATGTGGTTCTTGGCCTTGCTCTCCTGTCATGTGACAGCCCTCCATATTTTCTGTGGTCTTGAAGCAGTGTCACAAGCACCAATAGTGTAGCCAAGGTGTGGTTACAAAATTCACTCACGTGCAGTCGTGCGCACAATTTTTTTTCGGGTCCAGAACTTGGGCCCAGAGCACAGATTGGTGACGACTGGAGTCGGGCAGCACTAGGTTGCATTGCTGTATCTTCTGTGACTAAGCCTAACAAGTGCACACACACAGAAAATAAATAGACAATAGATACTATTTTTTTTTTTGGGGGGGGGTCTGGTCCAGAACTTGGGCCCAGAGCACAGATTGATGACGACTGAAGTCGGGCAGCACTAGGTTGTGTTGCCAACTTGATAGATCTTGTGCGGCTAAGCCTAACACGCACAGACAATTATTAGAAGAAAAGACAATTGATTTTTTTTTTCAGCTCCAGAACTTGGGCCCAGAGCACAGATTGACCACGACTGGAGTCGGGCAGGACTAGGTTGCAACTTGTGTTGCTGACTGGATCTTGTGCGGTACTGCGGTTAAGCCTAACACGCACGCACACACACACAAAAAATATAAATGACACTCTTATTGATTTTTTTTTTTTTAGCATGACTGGAGTCGGGCAGCACTAGGTTGCAACTTACATTGCTGGCTGGATCTTGTGCGGTACTGTGGTTAAGCCTAACATGCACGCACAGAAAAATATAAATGACACTTTTATTGATTTTTTTTTTTTTAGCACGACTGAAGTCGGGCAGCAGTAGGTTGCAACTTGCGTTGCTGGCTGGATCTTGTGCGGTACTGTGGTTAAGCCTAACACGCACGCACACACACACACAGAAAAATATAAAAGACACTTTGATTGATTTTTATTTTAGTCCAGAACTTGGGCCCAGATGGACACAGCACCAGCCCAGATGTATCTGCAGTTCTGCACCAGCCCAGATGAACACAGCAGACAGCAAAGCACTAGCCCAGGACACAGTAGACAGCACAGACAGCCCAGAAGGATCAGCAACAGCCCAGATGGACACAGCAGACAGCACAGTGACAGCACCAGCCCAGCCAGAATGGATGAGCACCAGCACGGCAACAGGGGGGAACTAAGGGGACACCCGTACCGGGCCCCGAGTTCCAGAGGGGCCTCGAGGACTGGACGCGCACAAAACGGGGCAGCCAACGGTGGACGCTGTTCCAGCTGGCGGGCCCCATAGCGGCCATCCTGCCACAACTCCCAAGTCCCTACTCCCTTGTAGCCTGGCCCAGGCAGCGCTGGGCTCTTTCAGGTGGCTCAGCTGTGTCACGGGCTGACCTTTAAGCAGTGCGGTGGTGTGACATCATAGGTCACGTTGCCACACGTCAGGCAAGCTGCGGTGTGGAGGGGATGCGAAAGGGGAAGATGGTGGACCAGCATATGGAATGGAAGAAGGTGAAGAGGGCATACAGCAGAAAGCTGATAGGGGCTGGGGGCAAAGGAAGGTGATGGAGGCTGCAGGTAGAAGGTGACATGGGCTTGGGGCAGAGGAAGGTGATGGGGGCTGGATGTAGAAGGTTACATGCGCTAGGGCAGAGAAAGGTGATGGGGCTGGAGGTAGATGGTGACATGGGCTGGGGGCAGAGGAAGGTGATGGGGGCTGGAGGTAGAAGGTGACACGGGCTGGGGCAGAGGAAGATGGTGGAGGCTGGAGGTAGATGGTGACATGGGCTGGGGTAGAGGAAGGTGATGGGGCTGGAGGTAGACGGTGACATGGGCTGGGGGCAGAGGAAGGTGATGGGGACTGGAGATAGAGGAAGATGAAGGGGCAGAGGAAGGTGATGGGGGCTGGGGGCAGAAGGTGACATGGGCTGGGGTCAGAGGAAGGTGAGGGGGGCTGAGGGCAGAGAAAGGTGATGGGGCTGGGGGCAGAGAAAGGTGATGGGGCTTCTGGATTGAGGATGGTGATGAGAGGCTGAATTTGAGGAAGGTGATGATGGGCTGAGGACTGAGGATGGCTGGCTGCAGGCACTATCCCTCCTACCCCTGAGGTATCCACAGCACTGTCATCCAGAAGACCATGGAAGAGACGGCAGACAAAGAAATACAGCCTGCATCATCAGTGACAGTGTGGTAAGACATACTGTATTTTTCTTTATGTAAAGGCTGGTATATCTTTCAGTTAACATTTTCATGCTTCATGTATCACACATGCAGGGGAGGAATGTGTGAGATCGGGGGTGGTGGTGAAAAGGTGGGGCCCCCAGAGACATCAGTGTACTGGGCCCGATCTGTAGATATATCTGTTAAGTGTGTAACCAACTTACATTTTAGGATACTTTGTAAACATATTTTAGAGCATGTGGGTTCAATTTGGTGAGACAATCAGCTCTTGCTAGATTACCATGAATCTGGAGCTTTCCTCATAATAATCATCCATTGTACTGTAGAACAATGGAACTGAATGATCCTGTGAAATCGGTTTGTAGCCACTTTGGGACATTTTTATTCTGAGTACCTCTAAGAGCTGTATTGATCTTGGCATTATAGAGTAACACTCAATGGGATGGCTAAGATCACATAAGACCAAATGGGCTCTTTGAGCTTATTTTGCCGCACCTTCAGTTTTAAACCTATTTTAACATGGGGAATTACATTCTGTTGACTTTTGTTGAGTAAATATTTTTATTCCTTCAATTAGGTCACCTGAAATTATTGACTGTTTTGAACTGAGATTAACCTACATAATCTATGTGTATGAATCTGAATTTACTGTCATTGCTATAGATATAACATCTTTAATTGCATTTTGTACTCAGATAAGATTGCTTTTATGAACATAATAAACCTATTTCATATCTCCATGCTCAGGTTGAAAGTATACCGCTCTAATGTAGTTTTGCACATTCATAGGCGGGAAGGTGTAAGAAAAGACTAGATAACACATATCTGTAACCCTCCCATTCATTACAGGTGCATATCACTAGGTTAGTAATAGTTCCCATGGTAATCAGTGTTTTCCTCAGATATGTACAGATGCGTCCTCACCTAGCATCTATACGCCATAGGGTGCGAGACTCCTGGCGTGACTGAGACTCTCTGAGAGGTGTAGCATACTGTATTTTACTTATTCACATCACAAATGCAGCGATACACAACTGAAAGTATACTAGAGATGCACAGGAAGTAGTTTTAAACATGCAGAAGAACATACGGTCGCAGCTTCATATACAGAGTCAGACTATTTCGCAAACAGATGTACAAATGATGCACATCAAACTGATCAATGTAATCTAGCAAAGTAGTTTTGTCACTTCCAGTTGTTTTACTTATGTGAATAAAACACACATTTAAAGTGAGAAAGATGTTCTGCGCAGCTGATCGGCCGGGATCTGGCGCACCGAGTGGGGCTGTTTGGTGTGACTAAAGCATGCACAAACAGATGCAATGCACATGTGCAAACAGATGTCATGCATGTGCATTGCTTGTAAGTACGTCACTGGAAATGGTAGGCTGCCAGCAACACAGCGGAGGACTCAGAGGACGGAGATACCAAGGGAAGTACTGTTAAAGGATTAATCTGCCAGACCTTTGTTCAGCAGATTTTATTTTATCTTACTAGTGTACTGTAAATTCATGAGGAAAAATCTCTCATTGTATGGATTCACTTCATGATCTTTTGCATCTGTCAAACCATTGTTCGTTTGTCAGATTGCGTGGAAAAATCTTTCAGTGTATGGCCAGCTCAAGATTCTTCAGAGTATAAGAAAATAAGTTGCCATTTGTGAAAGTATTCCATACATGGATAGTGAAACGATGCTGAAAAAACTGTAACTTTATGATATTCGGAGAAGGTTGGCCATATAGATAGTAAATGGTCAGTCTAATATGGAAAAGGCATCCCTCCAGACAAATAAAACAAGTATGCAGCTAGATTTATGATACAATCCGCAGTCACTTATATTAAGTAACAAGCCAAGATAGTCTATTAGGCAAAAGTGCTACCGCTCTTTATAGACAACAGTCCGGGAGGCATCCATCCAGTGCTCTGATAATCTGACCTGGATAGTGAGTCTGCACTGTAGAGAACAAGATTAGTGTGGCTAGAAGTAAACTCCAAATGTGGAGTGAAGTAACTCCATAATGTACAGTAGTATGTGAATTAGCAGAATGAAGAATTATTCATCAGCTGATAGTACAAATATCTATCCTTTATGTGTTTCGCCATCTCAGTGGCTTCCTCAGAAGACTAGATCAATAAGTTAAATCAACCTGGAATTCAATCAGGGCATTAGAAAATTCACAGGAATAAATCAACATGTAGCCAATCAGGGTATTATAACATTCACAGGAATAAATCAACATATAGACAAACAAAGCATTAGAATATTAACATGAATAGATCAACCTGTGGCCAAACAGAACATTAGACTATTCACAGGGATAGGTAGATTTATAGCCAATTAGAGAATTAGAGCCATCACAATAACTTCACAGACTAACCTGTAGCCAATCAGAAAATTAAACATTTTACATAAATAGATCAAACTGTAGCCAATCAGAATATTAGAGTCTTCACAGGAAAGAACCAACTAATACCCCTTTTCCACCTAAATTCCGTGCCTGCCCGGAGTTGGAACAAAGGGCCTGATTCAGACCCGCTCACGAGCGCTATGCGCTCGCAAGCGGGTCGATGGTGGCCCAGTGCGCATGCACGAGACCCGGATAGCGACGGGCAAACCGTCGCTCCGGGTATTGTACCAAAGGGGGCGTGCTGTCGATGTTGAGTGACAGCACGTCCCCTTTGGTGGGCGGGCCGGGGGTGTGGCTGCCCAAATGGAGGCGTTCCCTTGTGAACGCCTCTGTTTGGGGGCGGCCCCACTGACATCACGAGTGATGTCAGTGGGAGAGATTTCGGCTCTGTGAGAGCCGAAATCTCTCTGGGGCTTGTGGCAACGAGACCCTACCACAAGAGTCTCGTCGCAAGCCCGATGGTCACGATGGTCTTGACCATCACGACCATCTTCCTGGCCGCTCGCTATAGCTGTGGGTGGTCACCCACAGCTATGCGAGCGGCCAGGAGGCCGCTCTAAAAAACAAGAAGGCCGGCCCTGATTCAAAGCGAGCGCTCTGTCAGAGCGTCCAGCTCTGAATCAGGCCCAAAGGATCAGACCCGGAATTTTGCCGGCGACGACTCGGGATATTCCCAAGTCGGCGCCGCTCACACCGGAGTCGGGTCTGCATAGACCCAGCTTTTCCGGAGTGAAAGTGATCGCTTGGAGATGACGTCATCTCCAAGCGCCACTGAAGCGGAACTAATCGGCCAGCTAGCAGCGCACTCCAGGTCATCGTGACCCGGAGTGCGCTGTTCTCACAGGAGGGTTTCACGGGCTACACCCATGTTAAACCCTGCTAATTACCTGGGTTGGATTGCCGGGTCACTTGACCCGGCGATCCAACTCTCTCCCCTTTTACACCAGGGAGCTGCCCGGGTTAACCCTTCAATAACCCGGGTTTCAGCTCTGGTGTAAAAGGGGTATGATAGTTGTACAGCTGGAACACTAAAACGTATGGTAAGAGACCCATCTGCCATAGATAAAGCAACAAAATAATCATGTGAAATTTATCTTTATACATAATGAAATCCACACGTCTGACTTGCTTTTTTGCTGTCTGTAATTCTCCATATTTCACTCTGATGGGCGTATGACTATCACAAACATAAAATATCTTCTTAAATAGAAGCAATTAGTGACAATGAAGTTCTAAGTGGTGCCGGCACCAGCATCACCAATCCTTATTTTTAAGTGCAGACATAATTTTCAAGTCAACCTGACCTGTGTTAATTGGTTAATTAATTGTATTTCTTTACTAGCCTTGCCTGTCAGATGCCCTAAAGGAAAAATCATGAGAAACCTGAACGAGGCATTTCTAGGAATTCCTGCTTTATGTCTCTTTTTATTTAATAAAGCTGTCTTATTTCTAATTGTTTTTGGCCCAGAGGCTTATGGTTCATTGCTGTCATCTTAATATTAATACCCTCAAACATTCCCCCCACACATGCACACACCATACGAGTTTGTAATTCAATGCAGACTATACATTAATTAGAATTTCAGCTGTAGTGAAGTGTTTTCTGACATTATCAGCCAAAAAATATGCTTGAAAACATGTGAAATGCAGGCATTTCTTTGGCATTAAAAACAGAGAAGTACAAACTTTAAATAGCCTCTTTTGATTGTTGTATATAAATAGCAATTTCATTATAAAGTTGTAGGGACAGCTCATATGACTCTTTAAACACTGACCTTTTATGAAGGATTTTTGTCTTGCTTTATTGTGGGAACACAGATATATCTACAAAAATGAAAAAACCCACAAAATGAAACGCTGTTTGTTTTACTAAAATGTAACTTGAAACATCATTCTACTGACTGAAGCAATGAATTGTTGAAACCATGGGCAAAATGTTATAACAAATTAAATATGTATGTGTATTTCAAACAGTGTTTAGGATTATAGTTGAGTGATAGAACAAGCCAAAACACACTCCAGTATAATCATACTGTAGTGTCCTGCTCTCCCAGTATGTCCAGGAGGCTCCCGAATTTGGTGGACTTCTCATTCTCGAGATACTGTAGTGGGTTGTCCTCCCAAATCCATCCAACTTCTACCATGAACAGCATCTAGGAATCACATCACTGTGCCTGTGCAACATAATGCATTGCATTATTACATCACAGTGAGTGGGGTGGCAATTACACAATCCTATGATGAAATGCA
Organism: Taudactylus pleione; assembly: GCA_031769625.1. Lineage (NCBI taxonomy): Eukaryota > Metazoa > Chordata > Amphibia > Anura > Myobatrachidae > Taudactylus > Taudactylus pleione. The sequence continues at coordinate 579,448 of JAUIMM010001472.1, forward strand.
TCAGTGACATGGGGGGAGATTTATCAAAGTTTGGTGAGAGATGGCATGATCTAGCTACCATAAGTGAAATTAACTCCCCAATCGATTACCCTTAGTGAGAGAGGATGAGTAGGAAGAATACTCTTCCTACACATACCTGGGCAGACTCCTACAGAAACTAGTGAGATAAACAGTGGTACCTGTGATAACAGCTGTTGAATCTGTATTATTATTCATGTACACCAGACAGGACAAATATATATATAAAACATTACAGTGTGTACTATAGAATTGAAAAGCAGAAGAGTTTTTCAAATTCTATGTTCTGGTGCCAAGTTTTCTTTTCCCGAGCAGTGTGCTTAGCGTGTTTCAGAGCGTGTACAGACTGGAGTCTGTGTAGCTGGTGGTTTAATCATAGACAATACTGAAATATATCCAGTGCCACCATCCCCTTATTTCATATACATGACAGATATTTATCTACAGTCTCTGGATAACAGTAATTGCCATTCTCTCTCCATCATTTAGCTAGAACATAGCACAATAATCCATTCAATGCTGGATTCAAGCAGTAAAAACTCCTATACAAACAGACACTGGCTCAGTTATGACAGCAAGAAAAACATTACTCATATATATTCTTTGTGAAGCTCGAAAATTGCTCATACCTATTTATAGAAACCATCTAACGGGTTGTTGCAATTTTATAATGAAGCATTTAAAGAACAGTTTCTGTTGAATCTTAAAGAGAAGATATTATCTATTTATAATAGATTGCTTTTTTCCCTTTGTTTTACTATGTAATAAAAACCTGTGGACACAGTGATTCTGTGCAGAAAGCACTCGTTCTCTATATACTTCACCGCCCTGCTCACGTATAAGGAGCTAATGGGTGTATGCTAATGGGAGACGTTAGATTGGATCCGGGTCAAGTCCACATTTGGGGCCAGTTGTAACAGAATATAATGGGGGCCCATCCAAGTCAAATTATGAGTGGTAGAAAAGCAGTGCCAATAAAGGATACAAGGGCTACTGGTGGGTACAAATGTTGCCACCGCCATTGCATTTGCCTTTGGAATAGCAATAGCTTATGTTCTATTCTTTTCTAAAAAACAATTCACTATCTGAATACAGAGAAGAGTACAGAGTGGTTATTCCCATCTGCAGGAGAGCATTCTGTCCTTCCGCCAAACATGTAGAAAAATTGACTTTTACTGTATATAGATGTGGAATATGTTTTCTCTGCTGCAAGGCATATGTGGTACCCCCATATTTGTGTCCCAAATAGGGGTCCCCCAATTTTTTTTTATATAGAGAGATAACAGCCCCATTCACATAGTACAGTGAACTTTGACTGACCCTGCTCTCCCTGAACCCCACTGAGCATGTGCAAACAGGGAGGTAGAAAGTGCCCCTTGGTCAGCGATCAAGTCCAGGAATGATGATGTTCGTCCGTGCAAGATGACGTTTTGCCTCTTTCTGAGTTCCGTTTTTTTGGAGGGAAAAATCCGAACTCCACGTGCAAACTCGAACCTATCCGAGCCTGCACATCCCTAATATATATATATATACTTATGTATATACTACATAAATATGTCAATTCCACAGTAATGCAAACTACTTTCCCTGGTGCCCTCTAAAGTATAAAAATACTAGACATGTATGTACAAAAAGCAGCGGCACTCACTTGTCTTGTGCCTAACCCCTAAACCTAACCCTCCCCCCACCCCACTACTTACCTTCGGTATCCTGGCAGTCGGAATACCAGCGTCAGTATTGTGAGAGGTGTCAGGATTCCGGCATCTGTAATATCAGTGCCAGCATCGTGGCCGCCAGGATACCGACTGTATGATATATATATATATATATATATATATATACGACAGGCTTAATCCACGGCACTCAACCATCTGGGGTGCCCTTGGCATGTGACCACACCATCTACATAAAAAATATCATACAAACTCGGCACTCACATGCTTTTCAAACTGCAACTCCTTTGAACATAGGGAATGTTGGTTCCAAAATATTGCAATAATTTGTTAAGCTGACCACCGCTTCACGGTCATTCCCATCTGGCCAGTCCCTACACTGATTCTCAGATAAATAAACTTGATCTGCCACCTTTGACTCAAGCTGCATACATTTTAAACATGAAACTGGGTCCTGCCTTAAAGAGACAGGACCACACCCAGGGCTATCAGTTAATAAGCACCTGGAAAAAGAAAAAAAGTTTGTCTTACATTTGAAAAACAGGGTGCCCTAGCAAGTGTGACCACAAAATTTAAATAAACGACAGGCTTAATTCACGGCACTCAACCATCTGGGGTGCCCTTGGTATGTGACCACACCATCTACATAAAAAATATCATACAAACTCGGCACTCACATGCTTTTCAAACTGCAACTCCTTTGAACATAGGGAATGTTGGTTCCAAAATATTGCAATAATTTGTTATTGCAATAAATTGCTTAACAAATTATTGCAGTTTGAAAAGCATGTGAGTGCCGAGTTTGTATGATATATTTTTTATATAAATATATATATATATAATTATATATATATATTATTGTGATGAAAAATAGAGCCACTACAACATGTTACTTTTAAGTATTTCTTCTGCCATTGGCAGAATAATGAGCAGGTGTTTGAAAAAACATACAGTACATACATTAGATTTTTTTTTTTTTTTTTAAATATGAATTGTCATAGCTCTTGATATTGTAGAGGAAGGAAAATAACAAATCAATCAGAAAGTCTTTCATCTGTGTCTGAATCATTTACGTCACACACAATTTAAAGGCATTTCTCTAGTATATGTTGAATCAGATATTGATAGACAATCTGCATATGGCTTTGTGTTAGGCTGGTTGTAGGTAGAAGAGACAACCCACATGTTCTGTCTCCTGACACAACATATCCAACCAGGTCTGGGTTTGTGGAAAAGCTACAAAGACCCTGAGGTGACAAAGTTGCAGGGTCGGCCCCCTGCTCACTTAGCACATTATAGTTTTTTTTATGTGAATATTTTATTATTTACACATTATAAACATTTACTGTAAACATATGTGCAATTAGAGCTGAATCATGTCCATGTATTTATTTTATACAGATGGGGTGCAATGGGATATGGAACCATGAGGATTTACACTGGTAGGGTGGTGTGGCACCGAAAAAGTGGCCTGAGGATACAAAATGTAAATACAGCCTGTAAAAAAAATCCATTCTCCAGCTCTACTTTTTCCTACATTATATCTGCTGAGTTTGGGGTCTTCTTGACATTCATACTCACTACAACACTATATTCAGGGCCAGGCGTCCGATAGCATTCAAACTATAAGCAGATGCATCAGAGGGACCATACACCGATTTAGCAAAATCCATTAATTCATCTAGAAAAATAAATAGTCCCATATATACCAGGGGAAATGTATATTATTATTTTCAAATACATTAATTAATGCAGCACATATCTGAAATTTGCATACAGTTTCTAGCTAATAAAATAAGCTACAGTCGTACTTTAGGAGAAAAAGAGGCCTCACTACATGTCAATCAGTTATAGCCTATTGTACATCAATCGGGTTAGTTCTTCTTCCCAGTGCAAGCAATGAACAACAAAGAATTCCCCAAATGTATTTGCATACATTGGGCCTGATTCAGACCCACTCGCGAGCGGCTGTCCGCTCGCAAGAGGGTTGATGGTGTGCACTGCGCATGCGCACGACGGAGGGAGCTCCGTCGTGCGCATTCGCGAGACGCGACGAGCGAAGGACTTTCCTTCGTTCGTTGTGTCTGATCAAAGGGGGCGTGCTGTTGATGTTGATTGACAGCACGCCCCCTTTGGTGGGCGTGCCGGGGGCGTGCCTCCCAGACGGGGGCGTTCCCAAGGGAAAGCCTACCGTCAGAAGCCGGCCCCACTGACATCACTAGTGATGTCATTTTTTAGTTATATGGCCATAAAACTCCATATGATGATGTCGTCAGCGGGATCAGTCAGTGCTATACAAGAATGTCTTGTAGTCTTTCTTTTGGGATTTGCTCTAAAAAGATTTTCATCACTGTTCTGTTGTTAGTTGAAAACTGCAAAAAGAAACAATGGGGGAGATATATGAAGGGGCAGTATGGGGGAGGAGTGGTATCAGGTCACGTTATATGCGCTGATACTGCTTCGCCACCATGTATTATTATGGGGTTGGGTGGTAAATGACAGGGGCACTATCTGCACCTATCATTATTGGTGCTGCTATCTACAAGATAGCAGCGCTGATGTGCCACTCAATGTGTGAATGGTCAGTAGCACTGCATAGGCAAAACTAGAGATCTGGTAATGGGTGGTCCTTTCATATTTTTTTATTTAATTTATTTTTATTTATTTTTTATTTACTTTTGTCATCTCTAGATTTTATTTAAGGTCTATTTATTATGTAAATTTTATTATATGTATTTTTGTGATTTCATTACTATATCTGCAAACATTAAATTTAGACACTACTAGTGTCATTCAGAGCTCCCAGTTGTTTTTGTTTTTCCAGAAGCAGTACCAGTCCTGGGTGCCCACCGCCTTCCTGTGTCCGATGCTGCAGCTCCTGTAAGTCCACTCCACAAGAAAAGCACTGCACAGCACCGAATCCCCCGACATCCACAGCATCGACACAGGGGCGCCGAGAGGGGGTGAGCAGGTACAGTTTACCCGGGCCCGGGCTTCCAGAGGGGCCTGGCAGGGGTGCCCGGGTCTGGCGCCGCCCCCCCCTCACTTCCTCCCTCCCTCCCTCCCGCTGCAGCCCAGCGTGTGCTGGGCTGCAGCGGGAGATTGCTTGCGGCTGCTAAGTAGCAGCCACAGCAATCTCCTATGCCTGAAGGGGGGAGCGATCACACTGATCACGCCCCCCTCTGGCTTTGTGCCGGGCTGAGGGGCTCACAGCGCCCCCTCCCCGGCGTGCAGCGCCGCTTCACGGCGCTGCTAAACTCTTTTTTTTTCAAGGGGGCGTGGCCATGCCTTCTGAAATTAGGCAACGCCCCCTCTTTACCGAGGCCCGGTGTGGCTCTCTTCGCCCCTGCATCGACATCCCAGTCCTAGCAGTGTGCTCTGGTGCCGGCTCATTGCTCCAGGGGAAATCTTTTAACATATATAAAACTATAAAATCTGCAGTCAGCAGCCGTCGACCTCCAGGGAAAGCGCCCCCTCATAGGCAAACGCAGGGGGGGTTTCCATCTGCCTGGAAACCCCCCTCCCCAGCCCACACCATGACCACAATAGAAATAATGATATAACAGAATTTTACAAGTGCTACATGTTCTTCTCAGTATCACAAATAAAATAATTAGCACCACCTGTGGATCTTTTAACATGTATCAGCCAGTAATAAATAGCCTGTGCACCAACTAGGAGATCTGGAAAACATTCACTGTTAGGGATGTGCTGCTATAGAGCCCAATATGTACATATATGTCCAGGGCAGTGCTAGGTTCTTCTGCTGCTCCCCCAGACTCCCGGACTTGCTCTAATACTCTGGAATGGTGCACACATCTAAAATAAAAACATTCAGCTCAGGCAGGATGGCCTTACTGCCATATTTAATGGGTTACTGTGATTGCTGGTCCTTTATATGCTGGAATTATGATATACAATACACTTTGTATGACCCATATCTATGCTGGTTAAGTGCTAATTATGCCCTCTTCATGGACTGACCACACTCACTCTAAAATCAAGCATTTGGAAACCCCCCTCTAGTAATCCTGCGTTTGCCACTGCCCCTCCCCCCCATTGGCCTAATCCTGGTGATGGGCGGCTTAGGTGTTGCTGCACCCCCCCTTCTCTCTGAATCTGCGGCATCCGCCTATGTGCTGCCCTGCAGCAAACCAGCATGGTAAATGAAACAGTGGCACGGCACAGCGCTGTAGGCATTTCAAAAATGGCGCTGCCCGCGAGCCAATCACAGCTCGTGGCACAGCAGCCAATCAGGAATGTCCGCTCCTGATTGGCTGCCGTTTCGGGAGCTGTGATTGGCTCGTGGCTGGCTCCATGTTTAATATGCCGGTGGGGCTTTTTCACTGTGCCCAGCCACAGCGGCGATATGAGGCAATACTGACTACATGCCATGGTAACATGGAATATGGTGAAACTGGGCTAATGGGTGGTCCTGTGCACCCCCGGACCACCCCCCAGTTTCACATATGCAACAGCTGCAGCTATCGATATCGACAGCTGCAGCTGTCGTTGCCTTCTCACCACAGCAGAGTTAGTAAGTCCCTACTGCAGCGACTGCCGGCTCTGAGCTGCACTGAGATCTTGCAATGCTTGCGAGATCTCGTGCATGCCCAGTGGAGTCAGCCGGGAAGGGAGACATAGCGCATCAGCACTCTATGTTAATACATCTTATCGTTAGTGCTTCCTGCTTCACCTTGGTAAAGAAGCGAAGCAGGAAAAGTTAATCTCCTACTATATGTAATACCCTGCAGTGGATTTTTTCTCTCTCCAAATAGTTTTCTCACAGTTTGGTGAATCAAGGTAGGGTGGTTAGGTGAACGGTTGACTACACCGATCGATTCTTCCATTTTTTTCAAGTTGTTTTTATTGAAGAAAAACAGTACAAATAATATAAAAATAATGTACAGTAAATTGTTAACATTAACAGTAGAAGACTATCAGAAAACATCCAGTGATGTGACATAACATAAAAAGAAAACTGCAAATGATTACTTCCTTTATCTTAGTGACAGAGAGGCAAGGACCCCCAGAACAGATTCAGTAATCGACAACCACCTTTTATTTGCACATAAGTTTTGTCTCCGATTTCAAGTAAGGAATATACTTGTAAGTCTCACTTTTCCCATTTAATACATGCAGAACATTTTATTACTCCATATTCCTTTAACAAAAAATGTACTTGCATTAGTAATACAAACAATGTTGATAGCATCACCATCTAAAGAGTTAGGAGTTTATTTACTAAGCCTAAACCTAACCACCCCCTCCCCGCACCCAAAACCTAACCCTACCTCCCAGTGCCTAACCCTGGAGAAGGGATTCTGGCATCTGCATTCTGCCAGTTACTTCCTAGGTTAGTTTTTACTCTAAAAGCACAACAAGTTAAAATCCAACTCTATGATTAGGGATGCGGTCAATATCCCGACCACTGGGATTCCAGCAGTCAGAATGCCAATGCCAGAATCCCGACATTAGCCACCATATCAACGTCAGCATCCCGTCTGCCGGGATCCCGAAGGTAAGTTCTGGGGTTAGGGAGAGGGTTAGGGTTAAGAGTTAGGTTTAGGCACTAGGGGGAAGGTTAGGGTTAGGCACTAAGGGGAAGGGTTAGGTTTAGGGTGCGGGGAAGGGGAGGGTAGGTTTAGGCACTGGGGGGTTAGGCTCAGGCATCGGGGAAGGAGGGTAAGGGTAGGGACAGGGGGAGGGTTAGGATACCGACCAACAAAGTGTCGATATTCTAACACTGTCAGGATGGTGGCGCCGGGATTCTGACCACCGGGATCCTGAACGCCAGCATCCTGCATGATATTCTCTATAATTATACTACTAACTTATGCACCTACCACATTTAATGAATTACCAATTCAATAGTTTGCAATAATATTTGTAAAATGTATTAACATATAATACAATTCATAATAATTTGATAAATGGCCAATATATCTACAATAAAAAAGACTCTGTATATATGATATATATATATTTATATAATATCAACAGGGCGGCACTCCGTACAAAAACCAAAACAACAGTGGTAAAACTGCAATTTTTCAGCGCTTTATTGTGCGCTTTTTTTGTTTTTGTATCTTATGCTTGACCAAAGCGCACAATAAAGCGCTGAAACATTGCAGTTTTACCACTGTTATTTTGGGTTTTGTACGGAGTGCCGCCCTGTGGATATTTTAAGTGGTCGGTCCTGGTTCTGGGGCTTGCTGTGGAGGGCACCCGGCCACATTTGCCATTGACTTCGTGAGTGCCGGATTCTGGAGTTATATATATATATATATATATATATATATACTGTATATTTATATATATATATATATATATATATATATTCCAAAGTACAGCGGCACTCACAGGACTTCTTTGAACCAGAAAATTATCAATGATAATTTTCTGGTTTAAAGAAGTCCTGTGAGTGCCGCCGTACTTTGGAATCTATTTGGACACATATGCTGTGTGTGGAGGGCACCTGGGCATGTATTACTTTGTTTGTGAGTGCCAGACATAAACGGACATTATATATATATATATATATATATATATATATATTAGGGGTGAGCGGGTTCGGATTTCTGAAATCCGAACCCCCCCGAGCCCCCCCGATCCGAGGCCGATCCGAGTCAGGCTCGACTTTTCCCACCTGACTCGGATCTGTAATCGCTGCAAAACGTCATCATCCCGCCTTCCGGATCTCGCGGGTTTTGGATTCTATATAAGGTACCCGCGTCGGTGCCATTTTCTCACTCGGCTGTGGATAGTGAAGAGGGAGGGTGGGAGTTAGGGCTGGCTGGGCTGTGTAGTGTAGTTTAGTGCAGTGTAGTGTTGTGCTGTGCTGCGCTGTGCTGCTGTTGTCCATAGGGGCTGTGTCCACTCCTCCAAAGTCCATAGGGGCTGGCTGGGTTGTGCTGTGCTGCTGTTGTCCATAGGGGCTGTGTCCACTCCTCAAAAGTCCATAGGAGCTGGCTGTGTTGTGCTGTGTTGCTGTTGTCCATAGGGGCTGTGTCCACTCCTTCAAAGTCCATAGGGGCTGGCTGGACTGTGTTGTGCAGTCAGTTGTCCATAGGGGCTGTGTCCACTCCAAAGTCCTGTGCATTGTCCCAGTCCTAAAGGGGTGCTGTAGTGTTGCCCAGGGGGTGCTCTGTCCATCAGGTGTGCTCCCCCCAAGTGCACAAACAATAAATATTTTTTCTGTGTTTGTGAATTGTGTGCGCAGTAGCCGCACGTGCATCAACAAAGTAGTGCCAAGCGTGCGCCTGTGTCATAAGTAAAGGGCCAGCTGGCTTGACCGTTAAAGGGTGCTGTAACCCCCAATGTGCACTCAAAACCAAATAAAAAAATATATTCTGTGTTTGTGAATTGTGTGCACTGTGGCTGCACGTGCATCAACAAAGGAGCAGCGCCAAGCGTGGGCCTTTGTCCCATAAGTAAAGGGCCGGCTGGCTTGTCCATTAAAGGGTGCTGTAACACCCAAAGGGCACTCCAAACAAAATAAAAAAATATTTTCTGTGTTTGTGAATTGTGTGCACTGTGGCTGCACGTGCATCAACAAAGGAGCAGCGCCAAGCGTGCGCCTGTGTCCCATAAGTAAAAGGCCGGCTGGCTTGTCCGTTAAAGGGTGCTGTAACCCCCAAAGGGCACTCCAAAAAAAATTAAGAAAAATATTTTTTTGTGTTTGTGAATTGTGTGTGCAGTAGCCGCACGTGCATCAACAAAGTAGCGCCAAGCGTGCGCCTGTGTCATAGGTAAAGGGCCAGCTGGCTCATTTCTTAAAGGGTGGTGTAACCCACAAAGTGCACTAGTCTCCAACAAAAATAGAAAATAATTTTCTGTGTTTGTGTGCGCATTAGCCTCACGTATATATCAATATAACATAAATGGAGGACCAAACTTTCTCCGATAAAAATAAAATAGGGACAGATCAAGAACCACTTCCTCCTAGTGCTGAAGCTGCTGTCACTAGTCATGACATAGACGATAACATGCCATCAACGTCGTCTGCCAAGGCCGATGCCCAATGTCATAGTAGAGGGCACATACAATCCCAAATGACAAAGTTCAGGAAAATGACCTTAAAAAAAACATTTAAATCATCTGAGGAGAAACGTAAACTTGCCAATATGCCATTTACGACACGGAGTGGCAAGGAACGGCTAAGGTCTATCCCTATGTTCATGACTAGTGGTTCAGCTTCACATGACGATGGAAGCCCTCAAACCGCTAAAAAAATCAAACGAGTTAAGTTGGCAAAAGCACAGCGAAGAACTGTGCGTTCTAAGAAGATGTCACATATCCCCAAGGAGAGTCCAAGTGTGGTGGCGGTTGCAATGCCTGACCTTCCCAGCACTGGACGGGAAGAGGTGGCTCTTTCCACCATTTGCACGCCCTCTGCAAGTGCTGAAAGGAGCACCCACAGTCCTCTTGCTGATATGCAAATTGAAGATGTCACCGTTGAAGTACAACAGGATGAGGATACTGGTGTAGCTGGCGCTGAGGAGGAAGTTGGCAAGGAGGATTCTGATGGTGATGTGGTTTGTTTAAATCAGGCTCCGGGGGAGACAGTTGTTGTCCGTGGGATGAAAAAGCCCATCACGGTCATGCCTGGGCAAAGGATCAAACATTCCACCTCTTTGATCTGGCAATATTTCTATCCAAATCTGGACAACAACTGTCTTGCCATATGTACCATATGTAAAGGTGAAATAAGTAGGGGTAGGGACGTTAACCACCTAGGAACATCCTCCCTTATACGTCACTTGCAGAGCGTTCATAAAAAGTTACTGTCAAGTTCAGAAACTTTGGCTAAGACCATAATCAGTCCAGGGACACCTAAATCCCTTTTTCCTGATGTATCCAAGCACCTGCAAACCACACCGTCAACTCCCTCCTCATCAATTTCCTCCTTAGCCAGGATCGGAAGTAGTCCTGCAGGCCATGTCACTGGCATGACTCACTCTCCTATCTGGGATTCCTCCGGAGGATCCTGCATTGCTACGCCTACTGCTGCTGCTGTTGCTGCTGGGAGTCATTCATCATCCCAGAGAGGAAGTAGAAACACCAATACTTTTACTAAACAATTGACCCTCCAACAGTCCTTAGCGAGGAGGATGAAGTATGACAGCAGTCATCCTGAAGCAAAACGTATAACTGAGGCCTTGACTGCTATGTTGGTGTTAGACGTGCGTCCGGTATCCGCCATTAGTACAGTGAGATTTAGACAATTGATGGAGGTAGTGTGTCCCCGGTTCCAAATCCCATCTAGATTCCACTTCACTAGGCAGGCGATACCGAGACTGTACAGAAACATCAGAAAAAGTGTCCTCAGTGTCCTGAAAAATGCGGTTGTACCCAATGTCCACTTAACCACGGACATGTGGACAAGTGGAACAGGGCAGACTATGGACTATATGACTGTGACAGCCCACTGGGTAGATGTATCACCTTACGCAGCAACAACAGCAGCATCACCAGTAGCAGCATCTCAGAAACGCCAGCTCGTTCCAAGGCAGGCTACGCTGTGTATCACCGGTTTCAGTAAGAGGCACACCGCCGACAACCTCTTAGAGAAACTGAGGGAAATCATCGCCCAGTGGCTTACCCCACTTAGACTCTCCTGGGGATTTGTGATATCTGACAACGCCACCAATATAGTGCAGGCATTACATCTGGGCAAATTCCAGCATGTCCCATGTTTTGCTCACACAATAAACTTGGTGGTGCAGAATTTTCTGAAAAGCGACAGGGGCATGCAGGAGACGCTTTGGGTGGGCCGTAAAATTTCTGGCCACTTTCGCCATTCAGCAACTGCGTGCCAAAGACTGGAGCGCCAGCAAACACTTTTGAACCTGCCCCGCCATCACCTGAAGCAAGAGGTTGTGACGCGGTGGAACTCAACCCTCTATATGCTTCAGAGGATGGAGGAGCAGCAAAAGGCCATTCAAGCCTAAACATCCACCTATGACATAGGCAAAGGAGGGGGTATGCACCTGACTCAAGCGCAGTGGAGAATGATTTCCGTGTTGTGCAAGGTTCTCCAGCCCTTCAAACTTGCCACATGTGAAGTCAGTTCAGACACTGCCAGCTTGAGTCAGGTCATTCCCCTCATCAGGCTTTTGCAGAAGCAGCTGGAGAAAGTGAAGGAGGAGCTAAGATGGAGCGATTCCGCTCGGCATGTGGGACTTGTGGATGAAGCCCTTCATTCGCTTTGCCAGGATTCCAGGGTGGTCAATCTGTTGAAATCAGACCACTACATTTTGGCCACCGTGCTCGATCCTAGGTTTAAAGCCTATGTGGTGTCTTTCTTTCCGGCTGACACAAGCCTGCAGAGGTGCAAACACCTGCTGGTGAAAACACTGTCAGCTGAAGCGTAACGTGACACGTCAACAGCTCCTTCTTCATTTTCTCCCGCAACTGGGGCTGCCAGGAAAAAACTTAGGTATCCTAAGCAACCCGCTGGCGGTGATGCAGGGCAGGCAGGACCAAGTTTGGACATCTGGTCCGGACTGAAGGACCTGGCAACAATTTGTGACATGTCTACTGTCACTGCATATGATACTGTCACCATTGACAGAATGGTGGAGGATTACATCGGTGACAGCATCCAAGTAGGCATGTCTAACAGTCCGTACCTGTACTGGCAGGAAAAAGAGGCAATTTGGAGGCCCCTGTACAAACTGGCTCTATTTTGCCTGAGTTGCCCCCCCTCCAGTGTGTTCTCCGAAAGAGTGTTTAGTGCAGATGAGAACCTTGTCAGCGAAAGGCGTAGGAGTTTGCTTCCACAAAATGTGGAGAAGATGATGTCCATAAAAATGAATTATCAACTCTTCCAGGGAGACCAGTCTCCAGAACGTACAGAGGGACCTGTGGTGGTGGATTCCAAAGGGGGCGAGTTAATACTCTGTGAGGATGAGGATGTACACAACACTGAAGAGGGTGAGGAATTGGTGGATGAGGAGGATGAGGATGACATCTTGCCTCCGTAGAGCCAGTTTGGGCAGGGACAGATTAGTTGCCAGCTTGTTTTGTGGGGGCCCAAATGAACCAATCATTTCAGCCACAGTCGTGTGGCAGACCATGGCGCTGAAATGATTGGTTTGTTAAAGTGTGCATGTCCTGTTTATACAACATAAGGGTGGGTGGGAGGGCCCAAAGACAATTCCATCTTGCACCTCTTTTTTTTCTTTGCATTATGTACTGTTTGGGGCCTAGTTTTTCAAACTGCCATCCTATCTGCCACTGCAGTGTCACTCCTAGATGGGCCACGTGTTTGTGCCGCCCACTCGTATCTCTTAGCATAGTCATCCAGCTACCTCGGTGCAACCTTTTGGACATAAAAACACTATTGTGAGGTGTGAGGTGTTCAGAATAGACTGGAAATGAGTGGAAATTAAGGTTATTGAGGTTAATAATAGCATAGGAGCAGAAAAACTCACAAATTCTGTGATTTTAGCTGTTTTTATGCTTTTTTAAAAGAAAATACAGATCCAAAACACAAAACCCAGAACTCAAAACACGGAAGGGTGGTTTTGGCAAAACCAATCCAGATCCAAAACACGAAGAAAGATCCAGATCCAAAACCAAAACACAAAAAACACAAAATACGAAAAGTGTCCGGTGCACACCCCTAATATATATATATATATATATATATAGATAAATATATATATATATATATATATATATATAGTTTACTCTGCCTTATGGTCTCTGGACCTCATTCAGAGTCGGTCGTTGCGTCCGCTTGGTCGTACCTAACCGATGTTCACTAAACTGCTCATGTGTAAAATTAGTAATGCGCGTGCGCAAACTAGCTGTTACGATCAGAAATTGCTCTCTCCTTTGAACACAGCCAGGTCATTAGTTTGAGTGACAGGATGAGGCGTTTGTGGGTGGTAACAGGGGAATGTGCTTGTGAACGGGGGAGTGGAGATCCGGATGCAGGCGTGCCTGCCTATGCAAACGGTGTTTTATGGGAGTCATAATTAAGTAAGTAGTGTCATGGCACATGTGACATGGGAGGTTTTTACACTGACTAGATCGTAGTGCTTAAGAGAGGGTATGGTCAACCTTAAGCTCTACGACAGCTCCGAAGGTTCCCGATGGTCTCGATTAATCCTTATATGCCCGGAGATGACATTCATTGCGAACGAGAAGGGGGTCTGGTGTTTTTGGTTGGCCGCATCCTCCCCTAGCTCGTCCAGCTAACGATCCCATCTTAACGACGCAACTTGCGATCGCTTCATTTGCATATCCAGCCCCTTTTCCCTTACGACCCAGCGGCCGCAATGACCGACTCTGAATGAGGTCCTCTGTCCCCTGAAGTTTAAGTGTGCATTCGAGACGTGTGCACTGAAAGATGGTAAGCAAGAGGAACTTGCTCACCAGCTCTAATGTTGCATATTTTATACATTTATAAAGTACAAGTGTTTGCCCTCAGCTTCGCTTGCCTGGATGTCTTTTATTGCTCAGCAGAACTAATTTTACAAAGACAGTAGTGGCATCTAATCTAAATATACGTTATATTCCGATATATGGAATTTTTTTAGGATGACTGAGATAGTGAAATCTTTGCTTTTTGATGGTTCAATGTACACAAACTTTGTTTATGGTACAAAATTATTAAAAATATTGTATAAAATGACCTTTAGGATTTGTGTATAAGGTGTATATGAAACATGAATGAATTTCATGTATGTACACAAACTTTGTTTGAGTCACAAAATTATTGAAAATATTGTATAAAATTACCTACAGGCTGTGTGTATAAGGTGTATATGAAACATAAATGAATTCTGTGTTTAGATTTGGGTCTCATTCCCAAAATATTTAATTATGGTATGCACATATTACAAAGTACGGAATATTCTGATATCCAAAATACCCTTGGTCCCAAGCATTTTGGATATGAGAGACTCAATCTGTATTGTGATGTATATTTTATACTGTAGACATCGATCACAAAATGTTTTTATAAACAATATTTGCAGTTTTTCCTTCAGAGATAATCACAAAAAGAAGTTGGGACTACTAACTTGTGAGTAAGCCACTTTACCTACAGTAACACTAAAAGGTTGCATGTATACCTATTCTGCACTGTACATGTGCAGAGTTATTCTAGCCTACAGACAGGATAAGATATTTGTGACATATTAATTCCAGTTTGAGAACAATTTGGATTATTTGCCCACAGGACCATGAAGAAACACTAGGAAGGACCAATATCCTCACGTAAAGTACAAATACAGAGATTTTTTGCTTACTAGCTACATTGAACTTTACACATACATACAGTACAATACAGTAAAAGTTCTTAATGTACTTCCCCCCTGGTTTAGGTGCCAAATGCCACATTATAACTGTTTTCTTTCTAGAGTAAGAACCACTCTTATAAGTAGCAGGCAGCGCAACAAGGTTAGAGTTCTATGAGCACCAGCTTCTAACATGCCCGCCGGTTCCACCTCAGTGACCATCCCTGGCCACTCTTCATCTGTACCACCGGCTCTTCCATAGGGATGGCCATCAACCATCAATAATTAGCAATCATTAATGGTTAACTGTCAAAGGTGGATGGTTTTCTGCCATTGATGGATGAGTGGGAGCTGATGGTTTTTTTTCTCAATAGGATGGTGATTAGCCCCTCACTAAGCCCGCCCCCATTTTTGATTGGTCCACGGCCTGCTATGCCCCCAGCAGCGGTGGCCATCGAGGGGTGCAATGATGGTAATCACAGATGACAATTGGGAGCTGATTGGCTGGAGCACCATTATCATACGCAGTGAGTTTTATCACTCGTTGTGAATGATAAAACTCGTTGATAAATGAGGCCCAGAGATTATGCTGCGCTGGTGCGAGTGGAGAAACAGCCACCTACTGTATGTGTGGCAATAACTTCTCAGGCGGGAAGCTGGAGTTAAAGCACTCTAGTCTGTCGACTGCCAGTAGAAATGGCACTGCCCCTACAGTAATCCATTGCTTTGCAGAGTACTAGAGTTTTGAATCTCTATTTGCATATTCAAGAATAACTTTGTTATTGATGCCTGAATCATGCCTGTCTTTATTACTTTTAACTAGAAACAATTATTTTAATCAAGGAGAAGTTAAAACTTGGTTACAAAGATACTTATTGAGCCAAAGTAATGATTGCTCATCCTTTCCCATTAATATGGCGCTCACAGTGAAACAAGTAAGAGAGTTCAGTACCTTATGTCTGGGAGCAGCAGGCACTCTTGCTTTACACTCCTCCACTGATATTATGCAGAGGGTGGGATGTCCTTGCAGCAAGATAGCCCTCACTGACACTGCACTGAGTCAGAGGGTATGGACCACACATTACTCTGCAATGAAGAGCCGGGTTGTCTGCATGCATTGTGAGTACATACAACACAGAGCGGCTCCTGAGTCCTCTCATCAGTGTCACCTGACTCATCACGTCTGTGATGCTGATGAGGGGACTCACTCTGGAGCTGCTCTGCAGCTGTATGTAATGTGAATGTACACGCAGAACTAGAAATATGTGGGTTCGGTTTTATGGTTTGTTAAACTGTGCATGTCCTATTTAATATTCAACATAAGGGTTGGTGGGAGGGCCCAAGTACAATTCCATCTTGCACCACCTTTTTTTTCATATTGGGCTGTATTTTGGGGGGCATTGGAGATAGCCTCTTTTACATTAACAAACTTTTTTATAGTGTATTGCTCTAAAACATTACTATACATTTTTTTAAAACAAAATAATGATAATAATACAATGTTAATAGCCAAGGATTCCCGACAAGGGTTAGAGAACACATCACAAATATTAGGAGGCTGACCTGCTGGCCACACTGCCCCCATCCTCCTTCATTTTCTTTGTCAATCAAACAATTAAATTAACTTAACTAATAACTGATAAATCCTTCCTGCCTTTACCAGCCTTCCGCTACATTCATACTCCACCTCCATTTGCCTGTACTGCTCTCGGGCCCCTGATCTAATTCTTGACTAATGAAAACATTCTTGGTTTCTATGTGGTCGTATAGTTTATTAAACTGCCATCCTGTCTGCCACTGCAGCAATGTTTCACAGCTGAGCTATAGTCTTCAAACTGCTGTGTGTTTGTGCTGCTGCTCTGTTGTTTAGTTTAGCCAGCCAGCCTTTGGACAATATTGGTGAACAATATTGTGAACTGTGAGGTGGTGAAAATTTAAAGGAAATTACTGGATTTTAAAGTTATTGAGGTTAATAATACTGCAGGAACAGACCAAAATTACATGATTTTAGCTGTTTTTATCAATTTTTTTTAAGACAAATACAGATCTAAAACCAAAACATGTAAGGGTAGTTTTGCAAAACCCAAACACTAAGATGAAATTATATCCAAAACCAAAACATGTGGGTCTGCTCACAACTCTATGCAGAACACGGAAGACGTAGAAGGTTTCAAGTGGAGCCTGACATGCTACAGGAGGTGTGTACTTGAGGGCATGCATGGAGGTTGTGACAGTGGCACTGTGTAGCAACAAGAAGGCACTGTAGGGCATATTAAGAGGGGTACTGTGAGGTAAGGTAGGGGACATAGTGGCAGAACAGGGTGTCAAATTTATTGGAAGGGGCCCCTACAACTTAATTTCCCCGGGACCCCCACAAGTCTTCATCTGGCACTGCCACTTTAACCGGCTTTGTAGAAGGAGTTTTGAGGGGCTGGGTCACCAAGAGTGTTGGGTGACAACTTTGGGTTTGGACGGGCTGGACTGCCGCAATGACAGAAGGTAGAGCTGAGGGCCCAGCCTGTCTGGAGAGTTGAATAACAGCTGCAGGGCCTGAAGGGCCAGACTGCCACAATGACAGGTGGCAGGGGTGGAGCTGAGGGGCTGGGTCACCTATCTGACAGGTGTCTGGACAAAGCTGGAGACCATGGTACCTTCCCTTTCGGCAGTCAATCTCTCCCTCCCTGGAATTTCTTTATACAGCCATCAATGGAGATGGATATTCCCAGGATCATATGCACTTCAAACAAGGTTCAATCAGCTGCGGCCGGTTTTTTTACATACTGTATACAGCCAAAATAACAGGGTATGACCAGGGGACCCTCCTGTGAGCTGCGCCCTCTTCTCAGCCACACATCTTACCTTGTATGCTAGGATGTGATTGGGTCCCTCCTCCTCCATGGCACCATCTTCCCAGTGATACTCAGGAAGATGGCGCACAAGAGAGCAAAGGCACTGGCACAATGCCAGAGTCTCTACTTTGTGATGTTGTCTTTCCGAAGCTTTCACTGGGAAGATAGCACCAATGAGAAAGAAGGAACAGCTTACTGGCACAATGTAAGTATAAACTGTGTGCAGGGTGTGTGGCGGTACAGGGGCACACCCTGTACCGATTATAAATACACCTATGGGTATTACAAACTTCTTCCCCATAATGATGCATTTCCTTACTTTTCCCCTTTCCTATCGGAATTTAACTGCAATGATTAATTTGATATGCAACACTTATATCTGACTGTGTGTGTTGTATACGAAGCACAATGGCACTTGGCATGAAAAAAACCCATGGCCGCTGCATCATAGCACTTCGTATACAGATTCAGATTTCATATACAGATTCACACAAATATACAGGTCCGACTATGATGCGCTTTTGAGGAAAAAGATGCAATACAGTAAGTCACTCGGCCCAAGCCAAGTTGCACAGGAATTGGAGAATCACTGATGTCCATGCAGCCTCCTCCTACCCCCTGAAACCTCGCTGTTAACAGTCCCAGTGCAGGACACAGCCGGGGGAAGGGCGGTGGCATCGCCGGAACCTGCGCTGACACCCATGCCGATAGCAGCGGCGCGCACAGCAAAAGCCGAGGGGACATGCGCATGCCTCACCGGATCGCCGGATGGACAGGCGTGGCCACCCATAAGGGACAGAAGGGGCCATAAGTGAGGGGGGATAAGTAAGGCGCTGGGGTGCCAAGGCAGGCACCACCCCAAATCTGGCTGCATTAGACAGAGAGGCGGTGATGGCACTGGGAAATATTCTCAGAATTCCATACTGGGATTCGAACCCTAGTCACTCTATATAATAATGCAGTGTAATGTCCACTGCACCAGCAGGGTATTGTAGTGAGATATAGGAAGAGAGGATGATAAGAGACAGGAGGAAGTGGTGAGGGAGGGAGGAAGGAATCACACAGAGAGAAAGAAGTGAAGCTAGAATACAGAAAGGAGAAAGAGAGTTTAAGGACAGGGGGCCTGATTCAGAGCCAGACTCTCTGAAAGAGCGCTCGCCCTGAATCAGGGCGTTTTTTTTTTTTTTTTGTGCGGCCTCCTGGCTGCTCGCTTAGCTGTGGGTGACCACCCATAGCTATTGCGAGTGGCCAGGTGATGGTCGCAATGGTCTCAAACATCGCGACCATCGGGGCTTGCGATTAGACCCTTGTGGTAGGGTCTCGTTCCCGCCAGCCCCAGTGAGCTTTCGGATCTATTAGAGCCGGAAGCTCATCCACTGACATCATTTGTGATGTCAGTGGGGCCGCCCCCAAATGACAGGCGTTCCTTCGGGAACCCCTCTATTTGGCCAGCCACCCCTCCCCCCTGCCCACCTCCACAATGGGGTAAACTGTCAAACAAAATCGACAGCTGCCCCGCTTTTTTGCGAGACCCATAGCGACGGAGCGCCTGTCGCTAGCCAGGTCTTGCGCATGCACATGTCAGAGTCAGCTGCGGCGTGCGCATGCGCAGTGGCCAAACATCGACCCACTCGCGAGCGGGTCTGAATCAGGCCCAGAGTTAGAAAGAAAAAAGTATATAGAAATGTAAGTACTTATAAATGACATAATTAGCTCTTAAACCTGTGACCATTGAGCACACAGATCACACAGAGAGAAATAAATAAAATCTAGAATACAGAAAGAGGGAGGTTAGGGACAGAGAAAGAAAAAAGTATACACATTAAGGCTGGGTACACATGTAAAGATTTTCTGTCAAACCATCCAACTAGTTGATTGGTTGGAATGAAAGTCTGGTAAGGTATGAAAGCAAATGACAATCAGCAATTTGCTCCCAAATGCCGGAAAATGGACAAAAACTGTTGTTTGAACAAATTGTTTAGATCAAACACTTAACAAACTTATCTGATGACCATTTTCATCTGTTTTCTGGCATTTTGGAGCAAATTTCTGATCATCATTTACTCCCATAAATTACCAGATTTCCTTTCCAAACAATCAACTAGTTGGATGGTTCGACAGAAAAACTTTACGTGTGTACCCAGCTTTAGGCCTTATAAGTCCAAAAAACAGCTCCACAACCCGTGTGACCATTCTGCCTGCAGATCATAATCAAAGAGGCAGGATATCTCTTCAAATATTACCCATACTCCCAGTAACCAGTACCCCTTAACAACAAACAACTTACATATCCCTGTGACTTTAACAACTGCCAATCCTAAATTACCACTCTTTTCACTTTATTAACCCCATCCATCACCGTCTAGAGGTTTATATGCCCTCTGGGCCTGATTCAGAGCCGGACGCTATTTGCGCTCGCTCGTTCAGAAAAAAGGGCGCTCGCTCTTTGCGGTCTGTTGATGCCTCTATGTCTGAGCGAGCGAACGAAACATGCGCTCGCTATTTTGTAAAGACGCCCCCTGGCCGCTCGCATCCTATGTCATCTCTGCTATTTATTTGATTAATCGAGTACATTGAAAGGCGTCTGAACTGCTCGCAGCGCTTGTGGTAGGATTTGACTACTGCAATCATGCGAACATTTCAGGCTAAGAAACAACCAAGTGACGTGGTCGATGGCGCTGCTTTGTTAATTATGCACACCCTTAAAACGCCCGTTTTTACCGTTTGGCACGCCTGCGTTCGGATCACCACTCCCCGTTTTCAAGCACCTTCCCCTGTTACCACCCACAAACGCCTCATCCTGTCACTCAAATTAGCAGGCACTCGCTACTTTGCGAGCGCTCAATTTTCGACCGCAATGACTGGTTGGCGCATGCGCATTACGACCCATACGCATGCGCAGATGTGCGAACATCGCTCGGAGTGAACGAGCGGCCGCTTACGAGCGGCTCTGAATCAGGCCCTCTGTTCTATGCAAACCTCGGTTATCTACTGTATGTAAGGATTGTGCCACACAAACAAAATCACATGTATGCATTGTGCCGCACAAACTCACATGTACAGTATGCATTGTATCACACAAACAAAATCACATTTAAGCATTGTACCACACAAACAAATCACATGTATGCATTGTAATAACCACACAAGTAAAATCACATGTATGCATTGTGCCACACAAACAAAATCACATGTATGCATTGTGCCACACAAACAAATTCACATGTATGCATTGTACAATATAAACAAAATCACATGTATACATTGTGCCACACAATCAAAATCACAAATAATGGGAACAACTACACATGTATGCAGTACTACAAGCATAACAAATACTTTGGCTCTAGGTCTACGTTAGGGTATACAATCGGGAAGCCGGCTGCCTTAATACCAGCAGCCGGCTTCCCGACTGTCATTTTCCCGACACCGGGAGACTGGCGCCCGGCATCCCAATCGAAGGGGTTAGACACCCCCCCGGGATGGTTAGGGTTAGGCTAGGGGAAGGGAGGGTTAGGGCTAAGCACCCCCGGGGGGACTTAGGGTTAGGCACCCCCCCGGGGGACTTAGGTTCAGGCAGCGGGGAAGGGGGGGGGTTAGGGTTAGGCACTTAAAGGAGGGATTAGGGTTAGGCACTTGGGGGGGAAGTTATGGTTAGGCACCCATAAGGAGGGTTAGGATAGTATATACTTACCTATCCACGATCAGGATTTCCAGCGCTGTCGGGCTTCCGCTGCCGGGAACTCTGCTGTTGTCGGGCTGTCACAGCCGGGAATCAAGCCGGTGGTATTTCATACCGATTCCCTACGTTAGTACTAAAACTCCCAGAATACCTTGCAACATATTTAGAATTAACCTTCTGTTGCTTTGTACTGTAGACAGCCTGACACCTTATATTATAACATCTGAGGGGAATCGGTATGAAATACCGACATTCGGAATCCTGGCTGTCAGAATATCGATGACGGGATCCCGACAGGGTTAACATACCGACACTTGTTGGTCAGTATGCTAACCTTCCCCCTCTCCCTACCCCATACATGCCTACTCTCCCGTGAATTGCTGGAGGCTCCCCATTTTTCGGGTAACCCTCCGCGATCCCGGAAGAGTAGGCATATCTCCCGCATCGCGCCCACTTCCTATTGAGGCGGGCAGGATGGGGAGATTTTACCTGGAATTATCAGGTCCGTAGGGAAGGGGCGGGGCTAAATGGGGCAAATCGCATCATTTAGCCCCATCCCCTCCTGACGAACCCGCAAATTGCAAGGGGGTTCTGTAACGGGGCGGGGCCTAATGCCATCTATCGTATGGCCCTGCCCCCCGAAGAGGAGAGCAGCAGGTCCCCTCCTGCTGCTCCCGGAAAGCTGCCCAGGAATGTTGGTAAGTATGCCCTACCCTAACTCTAACCCTCCCTCTTTGGTGCTTCACCCTAACTTTCCCCCCCTAGTGCCTGAACCTAACCTTCCCCTCCCTGCACCCTAAACCTAATCCTCCCCCGAGTGTCTAACCCTAACCCCTAAATCTAACCCTAACCCTCTCCCCCTTCGGCATCACGGCGGTCGGGAGACAATGCACGCACTTGGCCAATGTTTTTGCACTGTGCATGCTTATGCTTCGCAATATGCGTGCGCGAACTAGCCAGTGCGATCAGGTTAGGGTACGCAGACCACACGCAGTGTGTACGCAAACCCTTCCGAAATTGTTTGACAGGAAGTTCTGTTTGTGGGTGGTGACGGGGGGTGGTCAGGGGAACGCAGGCATGCTTGTGCATTGGGATGCCGTTATAGGGGCATGCATAATTAAGTCAGTGCGGCGGCATACGCAGCCACAGCGTAAGCTCTACACAGGAAGCGGCCAAAATCCTGCGGCAGGTCAGGTCAACCACTATTATGCTAATGGGTCCGATGGTTCTCGATGTTACTGATGTTTACGCTATCTTGCGTACTGATAAGGCTTTGAGTATGCCGCTGGGCATCTGCATCTTGTGCTGCAGTCTCTGTACGTATGCATTGATTAGCATATTCTCGCAGCAGAGGGTGCATGCATTCTCTCCTGTGCGTTCCTTGCTGAATCAGGTCCACAGTTGTGTACAGTATGTTTCTTATTATGTAGGATGCGGTCTATGAAAAATATCACCCTGGCATCTATATCTTCTGACACCTTCAGAAGAAAAGAAAAATATTTCTCTGAGTAATCATAGAGGGAAGTTTGTTTTTAATCAGTGGATTTTGACTCAGAAAACAGTCACCAGTTCACTACTCCCTCTTGCTTAGAGATCATCAAAGACATATGACGCAGAATGGGGAGATTTCTGCCAGTGAATGAATTTAGTTTTATGAGTATTACATCACATTTTTTTCTTTTTTCAGTTAGAGAAATTCTGGTTTCGCAAGCTGATGTAATAATAATAATAATAATTGTAAAAATCAGGACAGCCCTTTGATGTGCACTTTAGTCTAGAAGAGAGACAAGCACAGGAATTTTCCAATGTATTTCCCTGGTTTTACTGTAACAAAAATATGTTTAATCTCTCTATAGAGATTGTTGCTTTTTGATGATTGCTTTTTAAACTATATAACTAAAACTTTCCTACTATGATATATGATGGGAATAATGTATTCTCTTAGTGTAAAGTAACCAATAAGAGATATATTAATACACAAGAAACAGATCTTTTCAAATGGTTGGGAACATTTCCTTTCTGACAACCGTACTACTCTAGTGGGTATGCGTTCTGCATCCTGGCGGTCGGGATGTCGATACTTACATTACTGGCGCCAGAATACAGACGCCGGTCAGAATCCCGGCACCATCATTCCAACCACCGGGATGCTGAAGGTAAGTAACGGGGTTGGGGGAGGGTATTGTTAGGTTTAGGGTTTAGTGTTAGGCACTAGGGGGAGGGTTAGGTTAAGGCACTAAGGGGGGGAGGGTTAGGTTTATGGTGCAGGGAGGGGGAGGTTAGCTTCAGGCACTTGGTGGTAGGTTAGGGTAAGGCACCAAAGTGAGGGGTTAGGGTAGGGAGAGGGTGAGGGTTAGCATACCGACCAACAAGTGTAGGTATGTTAACCCTGTTGGGATCCCGGCATCGGGATTCTGACTGCCAGGATCCCAATTGTTGGTATTTCATACCTATTCCATATTTTAACAGTGTCAATATATGAATCATGAAAGTCGACATTGTAAATGTTGACCTAATTACTACATCCCGTGTATAAAACCACTTCAGCAACATATTTGGGAAACTTGCATAACACACCATAAGATGTTCCATCTCTGTGCATCTAAAATCACTACTGCAACTCTGTACAAAGTACTTAGATGCATGTACAGTAGCAAAAAGTCACCCAAATGTGTTCAACAGCAACATAGTGTGACTAAGAATCAGGACCTATGTTTTTTATGTTTCGTGGTGAATATGAATGGATCTCCCCATGCACTATTAAAATGTGCTGTTGGAATCATTTGACCATAGCTCCTGGGGTATACACTGGTCCTTATATTCTCATCCTCCATAGACCTGATCCCCCTGTCACTCACTCATCTACAGTATTTCAGCTCAGCTCATTGTCTCGTTGGGAGTTTGTTTAGTGCTAAATTTCTCTTCCATCAGACTTATAGATTGAAATCCATATGAGATTGGGGATTTGTGAACTGAACAATGTCCCACTACTTATTATCTACTTGTGATGAATTCCACATGTATTTACTTTTCCATTCCAATTACTGCCCTCCCTGCTAAAATAAATAGCACATCAGTAAGATATGTGTTATTACATGGGATAACATTAACAAATCGCCTGATGACAGCACATCTTTCTACTTAATACATAACTTTTCCATGCCCAAAATTTGATGAAGTTATGACAAAACTGCTTACAATGGGAAAAATGTTAACAAAACATCTCAAAATACATTGGTTCTTGCAAATCCTATTTAGCTCTCTCATACCAATTTCAGACAGAGAAAACAACCCGGTAATTTCCCGGCTCTAGCCGTGTCGACCCGGGTTTTTTTTCTGTCTGAAAGGGTCAATCCAGGTCCAAATTCCCAGGACTTCGACCCAGGTATTACCTGGGTTTTTCCCGGGTCCTACACGGGTTGCCGACTGTCTGAAATGCTCCGACTCCGATCACAGTAAACAACGCTTATTGGCTGAGATGGCAGGGCATTGACTGATTGACTGAGCGGCAGGGTCTCTCTTATTGGCTGAGCGGGCGGGGCAGTGGCGCTGGCATCTGATGTCACAATTGTGCTGCAGAAAAAGAGAGAGAGAGGCATGGTGCACTGGCAAGAAGAGGAGATACGCGAGCTGCTGGCAGTCAGAGGGGAGAAGGACATCCCAAACAGATCACTGGCACAGTGAAGGATGCGACAGTCTACACAAACATTGCCAAGATACTCACCTCAAGGGGCATTGAGCCTGATTCAGACATGCTCACGAGCGCATAGCGCTTGCAAGAGGGTCTATGGCCGGGTAGTTCACACACACGAGCCTCGTAGCGAGTGAATTTTCACCCGCTGCGGTACTCACTACAAGATGGGGTGGCTGTCGATTGTGAGTGACAGCTGTGATTGACAGCTCGCCCCGTTTTGTAGGCGTGCAGGGGGTGGCTGGACAAACGGAGGCGTTCCTGAAGGAATGCCTGCCATTTGTGGGCGGCCCTACTGACATCACCAGTGATGTCAGTAGTGAACTTCCTGCTCTATTAGAGCAGGAAGTTCACTGGGGCTTGCGATGGACGAGACCCTACCACAAGGGTTTCGTCGCAAGCTCGATGGTCACGATAATCGTGACCATCGCCAGGCCGCCCGCTAAAGCTGTGGGTGGTCACCCACAGCTTAGCAAGTGGCCTGGAGGCCGGTGAAAAAAGAAACCTTCCCGCCCTGATTCAAAGTGAGCGCTCGCAAATAACTAAACTGAAAGCTCTCTGAAAGTACTAGAACAAATTTTACGACCATAACCGGTGGAAAAGTGGTGCTGCCAGAATGGATTTGGTTTACTACAATCAGTGTAATGAAGTATTTGGCAATCCTGCACTGGTTAATCCCATTGCCATATCATCGTCCAGTTGTGCATCTTCTCGAAGTGTTACCCCGGAGAATAGCCAATCCAGCCCACTGACACCACCAATGCTCTTTGATGACATCAAAGAGA
The DNA here is from genome assembly GCA_031769625.1 of Taudactylus pleione. Lineage (NCBI taxonomy): Eukaryota > Metazoa > Chordata > Amphibia > Anura > Myobatrachidae > Taudactylus > Taudactylus pleione. The sequence goes on from JAUIMM010001472.1 coordinate 605,399, forward strand.
TCAGTAACACTGATTCGATGGCTGCCATGGAGGTCCCAGACACCAATACAGTTGAGGGTGTGGTTGAGGTGAGTGGAAGCAGCAAAGGGATACCGGCAGGGACACCGATTGGGGCACCAACTCCTGCACAGACTGAGACCCCGACATTGTGTAGGAACAGTAAGTTTTTTTATTTACTATACACCCACTTTCTCATACATAAAATCTAATTATACATTATGGTCCATATTGCACAATGGTATTGTTGTTTGCACTCGTTATTAATTTTAAATGCTGCTGTAAACATACAGTTCCTGCCTGTCTTGTCTTTGAACAATGTCAGTAGGCCACATTAGAAAAATGGTAGGCCACCATTTATGATTAATAACAATTGCTAATAAAAACATTGGCCGGATACACACCTGCATGGTAATAACACCAATGGTCCGTGATGAAGGGATTTTGATGTGACCATAGTGCTGTTTGCCTGTTATTATAGTGTGTACCCGGTCTCACTATGCTGAAATACAAACTCATAATGTAATCTCTTGCAGTGTGAAACTACTGTGCAGGAGGGAGAAGGCCTCAAGCACATATATGCTGACATCACTACTATTTGATTTGTATTTTTTTTTTCCCTCTATTTCTAGTCTTTGATGTACTTGCACGAAAAAAGAAAACTTCAATTAGGGCACTACAATAACAACGCGCACAATGACAAGAATCCTGGTCAATCAGCTGCGAGATTCCGATGCTGAAATCCAGGCACAAGAGGATGCCCGACTCCAGGGGCTGGCTGGCAACTTTTAGCCTGAGGGGCAAATGCATGCAGGCGGCCCTGGCAGAGGAGTAGCGTGTAGCCAGGGTGTCTGAAGAATATGCATGCTACGGCGCCCCCCCCCCTCAAGTGTTCCAGGGAGGAGGCGGGTCCATATGGGATTTATGTAAGGTAAAAATAAAGATTAAGGCAGCCCCCTGTCGTAGTGCCCATATGCAGTGCCCCCGTGTGCCACAGGAGAGGACACCCTTATGCAGGCCTCCAGTAGTGCCCCCAGTAGTAGTAGTCTCCCCCTTTGTAGTGCCCCCAATAGTAATCCCCCCCTTTGCAGTGCCCCCAGTAGTAGTAGTCCCCCCCTTGTAGTGTCCACAGTAGTAGTAGTCCCCAGTAGTAGTAGTCCCCCACCCCCCTTGTAGTGCCCCCAGTAGTAGTAGTAGTCCCCTTATAGTGCCCCCAGTAGTAGTAGTCCCCAGTAGTAGTAGTCCCCCACCCCCCTTGTAGTGTCCACAGTAGTAGTAGTCCCCAGTAGTAGTAGTCCCCCCACCTCCCTTGTAGTGCCCCCAGTAGTAGTAGTAGTAGTAGTAGTACCCTTATAGTGCCCCCATTAGTAGTAGTCCCCAGTAGTAGTAGTCCCCTCCCCCTTGTAGTGCCCCCAGTAGTAGTAGTCCCCCCCCTTGTAGTGCCCCCAGTAGTAGTCCCCACTTGTAGTGCCCCCAGTAGTAGTAGTCCTCCCCTTGTAGTGCCCCCAGTAGTTGTACTCTCCCACCCCCCTTGTAATGCCACCAGTAGTAGTAGTCCCCCCCTTTGTAGTGCCCCCAGTAGTGCCAGACCCCCCCCCAGTAGACACACATAATATAAAAAACAAAATAAAAAAAAACACTTACCTGAATCCCCGCTCCCGCCACCGCCATCTGCTCCTCCATCTGTCCTCCCGGGCCGGGCCACTCTGCATTATGGGAGAGACGTCATATGACATTATGACGTCTCTCCCATTGCCCACTGTGGGAGCCGGAAGATGGATCGGCTCCCGCAGTGGGAGCAGCAGCAGCTAATGAGAGTCTGACAGACTCTCATTGCCTGCTGCTTACAACAAACACACAGCTGCCGGAGTCGGCGGCTGTGTGTTTGTCAGTGTAGCGCTGACCGAACTCCGTCCGGTCAGCGCTACACACGCGGTGCAGTCTGTGTCACAGGGACACAGACTGCACCGGCCTGCGGCCCGCATGACGCTGCGGCCCGGGAGGCACATGGCACCCTGCCCCCCGGCCCAGCTCGCCACTGCCCGACTCCAGCTCTTCTTTGACAATGAGAGAGAATTACAAAATTCCTTTGTCACCATCTTGTGTGTATGCACCAACGAATTTCGAGGGAAATCCGAGAGGCACAGATGTCCTTCCTTAACGGTCTGGTGTCTAGATTACACAATCCACACCCTTATCCAATGTATCCTCCTCAATACTCTGAGGGTCATTTCAGAAATTACCAACAGCATACCAGAGGCATACCGTTTATGCAAACAAACCCCTCAAATCCACCTCATATTACTCCACATGGCGCAGTGCATAGTTATCCACATGGAATAGGGAAAAATACTCCACATGTCACTGTGCGTAGCAGTCCACATGCCAGTACCAGTCCAGGGGGCACAGTGCATAGCACTCCACATGCCACTGTGCATAATAGTCCAGATGGCACAGGAAATACTAATCAATATGGCACTGTGCATACTTATGCAGATGGCAGAGGGAATAATACTCCACATGGCACAGTGCATAGGCAAATGCTGGGGGGGTTTCCATCTGCCTGGAAACCCCCCTCCCCAGCCCACACCATGACCACAATAGAAATAGTAATATAATAGATTGTTACTAGTGCTGCACGTTCTTCTCAGTATCACAAATGAAATAATTAGCACTACCTGTAGATCTTTTAACATGTATCAGCCATTAATAAATAACTTGTGCACCAACAAGAACATCTAGAAAACATGCACCGGTAGGGATGTGCTGCTATAGTGCCCAATATGTACATTTATGTCCAGGGCAGTGCTAGGTTCTTCTGTTGCTCCTCCAGGCTCCCGGACTTGCTCCAATAGTCTGGAATGGAGCCCACATCTAAAATAAATACGTTCAGCTCAGACAGGATGGCCTACTGGCGCATCTAATGGCTTACTGTGATCACTGGTCCAGTATATGCTGGAATTAATACACACAATACACTTTGTATGATGCTTATTAAAGCTGGTTAAGTACTAATTATACCCTCTTCATTGACTGGCCACACTCGCTCTAAAATGAAGCCTTTGAAAACCCCCCTGTGGAAATCCTGCGTTTGCCACTGCAGTGCATACTTATTCAGATGGCACTAATCATAACAGTCCACTTAGCACTATTGTCAGCACTGCCTACAGACAGTTGTTGACTTGTTTTCTCTATTTCATGTTTGCAGTACAATTTATAATTTATTTTATTTAAGTCCTACTTTTTTACTTATTCATGCGTATCCTGCACTTAACAGGGCTGTCAAGAGTTTAGGGCCATGTGTGGCCTTTACCTGAGCTACGTGTATATATGGGGTCTACGTAATGTAAAATGTACACACATTACGCCTTCTATTTTCAAAATTTGTCTACAGAGCCAAAGAAGCAGTTATGTCTTGTTTCCTACTTTTTTACTCATTTATGTGTATCCTGCACTTAACAGGCCTGTCAAGAGCTTAGGGCTATGTGTGGCCTCTATATAACCACATCTATGTATGTGATGTTACTATCACTGCCGGTTCAAAAAGTGGCCCTGCAGCACAGTTCTAAGAGTTGGTGTGCCTCCACTATTATAATTTACAGACTCCCTGACAGCACAACCTTTTGACCAGCCACTGATACTGTACCTAGTGTATACTATTTTTCATATTTCTGTATATTCGTTTGAATTGTTGAATGCATATATGTGTAAAGGTTATGTTGTGAAATGCTTATGCCTATTTATGTCCAATACTAAAATAAGTGCTTTAAACTGAAACATGTTATATTTAAGGTGTCACATGTGAGGTGTCACATGTGAGGTAACATGTACATGAAAATGTGTCACATGTGAGGTAACATGTACATGACATTTTCATAAATAATAAACCAACTTGTTTGCAACAGAACCCTTGTGTCCTCTACTGTGTCATAGTAGGTAAGTTATCAGTGAGGGAGTTACAGATGACCTCAACACTGGCACTAGTTGTCTTACCCTCGTAGGCTGCTGCTTCTACCAGAGTATCAGACAGGTCAGAGGGCATGATTCAGAGCCGCTCGCTCTGAAAGAGCGCTCGCTTTGAATTAGGGCTGGGTTTTTTTTTTTTGGAGTGGCCTCTTGGCCGCACACATAGCAGTGGGTGACCAGACACAGCTATAGCGAGCGGCCATGATGATGGTCATGATGGTCAAGACCATCGCAACCATCGGGCTTGCGACAAGATCCTTGTGGTAGGGTCTCGTTCATCGCAAGCCCCAGAGAGCTTTCGGCTCTAACAGTGGCAGGTGGGGAGTTTGACTGGGGTGGTACACCTGCCAAATCGTAACGCAGGTGTCCTAAGGCAAGCTCAGGGAGGACAGAAACCTCCCATGGAGCAGAAGGGCTACGCCCTCATGAGAACGCCACAGTCTGGGCAGCCACGCCCCCCCCGGCCCGCCCACCAAAGGGGGCGAGCTGTCACTCAACATCGATAGCTCGCCCCCTTTGGTGCGAGACCCAGAGCGATGGGGTACCCGTCGCTAGCCGGGTCTCGCGAATGCTCACGATGGAGCCGGCTCCATCATGCGCATGCACTGTGGGCCACCATCGACCCGGTTGTGAGCGCTCAGCGCTTGCGACCGGGTCTGAATCAGGCCCAGAGTCCACAACATTCCACTCTGGTAAAAAGTGCTCTTTCTGTAGCTCGCAGTAACCACATTTGGCACCAGGGTGAGGGCAATGTCATTCCGCTTCAGTAGACACCGCCAACGCCGCTTCAGTCTACCAAAGGCGTTTTCCACCACCATTGTGTCCGAGCTGAGAGTGTGGGTGAACAGAACTTGTTCTGGAGACAGTGGGAGATGTTGTGTGAAGCCCTTGATGAGCTATCGCCTCAAAGGGTACGCTGCATCTCTAATAAGGCGTAGTGGGATCTCCACCCCAGCTACAAACTTTGATTTCTGTTAAACAAAAACATTTAAATATAGTATAGGTGGCAATCTCTATATCACTCCTGGCCAACCTGTGACTCTCCAGCTGTTGTGAAATGACACACCTCAGCATGCCTTGACATAGTTTTAGCTTTCCCTAATATGAAAACTGTGGCAAGGCATGCTGGGATGTGTAGTTTCACAACATCTGGAGAGCCACAGGCTGCACAGGCCTGCGCTATATGATACTGGTGAATATGTGTGCTCAAGGGTGCTTTCTATAGTTTACAAATATTCTTCATCAGAGTCATGAGAATATTTAGGACATTCACAGCAGTCACAACAGTGGAGCTTACAATCTATTTCCCATATAGCATGGTGACCCTATGCATAGTGGTGTTTTAGCTAATAACTGGCTCTCCAGCTGTTGTGTAACTACACATCCCAATTCCCCACAGTTGCAGCACTCCATAATCTAAAATCTGTGACAGGGTACACTGGGATATAGGGCAGCCCTGTACATAATTTGCAATATATTGCACTATGATTTTGCTGTAAAAAACACAAGAAAACAAAAGAGATCAATTTACTTCTCTTGGGAACAACCAGCCGTCTTGCTTCTCCTCCACAATATGGAACAAGTCCGAATTGGCAAGTACCCATGAGTCGTGAGCATGACCAGGCCAGCCGATAAATACATCTGTGAAACAATTAGCTGTGTTGAACAATACACATTATGGGCCCAGCATATCTCTCACATTAACACACAACACAACTACTTACCAATACTTATGGTACACTACAGCCTGCAGGAAGATGGAGTGCCAGCCTTAACGGTTGTGGTAATCCGCTGTGTTCTCGGTGGAGGCAATAATGGGTATGTGGGTCTCATCATTGACCCCACCGCACTGGGGATATCCACGTCACAGGAAACCTTTTATGGTGTCATCCAGCCGGTCACCTTGCAGTAAGGAAATTAAGCAGTGGTAAAGGGTCTCCAACAATGCCTGTCTCACTTCCCGCACTAGCACACACACTGTTGAAATGCCAACACCGAACAAGCAGGAGATGGTACGGTATTCCCCCGGGGTTGCATACTACAACACAATCCCCAGTCCCCTGGTGAGTGCTGGCATGAGAAATTCCAGTAGGAAGTTGAAGGTACCACACGAAATACGAAATTGTGCCATCCACTGCTCTGGCACAAAAGCTTCCATGGTCAACCAGAAAGCATCTCCATGCCTGCGGTCCCTGGTCCACAATGATCGATTTGTCATGCTGGTAAACCTCAGTATGAACGTAATGCTGCCCAAAATCAGGGCTCTCCTCCGGCAAAAATACCTATGTCGAGTAGAAGCCCTCTCCGCCAGAAATTGCTCCCTTCTCCCTCTGGCATAAGACTGTGCCAGGTTGCACAGTGTAAGCACATGAATTAGGCTCTCATTTGCTGTCTAAAACAGCAAAAAACAGCAATAACTCAGGAACTCCGGACTACTCAGTAGTAACTCATCAGCCATGGTTAATGCAATGCAGTGAGCAGTCACCACCCACTTTTCATGACCTCATCTCTATGTGCCTTAAAAGCAGTCCGTTTATTATGACACACAGTATATTGCAGGGCTGACCTGGATTCAGTGTGAAAGGGTTTGACCTGGGAATTACCTAGGTCTAATGTGCTGTGTGAAAGGGGGTTAGGAGCAAATCATCCTGTGAATTTATAATCAAATGAGGTTGCCTCCCAAACAGTATCTCAAAGCGGGACAGATTAAGAGGAGATCATGGAGTGGTTCTGATGCTATGGAGGATGAGCGGTAAGGCTTTTGGCCATCCTAATCCAGTTTCAGCCATGAGCTTACTTAGTTTATTCTTAATAGTACCATTTACTCTCTCTACCTTCGCACTGGCTTGCGGTCGGTAGGGGGTGTGAAGTCTACTATTGATTCCCATAAGCTTACACATGTTCTGGAAAATATCACCAGTGTAATGAGTATCCCTATCACTTTCTATGATTCTAGGGATACCGTATCTGTATACAAACTCCTGAAAATTCTTCTTAGCAGTAAAAACAGCAGTATTAGTGGCAGCTGGATATGCCTCTACCCAATTAGAAAATAAATCAGTACAAACTAATACATACTTGAGATTCCTGCAAGGTGGTAATTGAATGAAGTCAATTTGTATTACCTGAAAAGGACCATCTGTCAGAGGGATATGGGATGGCTCGGTTGGTATTGTCTTCCCAACATTTTTCCTCAAACAAGTCAGACAGGACATTGCTTTATTTCCAGCTTTAGAAGAAGAGCCTGGTGCACACCAATATGCTCTGACCAACTTGCACATACCTTTTTTTCCCCGGTGAGTCAGACCGTGCACTGCCTCAACCAAGCTTGGGTAGCATGCCCTGGGAGCAACAGGCCTACCTTGTCCATCTCTTCAGAGTCCTGAGGACTCCTGACCACATCCCTTTGATCTCCAGACCGCCTTTTCCTGTAGGGAACACAAATCTTGCATTTCAATTAATTTCTGTGTGTCTATTGTCTGGAAGACCATCACTTTGTTAGTTGGTATATTTATGCATAACCCTGCTGCCCATTTGGCAGCTTTATCTGCTCTGTTATTGCCCATCGACACCGGGTCTTCTTCGCATGTGTGGGCTCTGCATTTGATGACAGCTACTGACTTTGGTAACTGAAATGCTGTCAAAAGTCCTTTGATGTGTTGTGAAAGTGCTACTGGTGTGCCTGCTGCTGTCAAAAAGTTCCTAAGACGCCAAAGAGCCCCAAAATCATGTACTACCCCGAAGGCATACCTAGAATCCGTGTATACTGTATGTTAGCTGATTTACTTTCTGCCAACTCATACGCTCTCCTTAATGCCTTCAGTTCAGCCACCTGGGCTGAGTGAGGTGGACCAAGTGGTTCAGCTTCTACAACATCCTCATCATTTACAACAGCATAACCTGTGCATAATTCTCCTGTGTCTGTCTGTCTATGACAACTCCCATCCATGTAAAATGTCACATCTACATCTTCTAATGGTATGTCACGTATGTCTGGTCTTGCAGTAAAGGTCTGATACAAAATACAAATATTCCATACAATCATGTGTGTCAGTATACCTGCAAAACTCACCTTCAACCAGAAACTCACCTTCCTCCACCCTTTGTGCATCTCGAGGCACATATGGTAAGTACGTTGCTGCATTTAACGTATTGTACCATTTAATGGTAATATTTGCAGGTGCCATCAGAGCTAATTCCCATATCATGAACTTTGCTAAAGAGACATGTCTGGTTTGGGCAGAATTTAACAAAGCAGATACTGCATGCGGTGCATAGACAGTTGTATCATGCCCTGCTTAGCAATACATCACCTGATTCTAAGCTTCACACTGGTGTTACCTATATAACTCCATTATGTGCCCAGGAGCCACAATTTCTTTAATAATAGAGCCTGCTGTTCAGTGTGACTTCAGACCTGTAAAAATACTCTTTTTGGAAAGAAAACTATTACATATCTTGTGCAAACATTTAAAGAAATTAACACAAGCAAGTTTTTTTTGTGAGTAGTACTGGGAGAATTCATTGCTGGATTGCCTCTCTATTGAGACATCACCTTATACCCAAGTTAACATTCCATCTATTGTAACCTAGAATCCTGATTCTGGTCAATATTTGATTACAGTGAACCTCTTGTAAACAACAAACTTCTAAGTAGATCAAAGAATAACCTGTTCTTATTAACATATCCTAATCTCAATATTTACTGTAAACAAGGACGGCTGATCTTCCCAAAATGCACAATGACGGAAGCTGCATACACTTTAACACATACATAGTGGTGTGTTCATCGTCTTCTACAAAAAAAAAACAACATTTTTCTTAAACAGGGTATAAATTACTTGTTACGAATCAAAAAAAAATTATTTTGGTATCGGCTGTACTTCCACCTGCGATCGCATAGGGCGGCGGAGGTGCGCATGCGCTCTCTTCTTTATGCGTGGTAACAGTACCTTGTGGTGTGCTACCTTGCGGCTTGAGTACACTACTTTGCTGCGTGCTACTTTGCCACGTGTGTACGCTATTTTGCGGTGTGCCATTTTGCGGCGCGCTATTTTGCCACGTGTTCCCCTCGTGCAGCCACAGGTTTGAACAATTATTATACTTAACTCTATTCTTCAAAGATTTGACTAAACATATGTTGTCTCTAACATCACTCAGCACCTCTGAATCGAAATTGCTATCTTTGAAAGGGTTTCATACATCCTTTGGTCATCCTGACCCATATGTTGCAGTATGCTGTTTCACATTCATTATATACCTTGCCGAACCAGTCGGCCCATTCATAAGCAGCACCTCATCGACCATCCCTAGCGACTGCTTAGCACCCATCTGGGACAATGCTTTGGCTACTTTCGCTAGAGATTTCAACCGGTGGATGAATTAAACAAGCTGCATCCACTCACTTCCACCCGCTGTGCACAGCCGACCGCTAAGCATTTTTTTTTTGGGTACACAACGAGGAAACAGAAAATAGCCTATGCAATTATTCTGCTTTCCGGACAAATTAACCAAGCTTTGTCTGACTGCTTCCTACTTTGAGTTACTCTCCACTGGTAGAATTTAAGTATTCCACTTACCCTTGCCAGTGATTTCCACCACCACAACCAATTCACAATCGCGGTTCACACAACCATGCGGTTCGATCGCATTGCCCAGAGACATTAACCTATCAATGGACTTTGCGATTACAATTGGAAGTCGACCAAGAAAGTAGATCAACATTATATCTGGTTTCTCGCCCAGTTATACCTGCTCTGTATACTGCTACGGCTGTCCTACCCGCTTCTTGGACACCTTGCCGACCGTGTCTATTTTCAACAGTTCAAAAAGCAAAAACCTTCTCCGTTTTTCTTTTGCCTTTTCACATCACAAGCATACGTTCACATTCATATACCTTTGTTTTCTGGCCAGAAAAATGCTTTCCCTCCGTGACAATACCTATTCAGAGGTTTTAACAAGCAATACAAGACTATCTATCAAAACGATTGCTTAAACATGTGGCAGTACTACAGGGAAGACGCATTGCTATTTGCGAATCACCTATTGCAGCGCAAAAGTGACAATAAAAGAAACTGACTTTTCTCTCTTGTCCCTGGATTTTAATCAGCGCTCCTTAGATCACACAAAAACGGATATTCAGTTTCACAACATAAAGTGCTACACAGGCTTTAAACAGATTGCGTTCTTACCCATGTATGACGTGTCCACCCTTTGTTGAGGGCTCGAAATCCATACGATATGCGTGATTTTCGGTAACGTGATATCAGTCACTAGCCCCCATCTATGAATGCCGTTTAATCGCTATTTAGCACTGCAAGTTGCTTAAGAAAGAATTGCTTTCCAGTCCAATCATGTGGTTCCAAAGCACAAAAAGTTATTTATGTAAAAGGGATACCACGATGTAAGATTTAACAATTAGAGTAAAAAGCAATGAAAATAGTACAGCCCGATACATACGCGTGCGCACTAGTCCCAGTATACAGTCATCAATCCAGAAGTCTGCGGTCGCAAGAAGATGTGTGTACACTGAGGTCAGGACACAGCCTATATACCTTACAGGTTTCAGAGTTAACATAGGGACAAATTGACAGGTTCTCATTAGTTCTTGCTACTGGTCGATCTGGTCTTTGGTCAGTTCATACAGTGTCATCAGGGCTATGGCTCCAGTCTTCCAAGAGTCACATTGTGTAGCTTCCCGCCAAATAACTGGTTAAAACTGCCTACAACACTGCATAATAGTAATAACATTCTATTCAAAAATTCTCTATCATCCATAACTAGCGGACGCATGATGCGACTTCTTTGCCGATAGAAACGGATAAACAGCAAATAAACAGGGATTTAGTATGATACCAAACATGACATGTAAACTGTATTCTGAACCTTAGATCTCTTTTAAGTACATATTACATCATAATTATTAGCTAACAAATACCTTTAATTACTCTGGTTATTAACTATAATGTGTGGGAACCATTTTATATCTATGCGTACGCATATGTGCGTCTGTGTGTATGTATGTGAATTTACATATGAGCGTCTATGTGTATGTATGTGAATACGCATATGAGCGTCCGTGTGTATATATATATATATATATATATATATAGTATATATATAAATATATATGTGTGTGTGCGTTATGTGCATCAGTGTTTGTGTATTGTGGATTCACTTTTGTGCGCATTGGATTGCACCGACGCAAAGTAGCGTCCTAGTAATATGTCATCCGACCATAGACGACTATATTGTCAGATAATAATTGTACAGCGATCATATCCAATTATTTGACTTTGACAATATATATATATATATATATATAAACATATAATTAATGTATTTTAAAATGCATGTTCCTATCTCCCTACCTCCAAGTCTTCTACTGAGAAAACTTTCATAGACCCCAATTTACACAAAAAAACTACTTCTTAGGGTTAATTCCTGCTGCTTTTCTGATCAGGCTGTTGTACACAAGACTTTCCAATTGATTTAGCAAGGTCATTGGAGGCCCTACTTTTGCCAAGATGTAAAATAAATAGTTACTGCCTGTCCAAAATGTGCACAAATTAAGATCCTCGTCAAGCTCTCACTAGACCTGTACATCCATTGCCCATTCCTACCAAACTTTGGATCCAGCAATGCGATGGACTTTATCACATATCTTCCTACAGTACCTGTAAAAGATTCAACACCATCTGGGTGGTTCTGAACTGCTTCCCAACCATGTCCCATTCATTCCAATTTCTTGCTTTCTCTCTGCATCAACTCTAGCTAAGCTCTTTATTAAGAACATTTAGTGTCAGACTATGGAGTTGAATTCATGGCAAGGTAACCTTATGTAAGGTGTTACAGATTCACCAATGTTTCTTCTACCTATCATCCCCAATTTAGTGGGCAGACTAAATGGATTAATCAAAACATGGAATTCTACCTTAGAATGTATAATTTGGCTACACATGACGATTGGGTAGATTGTCTCCCTGGGATGAATTCACGCACAACAATCATTATCATACCTTTTGTGGTTCAAATGCATTCTAAAGGGTTTATGGACTTCATTCCGCACTACCGCATCTTCCCTTCTACAGACATGGTGCTATGAAATTTCTTGAAAATTTGTGCAAGGTTAAAGAAAATATGAAGAAGCCCTCTCTGCTCACAAATTTTTATAAGAAACAACAGACATTGCCAATATTAATGTAGGAAAAGAGTTTGGTTTTCCAAGAATCTCAATCCTTGTATACCTACCATCAAATTGGCTCCAAACTATATAGGTCAAGATTCTTCAGATCATTAACCCAGTGGCCTCCTTTTCTACATATACCTAATACCTTCCATGCTTCTCTACTTAACCATTTTATCTCACCTATCAAGACAGCATCTGAAATCTAAGCTCAAGGTTCAGAGGAATTGGTGGTCCATAAAATTCTAGATTCCAGGGTCTCTCATTGGAGACTGCAGATACTGATTGCCTGGAGTCCACCCTTAAAAGGAGATGACTGTCACTCCAGGTCTGGTAGGTGGGCTGTTGGCACTGTAGAACTGAAGTCTCTGGAAGTTCCTTTGCTGGACCACATTGGAAGACACCAGCATTTTTATGTAGCCACGATCACCTGCAAAGGAAGATGTGCCAGTCATGTGATCACCATGACCAAACACTAATCTCTTCACTGGAATGTGGTCTATTTGTAGTTTTGAGGCTACTTTGTATTGGATCTTGTCTGACACTTCATGTCTGACATCCTGACTATGTCGTACTCGTAGCTGTTGTGGATAATATCTGTGCCATTAGCTACATCGAATTCCAAGTGCCCTTTGGCATTCTCCCCAGTAAATTCTTCTACCACTCCAGTGTTTTGCAGTATTAGTTTCTGCATTTTTCACTGCTTCACATATGTGCTGGGGTATTATCTTACAGTATCTGCTGCTGCTCTGCATAACCTCCAGTGTGTTCTGCTTTCCTACAGTGTCACTATGTTTCAGTAAGTTACCATTTATCCAAGACAACTTATCGTCTTGTTACCAGTTACCTTGTTCCTTAAGTGCCATCATGCCAGGGATGATTTGCTGGGACTTGTAGGCTGCCTGTAACAAACAATATTATTATTTATTCTCTTACAATTAACCCCATACCTACTGCCTAGTGGTGCAGGGAATAGCTTTCAGCCCAGGGCTGGTTGTTCCTTGGGAGGTGGGACCCCATTTTATTTTTGAGGTCCCAACTTTCTGAAAAATTCCAGCCCAGGGCTGACCAGTTTGTGGTAGGTTGCCATTATGGCAGGTGGATCCCATGCTATGTGTCCCCTGCTATAAATAGGGGGTATCCCACACTGCCTCCCCCCCTATTTTCTCATACCAGCTCACGTTGAGAGGTCTGCGGCTGATTATCAATATGGGGAGGAAATGTTTTTAACTCTTCTTAAACTTTTAAACCTGTAGAGATCATAGTGATCTGTGCAATGCTTTTTCCAAACACGCCTGCCACAGATAGGTCTATTGTTTGGGTGGGATTGTTGTTGTTTTATGGTCATTTTTAAAACCGACCATTAGTAAGTCTGCAGATTCTATTCTGGTCTATTTAAAGAATCGATTGTTGGTCCGATGTTATAAGGTGTTCTAAAGTCAGGTTTTTGGTCAGTTTGTCATTGCTTTTTACTTTAGTAAATGGTTGGTACTTCTCCGAAAAACCCCAAACCAAACTTCTCTTCAATTTACCCCTAGGAGAAGTAAATATTGTGCATTTAAATTATTTATTTATAACAGCTTCATAAGTTCTGTTACTGTTTTATTCTATATCTGTAAATATTTGAAGAGTGATGTTTAGAATGTACTAATTGTAGCCTCCTCGAGCTATCTTCTGTCAAGCACGCTCTGGCAAACTACTGTATGAGTAATGGATGTGTTGCTGCAATTAACTACATCTCCCAGAAGCGAGATCTCTACAGACCCTATGCCACAAGGATGCACATTGCACCCTTTTTGTAGAACAAGCCTTAGACCTTGATGAAACAGCGCAATCACTATCGGAAGCCAGTAAGAAGAGGAGAGTGAAAGATCCATGTGAAAAGACCAGAATCACGCTGATAGGCCATCTCACCAGAAGCCAGTTCATCAGAGACACATAACTCATCACCTTGCCAGAGCCCAATGGACCAGGCATACAAGTATGTGCCAGCCATCACTGCACCAGAGAAGACTAGGAACTGCTACACTAGAGAAAAAAAGACATGTTAACACTAGCGCCAGCCAGGACTGCCAGGCCAGAGACAGCCAGGTGAAACCCAGAGGAATGGTCACTGGAAGGCTTCCCAATATTGGGGGCAAGAGGCAACACAGGAAAAAGGACAGCGACCCCAAATCTGCCAAAAACAGGGGCCAGGACTAGGACATCAACTGGGAGATCCCCATTGAGGCAGTGGCCTGGTGGTCCCTGGCCAGTGAAGTGCACAAAGGGGCAGGGCCAGGGTATGCAGCACCAGAAAAGGGGGGCACAACAGGAGGAGCACCAGCTAGGGGCCACAGAGCCCCCATGAAGCCAGACAGAGCAGCAGGCCCATGGGCCAACCACTGTAACGCTGCCAGATGGGGGATTCATCAAGCTGGGGGGTGTACAGAAGGGAACTATATTACCATCCCCCACAGACCTCCACAGATCTACCAGCGGATCCATCAATGCATTAAAAGAGATCACTGACAGCCCCCTGGACCCACAGCCAGCAGCAGGAGTCGCGACCTGGAGGACCGCTGGCTCATTGGCCCCGTCCCACAGTGCCATTATGACCAATACCTTTGGGGATAATTATAGCAAAAGGCAAAGTGGGCAGCAGCAGGTGCACAGCAAGAGGGAGCAATGTGCAGGCGCTGCAGTGGAAGGCCTACCAGAAACAGAAGCACGCAAGCCTTCCCCCATGTCACTGGCCTTAACTAGAGAGGCCTGTGTTGGGGGAGGATATAGAGTGCCAAAGCCCTTGGCCCACGTGAGGAGGGGGCCGGGCTGTACATCACAGGCCTCCAGGATGGTGTCCTGGTAACACGCAAGAGGCACAGATTGGCAGTTAGAACTATGAAAAACAATGAAAGTGAGAAAAGAAAGGAATGAGAAAGATAGAAAACAAAGAAGGGAAGGGGAGGGACAAGTGGAAGTGCAGGGAGCCAGATTGAAAGTAAGGTGGAAAAAGGCAGAATGAGCACAGGAACAGACTGGCAGAGGGAGCAAAGAAAGAAAATTAAAGAAGTAGAACTTAACAAAATACAACAAAATGCACTGATACTAGACCAGACCACATGATGCAGAAAAACTGTCTTGAGGCCGAAGCCCCACCTTCATACCCATAAGTAGGCCAATAATAAGCAAGTTCCCCTAGTAAAACCTGATTGGTCTAAAAGCTTCAGCTTCTCCCCCTCTCCAGAAATTAACTCTACACTCTCTGGGATTTATGTATCAAACAATGAAAAGAGTGGAGAAGTGGACCAGTGGAGAAGTTGCCCATAGCAACCAATCAGCTCTGAAGTATCATTTATCTAGTACAGTCTATAAAGTAATAAGTAGGAGCTGATTGATTGCTACAGGCAGCTTCTCCACTGGTTCACTTCTCCACACTTTTCACTGCTTGATACATAAACCCCCCCTGTCTTGTTTTGTAGCCAATTTGTAGACCATGGTTTGAATATTAATTTCCTTATGGGCTATTTGTCCTTTGGTCTCTTCAGACTATGGAGCTCATTCACACCCTCTCGCTAGATGAGATTGCTTGCTGGCAAAAAGGGGCCGGATATTTAAATGAAGTGCTCACACTGCGACACGTAAGGACGCCCTCTATGTTTTAGTGAGCTACGGCAAAGTGCGCTCATAAGTGTATAAAGATGCCCCCTTGCCACTCGCAACACACGTCACCTACGGGAAAAGTAGGATTAATCGGAACATCAAGAGCCATCGGAGCTGCTCGCAGCCCTTGAGGTTGCCTTAACCTGCCGCAAACACAGCGATCAGTGCGGGCTGAAATGTATGCAGGTGACGTGTACAATGACGCTACTTTGCTAATTATGCACACTCTTTTAAACAGATCCGAAAGCAGCTTGAGATTTCCCACGTTACTCGGATCTCAAAACTCATACTCCCGCTGTCGGATTCTCGCGGGTTTCAAATTATATAAAGGTCCACGCGATCGGCCGCCATTTTCACTCCGACTGGAGCTTAGGGGCTTAGGCTGCAGTATATAAAGGGAGGCTTCCTTCAGTGGGTAATGCAGCTGCTGTGTCACTTGTCCTGTCAATTAACTGTGGCTGCTGCTGTGTTGTTGTCCTGTCAGGCTAAGGCTGCAGTCCATAAAGTGGTGCTGTGTTGTCCGGGGGGGGGGGGGGTGCTCTGTCAATTAGGGGTGCTCTTCCCGCTTTTTAATTTTATTTGTGTGTGTGCGTTAGCAACTTAGCTACGCCATTATTGTTCGGTGACACTGCCGCAGTTTACCATCCACGTATTTGTGACTCTGCAGGTGGTCTGTCCACACTCGGCAGGGGTGCTTTGTTGTCCACAAAGAAGGGGTGCTGTCTGCGTTATTCATCAAGGGGCTGCTGCCTCATTCAGGGGTGCTTTTCCCCAGTGTAAAAAAAAATAAAAGTGCTTTTTGTGTGTGTGTGTGTGTGTATGTGTGTGCATTAGCAACTTAGTTGCGCTATTATTGTTTGGTGACACTGCCAGTGAGACCACAGTTTATTGTCCACGTATTGTGACACTATAAGTCGTAGTGCAGTGTCTTCTTATTCATAAAAAATCTTGTGTAATCAACTGTAAGTGGCAGAGCAGTGTGTAATTCTTTTCTTATTCATAAAAAATCTTGTGTAATCAACTGTAAGTGGCAGAGCAGTGTGTAATTCTTTTCTTTTTCATAAATAATCTTTTGACACTGTAAGTGGTATCACAGTGTGTTATTTTGTTCTTATTATTTTTTTTCTTATTCATTCACTGTAAGTGGGAGCGCAGTCTAATATTCAACTTTTCACTCCTTTCCCCAATATTGAATAAATGATTAGTCTACATGCCGATTGCAAGACCACGACAAAGTGCTAAATAACATGCGTTATATATAAAATATAATGACATCACTGTAAGTGGCAGCGCAGTGTGTTATTCTTTTTTTATTCATAATAAATCTTGTGAAACTGTAAATGGTCAAAAATATTCGGATAGTGGAGGCAGGAATTGTGGTCGCACCAAGACTACCATATACACAGTATCACCCTCCTAATAATATATACTCCTCTGTTATAGATATACAGTATTGTCCCAATAGAGGGGTGCCACTCTGGGATATGTAAGTGATATATAACAAAAGAAGACGAAAGTTTCCCTTAAATGAGTGCACATAAATCTGCAAATTATGACCTAAAACTTAACCTTTATTTATACTATTAATAACCACCATATGGTATATAAAACACAGCAAAATACGAAACAAAAATAATAAATTGTTAAAATACTAATAGTGTTAGTTTTTAAATGTCTCATTTATATACTAAATAGTATTCAATTATGTATGGTTCAATAACAGATGTAAATACACCTGTAAGATCACCAAATACCTAAATGTATTAAATTATCATTCCTGGATGGTTAATTAATATGGTCTGTGGCACTCGTAACAAAAATATACATTGATTCCATAATAAACAAGTTATAAACATACTCTCACAAATGAGTAGGAGCATGTACAATGTCTTTTAAATAAAGCTGGATCAAACAGTATGCACATAGAGCAAGGGCACGTTACACCATAGCAGCCCTGTACAGTATAACACTCCGGAGCCGGCAGCGTGTTAAGTGGCGATTGGCTGCTTTTGTGACCGCACTGACTCTACA
Organism: Taudactylus pleione; assembly: GCA_031769625.1. Classification (NCBI taxonomy): domain Eukaryota; kingdom Metazoa; phylum Chordata; class Amphibia; order Anura; family Myobatrachidae; genus Taudactylus; species Taudactylus pleione. The sequence goes on from JAUIMM010001472.1 coordinate 623,220, forward strand.
GCATCATGTGGCAAGCTGTTTCTCTCATCTCAGCCGCGATTATTACCAGTGGGACATTGACATAATTAACAGGGTGATCTAAACACATACACAATAATAATATCGGACATATTACAACTTTCAATGCTAAAATGCAGATGCATATTTCGCTGGTGCTTTTTCAACATGCATGTAAATGGTATCGCAATGTGTTATTGTTTATCATATAGAATCTTGTGACACTAAGTGGCAGTACAGTGTATTATTCTTTTCTTATTCATAAAAAATCTTGTGACACTGTAGGTCATTGATACCGCAGTGTAATATTTAAAATTGGCACAATTTGATGGGTGTGCTGTTCATGTTTGTTGATATGGTGAATGATCAGTTGAGAGGAGAGCAGGAACCACATACTAGTGCTGGAGCTGCTGTCAGTGCCACCAATCACAATTATACTACTCCATCTACAACATCTACTAAAGCCGATGCCCAAGGTCATACAGGGCTTAAGTCAGGGCATCTAAAATCAGGAACCAATCTTTTACAGTGGTAAAGAAAAAAACATCAAACGGTTAGCTGCAGAAAGACATAAAATTGGCAATATGCCTTTCACCACAGGAAGTGGCCTTTATTTATGACTGGTGGTTTTGCCTCTTATGATGATGTAAGCACAAGTGAACTTGCTGACAAAGAAATTGAGGATGCTCCTGTGGAAGTGCACCAGGATGAGCAGGATATTTGTGTAGCTGACGCTAATAAGGATTTTGTTGATAAGGATGTTGTTTGTGTAAATCCGGCATCAGTGAAAGAAACAGTTATTGCCCATGATAAGGAAAAGCCCATTGTCATGCCTGGGTACAAGACAAAAAAATCAACTTCTAATGTATGGAATTATTTTTACCCAAATCCAGATAACAATTGTCAAGTCATCTGTACCCTTTGTAAAGCCAAAGTAAGTAGAGGTAGGAACCTTAACCATCTAGGAATCTCCTCCCTGTTACATCATCTGCAGCGCATCCATCCAAAAAGTTTTTGTGTTTTGTGTTGACTCATCTGCATCACCAGTGAGTCCTTTGGGAAAGTTTATTTATTCATGGCAGATACACTTGCTGGAGAAACTGAAAGAGAAGCCAACGCTGCATCACGTGCCAATTGAGCTGACAACAGCTCTTTGCATCTCTTCAGATCTGTGTCCATTGGGAAGAAAGACACAACATATGACTTAAACCTTATACCTTAAATCTTGCATTTGCTCTGTTCAGCTTGTTCACATACCTGTGGTTATGTGGACAATGGGTACAACAGCATTTTGGAAGCCACTAATTCATTTTCTTTAATGTCCCTGTACAGGATGGAAATTGCTTTTCTAGTGAAGTGGAACCTTGATGGGATTTGGTAGCAGGGACACAGGACTTCAATTAACTGTCTAAAACCCACTGCATTATTGGCAGATATTGGACGCACATCTAATAACAGCACAGATGTTATGGTGTCAGTGATCCACTATGCAACTGGGTGACTGCTGTCATACTTGCTCCCCCTTTTAAAGGATTGTATAACAGTTAATTGTTTTTTTAAAGGACTAATAGTAGTCTTCCTGGTCCCCTTCTGGGTTGATAAACCACTCCCAGCAGCAGCATGCATAGCGCTCAAGGATTCCTCTGGGATAAAGACTGATATGACTGATTTAAATATTTTTTTGCAAATGCCTTCCCTCCTCCCCTCCTTCCTCAAACATTTGCTTTGGAATCAAAACATCTAATTAATTTTACTACCAATCAATCCTTCCTGTCCCTACCTTCAACTACATACATACTCCAACTCCCTCAGGCCTCCAACTCCCTCAGTGTGCCACCCACTGCTGCTCCTTAGCTTAGTCATCCAGTTTGCTTGGTGCAAATTTTGGGCCTAAACCGGATGAAAACAATATTGTGAGCTATGAGGTGGTCAAAATTGACTGGAAACAAGTGGAAATAAATGTTATTGAGGTTAATAATACTTTAGGATAAAATTTTTTTTATCAATTAAAAAAAAAAAAATACAGGTCCAAAACCAAAACCAAAACACACAATGGGTGGTTTTGGTAAAACCAAATCCAGATCCGAAACACAAGGAGATACATATCCAAAACCAAAACATGGTGCAAATTTTGGGCCTAAACCAGATGAAAACAATATTGTGAGCTGTGAGGTGGTCAAAATTGACTGGAAACAGTAGGAATGGACTGGAATACAGTAGGAACAAAAGAAAACCCACATTATGTGATTTTAGCAGTTTTTATAAATTTTTAAAAATATACAGATCCAAAACACGCAAGGAAAGGTTTTGGCAAAACCAAATCCAGATCCAAAACACGAGGAGATACAGATCCAAAACCAAAACCAAAAATCTTTAATTAGCATATGATCGCAGTTGAACTGCATGCGTAATGACTATTGCATTCGCAGTTGCGATCGGTAGTGAATCAGGCCCTTAATCTGCAAAAGACTATAAACATTGTTTTTTTAAGTGTATATTTTTTATGATATTGCAAATTTTTTATAGTTTTAGATTCACACATAAAAGCGCTCTGTTTTTCACACTTTATTGAATTAATATTTTAATGGAGCAGCTACAGAATTCCACCAGTAGTGCGGTTCACTATATACATTTTTCAACTTTAAAGTTACTATGCTATAAAAATATATAAAGTTGATTGAAGTGGCCCTTAAGTGTCATGCTGAATGGAGACTGCTTGGCCCTTAAACTTTAAACTACAGTATATTTTTCCCTTTATTCTTTTCCCCTCTGTGGGAGAGGAATAGAAAACAGATGGACACTAGTAACAGCCAGAGACAAATGCAATTGTATTTATTCTCAGACTGAGGTGCAGCAGTCCTCTTTGGGACATGGTTTTAATTTAAGGGGCTGTTCATTCTTTTTCCGAAACCTTCCCCACCAGATCCGTGTTATTTTCATTTTTCCCATGTACATTGCTTTGAGTCACAGAGGGAATTAAATTAATAGTCTTTATCATTTCTATGGGAAAGGGGTCATTCAGGAAGCAGCAGTGCAGGGCAAAGTCACAGTACAGTTCTCATTATTCAGCATTGTCACCTGTCACTTTGGATGCAGGGCCTGATTCAGCAAGGAATGCACGCTAGCAGACGCACGCACCTGGGCGCTGCGAGTATATGCTAATCAAAGCATACGCATGGAGACAGCAGCATAAGATGCAGACGCCCAGCACTATTTTAATCAGCCCATCTCCCTTTACTCAAAGCCTAATGAGTACAGAAGACAGCATAAACATTGGTAACATCGATAACCATCGACCACATTTGCATAATAATGGTTGACCAGACCTCGCGCAGGATCTTTGCAACGTCCTGTGTGCACGGAGTCGCATCGCCCGACCACCCCCCTTCACCACCCACAAATGGCACTTCCTGTCAAACAATATCGGAAGGGGAGCGCACTGGCTAGTTCACGAACACGCTGTGCAATGTATACGCATGCACAGTACAAAACCAACGGCCAAGTGCATGCATTCTCTCCTGTACGTTCTCTCCAGTACGTTCTCTCCTGTACGTTCTCTCTTGTACGTTGCTTGCTGAAACAGGCCTACAGTGCACACTTATGTTTCAGTTACAATTAAATGCAATATGCCTTTTTATCAGATGTATGTGGTGGTTGTGTCTTCTGTTTCTGGAAATAAGAGTGTAAGAACGGGATGGGTATGGGATGCCGGCACTTGGGATCCCAACGGTCAAAATCCTGATGCCGGCATCCCGACAGGGTTAGGATACTGACACCCGTCGGTAGGTATCCTAACCCTCGCCCTACTCTAACCGTCACTCCCCGATGCCTGCACCTAACCTCCCCCCTAGTGCCTAAAGCTAACCTCCCCCTCCCCTTACCCAAAACCTAACCCTCCCCCCCCTATTGCCTAACCCTGCTACTTACCTTCAGGTGCTGGGATTCCGATTCTGGTATTCTAAGCACCAGCATCCCCTGTGTTGGGATACTGAATCCCTGTAAGAAAATATGGGTTAAAATAAACTGCTTGTATATACTGTACCTCAGTAAAAATAATATTAATTGACTAGGAAAAATAAGGGTACAGAAGACTGTGGGCCTGATTCAGAGCCGGATGCTCTGACCAGAGTGCTCGCTCTGAATCAGGGCCCTCCTACCTAAAAATGGAGCGGCCTCCTGGCCGCTCGCATAGCCGTGGGTGACCACCCACAGCTTATGCGAGCGGCCAAAAAGATGGCCTCGATGGTCATGACCATCGCGACCATCGGGCTTGCGACGAGACCCTGCGGTAGGGTCTCGCTGCCGCAAGCACAGGAGTGCTTTTGGCTCTATCAGAGCCAAAAGCACTCCCACTGACATCACTAGTGATGTCAGTGGGGCCGGCTCCAGACGGAAGGCGTTCCCATGGGAACGCCTCCGTCTAGGCAGCAACGCCCCCGGCACGCCCACCAAAGGGGGCGTGCTGTCAGTCACCATCGACAGCACGCCCCCTTTGGTGCGAGACCCATAGCGACAGCTTGGCTGTCGCTATGCGGGTCTCACGCATGCGCATGACGGAGCTCCCTCCATCGTGCGCATGCGCCTTAGGGCACCATCGACCCGCTTGCGAGAGCTCAGCGCTCGCGAGCAGGTCTGAATTAGGCCCTGTATTCCATCCCCTAGTGCAGTAGACAAATACTATAGACCAGATTCAGAGATGGGCACATCTTTTGCCACAGTTGCGTCTGTATCCTTATGCTAATACCGTTTTTAATTCAAACAACTGAGATGCCGAGTTGCAGCACCTGAGGCTTCTGCATTTCTGTTAATGTGTGTAATGACCACCGGTCACACCAACAAAACATGCACCATACCTATAGCAGATGTAGTTTATCCATCTGAGCGTGGCTTCCTGTGTGAGCAGCTGTGGGTCTTTGAACGCAGCTGCTTTCAGTGTCATGTTGGCTTCACCATCCCCCTTTTACCTTCTGGGAATGCCCACTATAATTCTCTTTGTCTCTGTGTACATGCATGGTTTGACTCAGGCGCATGTGCAGTACCAAAAACATTGGTCAACTGCATGCATGTCCACCTGTGATTTAGGCCCTATGTGAGGAGTACTGTACGCTACCGAGAGCAGAGCACAAGGGATACAGGGAAAGGGGTTTGTTTCCTTCCTCTCCACTGTAATTCTTTCTGCCGTGGAAAACCATGTTTGTGTTTATGATATTCTGCATAACTTTTTAAAACTATACATTACCTTGTAATTGCTTATGCTTTATATTGCCGTTTTATATTATGTGATAACCCTATGATATCGTGATATTCTATATTGCTGCAATAATCCAAAAACAATATTGACATCAAATGTTGGTTTTGGTTTTAGACAGGGATGTGCGCCAACCCCCGTGTTTTGGTTTTGGATATGTATCTCCTTGTGTTTTGGATCTGGATTTGGTTTTGCCAAAACCACCCATTGTGTGTTTTGGTTTTGGTTTTGGATCTGTATTTTTTTTTTTTTTTAAATTGATAAAATCTTTTTTTTGTTCATTTTTTTTATCCTACAGTATTATTAACCTCAATAACATTTATTTCCACTCATTTCCAGTCAATTTTGACCACCTCATAGCTCACAATATTGTTTTCATCCAGTTTAGGCCCAAAATTTGCACCAAGCTAGCTGGCTGACTAAGCTAAGAGGCACCAGTGGGTGGCACAAACATGTGGCAGTTCAACTTCCAACATGACACATCAGGTAACAAATGTATTTATTATTCAAGAGGCCTGAGAAAGATGAAGGATGTATGTAGTTGAAGGCAGGGATAGGAAGGGTTGATTGCTAGTAAATTTGATTAAATTTTTTGATTCTGAAGCAAATTCATGAGGGAAGATGGGAGGGGAGAAGTGGAGGCATTTACAAAAAATATTTTACTCATTCACATCAGTCATTGCCCCAAAAGAATCCTTGAGTGCTATGCCTGCTGCTGCTACTCCTGGGAGTGGAGTTTCATCCCAGAACAAGACTAGGAAGACTACTAGTAGTGCTTTCTGTCACGGACCTCCGGCCGATCTCTGCAGATACTTCAATCTGAGAATCGCCGCCCGTGACTTATACCAGTTATCTCAGCACTTGTGGTTTTAACTCCGGTAACTGCCACCAGCAGGAGACCAATTTAACGCTAAGCGTAAGGCAAGCTTCTGCTCTCACCTGTACACACAACTTATCAATATTTAAATATAGGTAACATGCCAAACATGGGCGTTTGGGGTCATAAAAACACAGTTCCAGAACTAGAATTAGTTTAGTTTAACTCAAGAAATATCTTCAAAGCTTATGTACAAAAATTACAAAGGATATAAGGATGTTACAAAAAGTCACAAACACAGTTAATCCGCAATTTCAAGTAAACCAAAGAAAATAATAAAATGGGAGAAAACAGACCATTCAGATTACGACGGATAGAACAATCTTTGGGAATGAGGCCTTTCCCTGTGACGACGTCCGGTGCCCTGTGTCTTGTAGACAACCTCAAGCAGAGAATCACACACTCTTACCAGTGAGCCTGTATTTTATCCATGTGTGCCCAGCTCCTTCCCCCCCTCACCCCCCCTTGGGGGGTGTTAACCCTTCTCAGCCCAGAGTGTATTGTCCCTCTAGCTGGACTATGGGGTTTCTCTATCATTTGGGCAGGGGTTCTTGATTACCTTTCAGATCTTCCTAAAGGTTGAGAAGTGGGCTTAGGTCAACAAACTTGCACACAAATTAAGTGAGTAAACATACACCTCTGTAGCCTGACTGTGAGTATAACCAACAATTCTTTGATCTCTGACCATACACAGAACACAGATCTCTTACAGACTGGTTATCAAGGATCTAACCAGCTGTCAGGTAATTTCCCTGGACATCCTTCTTATGGGCTATATACAAGTTGACATAATTATGGCTGGCAGGGAAACAAACATCCTATAACCTCTGGTTAAACCTTTCTGTCCATCTTCAAAGGTTTGTCATTTCCTTTACGCAAAACAGTACATATACATTTACAAGGGAAAGTTACGGATTCTGCTGACGCAATCATGTGCAATTATGCCCATGCGGACGCAAAATCTGCTTTTTCTCTACACCTCCCTTTTTTAAAATCAGCACGGGAGCATTTGGCACCTCATGCCACAGTCTCCCATGCTGTACAATGGTAGCTGTCATTACCCTCCCTGGATGGACTGAGCTGACAGCTCCTCCATCCTGGGCAGGGGACAGGCATCAACCACTGTGGGCTTACTCAGACTCCTGTAGCCCACCCAGAACCTGGTGCCTTTGTCCCTCTGTTCTGTCTCCACAGAACTGGGGCCTACCATTTCCATATATAGCACCTGAGAGCAAACATCATCCATGTCTCGTTTCTTTGGGCCTATATCAGGAAAGACAGCTAACCCAGACACCATATTTTTACAGATGTGTTTACCGTCCTCTTGGGTTGCTGGCTCAGGGGATGGGGTTTCCAGGAGTGCAGGCTGAGAATCTGACAGGCCCTTCTTAGCCATTTCAGCCAAGGCATTATCATCTGGCATTACCTGCATGTCCTTGTCTAGCAGCTCCAGGGGGCTGGACAAGCCTCCGCCCTCAGGAACCATCTCAGCACAAGGCAGCATTTGCCACCCTGCTGTTTCTGATAATCCAGAAATCCTACATATACCATCAGAAACATATGGGGAACATAACTTGTACACTATAGATTTGGACATCATGTCTTGGGGACTAGACTCCTCTGTCCCTATGTTTGGACTAGCAATCTCCATACTATCAAGAGTAGATTCTATCACATAGTTTACTACATCAGGCTCCTCATTGCCCATGGTAACCAGTCTAATGAGCTCCGCTCTGGTGAGTAGGGACGCTACCTGCAGGGTGTCAGCAGCCACAAATTTTGGGATACCTGTGGTTGCTAACAAATCCCTGTTCATGCGTCTAGGGATGGCTACAGTACAGTTGAGAGAGGGTCCAGCCTTATCACATACCATGGGACATAAGGCATCCTCCCTTTCACACCCAGTCCTATCCTGTTCCTGGGCTGGGTTGGCACCAGCCCTTCCCTGGCACAAATAATCTTCCTCCCAGCAGAGCTGGTCATAAATGGCTTCACTGAGAGGTTGATCTGTTTGTTTGCTTAGGAAGTCCAGGGGGGGGTCAGCCCCTTGATCCATCTGAATAGCTAAGCTTGTCACAGAGGGCTCAAGAGGTGGGCGGAGATCTGCCTTTGTGTATGTGAGTGAGTTGATGGCAAGAGGGGGGGTCAGGGGGGAATCTGCAAAGTCACACAGGTCTCCCTCCAGAAACTTGGGAGGCTGTGTGATCTCAGTGGCCACTGACGCCTCCCCCAGCATCACATCACCTGAGTCCTGGCTCATACTCTGACTGCCTGGCTCTGATACACTTTTACCAGCAAACACATTGCCACCTATACCACAGACATTCACAGAATTATTTTTCAACAGGTCATTTTTCAACATAGACCCATTATCATTTCCCTTAGTATCATTACCCATGCCTGGACGAGCATCCACAGGTACCTGAGGAGAAGTGGCATTAGCACACATCACAGTAACAGGACATACATCTTGAACATTCAATGAGTTCCCCGGATCTGTCCCCGGCAAAACATTAGTAGGCAAACTCACCTCCCTAATGCTTTGCCCTGCTTCCAAGTCCAGATACACTCGAACCAGGGGAAAAACAGTTTTACCTTCTAACCCAGCCGCATATGTGACAGTACGCTCCCTAAACATATCACTATTAGGGGTTGCTTCATCATGCCACACTATATTGGGTTCCTTGCCTAAGTCTACATAATTGTGGGGGTCACCTCTAAGCCTCTCACCTCCACATATCCCTATTCCATTAGAATATGCATCATCCTCAGCAGACATATAATTCCCAACAGTGTCAACCTTAACCTGATCTAGTGCAATTTCCTTGGGCACCTGTAAATCAACACGAGCATGTTCATCATTACATGGCATCATTGTCCCACTCTTACACATATGCATTGCTATTTTATCAGGCTCACTTGCCACCTGGGAAGGAATGAGGTTAGTGGGAAAAACTGACAACATTGCATTGGGTAAATCACATTCATTGATAGTTCTCAAACAACTTAGGTCAGTCCCAAGTAATACATTTGTGGGTACATGGGGCTGCACAACCACCTCCCGGAAATCACTGCCCACCCTCCAGTCCACGTTTATCCGGGCCATGGCTACTTCCGAGTGGATTTCCCCGACCTCGCATATGGCCATTGTCTTTCCGGGAATAAAGTTCTCTGGGTCCACTACTGTGGGATGCACTAAAGTCAAATCTGTCCCCGTGTCGCATAGCCCCACAGTTGCCTGATTTCCTACGACCATGGCTTGCAGATTCTCGCTGACACCCTCCTGGGACCCTCGTGCATACAAGACAGCGTGCACGGGTTTCGCTGGTGAGGCCCCTGCAGGAGAGGGTGTCATCTTCTCCTTTACCGGACAACTGGCTCTGAGGTGCACGGGATCATCACATGCACAACACCGGCGGCCCGTGGCCCAAACCAGTTTTCCCCCCACCCGCTTCACTGGTGCTGAAACAGGAGTCGCAGATCCAGTAGAAGGCAATGGAACAGCTCCTCCAGGTCGCTGCTCCTTCCAGGTGGGTTCCTCCAGTCACCATTTCTGCGCAGCCTGAGGTAGTAGGCTGCTTGCACTAACAGCCTGTCCCAGCAGAGCACACTGCGCCTCGGGCTGTGATAACTCGGTATCATATTCCACAGTGGCTGACTCTGGTGGGGTTACCTTTTCCTCGTGGGGTGCCCCTGTAGGCTGTGTCATTGCTTCTTCAGCTGGAGAAAGAAGTTGTTGTAGGCGATACCTTTCAGCATCCACCCGGTGACACTGATCTTGCCAGAATGGGGTATCGAGCTGGCCCCAATAATCTGTTTCTTCCTGAGCAAATTCAAAACATTCCTCAAGGTAGTCCAGCCGTTCCACACAACTCATATTATAAGCTGGATTCAGAATCACCAGCCGATACTGGCTAAAGGCACATGGTACACATCGTCCTGTGCCCACACGAGCTGCCTGATCATCTCGTTGCGGTTATTGTCATTGCAGGAGAGACCTTGCAGCTGACATTCATCAGTCAGTTCCTCTGTACTCATGGTGGTAAAGGGTCCCTCTGGTGATGCAATGGATTGGCTCTCTGCAGCCTCCCTAGCTGCCACACATCCTGCAGTCTCCCTGGAACTAACAGAGGGGTCAGATCTCTGTCGAGTGTCTGTTGTAATGTCCGGGGCCCTCTGATTGCCCAAATCACAGCCAGCATTTGCTGAGCTTTCTCCATCAAATTCCCACACAGGGAAATGCTCTGGATGGAGTCTGTTGGCATTCATGTCTCCGGTCACAGACTGGTGCTTGAGTTTGGCTAACTCCAACTGGAGTCTGCGATCAGCCTCCGCGTTACGCTCTGCAGCCTCTGTAATATGGAACCTTTCCACAAGCTGCAGTACCATAGCCGGGTCGGGCTCTTTCACGTACTTAAGAGCAGAGTCTAGAAATCGATCCAGCTTTGAGATAAACTCCATATCTCTCGCCCGTTTGCTAATAGAGTCCACATCTGCATCTGATGTTACTCTATTACTTTCCGCAGTAAGTAACAATCCAGTACAGGGTACATCCCAGACTACTGCAGTAGCCCCAGCCGATGCATTCTTTCCCTCAGCTTGGTGTCTTGCAGAACTCCCCTCTGCCATGGAACTCTCTCTCTCTGCCAAGCACTCAACTCTGGCCAGCTCCACAGACAGATGGGTAAGAACAGAGTCTACATCAGAATCCAACTTTCCGCTATTACTTCCCGCAGTAAGTAAAACCCCAGTACAGGGTACATCCAAGGCTAATGCTGTAGCCCCCGCCAATGCACTCCTTTCCAGTACTGACTCGCTGACATTCTGATGCTCTGTATCATAGTCCATTAGATCCTGGATCAATCTCTTCTTAGAATGATGCATCCAGACCAGACCTTTCTGCACACACCGCGCTACCAGCTCTTCCTTCTTGAGCTTTTTGTACTTTGCAGCCATTATTCGTCAAAATAAAAATAACAGGGTAGGGGAACAGAAATTGCTTTCTCAGTGTGACTTTTTACTAATATAAGCTTTGAGTTCTGGAATCTGGTGAAATTGGGTTCCTCGCTCCGAGTACTCCCTTTTTCACTTAAGTTTTTATAAAAATAAAACACTTTTTTATCATCCCACCACTGCAAACCAATTGTCACGGACCTCCGGCCGATCTCTGCAGATACTTCAATCTGAGAATCGCCGCCCGTGACTTATACCAGTTATCTCAGCACTTGTGGTTTTAACTCCGGTAACTGCCACCAGCAGGAGACCAATTTAACGCTAAGCGTAAGGCAAGCTTCTGCTCTCACCTGTACACACAACTTATCAATATTTAAATATAGGTAACATGCCAAACATGGGCGTTTGGGGTCATAAAAACACAGTTCCAGAACTAGAATTAGTTTAGTTTAATTCAAGAAATATCTTCAAAGCTTATGTACAAAAATTACAAAGGATATAAGGATGTTACAAAAAGTCACAAACACAGTTAATCCACAATTTCAAGTAAACCAAAGAAAATAATAAAATGGGAGAAAACAGACCATTCAGATTACGACGGATAGAACAATCTTTGGGAATGAGGCCTTTCCCTGTGATGACGTCCGGTGCCGTGTGTCTTGTAGACAACCTCAAGCAGAGAATCACACACTCTTACCAGTGAGCCTGTATTTTATCCATGTGTGCCCAGCTCCTTCCCCCCCTCACCCCCCCTTGGGGGGTGTTAACCCTTCTCAGCCCAGAGTGTATTGTCCCTCTAGCTGGACTATGGGGTTTCTCTATCATTTGGGCAGGGGTTCTTGATTACCTTTCAGATCTTCCTAAAGGCTGAGAAGTGGGCATAGGTCAACAAACGTGCACACAGATTAAGTGAGTAAACATACACCTCTGTAGCTTGACTGTGAGTATATCCAACAATTCTTTGATCTCTGACCATACACAGAACACAGATCTCTATCAGACTGGTTATCAAGGATCTAACCAGCTGTCAGGTAATTTCCCTGGACATCCTTCTTATGGGCTATATACAAGTTGACATAATTATGGCTGGCAGGGAAACAAACATCCTATAACCTCTGGTTAAACCTTTCTGTCCATCTTCAAAGGTTTGTCATTTCCTTTACGCAAAACAGTACATATACATTTACAAGGGAAAGTTACGGATTCTGCTGACGCAATCATGTGCAATTATGCCCATGCGGACGCAAAATCCGCTTTTTCTCTACACTTTCAAAAACAATTGACTGTTAAACAATCCTTTGCAAAGATTCCACTTCACTAGAAAAACATTTCCCAACCTGTACAGGGACATCGAAGACAACTTAATTAGTGGCCTCCAAAATGCCATTGTACCCACTGTCCACTAAACCACAGATATGTGGACAAGCTGAACAGAGAAAATGCAAGATTAAAAATTTAAGGTTTAAGTATTAAGTTGTGTCTTTCTTGAGAATCCTTGAGCGCCATGCCTGCTGCTGCTGGGAGTAAATTTTCATCCCAGATGGGGACCAGGAAGACTACTAGTAGTGCTTTCAAAAACAGTTGACTGTTAAACAATCCTTTGAAAATATTCCACTTCACTAGAAAAGCATTTCCCATCCTCTACAGGAACATTAAAGAATACTTAATTAGTGGCCTCCAAAATGTCATTGTACCCACTGTCCACTTGTCCACAGATATGTGGATAAGCCAAACAGAGCAAATGCAAGCATTCATACTTAAGGTTTAAGTCTTATGTTGTGTCTTTCTTTAGAATCCTTGAGTGCTATGCCTGCTGCTGCTGGCTGGGAGTGGATTTTCATCCCAGAAGGTATAAAGACGTTGTGTCTTTCTTCCCAACTGTCACATTTGACTTAAATAAATCCCCTACTGAGGGGATGGAAGCTGAGGTCCCTGGAGGAGAGGGAAGCCAGAGGCATGGGCCTGTATATATGATCTCCTCATCCACGTATATCAAACATTGACGAGACCTGTCTAAAGGCGTGGAGTCTAACCAGCTGGGAGGTGTTCACCAGTGACCCCTCCAAGTGGGATATGGGTTTAAGGTGCACCCAGCAGGCAGGTCATGGCCCTATGGACAGGTGTCTGATACCGTGGGAATAGAGATAAATAAACAATGGCCCAAGAGATATACTTCTACAAGAAGCACCTTAGTACTGGGAACTGATACTCATATGGGTATGAAGGCAAGTGCTTGAGGCACTATAAGGCCAGAGAATGGTACTCGTAACTATACACCGGAGAAAGGCTATTTGACGCTCAGTTGCATCAGAAGGTGGTACATATATCGCACAATGGTTGGGATGTTCTGACACACTGTTGCACAAAGAGTTGGCACTTGTATCGCACACAGGCAAGATGTTCGGACGCACTGTTGCACAAGGAGTTGGCACTTGCATCGCACACAGGCAGGATGTTCAGACGCACTGTTGCACAAGGAGTTGGCACTTGTATCGCACACAGGCAAGATGTTCAGATGCACTGTTGCACAAGGAGTTGGTACTTGTATCACACACAGGCAAGATGTTCGGATGCACTGTTGCACAAGACGTTGGCACTTGTATCGCACACAGGCAGGATGTTCAGATGCACTGTTGCACAAGGAGTTGGCACTTGTATCGCACACAGGCACGATGTTCGGATGCACTGTTGCACAAGGAGTTGGCACTTGTATCGCACGCAGGCAAGATGTTCAGATGCACTGTTGCACAAGGAGTTGGCACTGGATACTCGAGGAGATCTCAGAGGGAACCTAGAATGGGGTAACAGCAAGTATACACAAGGTAGCGACAATGTTGCACAGGCAACTTCCTTCTGTCCAGAGACTGGCTTTATACCCTAAAGTAGCAGATCATTGGTGGACAGCATCAGCTGACCACCACCATGCTACCATTGGGTAAAGGTCAGTCAGGTGATGTGAACTGTCATGGTTGCATCCATGATGGCAACCGCAGCAACCAAGGCACAGCGCAGCTCATGCATGTCCACATGGCTCTAAGTATAATGCGCAGCGAGTAACATCACTCGCTGCCACACCTGACATCTGACCATCCGAGGGATCAGGGGAAGCCAGCGCTATGATGAGAAATGGACAGTCCTAGGCCGCAACCTGACACCAATGGATACAGATCTGAAGAGCTATCAGTAAGCCAATTTTCAGCTCAAGTGCCATGTGATGCAGAGTTAGCTTCTCCTTGAAGTGCATCTGCCAAGAAAAAACTAAACTTTCCCAAAAAACACCACTGGTGATGCGTATGAGTCACACAACCAAGTTCTTTTGTCTTGTGCCCAGGCATGACAATGGGCTTTTCCTTATCATGGGCAACAACTATTTCATCCACTGGTGCTTAATTTACACAAACAACATCCTCACCATCAAAATCCTCATCATCAACATCCTTATCATCAACATCCTCATCATCAACATCCTTATCAGCTACACAAATATCCTGATCATCCTGGTGCACTTCCACAATAGCATCCTCTATTTCTATGTCAACATGTTCACTTCTGCTTACATCATCATAAGAGGCAGAACCACCAGTCATAAATAAAGGCAAAGGCCTTAGCCTTTCCTTGCCACTTCATGTGGGGAAACTCTCTTATTGCCAATTTTATGTCTTTCTGCAGCTAACTTTCCCTTTGATGTTTACTTCTTTACCAATGGTTCTTGAGTTTAGATGCCCTGATTTAAGTCCTGTATGTCCTTGGGCATAGGCTTTAGTAGATGATGTAGATGGACTAATATCGTCATGACTGGTGGCACTGGCAGCAGCTCCAGCACTAGTATGTGGTTCCTGCTCTCCTCTCAAGTCTCAACTGATCATTCTCCATATCAACAAACATGAATAAAGTTGGGTACAGCACTCGTCAATTCGTACCAATTTTAAATATTATACTGCGGTATCAATGACCTACAGTGTCACAAGATTTTTTATGAATAAGAAAAGAATAACACACTGTGCTAACACTTAGTGTCACAATATGAAATATTAATGAATAACACACTGCACCACCAATTACAGTGACACAAGATTATTTATTTATGAATAATAATAATAATACACTGTGCTAACAATTAGTGTCACAAGATTAATTCTTTATGAATAAGAATAACACACTGCGTTGCCAATTACAGTGTCACAAGATTAATTATGTATGAAAAAGAATAACACACTGCACTAACACTTAGTGTCACAAGATTAATTATTTATGAATAAGAATAACACACTGCCCTGCCACTTACAGTGTCACAAGATTAATTATTTATGAATAAGAATAACCCACTGCGCTGCCACTTACAGTGTCACAAGATTAATTATTTATGAATAAGAACAACACACTGTGCTGCCACTTACAGTCTCACAAGATTAATTGTTTATGAATAAGAATAACACACTGCCCTACCACTTACAGTGTCACAAGATTAATTATTTATGAATAAGAATAACCCACTGCGCTGCCACTTACAGTGTCACAAGATTAATTATTTATGAATAACACACTGTGCTGCCACTTAGTGTCACAAAGTCAATTATTTATGAATAAGAATAACACACTGCGCTGCCACTTACAGTGTCACAAAGTCAATTATTTATGAATAAGAATAACACACTGCGCTGCCACTTACAGTGTCATAAGATTAATTATTTATGAATAAGAATAACCCACTGCACTGCCACTTACAGTGTCACAAGATTAATTATTTATGAATAAGAATAACACAGTGTGCTGCCACTTACAGTGTCACAAAGTCAATTATTTATGAATAAGAATAACACACTGCGCTGCCACTTACAGTGTCATAAGATTAATTATTTATGAATAAGAATAACCCACTGCACTGCCACTTACAGTGTCACAAGATTAATTATTTATGAATAAGAATAACACAGTCTGCTGCCACTTACAGTGTCACAAAGTCAATTATTTATGAATAAGAATAACACACTGCGCTGCCACTTACAGTGTCATAAGATTAAATATTTATGAATAAGAATAATAACACTGCGCTGCCACTTACAGTGTCATAAGATTAATTATTTATGAATAACACAGTGTGCTGCCACTTACAGTGTCACAAAGTCAATTATTTATGAATAAGAATAACACACTGCCCTGCCACTTACAGTGTCATAAGATTAATTATTTATGAATAAGAATAATAACACTGCGCTGCCACTTACAGTGTCATAAGATTAATTATTTATGAATAAGAATAACACAGTGTGCTGCCACTTACAGTGTCACAAAGTCAATTATTTATGAATAAGAATAACACACTGCGCTGCCACTTACAGTGTCATAAGATTAATTATTTATGAATAAGAATAACCCACTGCCCTGCCACTTACAGTGTCACAAGATTAATTATTTATGAATAAGAATAACACAGTGTGCTGCCACTTACAGTGTCACAAAGTCAATTATTTATGAATAAGAATAACACACTGCGCTGCCACTTACAGTGTCAAAAGATTAATTATTTATGAATAAGAATAACCCACTGCACTGCCACTTACAGTGTCACAAGATTAATTATTTATGAATAAGAATAACACAGAGTGCTGCCACTTACAGTGTCACAAAGTCAATTATTTATGAATAAGAATAACACACTGTGCTGCCACTTACAGTGTCATAAGATTAATTATTTATGAATAAGAATAATAACACTGCGCTGCCACTTACAGTGTCATAAGATTAATTATTTATGAATAATAATAACACACTGCATTAACGATTAGTGTCACAAGATTAATTATTTATGGATAAGAATAATACACTGCGTTGCCAATTACAGTATCACAAGATTGATTATGTATGAAAAAGAATAACACACTGCACTAACACTTAGTGTCACAAGATTAATTATTTATGAATAAGAATAACACACTGCCTTGTCACTTAAAGTGTCACAAGGTTACAGTGTCACAAGGTTAATAATTTATGAATAAGAATAACACACTGCGCTAACACTTACAGTGCTGTCATCATGTTTTGTATAATATTATGCATGTTATTTAGCACTTTGTTGTGGTCTCGTATTCGGCATGTAGACTAATAATTTATTCACAATTGAGGAAAGAAGTGAAAAGTTGAATATTACACTGCGCTACCACTTACAGTGTCACAAGAATAATTATTTATGATTAAGAATAACACACTGTGCTATGACTTATAGTGTCACAATACATGGACGATAAACTGCGGTCTGGCCAGCAGTGTCACCAAACAATAATAGCGCAGCTAAGTTGCTAACGTATACACACAAATGAAAACATTTTTTTTGTGGATTGATATTGATATTAATGAACAACACAGACAGCACCCCTTTTTGATGGACAACAAAGCACCACGTCTGAGTGCGGACAGACAACCTGCAGAGTCACAAATACGTGGACGATAAACTGCGGCAGTGTCACCGTGCAATAATAGCACAGCTAAGTTGCTAACGCATGCACACACACACACACACATACACACACAAAAGCACTTTTATTTTCTTTTAAACTGGGGAAGAGTACCCCAAATTGACAGAGTACCCCCCCCCCCTGGACAACACATCACCCCTTTATGGACTGCGACCCTAGCCTGATGGACAGGACAAAAACACAGCAGCCACAGTTAATTGACAGGACATGTGACACAGCAGCTGCAGCACCCACTGAAGGAAGCCCCCCTTTATATACTGCAGCCTAAGCCCCTTTATAAACAACATAGCAGCAGCCCTCAGGCCAAGACCCCAACTGGATACACACACTGAGTGACTGACAGTGACTGACTACATCTGCTAGCTTCTATCTCTGCAGCTGGAGTGAAAATGGTGCAGATCGTGGGGACCTTTATATGATCCAAAACCGCGAGAATCCGACAGCGGGAGGATGATGTTTTGCCTCATTTTGAGATCCCAGTCAGGCAGGAAATACCGAGCCGGACTGGGTTCTCGCCTCGGATCTGGAATGTTGGGTGGGTCCGGCTCTCAGAGAACAGGACCCATTCATCTCTAGTTTTAGAACTGGATTCAACTTCGTGTTTGGATTTTGCAAAACCACCCTCTAATGTTTTGGTTTTGGATATGGGTTTTTAAAAAAAAATGATAAAAAGTTTTTAAAAACAGCTAAAATTATGTAATATTTGTAATCTTAAACCCAAAATTCGGAATTAAATGCAACTTGGATATGTCCAGATCTCCTCAGGATCTCGCTCCCGGCACTATTCAATTCACATTAAATTGAATCACCCTCTCATCATGTCTTGTTCCAGTGCTTAGGGGTATCTCTGCTCAGCCAGAGACATCATGCAGACATCAGACCAGCTCGACGTTGAGTTTGGAAAACTTTCTTGTCTTAAGTCACTCTAAGTTTATTGAGTTTAATTCCTGGAAGCTGTTAGACCCGTTCACAGGACAGAAAGTCTCAGTAAAGTGGACAGTGTGGACACGACACAACTCAACACCCACACTTTAGAAATGTAAAATATTTGGGTGGAGTTTTACAGTGATGAACCCAATTAAATTTTTATTATACAGTTACACAAGTGAAATCACGGACTTCTTACAAGTCACAACACTTTATACATTTTCTGTTTGGCTTATTTTCTCATATCTTCCAAATCTCCTGTATAAAGCTTGTGTGGAGCCGTGAACATGGAAATTTCAGTATGCTTTCAATTTGGCAATCGTAAGGTAGGAAGGTTAATCCTTCATCACGGGGGAACTTTAAAACTTTATGCTTATTGTCAGAACTCCTCGTCTTCCTTGCTATACTAGCCACCTAGCTCATTTAACCCCTTGGGTACTGTAATCCAAAAAGAACCTGCTACTTACGTCAGTGGTCAAGTCTTTGGGTGGAAGCCCAGAGTTTGAGTTTCATTAAATTGCATTGTTAATAAAAGAGGTCAGAAACTCTTCGGTATCCCAGAGATTTGTACCACAGCATCATCTAACAAGGAAGAGGTTAGAAAAGCATCCAAGGTCATGAACTTTTTTCCACTGGAGACATGACCACATCGTGTTTTACAAGTTCCAGAGAAATCTTTGGCATGTTTTATATTATTAACCTTTCACATGCAAGTGAAAACAAACATACATCTGAATATGATATAGCGAATAACTGAATTATATATGATTACTCAAATTTCGGGATGATATGTGAATTGGAAATGTGGCCAATATGGAGGTGCCATTGCTGATAACCTAGTACTCCTGGCTCAGCATTTAAGCCCTGATTCAGACCCACTCGCGAGCGGCTGTCCGCTCGCAAGTGGGTCGATGTTCTGCACTGAGCATGCGCACGACAGAGGGAGCTCCGTCGTGCGCATGCGCCAGACGCGACGAGCGAAGGAAAGTCCTTCGCTCGTTGTGTCTGATCAAAGGGGGCGTGCTGTCGATGTTGATTGACAGCACGCCCCCTTTGGTGGGCGTGCCGGGGGCGTGCCTCCCTGACGGGGGCGTTCCCACGGGAACGCCTCCCGTCAGAAGCCGGCCCACTGACATCACTAGTGAAAACCTCAAACGCAGGCTCCGGCTCGCAGTTTCAATGGTCGCGATGGTCACGACCATCGCGGCCATCAAAATGCACGCTCGTATAGGCTGTGGGTGGTGACCCACAGCTATACGAGCGTCCAGGAGGACGCTCCATTTTTATGGAGGGCGGCCCTCATTCAGACCGTGCGCTCTGCTCAGAGCATACGGCTCTGAATGAGGGCCTGAGTCCGCTTAGAAATGACAGAGATCCACAGCTGGAGCCAGGACTTTAGTTATGACAAGTCTGTGTCACATAATACAGAGTAAGACATCTGCTGCATGTTTCAGTATCTATTCTATGCTTTCTTCATGGTGACATCCCCAATGTAGGCTATACTGGTCCTTAAGGACTCACACAACTAAAGGGGAACATACACGAAACTAAAAAACACAAGATGAAAACTGGGAACTATGGTGCTGGCCCTAGCGTGTATGCATTCCTAAGAAAAGAATGTTTGTCCTATCATATTATGGGGCCTATTCATGAAAACATAATTATCACATGTGATAATTATGGTTTGAACTTGCTGCGAGTTCAAACACAGTTTAGGAGGCATTCATCATGCCTCCTGCCCTAGACTATCTAAACAATCCAGATACCCCTGCCCTCCCCCCTCCTACCTCGGGTGTGCAATCCATTTTGGCTCCCCTTCACTCCCTCCACGGGTGTCCGCCCCCCCCCCAGCAGGTGTACAATCCACCACCCTCCTCCCGTGGGTGTCCAACCCCACCCCCTCCCCAGTGTCTTACCTGCCTCCTTCATGCCGCCGCATCTCTTTAGCCTGGCTCATCTGTCTTCTTTCAGTGAGCTGGGCCACGTGTTTGCAGTGCCCCAAAGCTGAGCTCCCTGTGCTGTGTGGCTGCCTTTTAAATCTTCACAGGCTGACGTGTAAACAGCAGTCTGTGAAGGTTATCGGGGACTGAACGCCACTTGAAAGTGGCATTCAGTAACATCATCAAGTTCCGATAAAAATGCTGTTTCAGAACTTGATGAATAGCCCTGACACTTACTTTTCACAAAAGTATGTGAAAATTTTAATTTTCACATGCTTTTGTGAAAAATAAGTGATGATGAATAGGCCCCTATCTCAGCTATTGGAGTAGCGCCCAAGATTGGTCTTTAAGATTTACCAATAACAATTATGGGGGAATTGTATCATACCTTCTAAAGAGTAGAAAATTAGACAGGTATAGAAGTTGCCCATGCAGTCAATCAGGTTTTACCTATCATTTCCTTGAATGTACTTCATAGATCCAAGCTAGAAGCTTCACCAACTTCTCCAGTTGTCCACTTCTCCACTAGTTAAAAGGTTTAATATATTTACTGCTATGTCCCTGTTAGATACAACTTCAACTGAGAAAGATAAGGAACAGTATGCCCATTATTCTGGAGATCTTTTAAATTTTACAGATATATGGTGCAATCCCTATCTAGTGAAATTATGCTTTCTAAATGGCACAAACTTTTCTCTTTGTCACATGCCCCATCTCCATCAAGATATCACAATGGTGGAGGACCCTTCCCTTTTCACTTGACGCATTACCTGATTCCAGCCATTAGACCATAGATAGCTCTTATAAAGTCAGTTGCCACTTTTAGAATATGACTCCTGTCCCTAGAATTTAGACCAGAAGTCTTCAACCTATTGACCAGGGGGAGCTGTTCCCCACGGCTAGCCAACAGGCTCCATTTGCCGGGCACCCGCTGAGATTTTGTTACCAGCGGTTGCCCGGCTCCCTACCTGCACCGACAGCGGGAGGCTGAAGCTAACTCCTGAGCTCCGGCCTCCGGCTCCCGCAGTGTGTGCAGTGAACTATGGGAGAGATGTCATGACGTCTCTCCCATAGTTCAGACAGAACAGCAGCCGGGTGGACCGGAGGCAGCAGACTCAGGAGCGGGGTTTAAGGTAAGTAATAGTTTGGGTTTTTCTGTAAGTGGCTTCACTACTACTAGGGGGCATTACTATTAAGGGCACTACTCTTAGGGCGCATATCTGTTAGGGGCATTTCTATTAGAGATATTACTACATAGGGGGCATTACTATTAGAGGCACTAATACTAAGGGGCATTACTACTATGGGGCATTTCTATTAGGGGCACTACTACTAGGTGGCATTACTATTAGGGGCACTATTACTAGGGGTAGTACTATACTATTGGGGACATTACTACTAGGGGCACTAATACTATGTGGCATTACTATTAGGGGCAATAATACTAGGGTACATTTCTATTAGGGGCACTAGCACTGGGAGAATTACTGCTGGGGGCACTAATACTGGGGCACCACTAATGGGGGTAATGCATAGGGGGCACTGCATAAGGGGCACCACTTCTGGGGGCACTACATAAGGGGCACTACCACTACTGGGGACACTGCATAAGGGGCATTACCACTGTGGGCTCTAGATAAGAGGCAGCACCCCTGGGTGCACTGAATAAGGGGCACTACCACTACTGGGGACACTGCATAAGGGGCATTACCACTGTGGGCTCTAGATAAGAGGCAGCACCCCTGGGTGCACTGAATAAGGGGTACTACCACTACTGGTGGCACTACATAAGAGGCATTACCACTGTGGGCACTGCGTAATGGGTAGCACTACTGGGGGCACTGAATAAGGGGTATTACCACTACTGGGGGCACTACATAAGAGGCATTACCACTGTGGGCACTGCATAAGGGGCACTGCACTACCACTACTGGGAGCACAGCATATGGGGCACTACCACTACTGAGGGCACTGCACATGGGGCAAGTGGCATAACTAGGGCAGGGTGAGCAGGGCACGTGCCCTGGGTGATGTAGGACAGGCGACGCGGGGGGTGTGTGTGTGTGTGTGATGCTGGCCATGGTCTGGATGGGCCCGACCTAGTTAGGCAGTGTAGCACTGACCGCAGTGTGTGCGGTCAGCACTATACATTTACAGAGGACCGGCGCTAGGCTTCCCTGCGCCCAGCGCCAGTCCTGTGCTGCACAGCCAAGCCCCTTCCCTCCCCCTGAGAGCTTACCCAATAGTGCCAGGAGGAAGGTGGAAGGTGCGCTCAGGCTGTGCAGTTTAACATACACATCACCGCCAGCGCAGTGTGTGTTAACCAGCAGCCAATGAGAGTCAGACAAACTCTCATTGGCTGCTGCTGCTGCGCACACATCACCACCGTGTGGTGGCGATGTGTGTGTTAACCAGCAGCCAATGAGACTCAGACAGACTCTCATTGACTGCTGCAGTGCCCACTGCAAGAGCTGGGCTGGACCTCACTCATGAGCTCCGCCTTCCGGCTCCTACAGTGGGTAATGGGAGAGACTTCATGATGTCTCTCCCATAATGCAGAGCGCGCCAGCCCGGGAGGACTGATGTGCGGCGGTGGTGGGAGCAGTGGCCGGAGCCGGAGCGTGGATTCAGGTAAGTGTATTTTTTTTTTAACTTGGGGGATCACTACTGGGGGCCTGCATAAGGAGGACCACTATTGGGGGCACTGCATGGGGGGACTACTGCTAGGGCCACTATATAAGGGGCTTACTACTACGGGCACAAGGGACACTGCACTGGGGGGACCACTAGTGGTAACACTAAATAGGGAGGACCACTACAGGGGGGCACTACTGGGGGCACTGCATGGGGGACTACTGCTTGGAGCACTATATAAAGGGCACTGCATAGGGGGTAACCACTACTAGGGGCACTGCATAGGGGGGACTACTACTGGGGGCACTATATAAAGGGCACTGCATAAGGGGGTACCACTACTGGGGGCAGTGCATTGTGGGGACTGCTATTGGGGGCACTATATAAGGGGCACTGCATAAGGGGGACCACTACATGTGGCACTGCATATGGGGGACCACTACTGGGGGCACTGAATCATGGGAACTAATGAGGGACTGCATTAGGGGGACCACTACTGGGGGCATTGCATACTGGGGTTACTGTATAAGGGGAACTAATGGGGGCCTGCATAAAGGAGACTATTACTGGGGGTACTGTATAAGGGGTACTACTATGGGCCTGCATAAGATGGACTACAAGTGGGGACATTGCATACTGGGGGTACTGTATAGGGAGTACTACTGGGGTTAAGGTGCATATGGAAAGGAATGTTCAGAGTGATGATAAAGGGGTATGTGTCATGTTGACAAGCCCCATTTTTAAGTGACCATGCCCACTTATTGCCGTGCGCACACAATGGGGGGTCTCCATTTTTAAATTTGCCCTGGGTGCCAAATATCCTAGTTACACCACTGCATGGGGCACTACCACTACTGAGGGAACTGCATAAGGGGTACCACTACAGTGGGCATTGCATTAGGGGCACTACTGCTGTTGGCATTATGTGTAAGGGGAACTACTACTGTGGGCATTGTGTATAAGGGGCACAAATGTGGGCATTGTGTAAAACGGTCACTGCTGTGTGTCATACCTGAATAAGGGACACGACTATGTGGTGTAATGTGAATTGGGTGAATCAAGTTTGTGCTATTGTGTGGCTTATAGCTTAGTGGCCCTCGGGCTTCGATTAATTTTTTTATGTGGCCCACACTGTGTAAAAGGTTGAAGACCCCTGATTTAGACTCTCAAGTCCAGGCTCCATCAGGTCTGTGATCCCAACACAATCCTAATGCATCGACCAGTGACTGGAAACAAGTAATGGTGGGAATCAAAGAAGAGGAGGGTTTGGGATAACCAATGAAGTGAAACTAAAAATATGATTGGCCCCAAATTGGACAGCACCTCTTGCTTCTATATAGGCTTTTCATTTTTTGTTTAAATCCCTGTAGTTTAATAGTAAAATCTTAATTGCTTCTCCCTCATTTTTTGACTCATGTTCATGCCTCTTGCTTCAAACAAATAATGAACTTACTTTGTAAGGCGCTGCGGAACACTTGTGGCGCCATATAAATAAATGATAATAATAATAATAATAATAACTGCAGAAGAGAGATATTTCGCAGCATTGCTGGATACTTATTAGATGCAATGGCATGTGACACGCTTGTGAGCAGACTTACAGTTGCTAGATGTCTAAAGTTTCTTTAGAGACCTTTCATAGCTCTAAATCTTCTGCTTCCTTAGTTTGACTCCCATCTCAAGCACGAAGAATGCAGACATTCTGTAAATCTTTGCAATCCCCTTGTAATTGTGGTGAATGGATATTAATGTGCAGTATAAAAGTTCTGATGTAAATATTGTTCCTGAAAATGATGTTGGAGAAAGAGTTATTTTATCAGTTTTTAATAAGGCCTTAAAATAAGGATTTTTTTAAAAACTGCACAGATATGGAATAATATCCCACACCAAGGTTCATGGGCAGTTTAAGAGAGGGGGGCCCATGTGAAAACTCAGTATGGGGCCCCATCCTCTCTGGCATGCGCAGGTCTCTGGGAAAATTACACCCACACCTTATTTCCAAAGACATCTCTACCACACATGCACAAATCAACAGGAAAATGGCTGCCACACCATTTTCCCTGTGATGTTTGCTGCTCTGCAGCTCTGGCTTTTGGCAGCCACAGGAGAGTAGAGATTAAGGAGATGTAAGTATAACTATATGTGGATGCAGGGTGTGCAGTGTGGTTCCACTGGAACCAAAGGCCCCTGCACAATATTGAAGGAAAAAGAAACTAAACAAATTGTTTTAAATAACTGATGTGCACTACTTATTTAAGAGCAGTGACCTCCATGCAGTACACACAGTGACCGCCATACAGTACACACAGCATTGCAGTGACCACCATACAGTATACACTGCATCACATTGACCCAGTTGATCATTTACATTTACATTTTTTTTTCAAATAAAACCTTCCTTAGGAGCAAACAGAGCCCAAGGACCAGATGAGAGGAGGCCTGCAAATTCTCATTGTGTCCCAAGGTCAGCAAATAAAGGGTTAATGGAAGTATGAAGACACTAATCTAGCAGCTGTAATGAGGGTGCAGCAGGCACTGTTGTGCACACAGGGTGTTCTTCTGTACCCCACTCAGGCACCGTCTAGACAGTTTAGCCTGCCAGATCATTTCTCAACGATCCTGGCAATATAGTGCCACATCATTGAGGTAGGGGAGATGCCAGGGTATCTTGTCCACACCTTCCCAAGACCAGGTACCTAGCGTCACCTGTTCCCGGATGCTGAATGCCAGAGCTGTAAGTTTTGGGAGGCAGAGGTGCTTAGCTCTGGGAGCTGAGAGCTGCACTGTATGCAGCA
Source organism: Taudactylus pleione (assembly GCA_031769625.1). NCBI lineage: Eukaryota > Metazoa > Chordata > Amphibia > Anura > Myobatrachidae > Taudactylus > Taudactylus pleione. Next base: position 649,064 of record JAUIMM010001472.1, read on the forward strand.
CCATAAAGCAACTGCAGGGTGCAGGCTGCAAACAAAGTCATCAGGGGTCTAGAGCCCGCCATAACAGAGGTGAGCCTAATGGGGCACTTTGGCATAATGTAGCTCCATGGCATAATAAGGCACTGTGTGGCATAATGTTGTACATTATTATATTGGCTCAGTCTCAAGAACAGGATGAGCATCGGGGGTCAGAGGAGTGTGTGCTGTGCCCTGTTTGTAGGGAATTAATGCATCTGTAGGTGTAAGCCAAGTGCTGTTTTTAGCTATATGCTGTATATCTTCTTGTAAAACAAAATACAGGTGAGTTTGGTTTAGTTAAAAGCAATAAGTAGAATTGGGCAGTAGATACCATAGACTAAACTAGTACTCTAATGGTCACTTCCGTAATTCCTTCTGTATGACATGATCTGAATACTGCAATTACAGTACTGTTTATTTGCTTTTATTTATTTTGTATATTGTGGATATAGCAAGCTTCTAGGTTTCCTATGGCCCCTGGGAGAAATTTACCAATTAACAACAGGAATCTTTTTTTTATTTTTGCTAATACTTTAAGACCACACACTGGAAATATGTGTGGGATTTTTTCTAAATATGGCCCAAGATAAAGCTTATGCAATTCTTGATGAGTCTCAAAGGAGCACAGCTGTTTTCAAACAGGAAGGAAAATTTTCTTGTCTGCCGCTCAAAAGTTATTATTGCACCATTGTATGAATCAACACTTGTAATAGCTAACTGTAACCAATATTCTTTACAATGAGTAATACAGATATCAAGTGCAAAACAACAGCTTAAACGTGACACCTATATTTGTGAACCTACAGTAGGAAACACATGGATTTTTGGGCCAAGACGGAGGCATTCCCAGGGATACAAAAGTTTGCAGTGACCGATGTAAAAAATTGTGAGAATTTAGGTAATTCTTTGCATAGTAGGGATTGGACACAGGACACAATTTCTTTTTCAGAAGCCAATAAAAATTATTTTATTTTGTCAGATGGGATTATTTACAGGACAGAATAATAATAAAAATAGCAGCACACCTGTAAACTACAGCTATAAAAGTGAAGAAGTCCCTCTTAAAAGAAAACACCACCAAATAAATACAATAATATAAATAAACTCTTAACGCGCTGTAAACATTTAATAAATTCACAATATCTTCAATAGTGTATCTGAAATAAAATAAAAACTACACATAATGCAATAACATATAACACTTGATTTCAATACCCTTAGTGCTAATAAAGGGAATGTGTATTATGTTATAAGGAAATGGATCCACCACCGATTTCTTTAGTTGTTTCTGAGAAATTACTTGGCTCAGTTATTCCTGTGGAGGTCCTGAGAAGTTCCATCCTGCCTCTGGCAACTGGGTCTGGGTTCTCGGATGCTGGCACTGTCTCATGGCCTGGTTGTTCTCCTGGCACCGATCCACCATTGCTGGGGTCCTGGATGAGTGGGCTGCTACTCATCTCTGCCTCTGCTGGTGTACCTTGCCGGTTTCTCTGCTACTGAGGCCGATGTTTGGGAGTGCACTGCCTGGACTGTTGCTCCTTTAGATGTTTGTTTGTTGAGGTTTCCTTCGTGCTTCCCATTGACCATCGTCTTAGAGGTGCCTCCTGGGCAGCTGATGGTTCCTACTCCTAGTGCCAGCCATATCAGCCTCCTGCTCCTCTCTCAGCTGCAAGGGTGATGGTGACTGCTCCGTCCGTGGTACTGTAATATTTGGAGAAACAAGCCATTATTCTGTTCACCCTCTGTGTCTGATTGCAACTCCTGTGTGTGTCTTCACACTCTGCTGTGGGTCTAGTGACAGTGTGTCCTGCTGGCTTGTTCTTTGGTTCCTAAGGAGTGTTGCACTGTTGCTCTGTTCCTGCCAACACCACTTCCTTATTTACAATTTAACCCACCTGTGAGTTGTGAATGTCTTGCATTTATACCTACCTATACTTTGTTATGCTGGAAGATCTGGTATTTATGGATCCAGTGCAATCCAATTCTACTCTAACTGAATCTTCTGCCGACTCCATGGAGCAGATCCTTCAGGCTACCCTAGACTCAGAACAAAGACTGTCAGTTCATGTGGTGGAGCTATGTCATGATTTGTCCTTTATCCGTCAAGATTTGTGCCACGATCATACTCGCTCGGATGATTTACCAGCTTAGGGGACTCCTCCTGAGCAGTTTCTAGATTTGTGGGTGGCATCTATTTTTGGTGAGGTCTCTCGTTCTCCTCAGCTTGCTATTGTATGGCCCCACCACATATTTATGAAGCCACTTCATATAGGAACTATTACGAATAAATTCATTGCTCAAGTTCTGTATTACAAAGATCCTGCTTCTGTTCTTCACGTTACCGGAACTGGGGACCAGTTGGGAGTTAGTCGTTGGGAGGTGTCAGTCTTTCCAGATATTTCTGTGGTGTCCATAGTTTTTTTTAAATTTGTCCATGTCCAGAGGCCGCTATGTGATCTGTGGCTCTCCACCTACTTGCTTCTTTCGATTTGTTTCTGGATGGAAACGAGGGGCCATTTCTATTTTCCTGTCTCGCCCTGGAATTTCCTGCCATGTTTTCACCTGCAGGCCTTGGAACAGGATCACCGTCTTTGATAGATTTTACTGTATTTAAGATATTATTTATATTTGATCTTTATCCGATTTTATTTATATTCTGCTATGGCTACATTTTTGTTTGTCGATTTTGTACTTTTATATCATGTGTATACTTTTTTCGAGTCTATTAATATTCATTTGTCTCTAAGATTTGTTTTCTTGTTCTCTATATTATGTTTTCTGCTCCGGCTAGATTCTGAAGCTGATTCGTAGATTGTGTTTATTACTTGTATTAATTGCAGTCTTATGGTTGGCCTATTGATCCTGAACTGGTTGTTCCCTGGCTTATGGGTGTAATTATCCCTGCTATTTTTAGTTGGGTGGGTGGTTAGAATAGTTTAGGGTGGTTGTTTGGGGACCAGATATGTCATGAGTTGGGAGTATGGTCATATAGGGTCAGGGGATTTGGGGGAGGTAGTTAATGGTTTTATTAGACTGTCCATGTTTGGGAGACTATGACTAGTTTATATTTTGTTAATTTATATAGGGTGATCTGATATTTGTTTGGTACATGCTTGCCCTATATGGACAGGCTGATATTATGAGTGATATGATCTGGTCATGGAAGCTAGGGTTGATCCTTTTTCTAGAGCTGAGTTTTTATCCGCAACAATGATAGCTGTTAATCTTCTTTGGCGCCTTCGGGTTTCTGCTCCACTACTATTATTATGCGTGGGGTTTCACATTGTGTCAGTTCTCTGGATTATGTGAAGTACCACTGTGTTTCTTACCCAGGTTACCTAACAGCTCTACTGTATTTTGGTAATGTAACTATTATTATGCTACTATGTACTATTTTATATTGTTAGGCTCTGTTTCTATTCGATCTGCCACAATTTATTGTCTTATATGCATTAATGTGTTATTTTTTTATGTCTCAGAATCCTATTGTATGTTTTAATCCTTGGATTTCTATTCACTGGTCATGTCTCCACACACTACTGATACTGTAAATTTTTTGTTTTCTTTCGATTCATAAATAGACACGATTTAAAATATGTAGGGGTCTAGTTACTAAGTCTTAGAGAGATAAAGTGGATGGGGATAAAGTACAAACCAATCAGCTCCTGTGACTTAAAGGCTGTGTTTGAAAAGTGACAGTTAGGAGATGATTGGTTGGTACTTTATCACCATCCACTTTATCTCTCTCCAAGGTTACATAGACCCCATAGTTGATTTAAGAAAACAGAGATACAGTAGGTTGCACTTAAAAAACTTATGACAAAGAAAAGCACATCCAAATAACAATGTTAATCTGGACTCCTACAAAAAGTTTGAATAAGCTGCGCCCAACAATCCACCAAAGGGAACAATTCCGGATCTCAGCCAGGGATGTAAACTGCTTACAGAAGAAATTGCTCTTTGATAAGGGGGGCCAACTCTTGTACTTCTGTGATACCCAGACATGTGTATTAAAAGCGTAATGTGAGGTTTTCTGATCTTACCAGACTGAAATGGTTTGCTTGATTCTTCCTGGTACAGAGACGTATGGAGGGCTATCCACATATAAATAAAAATATTTACTTTGCAGGAACACTGGAACTTAGGCTTGCAGGATGAATGAAAGGTTAGTTCCACACAACCCTTACTACTATAAAAACCCAGTAACACTTTACAATTTAACAGTTTATTGTACAGGAATTCTGGATCTGGTGCTATTGTAATATCAAACTTTAGTATCCCACGAAGGCAACAATTACAGTGACATATTACCTGTTCTGATACTGTAACATTTTATGTAACCACTTTGCAACATTTAATTCAGCTTCATACCATCTATTCCTATGTGTAATAATAATTAGTCTGAACTCAATACACTGTGGCCCTCATTCAGAGCCGGACGCTCTGAGCAGAGCGCACGCTCTGAATGAGGGCCGTCCTCCATAATTATGGAGCGTCCTCCTGGACGCTCGTATAGCTGTGGGTCACCACCAACAGCCTGTACGAGCGTGCAGGTTGATGGCCGCGATGGTCTTGACCATCGCAACCATCGCCACTGCGAGCCGGAGCCTGCGGTTGAGTTTTTCAACCGCAAGGCCCGGAGTGATTTTGGCTCTATCCCTTGGGAACGCCCCCGTCTGGGAGGCACGCCCCCGGCACGCCCACCAAAGGGGGCGTGCTGTCAATCAACATCGACAGCACGCCCCCTTTGATCAGACACAACGAGCGAAGGAAAGTCCTTCGCTCGTCGCATCTGGCGCATGCGCACGACGGAGCTCCCTCCATCGTGCGCATGCTCAGTGCAGACCATCGACCCACTTGCGAGTGGACAGCCACTTGCGAGTGGGTCTGAATCAGGCCCTATACTCTTTTCAAAAGAACTTAGGGCCTGATTCAGAATTGTACGCTAACCCAATGGTTAGTGCACATCTCTGATGGTGGATGGACTGCGCATGCACAAATGGTGAACCGCATATGTGCAGCCCTCTATCTGTGACTTAACTCGCAGAGCCTCACACCCGCAGCCTGATTGACAGGCTGTGGCATTTGAGAGGCAGAGCGGGGGTGTTCCTTGGCAGCATTCCCAGAAACGGGGCAATGCGTGGGTGCACGCAGACTTTCTAGCCTCGCAAGCTGCCAGGAGCCAGTCAGGCTGCAGTAAGCTTCAGCTACCACAGCCTGGCCAAAGGGACAATAATCGCGACCGATGGTCACGATTTGTACCGATGGTGATCTCAGGCTGCGACCAAGCAGATGCAGCAAAGAGGTGTCTGACACGTACTTCTGCATTTGCATTTTAAATGGACAGAGTTGCACAACTGCTTGTGTGTGGCTGTGCAATTCTCTCCATCTCTGAATCAGGCCCTTAGACCAGACTATACTAATTCCCCAATATTGCCTATACTTGTTGGCCAATGATGCTGTCGTCGGTGCACATACAAGGAAATCAGCAGATTAGCAGTTTGGGGAGATTTTAGCGCAAATAAACTTTGTGGTGTTTTCAAAAGTTGTATTCTGACCTCTTTTACTATCGCAATCTGATGCTTATTATAGGAATTATACATTAAAGAGATGATTATGTAATGCCTCACATAATAGCATAAAAAGTTGCAGAATCCTAAAGCTTTGGTTACTGCCTATAATAAAGTCTCAGGGAATTGGTATAAAATAAATTGTTCTGTTAAAGTCTCAGTAAGGCTAAGTTATTCCCTTGTACTATTTAGAGAGCATGAACTGCTGTTATCTGTCCTGCTCTATACAAGCATCTCTCTCTTGAGGTATATTCAGGGCTTAACACGGTCCATCTCCTGTTTTATGAGAAAGTAGCAGTGTTGCTGCTGTCTAAGTAAATATGAGTTACTTATCACTCCTCAGCCTTGGATACTTTTAAATTAACTTGTCTGTCCTGAGGTAACCCTTATTAGGACTTATAGGGGCAGTTCTGGCTGGTCTCACTATGCTGAACTGGTTCTCCTTTCTATGTGAGTGCAGCTTGATAGGGTAATATGCTCTGCTACCAGTAGTTTGTGCAGGGTGTAAGCCGAGTACCATATTCAGTGTACTCACTGTTCCCTTGGCAGACTCATTGGCAGTACAGTGCTCTGCAGGCTGGCAGCTCCAGCTGTCAATCAGTGGCAACCGAACCTCCTCCCTCCTTGGACACTCCTCGACAGGGAGGGAACAGCTTAGCCCCATCAGACAGGCCCTCCTCTCCAGCAGGCTGGTCTCCACACTTTGTCACCGCCCTCCATTGCCATCACAGCTCCATTTCAGGACTCCTCTCTCTATCGGCGGTCACCGGAATGTGATGCACACTGTGCCGTGGACGTCAGCCTCCTCTGCTGTCTCAGGTAAGTGTGCTGCATCTCACCATTTTCCTTACTCTCTCCTCAGTTAGCACTGCTGTTAGGGAGTCTGTGGCAGTTCAACTGTCTTCACTGCTGCACATGCCGGCTCCTGTCCACCGGACCCAGGCATCCGAAAAGTTCTAGTACTGAAAACCGCATGCTATAAAGATTTGTGCTGGCTACTGAAGTGGGGTGGCAGTAAACTGGCCATTACCCCAAAACAATTACTATAAGTGCAGAGGGCCTGATTCAGACCCGGTCGCAAGCGCTGAGCGCTAGCAACCAGGTCGATGGTGGCCCACAGCACATGCGAACGACGGCGCCAGCTCCGTCGTGCGCATGCGCGAGACCCGGCTAGCGATGGGCAATCCGTAGCTCCGGGTCTTGCACCAAAGGGGGCGAGCTGTCGATGTTGAGTGACAGCTCGCCACCTTTGGTGGGTGGGCCGGGGGGGTGGCTGCGCAAATGGTGGCGTTCCCATGAGAACGCGTGCTATTTGGGGGCGGCCCCACTGACATCACAAGTGATGTCGAGAGGTTTCCATCTCTGTTAGAGCCGAAAGCTCTCTGGGGCTTACGGCCATGAGACCCTACCACAAGGGTCTTGTCGCAAGCTTGACGGTAGCGATGGTCTTGACCATCGCGACCATCATCATGGCCGCTCGCAATAGCTGTGGGTGGTCACACACAGCTATGCGAGTGGCCAAGAGGCCGTTCAAAAAAAAAAAAAGCCCGGCCCTGATTCAGAACGAGCGCTCTGTCAGAGCAAGCCCAGAGTCCAATATTTTACATTAAATGCAAAAAGTCCCCTTTAATACAATAAATACTCACATAGCTGCTTATTACATAATGTGGGTCGCCCAATACTACCCAACAGACTAGTTGCAAAACCTTTTTCAATAGCCAAAACAAGGTCTCAATTTATTAGCTTATTCAGCCAATCAGTGCAGGCTAAAATGGTCACATGATAATGTTAAACACTGGTTGCTTCTCAAGTTGAAGACAGTGGGCCAAATGTAATAGGTAGTCTGTTTTGGTAAATGGCGAGTTTGGTGCTAAACTCGCAATTTTTCACAACTCTCCAATGTAATAGGGTGTCTGTTCACTAAAACTCGCATTTTTCAGAGTTACTAAAACTCTCCATTCTCAAACTCGCATCCAGATGCTTTCACATTGAAAACAATCAACTCGCCCAATGTAATAGAGTGTCTGTTTCAGACTCGCAAAAAAAAGATTACCAAAAGTCCCCAAATAATAGACCTGCTTCAGGCTAGCGAGTACATCCTGAGCAGGTCAGATTAACACAGAAACATGCACATATCCATGAGATATGTACATGTTTCTGTGTGTACTTATGTAAAATGTGTTTAAATAAAAAAAAAATGACGTGCACCCCCTCCCCAAAAGCATAACCAGCCCCGGGCTTTATAAAGCCTGTTCTGGTTCTAAAAATACAGGGGCCAGAATGCGTAGGGGGCCCCTGTATATTAAGAACCAGCACAGGGCTTTGTTGAGCTGGTCCTGGTTCTGGAAAATCAGGGGACAAAACGAGTAGGGGTCCCCTGAAAATTCCTGAACCAGCACCGAACTCTTTCTAGCGGGGGGATAATGCCACAGCCAGGGAAAACCTTTCACCGGTTTCCCCGGCCAAAGCATTGACCGCTAGTCAGTCCAGGCCGGGGATCCCTGGGGAGTTGGGTACCCCCCCAATAAAGGGGTACCCCTCTCCAGGGCACCCCAGGCCTAGACTGATAGCCCGGGGCTATCCCCGGCACCCCTGGGCGGTGGGTGCCGGGTTGATAGTGTAAAGTGAAAGTGTAAAATTAAATTTACCATATTGTCTTTATTTGTAGAACCACAAGTACCAGCAAGCCTCCCCTGCATGCTGGTATTTGGAGAACCACAAATACCAGCATGCGGGGCATTACGGGCCCGCTGGCACTTGTAGTTCCACAACTAAAGAAATACGTAAAAAAACAAACTTACACCGTGAAAGTATAATTTTAATAAAACATGCACACTCAGGGGAGGCTCAGGGGAGGCTTGCTGGTACTTGTGGTTCTACAAATAAAGACAATATGGTAAATTTAATTTTACACTTTCACTTTACACTATCAACCCGGCACCCACCGCCCTAGGGTGCCGGGGATAGCCCTGGGCTATCAGTCTAGGCCTGGGGTGCCCTGGAGAGGGGTACCCCTTTATTCGGGGGTACCCAACTCCCCAGGGATCCCCGGCCTGGACTGACTAGTGGTCAGGGATAATGCTTTGGCCGGGGAAACCGGTGAAAGGTTTTCCCTGGCTGTGGCATTATCCCCCTGCTAGAAAGAGTTCGGTGCTGGTTCAGGAATTTTCAGGGGACCCCTACTCGTTTTGTCCCCTGATTTTCCAGAACCAGGACCAGCTCAACAAAGCCCTGTGCTGGTTCTTAATATACAGGGGCCCCCTACGCATTTTGGCCCCTGTATTTTTAGAATCAGAACAGGCTTTATAAAGCCCGGGGCTGGTTATGCTTTTGGGGAGGGGGTGCACGTTTTTTTTTTTAACACACACAGAAGCCATCACGGATCTCACTGATCTGTGATGGCTTCTCCAAAACTCGCACCTTTTAATGCTACTCGCATTAAAAGGTGTCAGTTTACATAGTCCTAAACTCGCCTGCACTCGCAAATGCAGTAGCCTCGAGCTGAAAAGTTCGCAGGCTATTGAATTTGCGAGTTTCAGTACAAACTCGCACTTTCTAAAAGTGCGAGAAAGTGCGAGTTTGTACTGTTACTAAAACTGACACCCTATTACATTTGGCCCAGTGAGTTCAAATAAATGGGGTACTTCCAGTTTGCATCACCATGACATCTGGTTTCCATTCCATTTTGTATTCCAGCTTGCAAATTAACAACAGCTGGAACACAAACAAGTCAGTCAATTGGTGTGGGCTAAAATGGTAGCATTAAACAACGGCCACTTTTTACCTAGAGTCAGTTTGAGTGTTTCAGGTGAAAGAGTAAAGGTGGGTACACACGGTACAATGTAGGCAATGATCCAATCTTGTTAATGATTTCCCTTGAAATCCTGAACACTCCTGGACAAACGATGTTGTGCATACACATGGAACTATTGTACAAACAATCAAACGATATAGATGGGTTGTTAATGACTGCAAATCGTTAACCATATATCATTTGGCAGCAAACAACCTCATGATGCATCTGCTGGAATTTAAATAATGGGCGTACTTAACTAGGGGGTATATAAAGCAGGTGCCATTTTAGGTCTGTGCACTTCTGCTCTGTGACTAGTGAGGCTTGGTGTATAACTTTTAAATGCTGTACATTGCTATTTTGCTCTGCTATCTTTTGCCTGGCTTATCAAAGTGTATTTATTCTGCATTCCATCCTGCATTCTGTGGTGATGGATTCCTATCGCTATAAACTTCTGCTAGCCTATGGTTATATGAAGCTGGGAGCTGAGGGGGTCAGGAAAGGAGGAGGGTGAGGTCTTGCTGGATGAAGGAGTGGCTGATGAGGAGGGACACTTGCTCCCACATGTCGCTGCTGATGGAGATTAAGGAGAACAATCCAGATGAGTACTGCAACTACCTGCGCATGGATGAAGCCACCTTTCAGGAGTTGCTTGGCAGAATACTAATATGAGGAGGGCCGTCCAGGCTGGTGACTACCCTGAGGTTCCTGGCTACAGGAAAGTCACTGGAAGACCTGAAGTTTAGGACCCTCATCTCCCCTCAGGCTTTGGGGAATATCATTCCTGTGACCTGCAAAGCCATTGTGAATGTGCGGAAGGTGAGTAATAATACTCTTGTACAAGAAAATTATGTTTTTTATTTTTTTCACACAAATGTAAAAAATCTGCAACCAACGTAGCTGCATTTTGTAAACGAGGCAACTAACATGTCTGCATCTTCTAAATAAGGCAACAAACATGGCTGCATCTTCTAAATAAGGCAACCAACATGGCTGCTTACTTATAAATTTGCTACATCAAAATAGCGAGACAAAAGAGTTGGGACCCACACTAGAAAAAATCAATCTAAGTTGTCCAATCCGAAAAAGTGTCTGGTATGAAAAATATTACAGTAGGGCATATTATATTATTACGTGTAAAAGACCAGCTAAATAAGATTTAAAGCAACAGCAGTGGTTGCTTCCTAATTCTTGGTTGGTGGTGCTCCCCTGAGTCAGAACAGTATCAATAAGGAGAAGGAAGAGAAAAGAAGACTCTTTGTTGGAGGCACTCTTAAAGTAATATGAATAGATTAAAATTTTACTTAAATTTTTTTAGGTTTTAGAATATAAGGAGGAAGAGGTTATTTTTCAACCTCCAATAATATTTAAATTCAAAAAATAATTACAAACAAACATAGAAATCAATATAGTTCACTGCCAATATTTGTTAGAACAGGCAAAAGGCAATTGTTGTAAGTGGTTAGATTCAACACATTATATATATATATACATATAAATATATATATCTATTATTGATCATTCAAAAAACATCCCTTGTTATTGAAAATAATGCCAGAAAAACCACAAGTCCAGATTGAGGCCCCGGCTTTCAACAATCTGTCCTTACGCCATGTGTTTAGTGACCGTGTCCAATCAGCGTCCTTACCACCATATACCATAAAGTAGCTATTGGGAGAGATCAAACTTGTTGATAATTAAAATTTTGGGTAACATTTAAAAAAATAAAAAAATTGAGGCAGCTCGTCATCTGCCTCCAGCATGGCTCTCTGGGTGGCCTCTGTGGATGTGGGTGGGTATGTGGGTTGGGGAGCAGGGTAAGTGGGTTGGGAGTGGCGTGGGGTGGGGTTGGACTGATCACTGTAGTTGGCCGGAAGTCGGCTGGGATGTTATACTGTGATGAAGAGAGAAACCAATGACAGTTGGCTGGGGCAGAGGCTCATCACTAAGCCATGTGGTGCTGGCTAGCTGTTTGGTTTTCCCCTATATCACCATGTCGTACAAGAGACGCTCAAAGTGGATCTGCTGATCCGGATCCAAAACTCATTTAAAACTTGCAATATGGGTGCCTAGGTTGTCAAAATTATCAGGCATTTTTTGTAGCACCTGTTCCACCTGCTTCAGTAGTGGAGATGACATGTACTAATAGGTCATTGCTTTGTGCCGATATATTCTCTTGCTCGGTGATTGACCTGATTCACCCTTGCTTTCAGTCACGGTAGCTATTTGGGGGGTAGGGGTGAGGTCCAGTTCTGGTGTAGAAGACTGTCGGGAGGGGAGAAAAAAGTTTCATTAATATAATTTTCTAAATTAGTTTTTTCTCTTTTTTTAGTCTAGTTTCCATCAATGGTGGAGGAGTGGAAAGCCATTGTTGATGACTTCGATAGGTGTTGGAATTTCCCTAACTGTGGGGGAGCAATTGATGGAAAGCATATCCACATAACCCCACCCGTCAACAGCAGATCTTATTACTACAATTATAAGGTTTTGTTTGTATTATTCTGATGGCGGTTCTGAATGCCAACTACAAGTTCATCTTTGTTGAAGTTGGAAAGAATGGCTGTGATTCGGATGGGGGGGGAATCTTTGAAACAAACCATATTCTATGAGAGGCTCACCTCCAAGACTCTAAAATTGCTGACTGTGGAGGAAACGAAGCATGGGCTAAATGTTGTATTTGTGGGTGACGAGGCGTTCGTACTACATGAACACTTAATTAAGCCATATGCTCAAAGGGGCCTGACCAAAGGGAAGTGCATATATAATTACAGGCTATCCATGGCATGGCGGATTGTAGGGAATGTCTTTGGCATCCTGAGTAATCGATTCCCCATTATAGCATTGGTTGGGCAGTGGGATAATAACATTGGTGGGGCAATGGCATAATAACATTGGTGGGGCAGTGCCATTATAGCATTGGTTGGGCAGTGGGATAATAACATTGGTGGGGCAGTGGGATACATTGGCGCTACAATGCTGTGTATACTCACATAACAAGTCAGCCAAATCACCCAAGACGATGCACGCTGCTGTCTTCTCACTCCTTCGTCATCTGTCACAAAATGGAGAAAAAGTGATGAGAATTTGTTCGCCGTCCATGAAATCGTTCATCGTGCATACACACGGAAACGATGTGTGCCAAATCATGAAAGACAGGTCGAGATCTTTCTGAATGTTGAAGAGATCAACGACCACGACCAACGACCAACAGGAACGCGCAACGCATCGTTATCATTCCCACACATGGACAGATTTGTCATTCCAAACGGTCGAAAATGACAATATCGTTTAAAAACGACAAAAATCGTACTGTGTGGGGGCCTTAATATTGTTTACTTTGGTTGCTCTGGGTAACAGGCATTTATATTCAGCCTTGGGACTGCCTGGCTTATCCATCCCTCTTTAAACTCCATTGTGTGTTGCCTTCTCTGCAGGTGTTAGCTCTGTGCAGAATTCAAAGATTAGATGTTTCAACCAGGCAGCATGGTTATAATATCTCAGGTGAGATACAGATACTGTTAAGCGCTGCTATTGGATGCGTGAATATTAGAGATGAGTGGGTCCAGTTTCCTTGAAAGCTAACCCACCCAAACCTGTTACGAGTATATCCGGGTCCTGGCTCAGATCTTCTCATCCGCTCTGGATACAAAAACAGGGCAAAATACTATCCTTGCAATGTCGGATCTCTTGTGTTTTGTATCCGGAGTGCAGGCAGTGGGATCCAATCAGCGGCCACAGCCATGGTAAAAGGCAGCTGGTTGGCTGAGAATGGCTGTCTCTCAGCCAATCAATGCATTCCCATAGACTTCAATAGGTCCATTGAAGACTATGGGGAAGTGCTGGCTAAGTGACAGCCATTTTCAGACAAATTTAAAAATAGAAAAGGTAAAAAAACACAACAAAAACTATTTGAGTTCCCCCCCCCCCCCCTGCAAAGCTCAACTAGTACCTCCTGGACCTGGTTGTGAAAATAAGGGATGGGACGTAGGGGTCCCCTGTATTTTACACAACCAGTACCAGGCTCCTGAGCTGGTCCTTGTGGTGAAAATACGGGGGAGAAATTACATAGGGGTCCACCGTATTTTACACAACCAGTGCCGGGCTACTGAGCCAGTCCTGGTTATGAAAATATGGGGTGTAGTAATGACATAGGGAGTCCCCGTATTTTACACAACCAGCACAGGGCTGTTTCTACCAGGAATGTAATGCCACAGCCAAGGGACATGCTTATATTGGTACCCCTGTCCGAAAAATTCAGCATCCCTCAGAATTCAGCATCCCTCTCTAGTCAGCCGAGACCAGGGATTCCTTGGGACACCTCAGGCTGATAACCCAGGGCTATGTTTGGCACCCTTGGTGGTGGTGGTGGGTTCCGACTTCATGGTGTAAAAGATAGAAAAATACTATTGTCTCTTAAAAGGGGACTACAGGTCACAACAAGCCTGCCCCACTTGCTGGTACTTGGAGAACCACAAGTACCAGCATGTGGGACATTAAGGGCCCTCTGATGCCTGTAGTCCCCCTGTAAAATAAATCGTCAGAAAAGAGACAGGGTTACAGGTTACATAGACTAGTTGGACTGCATTGTGAAATTATACTAAACCAAAGAGTTCACAAAAGGAATTTGTTGGGTCAGAATAATAAAGCAAAAGTAGTCATGCATTATTTACAAATCATAATAGTGACTGTGTATAGTGCAAAATCCTGCATATAGTGCAAATGTTTTGCAATTTCAAATAAAAAAGAAGAAATTTACAGAATATAACACAGCCTATTCCTGTCAGGGGAATGGCAGGAAATACAGGTACAGGCTTCATTTTAGAAATTGATCCCCTTGTCTGACTCAGGGCAACATGCACCCATACATTTTATCAGATGTTTATCAACATGCTTCCACACCTGTTATCAGCTGTGCACCCACCCCATAGATGATGTCATAACCAAGTCTCTGATGACTGGCTGGCTCGGTAAATAACCCAGGAAACCTGTCAGTTCTGTCCACTTAACTTTTAACCTAAGTACAAATAACTACAATAATATTCCTTTGGAAATAACTACATAAAATGCTATGTACACATTAATCTATATTCTTTAAGCCAGTGGTCGCCAACCCGTCACTCACGAGCTACCGGTAGGTCGCGGCCTTCATTTTGGTAGTGCGCCTTACGGCGGCTGACCGCATTGTATTGCAAGCATTTTGGCCTGACTGGGAGCCTGTGCAGCCGTGCTCTTGTGAGCCCTCCCTTAGCTGGGTGTTGTGGCCTGACTGGGAGCCTGTGCAGGCGTGCCGCTGTGAGCTCTCCCTTAGCTGGGGTGTGTGGCTTAACTGGGAACCTTTGCAGGCATGCCACTGTGAGCTCTCCCTTAGCAGCACTTTAGATGAGCACTCCACTTACCATCTTGACCAGAACTCACTCTGCTGGTCTGCAGACGTGGGTCTCTGGTCTCTCTGTGAGCTCTCCATAGCTATGGCCCTGTCACGCTGCTGCTATGGCTAGAAGTGTCCCTTCCTCCACTGGACACATGGACATCTCTTGCAGAGGCTTTCCGGTCATGATTGTCCTGTGGAGCCGCTTCCACTTCTTCAGGGGCTGTAGTTTGCTGCCTTTGGTCTCCAGAGTCTACATGTTGAAACCCACAGCCGGACTCCGTATTAACCTCTCAGTGCCCTGACAGCTTGATAGTTGGATAGTGGATTCACTCCACTGGACTTGATAGTTGATACACCTGGCTGGGGGTGAGTGACTTGAGGCTGCCATTCATCTTCTGAACGTATAGTGGCATTATTATATTATATCTCCTTTTAAAGTGCTTATACATGGTTATTAGCCAGATTTTAGTTTTCAAAAATAGCTATATATGGGAGAAAGATATTTTGGAGGTACCGGATCGCATGCCCAGATGTCAGATGACTAACAGTGTTTGAGTAATAGCGATCTTAAACTTCTGTTTTAAATCTGCTGCTGGGCTTTGAGCAAACTATTGCACCAATTCTGAATATTGTTACATTTTTAAAATGTTTGTGCATAGTGGCATTTTTTTTTATATATTTTATATTGTGTTCATTGCTTCAAACAAATGCTCCATATATTTGAATTGGATTGTGTCTTTTAAGCAGGTAGCAGACCCTGCTGGTGGAGCTGCCAGTTTGATTAAGCGTTTATACTGAGTGGTTGTTAAGCACACCTGTCTTTTGTATTGTGAAATCTTATACACAGAGGACCCTGCAAATGTGGTTTACTGAAGCACCTACAGTGGTTGCGGCCCATGCCTACGTGGTGTGGTAAGTCAGCAGAAGGGGTGAGGCCAGTCACCACAGAGGCTTGGTTAACTATTAGAGAGTGCATGGTCTGGGCCCCTTTATAATATACATATATATATATATATATATTAGGGGTGTGCACCGGCCACTTTTCGTGTTTTGTGTTTTGGTTTTGGATCTGGATCTTTCTTCGTGTTTTGGATCTGGATTGGTTTTGCCAAAACCACCCTTCCGTGTTTTGGGTTCTGGGTTTTGTGTTTTGGATCTGTATTTTTTTTTTAAAAAGCATAAAAACAGCTAAAATCACAGAATTTGTTGGTTTCTCTGCTCCTATGCTATTATTAACCTCAATAACCTTAATTTCCACTCATTTCCAGTCTATTCTGAACACCTCACACCTCACAATAGTGTTTTCATGTCCAAAAGGTTGCACCGAGGTAGCTGGATGACTATGCTAAGCGACACGAGTGGGCGGCACAAACACGTGACCCATCTAGGAGTGACACTGCAGTGGCAGACAGGATGGCAGTTAGAAAAACTAGGCCCCAAACTGTACATAATGCAAAGAAAAAAAAGAAGTGCAAGATGGAATTGTCCTTGGGCCCTCCCACCCACCCTTATGTTGTATAAACAGGACATGCACACTTTAACAAATCAATCATTTCAGTGCCAGGGTCTGCCACACAACTGTGGCTGAAATGATTGGTTCGTTTGGGCCCCCACAAAACAAGCTGGCAATTAATGTGTCCCTGCACAAACTGGCTCTACGGAGGCAAGATGTCATCCTCATCCTCCTCATCCACCGATTCCTCACCCTCTTCAGTGTGTACATCCTCATCCTCACAAAGTATTAACTCGTCCCCACTTGAATCCACCACCACAGGTCCCTCTGTACCTTCTGGAGGCTGGTCTCCCTGGAAGAGCTGATAATTCATTTTGATGAACATCATCTTCTCCACATTCTGTGGAAGCAACCTCCTACGCCTTTCGCTGACAAGGTTCCCGGCTGCACTAAACACTCTTTCGGAGTACACACTGGAGGGGGGGCAACTCAGGTAAAATAGAGCCAGCTTGTACAGGGGCCACCAAATTGCCTCTTTTTCCTGCCAGTACAGGTATGGACTGTCTGACATGCCTACTTGGATGCTGTCACCGATGTAATCCTCCACCATTCTGTCAATGGTGACAGTATCATATGCAGTGACAGTAGACATGTCAGAAATTGTTGCCAGGTCCTTCAGTCCGGACCAGATGTCCAAACTTGGTCCTGCCTGCCCTGCATCACCGCCAGCGGGTTGCTTAGGATACCTAAGTTTTTTCCTGGCAGCCCCAGTTGCGGGAGAAAATGAAGAAGGAGCCGTTGACGTGTCACGTTCCGCTTCAGCTGACAGTGTGTTCACCAGCAGGTCTTTGCACCTCTGCAGGCTTGTGTCGGCCGGAAAGAGAGACACCACATAGGCTTTAAACCTAGGATCAAGCACGGTGGCCAAAATGTAGTGGTCTGATTTCAACAGATTGACCACCCTGGAATCCTGGCAAAGCGAATGAAGGGCTTCATCCACAAGTCCCACATGCCGAACGGAATCGCTCCGTCTTAGCTCCTCCTTCACTTTCTCCAGCTGCTTCTGCAAAAGCCTGATGAGGGTAATGACCTGACTCAAGCTGGCTGTGTCTGAACTGACTTCACGTGTGGCAAGTTCGAAGGGCTGGAGAACCTTGCACAACACGGAAATCATTTTCCACTGCGCTTGAGTCAGGTGCATACCCCCTCCTTTGCCTATGTCATAGGTGGATGTATAGGCTTGTATGGCCTTTTGCTGCTCCTCCATCCTCTGAAGCATATAGAGGGTTGAGTTCCACCGCGTCACAACCTCTTGCTTCAGGTGATGGCGGGGCAGGTTCAAGAGTGTTTGCTGGCGCTCCAGTCTTCGGCACGCAGTCGCTGAATGGCGAAAGTGGCCAGAAATTTTTCGGGCCACCCAAAGCGTCTCCTGCACGCCCCTGTCGCTTTTCAGAAAATTCTGCACCACCAAGTTTATTGTGTGAGCAAAACATGGGACGTGCTGGAATTTGCCCAGATGTAATGCCCGCACAATATTGGTGGCGTTGTCAGATATCACAAATCCCCAGGAGAGTCAAAGTGGGGTAAGCCACTGGGCGATGATTTCCCTCAGTTTCTCTAAGAGGTTGTCGGCGGTGTGCCTCTTACTGAAACCGGTGATACACAGCGTAGCCTGCCTTGTAACGAGCTGGCGTTTCTGAGATGCTGCTACTGGTGACGCTGCTGCTGTTGCTGCGTAAGGTGATACATCTACCCAGTGGGCTGTCACAGTCATATAGTCCTTAGTCTGCCCTGTTCCACTTGTCCACATGTCCGTGGTTAAGTGGACATTGTGTACAATGGCATTTTTCAGGACACTGAGGACACTTTTTCTGACGTTTCTGTACAGTCTCGGTATCGCCTGCCTAGTGAAGTGGAATCTAGACGGGATTTGGAACCGGGGACACACTACCTCCATCAATTGTCTAAATCCCACTGCACTAATGGCGGATACCGGACGCACGTCTAACACCAACATAGCAGTCAAGGCCTCAGTTATACGTTTTGCTTCAGGATGACTGCTGTCGTACTTCATCCTCCTCGCTAAGGACTGTTGGAGGGTCAATTGTTTAGTAAAAGTAGTGGTGTTCCTACTTCCTCTCTGGGATGATGAACGACTCCCAGCAGCAGCAACAGCAGCAGCGGCAGCAGTAGGCGTAGCAATGCAGGATCCTCCAGAGGAATCCCGGATAGGAGAGTCAGTCATGCCAGTGACATGGCCTGCAGGACTACTTCCGATCCTGACTAAGGAGGAAATTGACGAGGAGGGAGTTGACGGTGTGGTTTGCAGGCGCTTGGATACAACAGGACAACGGGATTTAGGTGTCCCTGGACTGCTTACGGTCTTAGCCAAAGTTTCTGAACTTGACAGTAACTTTTTATGAACGCGCTGCAGGTGCCGTATAAGGGAGGATGTTCCTAGGTGGTTGACGTCCCTACCCCTACTTATTTCACCTTTACATATGGTACATATGGCAAGACAGTTGTTGTCCGGATTTGGATAGAAATATTGCCAGACCAAAGAGGTGGAATGTTTGGTCTTCTGCCCAGGCATGACCGTGATGGGCTTTTTCATCCCACGGACAACAACTGTCTCCCCCGGAGCCTGATTTAAACAAACCACATCACCATCAGAATCCTCCTCGCCAACTTCCTCCTCAGCGCCAGCTACACCAGTATCCTCATCCTGTTGTACTTCAACAGTGACATCTTCAATTTGCATATCAGCAAGTGGACTGTGGGTGCTCCTTTCAGCACTTGCAGGGGGCGTGCAAATGGTGGAAAGAGCCACCTCTTCCCGTCCAGTGCTGGGAAGGTCAGGCATCGCAACCACCACCACACTTGGACTCTCCTTGGGGATTTGTGATATCTTCTTAGAAAGCACAGTTCTTCGCTGTGCTTTTGCCAGCTTAACTCTTTTGATTTAATTAGTGGGAGGAGGGCTTCCATCGTCATGTGAAGCTGAACCACTAGTCATGAACATACTAGGGATCGACCTTAGCCGTTCCTTGCCACTCCGTGTCGTAAATGGCATATTGGCAAGTTTACATTTCTCTTCAGCTGATTTAAATGTCTTTTTCAAGGTCATTTTCCTGAACTTTGCCATTTGGGATTGTATGTGCCCTCTACTATGACATTGGGCATCGGCCTTGGCAGACGACGTTGATGGCATGTTATCGTCTATGTCATGACTAGTGGCAGCAGCTTCAGCACTAGGAGGAAGTGGTTCTTGATCTTTCTCTATTTTATTTTTATCGGAGAAAGTTTGGTCCTCCATTTATGTTATATCGATTTGATATATACGTGCGGCTAAACACAGAAAATAATTTTTTTTTTGGTTTGGACTGGAGTGTACTTTGGGGGTTACAGCACCCTTTAACGGTCAAGCCAGCCGGCCCTTTACTTATGACACAGGCGCACTCTTGGCACTACTTTGTTGATGCACGTGCGGCTACTGCGCACACAATTCACAAACACAGAAAATAATTTTTTTTTGGTTTGGACTGGAGTGTACTTTGGGGGTTACAGCACCCTTTAACGGTCAAGCCAGCCGGCCCTTTACTTATGACACAGGCGCACGCTTGGCACTACTTTGTTGATGCACGTGCGGCTACTGCGCACACAATTCACAAACACAGAAAATAATTTTTTTTTGGTTTGGACTGGAGTGTACTTTCGGGGGTTACAGCACCCTTTAACGGTCAAGCCAGCCGGCCCTTTACTTATGACACAGGCGCACGCTTGGCACTACTTTGTTGATGCACGTGCGGCTACTGCGCACACAATTCACAAACACAGAAAATAATTTTTTTTTTGGTTTGGACTGGAGTGTACTTTGGGGGTTACAGCACCCTTTATCGGTCAAGCCAGCCGGCCCTTTACTTATGACACAGGCGCACGCTTGGCACTACTTTGTTGATGCACGTGCGGCTACTGCGCACACAATTCACAAACACAGAAAATAATTTTTTTTTTGGTTTGGACTGGAGTGTACTTTTGGGGGTTACAGCACCCTTAACGGTCAAGCCAGCCGGCCCTTTACTTATGACACAGGCGCACGCTTGGCACTACTTTGTTGATGCACGTGCGGCTACTGCACACACAATTCACAAACACAGAAAATAATTTTTTTTTTGGTTTGGACTGGAGTGTACTCTCGGGGGTTACAGCACCCTTAACGGTCAAGCCAGCCGGCCCTTTACTTATGACACAGGCGCACGCTTGGCACTACTTTGTTGATGCACGTGCGGCTACTGCGCACACAATTCACAAACACAGAAAATAATTTTTTTTTGGTTTGGACTGGAGTGTACTTTCGGGGGTTACAGCACCCTTTAACGGTCAAGCCAGCCGGCCCTTTACTTATGACACAGGCGCACGCTTGGCACTACTTTGTTGATGCACGTGCGGCTACTGCGCACACAATTCACAAACACAGAAAATAATTTTTTTTTTGGTTTGGACTGGAGTGTACTTTGGGGGTTACAGCACCCTTTAACGGTCAAGCCAGCCGGCCCTTTACTTATGACACAGGCGCACGCTTGGCACTACTTTGTTGATGCACGTGCGGCTACTGCGCACACAATTCACAAACACAGAAAATAATTTTTTTTTGGTTTGGACTGGAGTGTACTTTCGGGGGTTACAGCACCCTTTAATGGTCAAGCCAGCCGGCCCTTTACTTATGACACAGGCGCACGCTTGGCACTACTTTGTTGATGCACGTGCGGCTACTGCGCACACAATTCACAAACACAGAAAATAATTTTTTTTTGGTTTGGACTGGAGTGTACTTTGGGGGTTACAGCACCCTTTAACGGTCAAGCCAGCCGGCCCTTTACTTATGACACAGGCGCACGCTTGGCACTACTTTGTTGATGCACGTGCGGCTACTGCGCACACAATTCACAAACACAGAAAATAATTTTTTTTTGGTTTGGACTGGAGTGTACTTTCGGGGGTTACAGCACCCTTTAACGGTCAAGCCAGCCGGCCCTTTACTTATGACACAGGCGCACGCTTGGCACTACTTTGTTGATGCACGTGCGGCTACTGCGCACACAATTCACAAACACAGAAAATAATTTTTTTTTTGGTTTGGACTGGAGTGTACTTTGGGGGTTACAGCACCCTTTATCGGTGAAGCCAGCCGGCCCTTTACTTATGACACAGGCGCACGCTTGGCACTACTTTGTTGATGCACGTGCGGCTACTGCGCACACAATTCACAAACACAGAAAATAATTTTTTTTTTGGTTTGGACTGGAGTGTACTTTTGGGGGTTACAGCACCCTTAACGGTCAAGCCAGCCGGCCCTTTACTTATGACACAGGCGCACGCTTGGCACTACTTTGTTGATGCACGTGCGGCTACTGCGCACACAATTCACAAACACAGAAAATAATTTTTTTTTTGGTTTGGACTGGAGTGTACTCTCGGGGGTTACAGCACCCTTAACGGTCAAGCCAGCCGGCCCTTTACTTATGACACAGGCGCACGCTTGGCACTACTTTGTTGATGCACGTGCGGCTACTGCGCACACAATTCACAAACACAGAAAATAATTTTTTTTTGGTTTGGACTGGAGTGTACTTTCGGGGGTTACAGCACCCTTTAACGGTCAAGCCAGCCGGCCCTTTACTTATGACACAGGCGCACGCTTGGCACTACTTTGTTGATGCACGTGCGGCTACTGCGCACACAATTCACAAACACAGAAAATATATTATTTTTTTTTTGGTTTGGACTGTAGTGTACTTTGGGGGTTACAGCACCCTTTAACGGTCAAGCCAGCCGGCCCTTTACTTATGACACAGGCGCACGCTTGGCACTACTTTGTTGATGCACGTGCGGCTACTGCGCACACAATTCACAAACACAGAAAATAATTTTTTTTTGGTTTGGACTGGAGTGTACTTTCGGGGGTTACAGCACCCTTTAATGGTCAAGCCAGCCGGCCCTTTACTTATGACACAGGCGCACGCTTGGCACTACTTTGTTGATGCACGTGCGGCTACTGCGCACACAATTCACAAACACAGAAAATATTTTTTTTTTTGGTTTGGACTGGAGTGTACTTTGGGGGTTACAGCACCCTTTAACGGTCAAGCCAGCCGGCCCTTTACTTATGACACAGGCGCACGCTTGGCACTACTTTGTTGATGCACGTGCGGCTACTGCGCACACAATTCACAAACACAGAAAATAATTTTTTTTTTGGTTTGGACTGGAGTGTACTTTCGGGGGTTACAGCACCCTTAACGGTCAAGCCAGCCGGCCCTTTACTTATGACACAGGCGCACGCTTGGCACTACTTTGTTGATGCACGTGCGGCTACTGCGCACACAATTCACAAACACAGAAAATAATTTTTTTTTTGGTTTGGACTGGAGTGTACTTTCGGGGGTTACAGCACCCTTAACGGTCAAGCCAGCCGGCCCTTTACTTATGACACAGGCGCACGCTTGGCACTACTTTGTTGATGCACGTGCGGCTACTGCGCACACAATTCACAAACACAGAAAATAATTTTTTTTTGGTTTGGACTGGAGTGTACTTTCGGGGGTTACAGCACCCTTTAACGGTCAAGCCAGCCGGCCCTTTACTTATGACACAGGCGCACGCTTGGCACTACTTTGTTGATGCACGTGCGGCTACTGCGCACACAATTCACAAACACAGAAAATAATTTTTTTTTTGGTTTGGACTGGAGTGTACTTTGGGGGTTACAGCACCCTTTATCGGTCAAGCCAGCCGGCCCTTTACTTATGACACAGGCGCACGCTTGGCACTACTTTGTTGATGCACGTGCGGCTACTGCGCACACAATTCACAAACACAGAAAATAATTTTTTTTTTGGTTTGGACTGGAGTGTACTTTTGGGGGTTACAGCACCCTTAACGGTCAAGCCAGCCGGCCCTTTACTTATGACACAGGCGCACGCTTGGCACTACTTTGTTGATGCACGTGCGGCTACTGCGCACACAATTCACAAACACAGAAAATAATTTTTTTTTTGGTTTGGACTGGAGTGTACTCTCGGGGGTTACAGCACCCTTAACGGTCAAGCCAGCCGGCCCTTTACTTATGACACAGGCGCACGCTTGGCACTACTTTGTTGATGCACGTGCGGCTACTGCGCACACAATTCACAAACACAGAAAATAATTTTTTTTTGGTTTGGACTGGAGTTTACTTTCGGGGGTTACAGCACCCTTTAACGGTCAAGCCAGCCGGCCCTTTACTTATGACACAGGCGCACGCTTGGCACTACTTTGTTGATGCACGTGCGGCTACTGCGCACACAATTCACAAACACAGAAAATAATTTTTTTTTTGGTTTGGACTGGAGTGCACTTTGGGGGTTACAGCACCCTTTAACGGTCAAGCCAGCCGGCCCTTTACTTATGACACAGGCGCACGCTTGGCACTACTTTGTTGATGCACGTGCGGCTACTGCGCACACAATTCACAAACACAGAAAATAATTTTTTTTTGGTTTGGACTGGAGTGTACTTTCGGGGGTTACAGCACCCATTAATGGTCAAGCCAGCCGGCCCTTTACTTATGACACAGGCGCACGCTTGGCACTACTTTGTTGATGCACGTGCGGCTACTGCGCACACAATTCACAAACACAGAAAATAATTTTTTTTTGGTTTGGACTGGAGTGTACTTTGGGGGTTACAGCACCCTTTAACGGTCAAGCCAGCCGGCCCTTTACTTATGACACAGGCGCACGCTTGGCACTACTTTGTTGATGCACGTGCGGCTACTGCGCACACAATTCACAAACACAGAAAATAATTTTTTTTTGGTTTGGACTGGAGTGTACTTTCGGGGGTTACAGCACCCTTTAACGGTCAAGCCAGCCGGCCCTTTACTTATGACACAGGCGCACGCTTGGCACTACTTTGTTGATGCACGTGCGGCTACTGCGCACACAATTCACAAACACAGAAAATAATTTTTTTTTTGGTTTGGACTGGAGTGTACTTTGGGGGTTACAGCACCCTTTATCGGTGAAGCCAGCCGGCCCTTTACTTATGACACAGGCGCACGCTTGGCACTACTTTGTTGATGCACGTGCGGCTACTGCGCACACAATTCACAAACACAGAAAATAATTTTTTTTTTGGTTTGGACTGGAGTGTACTTTTGGGGGTTACAGCACCCTTAACGGTCAAGCCAGCCGGCCCTTTACTTATGACACAGGCGCACGCTTGGCACTACTTTGTTGATGCACGTGCGGCTACTGCGCACACAATTCACAAACACAGAAAATAATTTTTTTTTTGGTTTGGACTGGAGTGTACTCTCGGGGGTTACAGCACCCTTAACGGTCAAGCCAGCCGGCCCTTTACTTATGACACAGGCGCACGCTTGGCACTACTTTGTTGATGCACGTGCGGCTACTGCGCACACAATTCACAAACACAGAAAATAATTTTTTTTTGGTTTGGACTGGAGTGTACTTTCGGGGGTTACAGCACCCTTTAACGGTCAAGCCAGCCGGCCCTTTACTTATGACACAGGCGCACGCTTGGCACTACTTTGTTGATGCACGTGCGGCTACTGCGCACACAATTCACAAACACAGAAAATAATTTTTTTTTTGGTTTGGACTGGAGTGTACTTTGGGGGTTACAGCACCCTTTAACGGTCAAGCCAGCCGGCCCTTTACTTATGACACAGGCGCACGCTTGGCACTACTTTGTTGATGCACGTGCGGCTACTGCGCACACAATTCACAAACACAGAAAATAATTTTTTTTTGGTTTGGACTGGAGTGTACTTTCGGGGGTTACAGCACCCTTTAATGGTCAAGCCAGCCGGCCCTTTACTTATGACACAGGCGCACGCTTGGCACTACTTTGTTGATGCACGTGCGGCTACTGCGCACACAATTCACAAACACAGAAAATAATTTTTTTTTTGGTTTGGACTGGAGTGTACTTTGGGGGTTACAGCACCCTTTAACGGTCAAGCCAGCCGGCCCTTTACTTATGACACAGGCGCACGCTTGGCACTACTTTGTTGATGCACGTGCGGCTACTGCGCACACAATTCACAAACACAGAAAATAATTTTTTTTTTGGTTTGGACTGGAGTGTACTTTCGGGGGTTACAGCACCCTTAACGGTCAAGCCAGCCGGCCCTTTACTTATGACACAGGCGCACGCTTGGCACTACTTTGTTGATGCACGTGCGGCTACTGCGCACACAATTCACAAACACAGAAAATAATTTTTTTTTTGGTTTGGACTGGAGTGTACTTTCGGGGGTTACAGCACCCTTAACGGTCAAGCCAGCCGGCCCTTTACTTATGACACAGGCGCACGCTTGGCACTACTTTGTTGATGCACATGCGGCTACTGCGCACACAATTCACAAACACAGAAAATAATTTTTTTTTTGGTTTGGACTGGAGTGTACTTTCGGGGGTTACAGCACCCTTAACGGTCAAGCCAGCCGGCCCTTTACTTATGACACAGGCGCACGCTTGGCACTACTTTGATATATATGTATTAAATACTAATATTACATGTGATAATGTAACATACTGATAACAGCAATGCTCTGTAATGAATAATAGAGAAGCACTTGATGGTGATCCTGTCTATATATATATATATTAGGGGTGAGCGGGTTCGGATTTCTGAAATCCGAACCCCCCCGAGCCCCCCCGATCCGAGTCCGATCCGAGTCAGGCTCGACTTTTCCCGCCTGACTCGGATCTGAAATCGAGGCAAAACGTCATCATCCCGCCTTCCGAGTCTCGCGGGTTTTGGATCCTATATAAGGTACCCGCGTCGGCGCCATTTTCTCACTCGGCTGTGGACAGTGAAGAGGGAGGGTGGGAGTTAGGGCTGTGTAGTGTAGTGTAGTGTATTGCTGCTGTTGTCCACTACTTCAAAGTCCATAGGGGCTGGCTGTGTTGTGCTGTGCTGCTGTTGTTAAAAGGGGCTGTGTCCACTACTTCAAAGTCCATAGGGGCTGGCTGGACTGTGTTGTGCAGTCAGTTCTCCATAGGGGCTGTGTCCACTCCAAAGTCCTGTGCAGTGTCCCAGTCCTAAAGCAGTGCTGTAGTGTTGTCCAGGGGGTGCTCTGTCCATCAGGGGTGCTCCCCCCAAGTGCTAAAAAAATAATATATTTTCTGTGTTTGTGAATTGTGTGCGCAGTAGCCGCACGTGCATCAACAAAGTAGTGCCAAGCGTGCGACTGTGTCATAAGTAAAGGGCCGGCTGGCTTGACCGTTAAAGGGTGCTGTAACCCCCGAAAGTACACTCCAATCCAAACCAAAAAAAAATTATTTTCTGTGTTTGTGAATTGTGTGCGCAGTAGCCGCACGTGCATCAACAAAGTAGTGCCAAGCGTGCGCCTGTGTCATAAGTAAAGGGCCGGCTGGCTTGACCGTTAAGGGTGCTGTAACCCCCGAAAGTACACTCCAGTCCAAACCAAAAAAAAAAATTTTTCTGTGTTTGTGAATTGTGTGCGCAGTAGCCGCACGTGCATCAACAAAGTAGTGCCAAGCGTGCGCCTGTGTCATAAGTAAAGGGCCGGCTGGCTTGACCGTTAAGGGTGCTGTAACCCCCGAAAGTACACTCCAGTCCAAACCAAAAAAAAAATTATTTTCTGTGTTTGTGAATTGTGTGCGCAGTAGCCGCACGTGCATCAACAAAGTAGTGCCAAGCGTGCGCCTGTGTCATAAGTAAAGGGCCGGCTGGCTTGACCGTTAAAGGGTGCTGTAACCCCCAAAGTACACTCCAGTCCAAACCAAAAAAAAAATTATTTTCTCTGTTTGTGAATTGTGTGCGCAGTAGCCGCACGTGCATCAACAAAGTAGTGCCAAGCGTGCGCCTGTGTCATAAGTAAAGGGCCGGCTGGCTTGACCGTTAAAGGGTGCTGTAACCCCCGAAAGTACACTCCAGTCCAAACCAAAAAAAAATTATTTTCTGTTTGTGAATTGTGTGCGTAGTAGCCGCACGTGCATCAACAAAGTAGTGCCAAGCGTGCGCCTGTGTCATAAGTAAAGGGCCGGCTGGCTTGACCGTTAAAGGGTGCTGTAACCCCCGAAAGTACACTCCAGTCCAAACCAAAAAAAAAAATTTTTCTGTGTTTGTGAATTGTGTGCGCAGTAGCCGCACGTGCATCAACAAAGTAGTGCCAAGCGTGCGCCTGTGTCATAAGTAAAGGGCCGGCTGGCTTGACCGTTAAGGGTGCTGTAACCCCCGAAAGTACACTCCAGTCCAAACCAAAAAAAAAATTATTTTCTGTGTTTGTGAATTGTGTGCGCAGTAGCCGCACGTGCATCAACAAAGTAGTGCCAAGCGTGCGCCTGTGTCATAAGTAAAGGGCCGGCTGGCTTGACCGTTAAAGGGTGCTGTAACCCCCAAAGTACACTCCAGTCCAAACCAAAAAAAAAATTATTTTCTCTGTTTGTGAATTGTGTGCGCAGTAGCCGCACGTGCATCAACAAAGTAGTGCCAAGCGTGCGCCTGTGTCATAAGTAAAGGGCCGGCTGGCTTGACCGTTAAAGGGTGCTGTAACCCCCGAAAGTACACTCCAGTCCAAACCAAAAAAAAATTATTTTCTGTTTGTGAATTGTGTGCGTAGTAGCCGCACGTGCATCAACAAAGTAGTGCCAAGCGTGCGCCTGTGTCATAAGTAAAGGGCCGGCTGGCTTGACCGTTAAAGGGTGCTGTAACCCCCGAAAGTACACTCCAGTCCAAACCAAAAAAAATTATTTTCTGTGTTTGTGAATTGTGTGCGCAGTAGCCGCACGTGCATCAACAAAGTAGTGCCAAGCGTGCGCCTGTGTCATAAGTAAAGGGCCGGCTGGCTTGACCGTTAATGGGTGCTGTAACCCCCAAAGTACACTCCAGTCCAAACCAAAAAAAAAATATTTTCTGTGTTTGTGAATTGTGTGCGCAGTAGCCGCACGTGCATCAACAAAGTAGTGCCAAGCGTGCGCCTGTGTCATAAGTAAAGGGCCGGCTGGCTTGACCGTTAAAGGGTGCTGTAACCCCCGAAAGTACACTCCAGTCCAAACCAAAAAAAAATTATTTTCTGTTTGTGAATTGTGTGCGCAGTAGCCGCACGTGCATCAACAAAGTAGTGCCAAGCGTGCGCCTGTGTCATAAGTAAAGGGCCGGCTGGCTTGACCATTAAAGGGTGCTGTAACCCCCGAAAGTACACTCCAGTCCAAACCAAAAAAAATTATTTTCTGTGTTTGTGAATTGTGTGCGCAGTAGCCGCACGTGCATCAACAAAGTAGTGCCAAGCGTGCGCCTGTGTCATAAGTAAAGGGCCGGCTGGCTTGACCGTTAAAGGGTGCTGTAACCCCCAAAGTACACTCCAGTCCAAACCAAAAAAATATATATTTTCTGTGCTTGTGACTTGTGTGCACTGTGGCTGCACGTGCATCAACAAAGGAGTAGCACGAAGCGTGCACCTGTGTCCCATAAGTAAAGGGCCGACTGGCTCATTTCTTAAAGGGTGGTGTAACCCACAAAGTGCACTACTCTCCAGCAAAATAAAACAATATTTTCTGTGTTTGTGTGCGCTTTAGCCGCACGTATATATCAATATAACATAAATGGAGGACCAAACTTTCTCCGATAAAAATAAAATAGGGAAAGATCAAGAACCACTTCCTCCTAGTGCTGTTGCTGCTGCTGGGAGTTGTTCATCATCCCTGAGAGGAAGTAGGAACATCACTACTTTTACTAAACAATTGACCCTCCAACAGTCCCTAGCGATAAGGATGAAGTACGACAGCAGTCATCCTGAAGCAAAACGTATAACTGAGGCCTTGACTGCTATGTTGGTGTTAGACATGCGTCCGGTATCCGCCATTAGTGCAGTGGGATTTAGACAATTGATGGAGGTAGTGAGTCCCCGGTTCCAAATCCCGACTAGATTCCACCTGCATCCTCAAAGCAGCAGCGACAAGCGTGCGTCTGTCTGTTAAAGGGTGGTGACACCCTCAAAGTGTGCTACACAAACAATAAAAATATTGTTCTTTTTTTTTCTGTCTTTGTGAAATGTGTAGGCTGTAGCCGAACCTGCATCCTTAAAGCAGCAGCGACAAGCGTGCGTCTGTCTGTTAAAGGGTGGTGACACCCTCAAAGTGTGCTACACAAACAATAAAAATATTGTTCTTTTTTTTTCTGTCTTTGTGAAATGTGTGGGCTGTAGCCGCACCTGCATCCTCAAAGCAGCAGCGACAAGCGTGCGTCTGTCTGTTAAAGGGTGGTGACACCCTCAAAGTGTGCTACACAAACAGTAAAAATATTCTTCTTCTTTTTTCTGTCTTTGTGAATTGTGTGGGCTGTAGCCGCACTTGCATCCTCAAAGCAGCAGCGACAAGCGTGCGTCTGTCTGTTAAAGGATTACATCGGTGACAGCATCCAAGTAGGCATGTCAGACAGTCCGTACCTGTACTGGCAGGAAAAAGAAGCAATTTGGAGGTCCCTGTACAAACTGGCTCTATTTTACCTGAGTTGCCCCCCCTCCAGTGTGTACTCCGAAAGAGTGTTTAGTGCAGCCGGGAACCTTGTCAGCGAAAGGCGTAGGAGGTTGCTTCAACAAAATGTGGAGAAGATGATGTTCATAAAATGAATTATCAACTCTTCCAGGGAGACCAGCCTCCAGAACGTACAGAGGGACCTGTGGTTCCAGCGGGGACGAATTAATACTCTGTGAGGATGAGGATGTACACACTGAAGAGGGTGAGGAATCGGTGGATGAGGAGGATGAGGATGACATCTTGCCTCCGTAGAGCCAGTTTGTGCAGGGACAGATTAATTGCCAGCTTGTTTTGTGGGGGCCCAAACGAACCAATCATTTCAGCCACAGTTGTGTGGCAGACACTGGCGCTGAAATGATTGGTTTGTTTAAGTGTGCATGTCCTGTTTATACAACATAAGGGTGGGTGGGAGGGCCCAAGGACAATTCCATCTTGCACCTCTTTTTTTTCTTTGCATTATGTACAGTTTGGGGCCTAGTTTTTCAAACTGCCATTCTGTCTGCCACTGCAGTTTCACGCCTAGATGGGTTACGTGTTTGTGCCGCCCACTCGTGTCGCTTAGCATAGTCATCCAGCTACCTCGGTGCAACCTTTTGGACATAAAAACACTATTGTGAGGTGTGAGGTGTTCAGAATAGACTGGAAATGAGTGGAAATTAAGGTTATTGAGGTTAATAATAGCATAGGAGCAGAAAAACCTACAAATTCTGTGATTTTAGCTGTTTTTATGCTTTTTTTCAAAAAAATACAGATCCAAAACACAAAACCCAGAACCCAAAACACGGAAGGGTGGTTTTGGCAAAACCAATCCAGATCCAAAACACGAAGAATGATCCAGATCCAAAACCAAAACACAAAACACGAAAAGTGGCCGGTGCACACCCCTAATATATATATATATATATATATATATATATATATACTATATATACATACAACATTAATGTTCTGTACATGTGATAAGGACCTTGGTACTGACCAGACAGTGTCTTCGAGGCACATTGACTTAGCCTCAATATTTACTACTCTGAGCTGTTCAGTTAGTTCTGCTACCCAGTGCAGTAAGCCCCAGAGGGTGCACTTAAGGTGGATTTTTTACTCAGCTTTATTAGGAGCTGCGAGGAATACTCTGTGTTAAGCACATTCTCTGGGGTTTACCGCACGGGGTAACCTAGAATCTTTGGGTTAATACATGCTAGCTGTGAGGTTACCGCACTGGACATTTTTTAATAATATAATAATAAATATTCTACTTAAATAAAAAGCAATTCATAAGCCTGGAAAATAACACTAGAGAGTTATAACTGTATCCAATATGCAGAATAGTAGGAATTGTACAGTGCAGTTAATAGAATATAGGACCTTCCAAACTGCTCATTCATAGGTTCCTGACTGTTCAATAAAATAACCCTCATTTATTACCTGGTTATGTTTTCCGTAAGGAGTTATAATACGTTTGACATTCTTACCAACATCCCAGACTGTAACATTGGACAGCATAGGCCACACTATGGGGTAAATTTACTAAGATTCGAGTTTGGTCGAGTTTTTTAGTTTTTAAAATCACTTTGCTTCAACAAAACTCGGGTGAGTAGTCCCTTCTCAAACTCGCAAATTTACTAAGAAGTGAGTTTAGCTGAAAGTTAGTTTTTCGATGGTGAAGCAGATCAAGTTTTTTCCCCCAAATTGCGAGTTTAGAGGAGAGTTTAGAAGAGAGTTTAAGGAGAGTTTAGATGAGAGTTTAGATGAGAGTTTAGATGAGATTACGTACTCGAGATTGCAGTGTTTTCTCTCTTCCAAACTCACCCGAGCAAACAGCCTGCACATATCAGTGAGATATGTGTAAGCAGCTTGTGTGTTAAGACCTGTAAAAAACGGGTTAAATAATTAAAAAAAAAAATGACATAGGGTCCCCCTGCCTAAAACTTAACCAGCCCCGGACTTGCCAGCCTGTCCTGGTACCTAAAATTATGGTGATCAAAACGAGTAGTGTTCCACCGTAAAATAGGTACCAGCACCAGTCTGCAGGGCAAGTCCTGGTTTTAATTATAGGGGTAAAAAATTTGCGTAGGGGTACCCCTATAATTAAAACCAGCACTGGACCCTTTCTAGCGGGGGACTGATGCCACAGCCAGGGGAGCCCATTCACCAGGCCCACCAGCCGCAGCATCAGCCCTGACCACTAGTCAGCCCAGGCCAGGGATCCCTGGGGATTTAGGGACCACCTCCAATAAAGGGGTCCCCCTCTCCAGGGCACCCCTGGCCTAGGTTGATAGCCCAGAGTTATCCCCGACATTCCTGGCTGGTGGGTGGCAGGTTGATAGTGTAGGTGTACAGTTAAAAATATAATTAACAACATTGTCTTTACAGTAGAACTGCAGGTCCCAGCAAGCCTCCCCCGCATGCTGGTACTTAGAGAACCACAAGTACCAGCATGCAGGGCATTAAGGGGCCTCTGGTACCTGTAGTTCACCTTTAATGAAATGTGTTTAATAAAAGGTTTATTACATCCATACACACTTACCTTCTTCCAGATGTTCACGTCTAATCAGTGGCGGCTTAACATGAGCGGCCGCTCATTGGCTGGAACCCACATGGAGGAGCCACTCATTGGCTAAGCCCACATGGGTCCCAGCCAATGAGCGACCGCTAATGGAAGCCTCAGCTGATTGGCTGGCCACCCGGCACTAATGATAGCTCAAGCCCAGAGCTGTCATTAGCGTTACTGTAACAATGTTCTATAGCGTCTTGTTACAGTGTGTCCAAGCCCCTATTTGGAGTACTGTGGAGAACATCATGGGACAAAAGGTGAGTATTGGATCTTTTTTTACAGGTACTCCCACTGGATACTTTACGTTGAGAAGGGGACGTGAACATCTGGGAGCAGGTGAGTATGTATGTGTATGGATGCAATAAAACGTAATTTTCATGGTGTGTGTCTTGTTTTTTTAAACAAATTTCGTTACAGGTGAACCACAGGTACCAGTGGCTCCTTAATGCCCTGCATGCTGGTACTTGTGGTTCTCCAACTACCAGCATGCTGGGGAAGCTTGCTGGGACCTGCAGTTCTACTGTAAAGATAATGTTGTTAATTATATTTTTAAAACTACACCTACACTATCAACCCGCCACCCACCGCCCAGGGGTGACGGGGATAGCCCCGGGCTATCAGCCTAGGCCAGGGGTGCCCTGGAGAGGGGGACCCCTTTATTGGAGGGGTCCCCAACTCCACAGTAATCCCTGGCCTTTGCTGACTAGCGGTCAGTGCTGCTGCTGCAGCTGGGGGGCCCGGTGAAAGGGCACTCCTGGCTGTGGCATCAGTCCCCTGCTAGAAAGGGTCTGGAACTGGTTTTAAATATAGGGAGAACCTTACGCCATTTTTTATCTCTCTATATTTAAAACCAGCTCTGTCCCTGCTGCCTAGTGCTGGTTCTTAAATTACAGTAGAACCCTACACATTTGTTTCACTGTAATTTTAAGAAACAGGAATGGCTGGCAAGTCCGGGGCTGGTTAGTCTTTTGGGGGGGGGACCTCGCGTCATTTTTTTAAAAATAATTAACCCTACTTAAACAAGTTAAAAAAAAAAATACACAAATCACAATTATTTGTGTATGTTTCAGCCAAACTCGCAGCTCAGGAGGTGAGTGTTTAAAACTTCTATTTCACAGTGAGTTTGCTACAATCTCACACGAGATTGGAAACTCGAATCTTAGTAACTTTGCGAGTTGCATCTTTTTCATCTAAAGTACTTCTTATTTTGGCTGATGGTGAGTTTTTCCGAGTTTGCAGACTCACATGAGTTTTAACAGTGAAAAAAGAGAACTCACTTCAAACTCACTCGAGTTTGCTTTAGTAAATTTGCAAGATGAAAAAAAAGGCTAAACTCACGTGAGTTTGCAAACTCACACAAACTCATACAAACTCGACCCTTAGTAAATTTACCCCTATAGATCTGTTTGAACAAGATCTACCATTACAAGTAATTAGATAGTAGCTTTGATCATTATACAGTAAGTTATGCTAAAGCTACTGTTTGACCGACTGATTTGGATTACCACCCATTTATGCTAAAATACATAATGCATAATATATTATTAGTCTTTACATGACTTGTGAAATAATTTTAGTTCAATATTTAAACTATACTTACAGTTTGATCTAAATATTAATGGAAATATATCAATATTTTGAATTATTGTAACGGCTGGAACCATTATGAAAGTTGTATATAAGTTTCAGTTTATCTGTAAAAACTGTTTTGTGCTATTATAAAATGTAAGAACGTAAGAAGAACGGCGAGAAAATATGATGCAAGTCCTAAAAAAAAAGTTAATGCTGACCTTTCATTGTGCCAAAAAATAACAAGCAAGAACTCTGGAAAGCTGTTTTTTCTTAAAGGGCAAAAATGATGAGTATTTTCCGTCGAGTGTGAAAATGAATGAAAAACAGCGTTTTGGAAAAAGGCCTGAGACAATTAGACCAAAAGCAAGTGATTCGTATGGAATGCAGGACTGCTTACGCATCGGATGTGGTGTGTATAATTTTTGCAGAAGGATACAAAGCATTTTATTCTTGTATTTTCTTATTACATTTACTGTACAAAACACTATGGCACATATTTACTACAATCCGCATATCAAATGCGGTTGTAGTGTGATATTTTCACCTAAATTTGCATTGCATATTTAGGAAATATCACAGGAATGTATGAAGATTCGTATGCAGTGACAGAGCTTGCAAGAAAGTTCTGGCCCTGCAAATCCACTGCACACACATCTCACTGATTTTTTGCAAAAATACAGTGAGAAGGTGCCACTTCTGGCTAGCACACCCCACTTCCCCCTTGCCGCTAAGCTTACACTTACCTGCCCAAAGATTGGTGATCGGTGAGCTCTCTCCTCCATTCAGCTGGTCTCTGTGACACTGGTCTGCTGATGTGTGCCGTAAACTGAGATGCCGGTTTACAGCACATCTGACTGAGGGGGGGAGGAGAGAGATCACCGACCAGCAGACCACTGGATGGAGGTTTTTTTTTGTTTCTTTTTATAGCTATTTTGTTTTTTTGCAGCGAGTAGCTTGTGGTTTATTTAGACCACAAAACTAAAATAATGTGAAAAGGGTGTGAAACCCATTTTCAAATTATTTTAGTAAAATAATATTGATAAATAGGGCCCTAGGGCCCAAATGTATTTTCCTGTAATTTGTGGGCACAGGCACAATGTCAGTAAAATAGCCACGAGAAGCAGCAATTCGTTTTAGGCAAAGTCAGGTTGGTTTTACCTTAAAACTAAATACTGCTTTAAATCTATATCACTAAAATAGCATCAGTACACTACATTAGGGCAAATATTGTTTATTCAAAGAATTCAAATGACCTTTGAAGATAAGGGATGCCCCCCACATCTAATTTGAATAATAAATATGTTCAAATTTGTGGTTTAACAGAAAATTTTTATTACAATTTTTTTTTCAATGAAACCCCAACACTTGGTTTAGTAGAACAAAGAGAATACCATGCGTTAGACCCACATTCCCTACTACTATATTTCTGTCTGTGCTCTGGGACATCTGGAGGGGTCTAGGTGTAAAGGACAGGGTTGTGGTGCCACAAATTGCATCATCGTAGTGCGTCCCCCACTACATAATGCCCAAAATTAATGGTGCAATTCGTGCAGGGAAGGGGTACATGCCTGTATGATTCATTGATAAGTAACCAGGATGCATAAAGGGTTGTCTACTCTACAAATTCTGAGTTTTCTGTAGATAAGTAGATCCCCGCAGTTTGTGAAATAATCACCATCAACACCACCACCAATGTGTTTCTTATGTTAGTCTGGCAAAAACAAAAAATTTGAAAAAAATCAGGACCAACTATAAGGTAAAGAGGAACTGACTGAATAGTTGCCATAGTCGGTCCAATCAGATGCTCTGGCACAGGGGCGTATTAAGAGAGGAGGGTGCTCATGTGCAGTCTTCGTCCAGGGCCCCCACCACTCTACCTGGCGGTCGGCAGCACGGTGAGCGCAGCTGTAGTCTCTCTGCATTAGTATGTGTTAGAGTCTACTGTGCATGTGCAAGTCACCAAGGAAATGGCGAGGCAACCATTTCCCGGTGATTTCAATACTGTGCATGCGCAAAACACTGGCCATTTTCCAGGCGATTTGTACAGGATTCTAGAGAGGTAAGTATTGAATAAATGGGTGCAGGATGTGCGCTGTGGGCCCCCCTGGACCCAGGGGCCAGTGAGCACAGCACACCCTACGCCCATTGTATATACAGTCTACGTCCTTGCTCTGACAGTCTATCTGATCAGATGCATCAACAACATTTTAAACAATGCTTTTTATTTCTTCTTGGGGTCAGTCTGAGAATCAGCCTGAGAGTCAGAGAATCAGGTACAGTACACCACTGAAAGTGGAGACTTTACTACACACTGTATGGGCCGATCCCCTGTGGGCATCAAACCCTTGTGGCTTTACATTTGAGAAAGCTGTGTAGATTTGTCTGTTGTAGCAACACACGACAAGACACAGAAACTCTGCAGCAACAGTACTTTACTGAGAGCATGCACAAACTATCATAGCCCCAGGAGGGGATGTAGATTATATCTCGGCTGTGGGGATGCCGGTGCTCAGAATGCTGGCACAACGGAATCACGACACCAGTCAGAATCCCGGCACCAGCATCCAGATAGAAAGTATTGAGCTTACGGGGAGGGTTAGGCTGCGGGGAGGGAGGCTTAGGTTTAGGGTGCGTGGAGGGAGGGTTAGGTTTAGGCTGTGGGGAGGGAGGCTTAGGTTTAGGCTGCGTGGAGGGAGGGTTAGGTTTAGGCTGTGGGGAGGGAGGGTTAGGTTTAGGCTGCGGGCAGGGAGGATTAGGTTTAGGCTGTGGAGAGGGAGGGTTAGGGGTAGATACTCAGGTGCTTCTATCGGGATTGTAACACAGTCGGGATGCCGGCATCGTAATTCTGAGTGCCGGAATCCCGAGTGCCGGAATCCCGTACCCAACCCGACTAGGATTACGTCTCAGGAAAGTGAGTGGTTATCAGGAAGAACCTCCACAAACCACACAGCACACACCTACAGTACTGTACATCCCCCTTTTACTAGATAAAAACACACATTCAGAGGTGCATACAATTCCAATGCAATGTTCACGTAGTTGAGCGATTATTTGCAACTGCGAATGCATGAAAAGTCCTGAAAACCACTATGGCACAGAGTGTACACTCAAAGATTCGGGACAGACAGTACCATAAATGGGGAGGCAAAGTGATGGGTGTTCCTGGGTGGTGACTGGGAGGTGGCCAGAATTGAATGCAAACAAATCTCATGGGTGTGTTATGGGAGTTTGCGGGCATGTCCGCGAAGGCAGCTTTGTTCTCAGATGCTCAACCACAGAGGCCTGCAACTGCCATAGGGCTTGGGGAACCCCGTATAGTTTACTACAATACTACATGCGTGTGTAAATAATATTGTCATTTCCTCGGGGGTGCAGCCTACTGACAACTTGTATATACACAAGAACTAGCAAGAACAGAAAGTTGTTGTCTTCTAATCGTGGCACACTTTTTCTTAATTAAAACATAACTTTTATTCTTTTCTTAGTAAAAAAGAAAATTTGACATATATACAGTAGTAGGTTACAAAATAGTGAAATATTTTAAAGGAACAGATAGTTCCTAGACATAGCCATACATGTATTGTGTAGACATGACAAAATAAAGATGTGTTTAAACACTTTGGGGCATATTCAATTGGGCGCGAGGTTTAGCAAGTTATAAACCTTGCGCGCCTCGCGCCCAATTCCGGAATACAGCGGTTATGCGCGCTCCCACTTCCCGTGGTATTCAATTAAAAAAATAGTGGTCGCAGGTTTTTCAGCTCTGAAAACCCTGCGCCGCATAAAGTGAAAAAAAAAACACCTACCTGGCAGGGGGTCTTCGTGGCTCCCAGTGGCTTCCCCTCTCTCTTCGTACTGAGAGGGGACTGTTGGGAGTCCCGCTGGCTGATGGGAGGAGCAAGGGCTGCTGGGAGATGAAGTTCTCCCAGCGCCCATTCCGGGGGGGCCACACACACCGCACAGTGGGTCACACACTCATGCACACACACACACTCATTCATACACACTTACATACAGCACACACACTGACATACTCACCCTGCTGCAGAAGAGCTGGCTCCCGACACTGGATGCAGAAAAAGATGCAGAAGACAGCGCTTCGGAAGGTAAGTAATTAAGGACTAATTAAGCTAATTGGATACTTCCAATTGCTTAATTAGTCCTCAGGGGGGGTGCCGCGGGGGTGTCAGAGCAAGTCCTGGTGATAACCATCGATTTTAGGAAAATCACGCATGCTCAGGAGGTGTGTGAAAAAAAACCTCCCGGTGTGTGTGTTCTAAAAAACCACACACCTAACAGAATAGCAAGAAAACCCGCACCTGCAGGAAAAACCTCACAGGTGCGGGTTTTTTGCTATTCTTGCACACAATTGAATATGTCCCTTTGTGTCCCGCTGTGTGTTATTCATTTAGTATATATAGGTATGCCTTTATAATATAGGTTTGGATTGATGTGTAAATGTATTGGATCTCTTACTACTATTAGGAATTTTTCCTTAATAGTTTACCGTGAAGTAAAGTGTAGGTATATTTATGACATTTTTCTGTTTGAATTAATATGGGATAAATTGATATGTGAACAACCCCAGGAGTTGACACATTCAATTGTAACACATTGTTACATCAGCAGCTGATCTGTGATAACATTTGTTACAATTTCAATTCAACACGGCATGCTGTCTGTATCTATTCTGGCATTCAGTTAGACCAGTGGTCGCCAACCTTAATTAGGGTATGAGCTACTCGAGACAAATTAAACCTCCTGAATAGCTAATAAAATTTTAGAACAAAAAAAATCTGGCTACTAACCGAATACTTGAAAGTAATTTAATGAAAATGAAATAAAAGTTTCATAAAAAACAACAATGAATTTAATTAATACAGTGATATTGTTGCAATTTGTAAATAAAGTTTAAGAACAGGCACATTTTCCTGTTCATTACCGGCTCCAAGGTAAGTGTAGTAGAGGAGCAAAAGATATAGGCAGGGCTGCTCTGTGATTTTCCGGGAGGGCTGGGCAGGAGTCACTTACGGTGTTTATCATCTATTGTGCCTCTCCACCATGACGTAGACACCGTGGGTGGAACCATGGAGAAGCAGATGAGGCGAATACAGGGGCTATGGCAATCACTTGACTCGCTTTTCTGTGGCTCCACCCACGGCGTCGATGCCACAGGGGAGCATGCATCAGAGGTCACTTGCACCTACTGGGCTCCTAGATGACACGGCAGTACTGCAGCTAGGCGAGCTACCACAATTAATACTGTGAACTACCAGTAGCTCGCGAGCTACGAGTTGGAGACCATTGAGTTAGACTAATATATTGGAATATATATATTTATTAATGTTGTTGTCTTCTGTCCTTTATGCATATAGACAAACTGTCCTCTCTCACTAGACGATTGTGTGTTCAAGTGAAAAAATATCCAACAATGAGTTCTTATATAGTACTGTTATTATTCTCAAATCCTTCACCACT
This sequence comes from Taudactylus pleione, assembly GCA_031769625.1. NCBI lineage: Eukaryota > Metazoa > Chordata > Amphibia > Anura > Myobatrachidae > Taudactylus > Taudactylus pleione. The sequence continues at coordinate 688,441 of JAUIMM010001472.1, forward strand.
ATTACATATACAGCATATGTTATATTTCTCTCCCCGTATTATGATAGTACACAGGGCCAGCTCTAGGCTCTGCTGCGCCCAGCGCTGTATTGAGTTGCCGCCCCTTCCCTCCTCCACTCCCTCCCCCTGAGCTTAAATATTTCCTCTACCACCGGGAGGGAGGTGGGCGTTTCCTGCGCCCTCCGGATACAGTGGCGCTCCGGGCGACGGACCGGCTTGCCCGTGCCTGGAGCCGCTACTGATAGTACATCAGGGATAGTTGTCCTTTCACATAGGACACACATACACCAGCCCTTCTCTCAATTAGACACTTTTCTTTACAGAATGATTCATCTGTGTTTTTTTCTCCCCTTGTATGCGGACTTCAAGTACAGATACGCAACCTCGTATATATTACAGCCTTTATATTTTTATGTTTATGTAGGCGGACTTGAAGTGCAGCCATGCAACCTCATATATAATACAGCCTTATTTCCAATGTAAGGATCAGTCACTTATTCAATGGTACATCCACTTGTTTAAAGCATAATCATAGCATCAATCATGTTTGTTTTAACTAGAGATTTACGCCGACCCCCGTGTTTTGGTTTTGGTTTTGGATCTGGATCTCCCCTGGTTTTGGATCTGGATTGGTTTTGACAAAACCTCACCTCCGTGTTTTGTTTTCGTGTTTTGGTTTTGGATCTGGATTTTTTCTTAAAAAAAATAAAAAAAACAGCTAAAATCACATAAAATTGGCCTTTTTTGTTCCTACAGTATTAATGACCTCAATAATATTTATTTCCACTCGTTTCCAGTCAATTTTGACTACCTCACAGCTCAAAATATTGATTTGTTCATTTAGTTTAGGCCCAACATTTGCACCAAGATAGCTGGCTGACTAAGCTAAGCTGCAGCAGTGGGCGGCACAAACACATGGCAGTTCAACTTCAAACATGGCACATCAGGAAACACTTTTATTATTCAAGAGAGGCCTGAGGGAGTTGGAGTATGTATGTAGTTGAAGGTAGGGCAGGGACAGGAAGGGTTGATTGGTAGTAAATTTAAATTAGTTTTTTGATTCCAAAGAAAATTTATGAGGGAGAAGGGGAGGGGAGAAGGCATTTACAATGTGATACAGTACATTTACATCAGTCCTTGTCACAGAAGAATCTTTGAGCATGGCTGCTGCTGCTGGGAGTTGATTTTCTTCATCCCAGAAGGGGACAAGGAAGCGTGCTTTCCAAAAATAAATAAACAATTGACTTAAAAAATGCTTTGCAAATCTTCTATAAAGGCATTTCCCAATCTGTACAGGGACATAAAAAAAACATAGTTAGTTAGTGGCCTTCAAACTGCCGTTGTTCCCACTGTTCACTTAACCATATGAGATATTGTGAAAAAGCGGAACAGAGCAGCAAATGCAAAATTTCAGACTTAAGGTTTAAGAATTATGCTGTGTCTTTTTTGGGAATTCTTTCTTGAGCGCCATGCCTGCTTGCTGGGAGTTGATTTTTTTCATCCCAGAAGGGGACCAGGAAGCATGCTTTCCAAAAATAAATAAACAATTGACTTAAATAATCCTTTGCAAACCTTCTGTTCTGTAACGGAATTTCCCAACCTGTACAGGGACATTAAAAAAACAGAGTTAGTTAGTGGCCTTCAAATTGCCATTGTTCCCACTGTCCACTTCTTAGATATGTGAATGTTAGAATGTAGAAGGCCAAAATTGTGTGGACCACACATGGCTGATTGATCAACCATGGTTACTGGATTAGTGTCAAAAGGAAGAGGAGTCTGCAAAAAGGGGTCATGTTATGAGTTGGCCATTTGGGGTATGTTGCTGTTAAGGGATCAGGCTGGTTATCATCAGTGGACACATTATTAATTAGAGTTGTTGTTATTTTGGGTTGTCATCTCCTGAAGGGCGTTTATTTACCAACAGACAGAAACTACCTACCTATAGACACTTCCTGAGGAACAGAGCTCTGTTCTCTGGAGAGAAGCCAAATAGGTGGGAGCCCCTGTCCCAACATCTGAAGCTCTTATCTCTCCACATCATCTATTATAGAAGAAAAAAATATCATCGGGTATATCTAGCTCCTCTTTCTGTACCATGCTCACCCTTTTTGGACAGGAAGTCCAGGATGGATGGTTTGGAAAAAGAAGGCCTAGCAACAGATGGGGATGGTCATTATCAAGACCTGGTACCCTCAGTGGGTGTAGTCTGGGAGGTATTGGTTGGCATGCAGGCAGTGGAATAACAAAGGCCTCCATGTTGTCTGTGCTTACTATTCCATATTTCAGTTTGCAATTCAGGTAGGAATAAAGTTGGCTACAGAACACAGTGACAGAATCACTGGATGTCTTAGTGCATTCAGACCAAATACGATCCATGAATTCCCAGACAGATTCCGGACATTAATCCTTTGCATGTAATAATCTTTGGTAATTCCTGGCAAAGGTGGGTGTTATAGCCAGACACTGTGAAGGCTGTAAGTTTGAACTGCTTTATAGAAAACATGTGAATGAAACCTTTCCACACTGCAGAACATGATGGAGAAATCCCTTGAAGTTCAGCACCTAGAGTATCTTTTTTCATGTTCTCTGAGGCCTCTCCTGACTTTTGTTTACATTTTTGAATAGAACAGTTTTAGAATTTAGGATGTCTACTCTATATAGGTTTGTAAATAAATATAGGCTTTAGTTTTTTAGAGCATATAACATTATAAGCTGTTAGGATAACATTTCTGCTATGTTTAAGATAAAAAAAAACAACTTTTTGTAAACCAATAACTTAAAAAAAAAGTTTTCATTGCAATATTCATGCAGCCCCTAGACATAGATCTGGCTGACACGCACACAATAAAAATTGTTTATTTATTATTTTGGGCAGCAGCCCCTCGGCAGACAAGAGCACAGCACCCCTGTGCACCTACGCTGATGACAGTGACAGCCAGCTGTGGCTGACATGCACACACAAAAAAATTGACAAAAAAAAGACAATATATTTTTCTCTTTTTCTGCTCCAGAACTTTGGGCCCAAAGCAAGATTGATGATGACTGGAGTTGGGCAGCACTAGGTTGCAACTCGCATTGCTGGCTGGATCTTGTGCGGTACTGCAGTTAAGCCTAACACGCATGCACACACATACACACAGAAAAATATAAATGACACTTTTATTGAGTTTTTATTTGTAGCACGACTGCAGTCTGGCAGCAGCACTACTTGCGTTGCTGGCTGGATCTTGTGCGGTACTGCGGTTAAGGCTAACACGCATGCATACACACAGAAAAATATAACTTACCCTTTTATTGAGGTTTTTTTTTTGCACGACTGGAGTCGGGCAGCAGCACTACTTGCATTGCTTGCTGGATCTTGTGTGGTACTGCGGGTAAGCCTAACACGCACGCACACACACAGAGAAAAATATAATAGACACTTTGATTGATTTATTTTATGACTATATATTTTTTATTTTAGTCCAGAACTTGGGCCCAGATGGACACAGCACCAGCCCAGATGTATCTGCACCACTCCAGATGGACGCAGCAGACAGCAAAGCACCAGCCAGCCCAGGAGGACACAGCAGACAGCACAGACAGCCCAGATGGATCAGCAACAGTCCAGATGGACACAGCAGACAGCACAGTGACAGCACCAGTGCACATCAAAATACCGAAGGACAGGACTTCTAGTGAGGTTTGAAACAGCCGCACCTTGAAGTTCACCACAAAGCATTTCAGCATCTGAGAGTAGCAATTGACAGAGTGGAGCAGTCACCTTACTGTAAAGTGGTAGAAACTTAGGGCCTGAATCAGAGATGTAAGCTAAGCACAAACCCGCTGCATCTTTCTTTGTGTGATAATATGCTAATGTTGCGGGAGACGTCTTGTGTATAGAGACGCCTGCTGCCTGCTTTACTGATCCACTGTTGCGTCCAAAGATGCAGTACTGGATCATTTGCATAAAGATCGGTCATCTTAGTAATTCTGATGCTACTCAGGATGACCGGGGAATTCACGCCGCTGAAACTAGTGAAACTGTGTCCAAGGACGTAGCCACTGGCTTTAGCATGCAGACAAAATGAGGGCAACACGCCCACCTTTTCTGCCATGCTGTCTACTGCTGCCACACTCTACCCCCAAACAGCTGTAGTCTGTCAATCAGGCTGTACACAAAAAAGATCTATACATGCGCAGTATGGCATCTCTGCATGCGCAGATCTCGCACCATCGGAGATGTAAATCATCGGGTTTGCGTACATCTCTGAATTAGGTCCTTAAACAGGTAATTGTCATATCCAAACAGCACTATAGACTGACTTTGCCTGTTGGTGAAGGATTTGTTGAATAGCCTGTGTTTTAGCAGGATCTGGTTTCAACCTTCAAAAGTGTGTAAGTACCTAACATATGATCTTTAGATTACTCAGAAATGGCACTTCTCAGGGTTCAGCCTCATATTGTGGGACCTGATTCATTGTAGTACTACATTGAGGCATGAAGTCACGCTCCTCCATAGTGGAACCCCAAGCTACGATAACATCCACAATGATTTTGCAAAGGTATTCTTCAGAAATATGCTCCAAACACCACTTTAATACCTCACTACCAGTGCATATGCCAAATGGCATCCTGAGGAATGCATACCTGCCCACAGGTGTCATAAATGTTGGTAGCATGGACAACTCCTTGTCAAGGGTGATTTGCCAGAAGCCATCCCCTGCATCCAAAGGTGTGAAGAGCTTTGTGTTTGGCATCTCAGCAATGACTTGTTCCTTGGTCTTTAGAGGGTGATATGGTCTCATTTGAGCTTTGTTTAAATGCACTGGGTCAATACAAATCCATACAATACTCTGCTACCACCTTGTCTTTCATTGCAAGTGGAATATACTGTACCTTGGGGCATTAGCTGTGGATGCAACGGACTCATCAATGAGTACATGGTACCTGCCAGGTAGTTGGTCAGTGGGGGAATTATCAAACAAATCTGGAAAAGCTCTGAGTTTAGGAACATCCTGCTGGATGACATGCACACCAGCACCTAATGTAATCAGTCCCAGTTTTACACTGTCAGGCAAACCTAGGAGAGCTTTAACATCACTGTTAACAATATTAAATTGCAGAGGGTGAACTGTGGAGCTGAGTGCAGCCACTCAGATGATCTTCATACCTGATCACAATAAGTAATTAAATTCACCATATAGTAGCAGTCAATGTTGGGTTTTGTATGGTGGCGGAAGTTCCTGGAAGGAATACATGCAGCTTGTTCCCGGAAGGCAGTAGCCATGATGTTGGCAAGTACAACATGATGGTAATTCATCATGTTTACAGTGGTACTTCCAGTGAGCGTAAAATACTCTAAGTAGCATTCTACACTTTTAAAAACAAGTTAAAAAACAGCAATTTGATTCCTAGGAAATGTACTTTAGGTACAGTATATAATGTTATAGCTCTTTTTGCGGGGTGGTGAGATTCCTGCTGATGTAGTGCAATGCCTACCTTACCCTAATAGATGCCTTCTCACCTAGTAGTATGGCTGGTACTTCTGCAACTGCTTCGGTTTTCTCCCCGGCGCTTATGTCTTAAATAGACAAGCTGCTGTTCAGTGTGCACTGTGCGCTCCATCTTTGGCACTGTGTCCTTGAAAATGTTCATACAGGGACGAAACTAGTTGGAGCCTGCATCTATTCACAAGCACAAAGCCACCGGTAGGTATGAAAAGCACAGTGCTAAGTGCTAAACAGATCACCCATGCAGTGCAAATACTCTTTGTATGCCACCTCATCCATTGTGCTGAAGCCTTTTGCCTGTCATTAAACCCTTGCCGGGATTAGACCGTCGGGATGCCGACGGTCGGCATTTAGACCATCGGCATCCAGACTGCATACCTATTTAAACACCTGGAATTAAAATGTTTGTCAGACTGTTCATGTAGCATATAAATGTGTACTGCAGCCTCTAATGTTAACTCTTTCTTGTGGAGTAAGTAAAAGAGTGTTGCATCATTGCTAATGCCACAAACAATTCTTTCCTGATAAGCTTGTTTGTGAGCGTGCATATATTACACTTCGTGGCCAGTAATTTGAGTCTGGAGCTAAATGACTGAATAGTCTCAGTGGGGCTTTGCAATACAGTATTGAAGGCTTGCATGTTCATTTCTGGACCTTCATTACTCTCCCCCGCTGCACAGACAAAAGTACTGACCAGCCTTATCCACTGCCTCAGCACCAGCAAGATTTAAAAGAGTGTATGCTTATACCTTTGTAAACTTGACTGACAAACTGACATAGCAGTACACGCACCATTCTTTTTTTAATTTCAGCCATGTGTCCACGATATTTTCATAAAAAAACAGCTGTTTTATGCAGTGGAGATCTTGAGCCATCACAACCAGACTTCTGGCACTATGTACATTTGTCTGTTGTAGCAAGACACGACAGGATACAGGAGCTCTGCTAAAACATGACTTTACTGAGAGCACATGGCCACCAGGAGTACTTCCAGGGCAAAGGAGAACTTCTGCTATTCACACAGCATACATCTATCTATCTAACGCTCTTGGTTATATTTATCAAAGTTCGATTTTGCATTCAATTTTATGTTCGATTGGCACACCTGAAATCAAATCAAATTGAATGTAGATACCACTGTCAAAATCCCATATTTACAAAAATTATATTGTAAGCCTTTTCTGAATCAAATTCAATGTGGTTTAATTTTGACTAGTGATTTCTTGTTCGATTTTGGATGCCCAAGTTCAAATCGAAAACCAAAATCAAGCTTAAAATCCCCAAAATAATAGACCTGCTTCATGCTGGCAATTTTAGCATGAGCAGGTGCCATTTACACAGAAACATGTACAGATCTGTGCATGCTTCTGTGTGGAAAAACCTTTGAAAAGTGTAAAATAAATGCACAACCAGCACCAGGCTTTTCCTAGCCGGTCCTGGTTGTGAAAATATGGGAGGAAAAAATGTAGGGTTCCCCTGTATTTTCTACAACCAGCATCAGACTCAGTGAGCCAGTCCTGGTTTTGGAACTACAGGGGACAAAATGAGAAGGGTTCCCCTGTATTTTCCAAAACCAGCACCGGACACTTTCTAGCAGGGGTGTCAAGCCGGGATACCTTTTCACTGGGCCCCCCAGCCAAAGCATTCACACCTGACTGCTAGTAATCCCAGCACAGGGATCCCTTGGGAGGTGGGGACACCCTCCATAAAGTGGTTCCCCCTCTCCAGGGCATCCCAGGCTTGGGCTGATAACCCAGGGCTATCCTTGCCACCCCTGAGCAGTGGGCATTGGGTTGATCATGTAAAACATGCGATGAAGTAATATTGTCTTTTACAGTAGACTAGGGGTCCCAGCAAGCCTCCCCAGCTTGCTGGTACTTGGAGAACCAGAAGTACCAGCATGTGGGGCATTAAGGGCCCACTTGAAGTGCATGGCTGAGCGTTCATTGACTAAGAGACGGGAGCCTCCATCGCTCTCAGCGAATGAGCGGTTCCCACCATTGATGTCAATGGTGGGAACCGCTAGGTAACCTTTAGGTTTTTTCATACAAAAGCATGCATGGATCTTACTGATCTATGCATGCTTCTGTGTAACTAGTACCTGATCATGCTAAAATCTCCAGAATGTAAAAGTTCTATTATTTTGGAGATTTTAAGTTCAATTTTGTGTTCAATTTGGTGTGCGATTTCAAATCGAATATTAATAAATCAGGGGTCCCTATGTTGTTTTATGTAAAAGTACCAATGTTTAGACAATATTTGATTTTGAAGGGTATTTGATTTTATATTCGATTTCAAGTTCTATTTTGACTTTAGTAAATCTCTGATGCGCAAAATCAAATGCAAATCGAATGCAAAATCACCGAAAACACAAAATCGACTAAAATCGAACCTTGGTAAATATACCCCTCTAGGTCTATGCACAAGGGAGACATACAAATATTACAGCATCTGTGGTTTGTTGAATTCACTCTATATTATACTGTATATTAATCAGCCACAGAACCTGTGTAATTTACATTTCTCAGTGATTAAATTGATGAATTGGCAATCTTAGTAAAATGGGCTATAACAGCCTTATTGTGCACCATTTTATAAGGAAGTTTTAATTTGCATGGTTAGGTAAAGCTTGCCTACATACTTTTCTTTCTGTACTCCAGTAAATGCAGGAAAGGGGAGGTCCAGGTTGCAATTGATGTTCTGTAAGTCATTGCTGATATTGAAGAGGCAATGGTTAGGGATCCAGTCAATTTACCGACAGTCGGGATGCCGGCGCTCAGAATGCCAACGCCGGAATACAGACACCTGTCAGATTCCCGGTGCCGGCATCCTGACTGCCGGCGTCCCATCATTAAAAACTATGGTTAGGGGGAGAATTAAGGATAGGCACAAAGTGGGGTGGGTTAGGTTTAGGATGCGGGACGGGGAGGTTAGGTTCAGGTACTGGGGAGGGAGCTATGAATACCCCATTATCGCTAAATATGAAATAATTGCTTTCCAGACTTGGATTGTGATTCCAAAGCACAAAAAGTTCTTATTTCATAAAAAGAAATTTACACGCTTTGAGCTATCACAACTAGCGCAAAGACAATTAACTACAAAAGGTACAGCCAATACATACACAAGCGCTCTAAATCCAGATTCCCATGCATCAAACGTGAAGCCTCAGTCATAAGAAAGAAAGGAGATGACTGACTACAGGATTGAGAGCGCTTGAATATATTGTGGACAACACAATAGGAATGAGCTGGCATAATTCCATTGGTTCTTGTTCTTGTCATTCTGGTACGATGCAGGTCATAGGACAGTTCATATGATGACAACAGGGATATGGTCCATCCCTCCAGATGAGATAACACTACATACAAAGTACATATTCTAACCAGTAATTCCCTATAATCCATAACCACCGAATGCAAGATGTGACTCCTTTGCCGATAGATTCAAAAATCGGGAGTTAAACAGGGTGTCAGTATGATACCAAACATGACATGTGTTCTATACCTTACATATCATATATGTACATTTTACACCATAATGATTAGCTAACAAAAACCTCTATTATTACACTCAATGCTAGGGAACCTTTTATATGTGTGCTTGCATAAATTAATGTGAGATATTTACAGGAATTCATCAGTGTGCATTGTACGTCTTCATATTAAAATAGTTACAGGGTATGTTCATGGGTATGTGCATAAGCATAAGAGCATCTAAGTGTTCGCATTGTTGATACACATGCGATTGTCTATGTGTATGCATGTGTGTGCAAATGTGCATTAGTGTTTGTGTCATGGATTAATATATATCTTTATCCAATAACTGGTATATTTGATATTAGGTGGAGCAATCCTTGGCAAGAAGCCTGATAACTTTAACAAAGGCTTTCCTATGCTTATTTAGAATACAATTGTCAGTTCTTCTTAACCACATCAGCATTGGACACAAGGCATACAATTGCTAACGATAGTCAAACTTCTGACAATTGTTTCTAACTCTACATTCAGAACACTTCAATTGAGCATATCAGTGTCTGTGTTATATTTCAATTGAAACAGACATACTGTATGCGGAGCTTCTAAATATATATGCAAACACTCACAGTATCTTTGTGTATTTTTAATTACTTGTCACAGACATACTCCTGCTTCTCACACACTTGGCTAAACCTTGAATGATATATATATATACATATATATATATATAACAATCCACCAACTGCCGGCACTCCCTCCGATAGGTAAATAGCTCAGGTGCACAATTCCAAAATACAATCATACAAAAACTCCAGCAAGAAGAATGGTACTCAGAGACTTGATGCTTGCAAACAAATACTGTGTATTGTCAGTCTACATGTGTTTCGGGGATACAACCCCTTCGTCAGGACCACATACAATGTTGTATGTGGTCCTGACGAAGGGGTTGTATCCCCGAAACACATGTAGACTGACAATATACGGTATTTGTTTGCAAGCATCAAGTCTCTGAGGGCCGTTCTTCTTGCTGGAGTTTGTATATATATATATATATATATATATATATATACGCATTTCTGCACATCGGCTTGCTTCTGACACAGAGTAGTGTCCGATTTACTCTTTATCAGCCCATAAATGACTAGATCGTCAGATAATAATTGCAAACGATCATAACCAATTATTTTACTTCGACAGAGGAGTAGGAAGAGGGGGAGGGTTAGGATACTGACCGACAAGTCTTGGTATCCTAACCCTGTCGGGAAGCCAGGTCAGGATTCTGACCGCCGGGATCCTGACCACCAGCATCCCGTACCCAACCCAATGGCCCAACCATTGGCTATAACACTGGTGATAACAGGAGAGGGAATTCATTGCACACTTTGTAAAGTGTAGAGCCAGATCTTACAAAACTGTGGATCGGGTCAGGATAAAAATTAACAGACTATGGGAAAATTTGTAGAACCGAAAATAATGTAACACAGTGTTGTTCGCAACCAGGAAAAATACAGTTTGACTAGTTATAATAAAAAATAATTGAACATTTATTAAATCACAATTAAAAACAAACAAATAATGTACAATACAAAAGCAAATGTAAGTGTAAATATGAATGGTGTTGACCATATAGGAAAACTTAATATGTAACACATGGGTCAGTGTTGTTGTCTGTTGAAATGTAAGTTATCACTTGGGAAAAAAGAACCAATCCATTTAGAATGATGCTGTTTGTGTGGTTGGTAACATTGGTGTTCCAACAAACCAGTACAAACAATTGCTAGAAGTACCTGGTGAACTACTGATGCTCAGATAATGGCCAATTTGGGGAAAATTAAGCACTGCCCAGCACGTCAGTCCGATGAGTAGTAATACTAAGTAGATTGATACTATATTCAGTGTATCTGACCCAGTGCCTGATTCTGCAAGGATCCCAGTTGCTAATATGCACGCATTCGAACGATTGTTGCGTACTGCACATGCGTACGCATCGCAGTGTGCACACGCGAACCGCCCACTGCAATCGGTACTGCGATCGCAGTAACTATGCAGACCCATCGCAAAGTGATTGAGTGATTGACACGAAGTACCATTTGTGGGTGGTGACGGGGAGAGGACGGCCAAACGCAGGCGTGCCAGTGCGTTTACATGCCGTTGCAGGGGCGTGCATAAATTAGCCACTGCGATGCGCTACGCAGCATGAGGCTTCATAGCATGGGCTGAAGTAAGCAATTCCTGAGTTAGAACTGACCTGCCTTAAATGTGCGTATGGGTCCGATGATACTCGATTGTACCAATGTTTTCGCAGTCTTGCTAACCTTATGTAGTGCTGCAGCAGCATTGCAATAGCTATGGATTAGCATACTATCGCAGTTAAACTGTGTGCGTATGCTATATTGTGAACCGTAGTGAATCAGGCCCCCAGTTCAAAGTGATACCAATCTCTAACTGCTGTTAATAACCTGTCATGATCAACACTCACTTGAGCCTTCATGTCGTGGGTGTGACAAAGTGTTATTCAAAAAAACAAATGCCTAGGGGCATTTCCAATTAGGCCTGTGTGGGGAAAAGATCCAAGTTCCACTACCAGACCATGGTAAACCCTCCTGCAACCGACAGTGACCCATAGATTCTCAGTAAAATGCAGAATCCATGGGTTTCCACTGAAGATTAAAACCAAGAGGGTGCATTTTAGCGCAGACTTTTCCTCACAGTTGAAGTGTAGAAAGTAGTTGGTGTGTGGCAGTCTGCACTCAGTTTAGGGATCAACTCTACTGTGAGCAAGTTCCAGATGGTTTTAATATATGTGGGTTATCCCCTTTCATTGATAAGTAAGCCAGTGGTATGGAAAATATATACCCAAGGGCAAGGTTCCTATGGGATGTTTGAGTTGGTGTGCTTGACCACTCAAACAGACAAATAGTAAGTTCAAGATGGTTGTTAAGGACAGGTGAGAGTGAAATGGTAAAATTAAACTATGGAGGTTCTATGTAAATTAAAGTTAAGGATTTGAACATGCAGATGTACATATTTATGGTTATAAAAATATATGATGCTAACTGTAATTAGTTAAATCTTTGGCCTTTTTCCACCAACACAATTGTCTGTGTCATTTCTTTTTGAGATACAAGTTATTGTGCAAGCATGGGATGAAAGTGGAACTAATTTTGCAGTCATTGTACTAATGGGATGTAGTCACGAGACGTTCCGCCGGTCTATATGCCGAAGCTGAAATCCCGCCAAGGGAGTTAAGATAGGCGTCAACGCCTATCTTAATTCTGACGCCGGAATTCAGAAGGATGCGTGCCCAAATGAGGTAAGTCCGGGGCGCCCATCCTGTTAGCCGCGAGGTGGGATGGTTAGATTTAGGGAAGTTAGCAGGGTTAGCATTAGGTTTGGGGGGAAGGGGGTTAGGGTAGGATGCCGCTTTTGGTATTGTGACAGGAGGCATTCCGATAGCTGGTATTACATACTGATTCCATACTAATATGTGTGATAATATCTGATATTTGGATAATCTTCTCTGCAAAATTGTGATATTGCCCCAAACTTTGGTAGCTTTACGTTGCAGGTATATAAGAGACATAGGACCTGATTCAGAGATGTATGCTAATGCTGCTGACCGTCGATTTATTCAGCATAGGATTTACAAAAACATGCTAATGGAACAGCCGCCGGGGCTTGTACTGAGACGGCATTCGGAGCCTCTGCCACTGTGCGCAACTGTGTACACATACACAGGATCCGGTGCAGATCATGCATACATCAACTCCTTGAGTGAGTCGATGGTCACACAATATGGCCGCCGTAACTGAGACGCCAGAGCCCTGTTTCCTGCAAACGGGATCGCAGATGCAGGATGTGACATGTCCCCGAAACGGTCAAGTTTTTAGCTGACTCTCTCCGTTGCCTCCACCAAATGCTCCCTGCCTGTCAGTCACACTGTGAATAAAGACTAACAGCATACGACTATGATAATGTGCCTCCACACATGCACAGTGCGGCTCAGATGAATACGCAGTGACAAAAAATTGCTCATTTGTGAAAACATCGGCATTGCGTATCACCCTGAATCAGGCCCATACAGTGCACTGTTTTATTCATTGTTATACAGTAGCTGCAATAGATAAAAATGTTTCTCTTCTGATCCTTATACCAGATCTTTTTCCCCACCAGGAATACCTCTATGGGGCAGATATAATCCCTACTTACCTAATACCTAATATTATGGTTTTTTAAGTGCAGACTTTGCTCTTATTTCCAGTCTGTAGATTATTTAGATGGCAAAAGCTGTTACAAGTGAAAACACTTATTAACTAGAACTGTAGAACATTTATGTAATATTCATTTCCCTGCCAGGTAGACCTTTTGTATTAATATAGCACAAAGGTTCTTAACAGTATTCTTACTGTAGTGATAAAATTCTTTATACTCCTGACTCCGATGTACTAGAACAAATGTTAAAATATATGTCATAAAATACAGGGGCCAGTTCATTCCAGTACAACAAGATTAACTTTTTTGGTCCTACAAAAATACTGTTCCTTTTTACACTTAAAGGCCCTCATTCAGAGCCACTCGCAAACAGCAGTACGCTCGTTGCGTTCCGATGTTGAATAACCGCGCATGCATCGGTGTAACAGTGCGCATGTGCGTACGGCAGATTGTGAGCTTTTTTGGTCTCGTTCGTCAAATAGCGTACAGGAAGTGACATGTCAAATGTGATTGACAGAACAGGGCGTTTTTGGGTGTTGACGGGGGTGGAGATGGAAAAACGCAGGCGTGGCTAGGCGTTTTTGGGGCGTACATACATTAGCAAATGCGAGCGTAAAATGTGTTCGGACCGACTCATACGTCACTGGATGATCCTCTTTCCCTTCAAAATGCTCGCACAGCTTAGGGTCTGGATTACTCGACCACATTGGCGATGGCCTTCTCCTCCGTCCCGGGACTCCACGATGTTGTTGCGATTAATCGCGGGAGGGCTGAAAAGCAATTAGTGTTGGATTGAAAACCGGCTTGGTATGTGTTTTGAAATCAGTTTTTTGGGATAGCAAAAAACCGTACGCAGGTGGAAATCAGAGCTGCTAATGTCAGGATGACACAATCAATTTGCGTACATTTGTGAGGGTTTATTTTGCCCTCAATTTGGTGGTTAGGGCCTATTGTAACAATAATGTCATCATGTTTTAATTTTCGCACCATTTTATTTTTGCCTCTTGAATTTGCCTCGTTATATGATTTTTTAAACGTTCCTTAAAGAGCCCATTTAAAAAAATTTTTTTTTTTTGTTTTTTCCCAGTTTTTGCCTTTTGATCCAGGATTAAATTTAACCCAGTTGTACAATAATTTCACAATCCAATGTCAGATTTTTTGTTTCAATTTATTGCTCAAACAAAATTAAAAAAAATAAAAAATTTGGGATCATCTTTTTTTGCCAAAGATATGTCCCAAAATCAAACAAATTGGCCCAACATAACTGTTGACATAAACATACAAAAAATTTTTTAAAACATTTCACAAGAAAGGAGAGGGAAGTTTTGACCAGAAAGGAATATGAACCAAGCACAGAAGGATTGTGGGAAAAGTCACCATTGCTGTCATTGTTTTTTCACCCGTTTGGATGGGGGAGGGAGGGCGCCAGACCGGGTCCGGGATGTCATCAGGCTGGCCTGTCCAGAGGCAGATGTTGTGGCCTCTGGACTAGGCACAGGGCTAGGCACATTTGGAGGATTGGCTGATGTTGTGCCAGAGGTGGAGGATCCTGATGCCTCACATTAGAATCTACATATTGGCACAATAACATTTCATAGTTGATAACATCCAAAGATTTACCCGGGACAACATGAGGAGCCGCAAAGTCTGGCATGTCCGTATCCATGTTGGACACGCCAAACACCTCCACAGGCTGCACACACCCCTGTGCCAGCTCTTCTAAATCGGTCAACTCCAATGACACAGGGGTGGGACCCCAACCTGTCCCCCTTGCATGCCTAGCCCTGTCCGCGAGTTTTTGCTTTAGGTGATATTTGAAGTCGCCCCATCTGTGGGAAAAAATGGAAGCCATTATCCTTTTGTTTAAAATGGTGTTTGTTTTTAGGGGGGGCAAGTGTTTACTTACCGCCGTTTGACATCCCGGGCTAGACGGACATAATCACCCACCCTATTGACAGCAACGGCTACCTCTTCCCACATTCTCCCCTTCTGGCTTAGACTCATATTCCTGTCTGCCT
The DNA here is from genome assembly GCA_031769625.1 of Taudactylus pleione. Classification (NCBI taxonomy): domain Eukaryota; kingdom Metazoa; phylum Chordata; class Amphibia; order Anura; family Myobatrachidae; genus Taudactylus; species Taudactylus pleione. The sequence continues at coordinate 703,639 of JAUIMM010001472.1, forward strand.
GTGGCAGGATGTCCACACACTTCTGTATCAAAACCTCCATCTCCTTTCTTGTGAAATGTGGCTGCCTTTTTTTTTTGGCAGCTTAGGCCGGAATACTGGGCCCGGCAGCCTCTTCCATGTCATCCTCCTCACCTATTTGTGTAAATATTCAGATTTCTCAAAATCACAACTTGCCCAATCTTATGTTTCAAATAAATCATTGATACAAAATGCATGAAAGACTTACCGCCTGACTCTTGGGCATTGTTTCCCTGGTCTGTCGCCATGTCTGAGGTCCAATCAAGAAATACCCCAGAATTTTAATATGTTTTCGTGACGTATTTATACATGCGTCCTTATTTTGCGGCCGCATCATTGATTGTGCGTTCTTATGATCCCTCCTTAATTTGTGCGGGAAACGAAACACTATTTATGGCTTGGTGTGTCTCGAGTCGAGGTGGCGTTTTTGGATTGTTGGAGGATACCTTGGCTGGAGTTTATTGTTTGCGTATAAAGGAGTTGGCGGTTGGAGAATATTTTGTTTGGTAGATTTGCGTTTTTATTTTCCGTTCTCTTTTTTGTTTTTTATTTTTTTTACCTCGTTTCTTGATTTGGTAAGTTTTGTGAAGTCTAACTTTTGATCCATTGTTGTTTCATTGTGTTTCTTCATTTTTGTAAATTTTGGATCAATAATTTCATATATTTTAGCTTTTGATTAATTTCGGACCCAAAGACCTTTTGATTTGGACTCTTATATATTTGCTCTTGGTAAGTCCATTTTTTATCTTGTATTTGTGAACTAATTAGCGCATTTTTCACAGTTTGTATAGTGACTTGTATTTGCGAACTAATTAGCGCATTTTTACTACTTACTATTGTGACTTGTATTTGCGAACTAATTAGCGCATTTTTACTACTTACTATTGTGACTTGTATTTGCGAACTAATTAGCGCATTTTTACTACTTACTATTGTGACTTGTATTTGCGAACTAATTAGCGCATTTTTACTACTTACTATTGTGACTTGTATTTGCGAACTAATTAGCGCATTTTTACTACTTACTATTGTGACTTGTATTTGCGAACTAATTTGCGCATTTTTAAATGCTTATTAATCATTTTTATTTTTTTGAGGTTGCCCTTTCGCTTTTTGGGCAAACATTTCAACCCATTTTGATGTACTGTGTGCAATGTCGTTTTGCTCTTTTGCCAAATGTGTGTTTCGCATATTTTAAGTTTGGTCTATCACAAAATTTAGAAACAAAAATGCACAGAGTGAAATTTTTCAAATAATTTTTGTGATTAATTTCAGTTTGGACGTATCATGACAATACCCCGGCATGTAAGCAGCAATGGATGGTATCATCAAGCTAAGTTGTTTTGAATTTTCTTTTGGGGTGGGTCCAAAGCCTTACATTACAATCTTGCCATTTCAGCTTGATCTAGGGCGGATTGTTCTGGCCATGCTCCCGGAAGCCGACCAACCTCAATCTCGTCCCAGGCGTAGGCATCGTCGGCGTGCAAGGCCCCAGATATTTCGAACACGTGTCACCCTTTTTGGAATGCCCGATGATGAGGTTTTAAGACGCTACCGTCTTCCTCCCAAAATCATCATAGACACTCTCTCATTAATAGAGAGTGATCTGGAGCGGCAAATTGACAGTCCTACAGCAATACCACCACTTACGCAATTTATGGCGGTGTTACATTTCTGTGCCTCAGGATCGTTTCAAACAACGGTGGGAATAGTGGCAGGCATCTCACAATCCTCCTTTTCCCGGATCCTGAGGGCAGTGATGGAGGCACTTTTCAAGCACCTCCATCATTTTATTCAAATGTCTTTGGATATGGGTGCCCTTAGTGTGGCCAAGGCCAATTTTTACCAAATAGCTGGCTTCCCACACATCATAGGGGTTGTGGATGGTACTCACATACCACTTCAGCCTCCAGCACGGCTGGAGGCCATATTTCGAAACAGGAAACACTATCACTCCCTGAATGTAATGGTGGTATGTGATGCCTCCCTCCAGATCCTGTCCCTGAATGCAAAATTACCAGGAAGTGCACATGACTCCTTCATCATCCGGCAATCAGGGATATGGCACAAATTAAACAACCTACAAGCTGGTGATGCGTGGCTTCTGGGTAAGTGTAGACCTTTAGTACATAACAATGTTAAGCTTGATACACAGTGATCCTGATGTTGTCTATTCTTTTTCACAGGAGACAGTGGATACCCTTGCATGCCCTGGCTGCTCACTCCTTACTTGGCTCCCACACCAGGTCCACAAAGTGAGTTTAATACCGCACTTACAGCCACCAGGCAAGTGGTGGAGCACTGTATCGGCCTTTTAAAAGGCCGATTCAGATGCCTCCACCGCTCTGGTGGCGAGCTCATGTATTTGCCGGATATGGTTTCGAAAATTGTGGTCCTGTGTGGGATCTTTCACAACATCGCCATAAGGAGTGGTGTTCCAATGCAGCCAGAGGATGCCTTACCTGAGGATGGCCCCCCCGAGGTTGGTCGGAGGTCAGTATGTGGGGGGGCCATACGCGATGATGTGGTGGCCCGATATTTTAGGTAATTATTGATCAAACAACAGTGTGTATACCCAATGTGTTACGGTTTTTTAACGTTCATCTTTTTTTATATTAATTCTTGCACCATCTTCTGTTTGTTTGCATAATCTTTGGCACTCCCACGATGACTACTTCCTGCTACCCTTCAAAAACCTTTCTGTGGAAACTTCGGGAATATATTCTGACACCAATATTGCAACGCCATATTTGTGAAATCATGTGGGCATGGACCTTCGTCAACCAGTTCTTGATTTGTTGTGTGTTTGTTTAGTGTTTTTGGTATGTGGAGTTTTTCTGATTATCACTGTGTGTTTTGTTTGTGAGTGACCACTTTGTATTTTGATTTCTGTTGTGAATAAATATTTGGAGAGTGTAATTTGTTTCCTTTTTGGGCACGTTAGAAGCAAGTGTAAACAAAATCCCAAACGTTAATTTTACCTAAGGGGTAACCCAGTAATGAAGCAAGTGGAGCTAAAATGTAATATGTTTTCGGGGTACTAACCAACACAACAAGGAATCGTGTACAATCAGTTGCCTTCGTAAGATTGTCCTAAGCAGTTTGGCCACCAAATAGGAACCTGAAAAATGGTGTAAACTATCATGTTGACCACCACAAAAAAGGAAAATGACATTGGTACTGGGAGGTGTTTCTTGTGCCTGTTTGCATTCAAAATACAACACACAATCTGTAGTGAGTTTCTGGGGCAAACCTTGCTTGAAGAGTCTACTTATGTCAGTGTAAAGAATCTTGGGATTACTCCAAACGCATGAGACAGAGCTTGATTTTAAACAGATTTATTAAGAAACAATTTAAAAAAATAAATAAATAAATAATTAATTCCGAAGGAGGACCAACAGATGGTCAAGGGCCTGCATTAGCCCGGTGACCTGCTCCCGCATACGGCCCACACAATTCTCAATCTGTTCCCGACGCCTCTGTTCCTCTGTGGGTGAGAAAAGTTTGGGGATTAATAAATCGATAATGAAGCAACATTGTAAAAAAACAAAAAACAAGCAAACACAAACTTACAAGCTTGTGGGCCAAAAATACATTACACGGATAAAACCCAAAACCCCAAAATGTCGTATGCAAAAAATACAAGGGCCCTAAAAAAAGGCACACAGGTGTGATATGTGTATGGTGACATCAGCAGGAACAGGTAAAGACAACCCCCAAAAATACCCTAAGGCGAAAAAAAAAAAAAAAAAATGGGGACGACACATGATTACATACAAACAGTTTGTGGTGTCCAAAATAAACTTTAAAAACATACCGTTCTCCAAAACGAGAGAGCCAGAAGCCACTCCCTGGACCACCTCGGAGGTGGCTACATTCCCCAACCCGAGGGGCAAGGTGTTTTCGCCATCCTGGGAGGCGGTATTTGGAGGAGGGACGGATGGAGGAGAGGGGGAATTGGGCTGGAGGGGAAGTAGGGCAGAAATTTCGGCCACAGGGTCTGGGGAGGAGAGGGGAATAGAGGAATTGGGGGTTGGAGAGAGGGGCCGGGACCGGCGTCTTGTGTGGCGATGCCGCCGTAGTGTTTGCTGTGCCCCTAAAAAATGACCAAAAAATTGTTGTTTATTTCAACAGGAAACCAAAAAAAAAAAAAATAAATAAAATATAGGACAGACATGAAAACATGCACATGCAGATATGACTACAATGACTCAATAGGACAGACATGAAAACATGCACATGCAGATATGACTACAATGACTCAATAGGACAGACATGAAAACATGCACATGCAGATATGACTACAATGACTCAATAGGACAGACATGAAAACATGCACATGCAGATATGACTACAATGACTCAATAGGACAGACATGAAAACATGCACATGCAGATATGACTACAATGACTCAATAGGACAGACATGAAAACATGCACACGCAGTTAGGGCCCACAAGATAAACTTGAAAACCACAGTCCAGAACACTTACTTTCCGCAATCTGCATGTGAAAGCATGCCAGCAAGCGGGGCGTCTGCCGGTGCAGGTCCGACCACCTGCGCTCCAGCTGGCCAATATGTCGGCGTGAGCCGAAGGAGCGCAGGCGTCGACGTACCTCCGCATATGCGGAACGCTTGCGCCTGTTGGAGATGGGTGGAGGCTGACTGGTGATCCTCCTGTCCATCACCTCCGTCAGCACCAGCAGTTCGCGCCTGGTGAATGCGGCGGATCTCATTATGGCAATGGTGTTTTTTTTACAAAATATTTTTAATAAAGCACCACAAAAAAATTTGATTGGTTAATGTATTTGGGAAATTAACAGGACAAATTCTATTGGTTAGTGTATGAGTCATGTGTTCGACAGGGCCACAAATCTCTTGAGAGTTATGATTGGCTTGATGCAGTGACATGCGTAAGCAAATTTAAATAAAGAAATGAACCACAGAAAAATTGTGGGGAGACAAACAAATAGAACAATTGTTTAATTGGGGCTAACATGTCTTTGGAACAATAAAAGCGAAGGTTTCAGCCGTACGTATTCTGCGAGCAAATACAAACACGGACAAGATTAAAGTTTATTGCATTGTGTTGAAAAAAATAAATAAATTAAGATAATTGATACATTGATTGGCATGATACGATTGAGGGAGGTAGGCCGAAAAAACGAGCAGGTAATCGGAATCTGACAGTCCCACTTCCGGTTTGTACTTGTGCGTGCGTTCCCTTCAAGCCATTTTGGGGATGTACGCTCGCTATTTGGCATGCTCGTTAGTCAGAGGAGGGGTCGCCTGAGTTTGGGGCGGATTTTTAGCTGCGTAGGAAAAAACGAGCGAGTGCTTGAATTTAAATATTTTTTTACGTACGGCGAACGTGCGTACGCCCACTTGCGAGTGGGTCTGAATCAGGGCCAAATTTCCATGTTTTGCTCTTGATGCATCACCCATTTCAAGGGAATTGTCTGCTCGCCGCACCACATGCAAATAGTGTGGGATTTAGAGATCAGAAAAATTGGGTGCCAAACGCAAAATTTTGCATCTAACTGTGCTCTAACTCCCCTGCTGGCTTTCTCTCAGTTATTCCAATTAATGTGTAATTAATTACATGTTCCAGCAGACACTGGCAGCTATTGACTGGAGGAACATGTTGGTGTTTGTTGAATACCTATATGTTATATGAGCTGAAGTACCAGGCATTGTCCAGGTTTAAATCTTCAAGTTATTAAGTTATCAATGAGTTGGATTTAACTGTCAACATTTTAAAAATAATTAGCAGCTTCGCACTCTTCCAACACACCAATGAGGAAAGTTCTAAACGGCGCACTCCGCCATAAAGTCCGACCAGGAACCCAACCACTCCATTAGGCATCCCAGACCAATTGCCACCCCACTATGAAATTTTAATCGAAATCTAGAAGAGGCTCCGCGTGTCAAAGTTCTTCCCAGTATACAACAAACAAGAGGTCTGAATAGGAACTCAACCCCCTAGAATGTCTTCTGGGATCCAATGGTACCACTCTGTGAAGTTTTCATCCAAATCCATCCAGTGGAAGGCTCAGAACAGGCTCCTTGGGTCAAAGTTCTGTCCAGCAAACACCAATGGGAGGTCCGACAAGGACCCTAACCCCCCCCTTAAACCTGGCCAGGATCTAACTGGAGCACCTCGTGTTGGTTGCTTCCCAATAGGTGCAGGGGTGCCCGAATGCAAACATGCAAACCAATGAAATATATATATATATATATATATTTATTTATTTTTTAAATAACAACAAGTGTGTAAGTGGCGCAATCAGCTCATAAATTGTAACAATTAAACCAATAAAAAAGTGTAAGTTGTAGTGAGAAAAAAGTACATATACACAAATGATACTAAACACTCCCTCTTAAGGTGGCAGCTCTGTTCTTCTAAACAATGGTATATTCACACAACCATAAGAAAGTATTTGTACAAAGGTGAAGAAAATAGCACCTTAAGTGCAGTGTCTTATTGAAAAGACCTTTAGTGGTGAAAGTAAATTTTATGTTTTTCAGTTTGTTCTGTAGGTTACAAAACGTCCTTATTGACACCTCTGGGGAATCTTCATATGGTACTTCCATGGTGTTCCAATATACTGTAGTGGAACAAACAAAAAACAACAAAGTGTAACACTGATATATATCTGTGTACATGCTCTCATGCAGAGAAAACGTGCGCTGAACAACACTTCAAATAAAATAAAGCAAAATTAAATCGCCAATGATATAATAAGAATAATGCACTCCACTTGTGCTTAGTATAGGCTTCCAGCACCTATAATGCATGCCTTGAACCAGATATATTCACTCAGAATGAGGTACATATGGTCGTCTGCGGCTGGTCACATTGTAAAGTAGGAACTCAAACATAGAGGCATATAAAGAAAAAGCCTTCAATTGTGTGGTATAATGAAAATAAACACACACTTTAATAAAATACTATAAAGACTCATACAATATTAAGGATAATAAACAGCTTATCTGTCCAGTAGCTTAGAGTTGACCACAGGAGGTTCATCCCAACGCGTTTCATCCCTCTAGTTTGTGTGGGGATTTCTTCAGGGGATCAGCAATAGTAGGACCTTGCACTTAGGAGGTATTTACACAAAAAATCAAATTAGGCTAGGAATCTGGCGAATGCACCGGCATTTCATGCTTTCCCGTTAGCGCCTCCTTTCGAGTATAGGACTGCACATTCTCCTGGCACGCCATCTCTCAAATTGCGCATGCGCGAGAACTACATTGTCTCGCAGAACTAGACCATTGCCGCTAACTGCGCAAGCACGGGTTAGCCAGTCTTGCAGATATATGTAAATATACTGCTAGCCGCGCATGCGCGGCCAATTTGGTGTCGCAGCTGTGTACAATTCCTATGTGGCACAGTTAACTTATCCATAGAGATGATAAAGCAGTGCCCATTTTAGTCTAATCCTGCACCATAAAATGACCACAATATAGTATGCTTGATGCCACTTTGTTGTAGGTCAATATCAAATCAATTTTAGGCTCCCACTTATGTCAAAAACATGCATAATAAATTAGTATTTAAAGTGTCCAAGTTCAAGGCATTCTAAAAAATTAATACAATATAAAATACATAGTGAGGGATAGCTAATACAATAATAAACTAAAACATATAAAAATCTATATTATAATACATTCTGTACTAAAATCCAAATAAGGAACCCAAAGTTAAGTCGAGAATAGGTATGAAATAAATTAAACGTTTTGTAGGTTTTTATAAAAAAGGAGCAATTTCATAGCCCTCATTCATGCCATTTGGAGTGAGAGTATCTTATGTATACATCCAATACATTTCACGTTTAGCTAATTTGTTATCCAGGTCTCCACCCCTATTTCCCACCATGACATGCTCAAATACCTTTAAAACTAAAGTGATCCAGATAGAATTATGACAGTTATTAAAATGTCCGGGTATGGAGTGAGAGTCTACTTTATTACGAATACTTCTAACGTGCTCCTGTATTCTTATTCTTGAAGGTCTTTTAGTTTTCCCAATATATTTACATAGTGGAGCAATTTATGGTTTTCTTAATACAATTTTTTTGCCATTCAACTATAGAAATGTTTTGTTTCTCTACTGCAATATTTACATATACAACAGTGGTTGCCCTTATAAAATGTTTCATCAGCCATCCTGCGCTATCATTACTAGGACCAGTATTTATTAGCTATCCCTCACTATGTATTTTATATTGTATGAATTTTGTAGAATGCCTTGCACTTGGACACTTTAAATATTAATTTATTATGCATGTTTCTGACATAAGTGAGAGCCTAAAATTGATTTGATATTGACCTACAACAAAGTGGCATTTAGCATACTATATTGTGGTCATTTTATGGTGCAGGACACACTAAAATGGCCACTGCTTTATCATCTCTATGGATAAGTTAACTGTGCCGCATAGGAATTGTACACAGCTGCGAGACCAAATTGTCCGCGCATGCGCGGCTAGCGATATATATTTACATATATCTGCAAGCCTGGCTATGTTTTAGTTTATTAAAGTATTAGCTATCCCTCACTATGTATTTTATATTGTATTAATTTTTTAGAATGCCTTGCTCTTGGACAGTTTAAATACTAATTTATTATGCATGTTTCTGACATAAGTGAGAGCCTAAAATTGATTTGACATTGACCTACAACAAAATGGCGAATAGCATACTATACTGTGGTCATTTTATGGTGCAGGACTATACTAAAATGGTCACTGTTTTATCATCTCACTAGGCTCTCATTTTATGACAATACTGGAGGCAAAAACGTCCATACCATAGAAAACCATTAGCCACGGCTTTGGATAAGTTAACTGTGCCATATAGGGATTGTACACAGCAGTGAGACCAAGTTGTCCGCGCATGTGTGGCTAGCGGTATATTTACATATAGCCGTGTGCCTGGCTAACCCATACTTGCGCAGTTAGCGGCAATGGTTTAGTACTGCAAGACCATGTAGTTCTCGCGCATGCACCATGTGAGAGATGGTGTGGCATGAGACTGTGCAGTCCTCACGCATACGCAATACTGAAAAGGAGACGCTAATGGGAAAGCGGGAAATTCCGGCGCATGCGCTGGATTCCCAGTCTAATTTGATCTTTTGTATAAATATCTCCTAAGTACAAGGTCCTACTATTGCTGATACCTTGCAGAAGTCCCCAAACAATATAGAGGGATGAAACGCATTGGGCTGAATCTCCTACGGTCAACTCTAAGCTACTGAACAGATACATTTATTTTCATTATACCACACGATTGGAGGCTTTTTCTTTATATCCATCTATGTATGAGTACCTACTTTATGATGTGACCAGTCATAGATGACCATATGTACCTGATTCTGAGTGAATATATCCGTTACAACGCGTCCTTTATCTATGTCTATAAATAGGTGCTGGGAGCCTATACTAAGCATGACTGGAGCGCTTTTTTCTTTTTATATCACTGGTGATTTAATTTTACTTTATTTTATTCGATGTGTTGTTCACCACACGTTTTCTCTGCATGAGAGCACGTACACAGATATATAGCAGTGTTACACTATGTTGGTTTTTGTTTGTTCCACCCGTGGAAGTACTGTATGAAGATTCCCCATAGGTGTCAATAAGGATGTTTTGGAACCCACAGAACAAACTGAAAAACATAAACTTTACTTTCATCACTAAAGGTCTTTTTAATAAGACATTGCACTGAAGGCGCTATTTTCTTCGCCTTTGTACAAATATACAGGGCCGCCATCAGAGGGGGACTGTCGGGCCTGCAGTCCCGGGCCCTGACACCTGGCAGAAAGAGGGGGGCCTGCTCCTACTGCATCTGTAGTTTGTGGCATTTTTTATTTTAAGGAGAGCAGCAGCAGCACTGTCAGATTAGACTGAGGCGGCGGGCACTAGGACCCGTCGCAGCTCTTACATCCCCTGTCCATCCAGCTCCAGCAACACGCGTAGGCGCGTCAATGCCGGGGGCCAGGACCAGATGGGCCGGTCCGGTCATCAGGATGCGCAGCTGAGCAGATATGCTTCCAGATGCTCTGCTCACTGCTCAGCGGCAGGGGCAGTGCAGTGCTTTGCAGTTGTAACACACAATCAGAATGGCTAGCCCCGGCCGTCAGTCAGATACAGCTGCACTGTTGTTGGCCAGGTTTCTTTTGAACCACCAATTGTGGGCGGAGTCACTGTCATACAGTACTTCTGCTCTGGCAAGGGGAGGACGGAGTCGGCGACACCAGCTCTCCTGAGCCGCAGCAATAAACCCCCCTGAGGCCCGATATACCCCTGGCTGGAAAAGATGGGGTTACAATGAATAACCCTGCCTCTTCTTAGATCCCCGCAAAAATCGTGGCAGTATGCCGCAAGGGGGCAGGGCTTAATTGTGCAAGGTGCCCGCCCCCATAATCTACCTGCAGCATCAGCTGCATCAAAAAGTAAGTGTAAATCTAAGTATACTGTGCTAGGGTGTATGTATGTGCTTGTGTGTGCATTATGTATGCCTCTGTTAGTGTAATATATATAGGGTATATATATATATACATATATATATATATATACACAGTATATATGTGTGTATATGTAGATATATATATATATATATATATATATACACAGTATATATGTAAATACAGTGGTCAAAGTGAAAATTTTTAAGTGGGGATATGCAAATATTACGGGGCTTTACTCATGCAGGCCAAAAATCTGAGCCCCCCCCGATATTTCCATAACCTCACTTCCTCCCCTCACAGCACGCCTCCTCACAGCACACAGCACCTGAACATCCCCACACAGCACCGCACCTCCCCACACCACACCACCGCACTTCACACACACAGCACAGTACCTTAACACAGCACCGCTACAGGCACACAAGGGCCACCATCAGGGGGGGACTGCTGGGCCTTGAGTCCCGAGCCCGGAGAGAGCTGAAAAAGAGAGCTAGCTGCCGGTCCACGAGCTTTGATTGGCTCACGGCCAGCACCATATTAGAAAATACCGCCGCCGGTACAGCACTACTGCCAGAGCCATCCGGGCTCCCTCTCTCTCTGCTCTCTCTCTTCAAATGCAGTCGGCTGCGATTCTAGTGGGCTGGCTGCGCTGGCGTGCAGCTGAAGAAATTATACAGGTACACTACCAGTAATCCCTGACTTAGCCATGTGCTCCCCCCCAGTCCAGCCAGCCGTCCCTGCCCTGTCCACCCCGTTACAGCCATTCATCCCTGCACAGTACTTCCCCCTTAGTCCAGCCAGCCTGCCCTGTCTCCCTCCTAGTCCTGCTAGCCTTCCCTGTCCTGCCCCCCCCAGTCCAGCCAGACTTCTCTGCACTGTGCTTCCCCCACTAGTCCAGCCAGCCTTCCATGTCCCCCTCCTAGTCTTGCCAGCCACCCCTGCCATGTACCCCTCCTAGTACAGCCACCCCTGCCATGTCCCCTCCTAGTCCTGCCAGCTACCCCTGCCATGTCCCACTTCTAGTCCTGCCAGCCACCCCTGCCATGTCCCCCTCATAGTCCTGCCAGCCATCCCTGTCATGTGCCTCAAAACCCAGAAATCAGAACTCAACATTGCTTTACAGCTTTTTAAACTGGCTTTTTAAACAAATTGGTCTACCACCCCCTGGTGTAGCTCCGCCCACCTCTACCATACCCCCTCCCCTTTCCGGGGGGGGGCCCTGCCTACTTTGTCAGTCCCGGGCCCCATAATTTCTAATGGCAGCCCTGCAAATATATATATATATATATATATATATATATATATTCATTTGCATGGACTGTCAAGAGGATGAGAGTAAAAGTATAACCTTCTGCACTAGCAGAATATTACTTAACACTTTGACAGATTTACCTTTCTTCTGGGGTTACGTGAATCAATCATTAACTGGTAAAGTCTAGACTATTATATTTCTATTAATAAAGTACTTTCAATAGCATTGTCTTGTACAGATAACTATTTGGCTACACATATTAAAAGTTTGAATATTAACTTCTACTAAATAAATATTTTTCATGAGTTAAAAGTCTCTTCAAAAATATTGTAATAGATTATTTGAATGGCACTGGGATTTTATATGTTATGTTTTAAATAGTTTTTAGTAGGTATAAATACGATTTTAATGTAGACTAACAATGATACAACTAGTCCAGTTAGTAATCATATAACCTTTAACAGGGATATAATAAATATTGTGGTATTATAGTAGAATGGGAAGGAAAAGCAATATGGCCAAGAGAGCCATTAAAAACACAATAAAAGTTGAAGGCAATAAAAAAAAGGTTAAGCAGAAACTGATGTTAAATGATATATTCATACTTTTTAAAAACAAATACATGTTTATGGATTAATACAAATGGAAACATTATATAAGTAACACTTGTGCTAAGCAGACTGCATACTTGGATTTAGTAAACTGACTTTGTAGTTGCCGGTGTCAGATTTTACAGAGAAGCGTGGCAGCAGCAAATGCCTAGACAGATTTCTAAAGACAGATATGCCGTAGTTATAAGTTGTAATAAAGCCCAATGTACTGTATATCTATTGTGATACTAATAATGGCCACTTTTAGAAAATGTACTATACTGCTTTAATAAGTGTATTATAATTATTTTTGGTTTTTTTGTGTTTAATTTTTTGTTTTCTATTTTTTGAAAAATGAGAGTAAAAAAAAAGGAGAGTCATAAAACCTAAAAGAACTTTACAGGTGCGTGTATAAACATGCAGTAAACCAGCAACTAACACTGAGTGAGGAGTCCTGGATGAGCTACAGCATCATTAATAGGAGAATGTAACACATTTACTGCAAACAGAAACTAGAGGCAAGATTTTCAAAGTGACAGGTTTGCTGGGGTTTATCAAAGTGTCATTCATTACTATGAGGGTGTTTGTGAGCGACCTCTCAATGGCATCGGGCCAAGTTCCATTGGATGCCTACATGTACTGAAGAGGACCAGTCCCTTAGGATTTTGTAAGTAATAAATGGGTAAAATAGGGGTCTGAAGGAGTGTTATTTCAATAAATTATTAATTTAATTGACTGTAATTCTGTTATTTGGTGTCCTTGTCATTTTTACTATTTCCTTTACAGTTATTTCAATAAAGGTGTTTTGTAATTTGGTTTCTGAGTCTTATAATTTTTTTTATATTTCCTAGAGGTGCCCTCTCTGCATGAGCATACTTGCTCTTGTGGTTTTTCAAGTACCAACATGCCCTGGCAGCCCTTACAATTTGGCATGACAAGGCTTGCTGAGACTTGTAGTGTGCAGAAAAGGGCAATATTAAAACTACTATCATCCATTTATTAAATCCACACCCACTGCCCTGGAGTGTGAGGAACAGTCTTAAGGCTTTTGGCAGTAGGGCTGTTATATCAGGAAGGGGCACCTGTTATTTAGTTGAGGAGGGCAGGGTGGCCCGACCCACCTTTGGAAGCCAGCACTGGTGGCAACTGGCCCAGGGCTGGTGTAATCATAGTGAGGGGACAACTGTGGGTCTCACCATTATGATGCCACCAGCCCTCACGTTTGCCATTGAACGCTCCCCTGGGAAATGTATAAAGCTGCTCTCAATATCAATAAAATTGGTACAGAAATACAGCAATAAACGAGAGCGCTAAAAAATAATAAAATAAATGTGAATATAATGTATGGAGTCAGACATCAAAAACCTATGCATGTGGTTGCAAAGACTTACACAGCACAATATATATATATATATATATATATATATATATTGGTCCATGGACCGGCACTCAACAGGATGTGCATAGTACACACTTTGCTCCGGTGCCCTCCTATAGGGTATCAGCGGAGTGTCCCATCCCAAATATAGATCCAAGAAGGCGGCACTCTGAGACTTGAAATGAAAGTGAAAAACACCAATTTATTGATCAACGTTTCGGAGGTCGAACCTCCTTTCTCAAGATACTAACATACAAATACACAAAACAAACAAAGACAGTTAAATACCTGACAGACATCGTGATACCACCTCCCAGTGCACTGAGGACGCTGGGCGCACTTCCGGTGATCGAGAGGGACACACGTGGGACAAGCCCACGTGCATTCACTGACGTCACAGGATAGCGCATCAGACGGCCCCACCAATGGCAAAAAACTGTTTGGGAATGCAACCATGGCGACCAACCACACGGCGGAAGCCAGAATGTAAACACAGCAGCCTCAGCCAATTAAAAACAAATAAAAACATAACAGTATAGATAACAACATGTTGCACTAAATTATTGGCATAGCATGCTGGGAAATATGTAACATATATCATTTAAAAGTATACAAAAGGTATCTAATAATGGATGAATATAGCAAACAGGATATTTCACTACAGTAACACACATATATAATATGACGAAGTATTGAAAGAAATTTTGGTTCATACTGTCAGCCAAAAGATGACAAGCATTAATCTACATATAGAATAAGGGGAATGGGTATGATATACCGCTGGCCGCATGGCCGGCGGTTCGATTCCCGTCAGCGGCAGCCCGACAGGAGCAGAGTGCGAAGCAGCGGAAGCCCGACAGTGCTGGAAATCCCGATCGTGGATAGGTAAGTATACACTAACCTAACCCCCCTAACCCTCCTTAGGGGTGCCTAACCCTAACTTCCCCCCCAAGTGCCTAACCCTAATCCCCCCTCTAAGTGCCTAACCCTAACCACCCCCTTCCCCGCTGCCTAAACCTAAGTCCCCCGGGGGGTGCCTAACCCGAAGTCCCCCCCGGGGGTGCCTAACCCTAACCCTCCCTCCCCCTAGCCTAACCCTAACCCTCTCGGGGGGTGCCTAACCCTAAGTCCCCCCCGGGAGCCCTAAACCTAACCCTCCCCCCCACGGCTGTCCGCTCACGGTGCCCGGCATCACTACGATCGTGATGCCGGCCGCTTGTCTCCCGGCGTCGGGGAAATGCGGGCATCTACATCTAGACGCCTGGCATTTCACCCATGCCGGGATTTAGGCAGTCGGCTTCCCGATTGCTTCCCAGAATAAGGTATAGCTATGGAACAGAGAACATATGAGCAAAGAGGTAAAAACATAGCTACCAATAGACAAGTAAATACATTGCAGCAGTGGCGTAACTAGGGTATTTGGAGCCCAGGGCAAATTTGAAAATGGAGCCCCCCCCAATGTGCGCGCGCCTCAGGCGTGTGCGGTGAAAAATGGGTGTGGCCACTGAAAAATGGGGCATGTCAACATGACACACACCCCTTTCTTGTCACTGGGAACATTTCTTTCCATTTGCACCTTAATGCAGTGCCCCTTATACAGTCGCCCCCTATGCAGTGCCCCTGTAGTGGTCCCACTTATGCAGCCCCCCATTAGTTTCCCTTATACAGTGCCCCCAGCAGTGATCCCTCATATGCAGGCCCCCAGTAGTGATCCCCATATACA
The DNA here is from genome assembly GCA_031769625.1 of Taudactylus pleione. Classification (NCBI taxonomy): domain Eukaryota; kingdom Metazoa; phylum Chordata; class Amphibia; order Anura; family Myobatrachidae; genus Taudactylus; species Taudactylus pleione. The sequence goes on from JAUIMM010001472.1 coordinate 719,071, forward strand.
GTGCCCCCAGTAGTTGTCCCCCTTATGCAGTGCCCCCTGTAGTGGTTCTCCCTTTTCAGTGCCCCCTGTAGTGGACCCCCCTGTGCAGTGCCCCCAGTAGTGAGCCCCTTATATAGTGCCCCCAGTAGTGCCCACAGTAGTAGTCCCTCCTATACAGTGCCCTTTATATAGTTCCCCCAGTAGGAGTCCCCCTTGATGCAGTGCCCCTTGTAGTAGTCCCCAGCAGTGGTCCCCCACAATGCAGTGCCCACAGTAGTATCCCCCAAGTTGTGGTCCCCCTCTGAAGCAGTGCCCTCAGTAATATCCCCCCCCAGTAGTATCCCCCAGTAGTGGTCCCCCCCCGAGGCAGTGCCCAATTAGTATCCCCCCACAGTAGTTGTCCCCAGTATTGGTCCCCCCCCGAAGCAGTGCCCCCAGTAGTATCCCCCACCCAGTAGTAGTCCCCAGTACTGGTCCCCCCCACCTGAAGCAGTGCCCACAGTAGTATCCCCCCCAGTAGTGCCCCCAGTAGTAGTCCCCTTCTTTGTAATAGAGCGCGCCCCCCCCAAAATACACACTAAACTTAAACAAAAGAAAAATACTTACCTGTATCCACGCTCCTGCTCCCGCCACCATCCGCACGTCCATTCTCCCGGGCTGGGCCGCTCTGCATTATGGGAGAGATGTCATGACATCATGACGTTTCTCCCATTACCACTGCAGGAGCCGGACGGAAGCCCGGCTCTTGCAGTGGGCGCGCAGCAGTCAATGAGAGTCTATCTGACTCTCATTGGCTGCTGATTCACACACACACCCTGCCGCTCAGCAGTGATATGTGTGCAGCAGCAGCAGCCAATGAGAGTGTGTCTAACTCTCATTGGCTGCTGATTAACACACACAGTGCTGGCGGCGATGTGTGTGTTCTGCACAGTGTGAGCCCGCCTGCCACCCTCCTCCTGGCGCTATTGGGCAAGCACTAAGGGTGAGGGAAGGGGCTCAGCTGTGCAGCACAAGACTGGTGCTGGAAGCCTAGCGCCGGTCCTGTGTAAATGTGTAGCGCTGACCGCACTCACTGCAGTCGGCGCTACACTGGCTAACTAGGGCGGGCGGCCCAGTACCATGGCCGGTGGCGCCACCCTGCGCCGCTGGTCCCACGGCGCCCAGGGCTTGCACCCCGCTCGCACTGCCCTAGTTACGCCACTGCATTGCAGACTTTAAATGAAACAACTTAATCCAAGTGATTCATTAAGAACCCTAGGCACTAACGTGTCCAGCAAAAAAATCCATCTGGATACAAGCTGTAATAAACGCTTGGGTGTGTTGCCCCCACATAGTGACAAAGGAACATGATCTATAATGCGGTAGCGTAACGTTGCTAGCCTATGCTTTGCCTGGAAAAAATGTCGAGCCATAGGCTGCTCACTAGAACCAGTGGCAATCGCCGCCCTAATGGCAGAACGATGTTGAGCCAAGCGCTCCTTAAATTGTCTCTCTGTCTTGCCCACGTAGTGTAACCCACATGGGCAAGACAGGAGGTATACAACAAATCTAGAGCTGCAGGTCAGAGCATGATAGATCATAAATTTTTTACCAGAATACGGATGTAAGAAACTGTCCCCAAATAATAGACCTGCTTCAAGCTAGCGAGTACATCCTGAGCAGGTCAGATTAACACTGAAACATGCACATATCCATGAGATATGTACATGTTTCTGTGTGTACTTATGTTAAATGTTTTTAAATAAAATAAAAATGACGTGCACCCCCTCCCCAAAAGCATAACCAGCCCCAGACTTTATAAAGCCTGTTCTGCTTCTAAAAATACAGGGGTCAAAATGCGTAGGGGCCCCCTGTATATTAAGAACCAGCACAGGGCTTTGTTGAGCTGGTTCTGGTTCTGGAAAATCAGGGGACAAAACGAGTAGGGGTCCCCTGAAAATTCCAGAACCAGCACCGAACTCTTTCTAGCAGGGGGATAATGCCACAGGCAGGGAAAACCTTTCACCGGTTTCCAAGGCCAAAGCATTATCCCTGACTGCATGTATGTTTTAATAAAATTTTACATTCACGGTGTATGTTTGTTTATTTACGTATTTCTTTAGTTGAGGAACTACAAGTGCAAGCGGGCCCGTAATGCCCCGCATGCTGGTATTTGTGGTTCTCCAAATACCAGCATGCAGGGGAGGCTTGCTGGTACTTGTGGTTCTACAACTAAAGACGATATGGCAACTTTAATTTTACACTTTACACTAACACTATCAACCCGGCACCCACCGCCCTAGGGTGCCGGGGATAGCCCCGGGCTATCAGTCTAGGCCTGGGGTGCCCTGGAGAGGGGGACCCCTTTATTGGGGGGGTCCTCAACTCCCCAGGGATCCCCGGCCTGGACTGACTAGCAGTCAGGGATAATGCTTTGGCCGGGGAAACCAGTGAAAGGTTTTCTCTGGCTGTGGCATTATCCCCCTGCTAGAAAGAGTTCGGTGCTGGTTCTGGAATTTTCAGGGGACCCCTACTCGTTTTGTCCCCTGATTTTCCAGAACCAGGACCAGCTCAACAAAGCCCTGTGCTGGTTCTTAATATACAGGGGCACCCTAAGCATTTTGGCCCCTGTATTTTTAGAACCAGAACAGGCTTTATAAAGCCCGTGGCTGGTTATGCTTTTGGGGAGGGGGTGCACGTTTTTTTTTTTAACACACACAGAAGCCATCATGGATCTCACTGATCTGTAATGGCTTCTCTAAAACTCGCACCTTTTAATGCTACTCGCATTAAAAGGTGTCAGTTTACATAGTCCTAAACTCGCCTGCACTCGCAAATGCAGTAACCTCGAACTGAAAAGTTCGCAGGCTGTTGAATTTGCGAGTTTCAGTACAAACTCGCACTTTTTAAAAGTGCGAGAAAGTGCGAGTTTGTACTGTTACTAAAACTGACACCCTATTACATTTGGCCCGAAGTGTCCTTTAAATAAGAATTGAAATTTTGAATGCATGGTTGCAGAAATACATCCAAAAAGATGGCAATTGGTCGGCACAGAGAACCACGGGCAGAGATAATGGGTCTGCCCAGGGGACTCTGTGCAATCTTATGAATTTTGGGAATGGTGTAGAACACCGGAACCACCGGATCTTCAACACTCAATGAATTATACACCACTTCTGAAATTAATCTCATGGACAAAGCATCTGCCAACATAGTATCCAGTTCTTTTTTAAAGGATAAAGTAGGATCAGAAGAAAGAGCACCATATGTAAACTAGGGATGAGCGGGTTCGAATTTCTGAAATCCGAACCCCCCCAAACCTCCCCGATCCGAGTCGTATCTGAGTCAGGCTCGACTCTTCCCACCTGACTTGGATCTGAAATTGAGGCAAAACGTCATTATCCCGCCTTCCGGATCTTGTGGGTTTTGGATTCTATAAAAGGTCCCCGCGTCTGAGCCATTTCTCACTTCGGCTGTCTACAGTGAAGAGGGAGGGTGGGAGCTAGGGCTGGCTGGGCTGTGTTGTGCTGCTGTCGTCCATAGGGGCTGTGATCACTCAGTCCATAGGGGCTGACTGGGCTGTGTTGTGCTGCTGTTGTCCATAGGGGCTGGCTGGGCTGTGTTGTGCTGCTGTCATAGGGGCTGGCTGGGCTGTGTTGTGCAGTCAGTTGTCCGTAGGGGCTGTGTCCACTCCAAAGTCTATAGGGGCTGGCTGGACTGTGTTGTGCAGTGTTCCATAAAGGCTGTAGTCCTAGAGGGGTGCTGTAGTGTTATCCAGGGGGTGATCTGTGCATCAGGGGTTCTCCCCCAAAGTGCACTCCAAAAAAATTTTTTTTTTTTCTGTGTTTGTGAATTGTGTGCGCAGTAGCCGCACGTGCATCAACAAACTAGCGCCAAGCATGCGCCTGTGTCATAAATCAAGGGTCGGATGGCTTGTCTGTTAAAGGGTGCTGTAACCCCGAAAGTGCACTACCAAAAAAAAATGTTTACATTTTTCTTGTGTGTTTGTGAATTGTGTGCACTGTGGCTGTAAAGGGCCGGCTGGCTTGACCATTAAAGGGTGCTGTAACCCCCAAAGTGCACTCCAAACAAAATAAAAAATTATTTTCTGTGTTTGTGAATTGTGTGCACTGTGGTTGCATGTGCATCAACAAAGTAGCGCCAAGCGTGCGCCTGTGTCATAAGTAAAGGGCCAGCTGGCTCGTCTGTTAAAGGGTGGTGTAACCCCCATAGTGCACTCCAAACAAAATAAAACAAAAATCTGTGTTTGTGAATTGTGTGCACTGTGGTTGCACGTGCATCAACAAAAGAGCAGCGCCAAGCGTGCGCCTGTGTCCCACAAGTAAAGGGCCAGCTGGCTTGTGCGTTAAAGGGTGCTGTAACCCCCAAAGTGCACTCCAAAAAAAATAAAAAAATATATTTTTTGTGTTTGTGAATTGTGTGCACAGTAGCTGCATGTGCATCAACAAAGTAGCGTCATGCGTGCGCCTGTGTCATAAGTAAAGGGCTGGCTGGCTTGACCGTTAAAGGGTGCTGTAACCCCCAAAATGCACTCTAAACAAAATAAAAAATTATTTTCTGTGTTTGTGAATTGTGTGCACTGTGTCCGCACATGCATCAACAAAGTAGCGCCAAGCGTGCGCCTGTGTCATAAGTAAAGGGCCGGCTGGCTCGTCTGTTAAAGGGTGGTGTAACTACCCAAAGTGCACTCCAACAATAAAAAAACATTTTCTTCTGTGTTTGTGAATTGTCAGCACTGTACGTGCATCCTCACAGCAGCAGCGCCAAGCGTGCATCTGTCTGTTAAAGGGTGGTGTAACCCCCAAAGTGCACTCCAACAAAACAAAACATTTTCTTCTGTGTTTGTGAATTGTGTGCACTGTACGTGCATCCTCAAAGCAGCAGCACCAAGCATGCATCTGTCTGTTAAAGGGTGGTGTAACCCTCCACAAAAAATAAATACTTCATTTTTTTCTGTCTTTGTAAATTGTGTGCACTGTAGCTGCACGTGCATCAACAAAGGAGCAGCGCCAAGCGTGCACCTGTGTCCCATAAGTAAAGAGCCGGCTGGCTCATTTCTTAAAGGGTCCTGTAACCCACAAAGTGCACTAGTCTCCAACAAATAATAAAAATTATTTTCTGTTTGTGTGTGCCATAGCCGCACATATATATCAATATAACATAAATGGAGGACCAAACTTTCTCCGATAAAAATAAAATAGAGAAAGATCAAGAACCACTTCCTCCTAGTGCTGAAGCTGCTGCCACTAGTCATGACATAGACGATAACATGCCATCAACGTCGTCTGCCACGGCCGATGCCCAATGTTATAGTAGAGGGCATATACAATCCCAAATGACAAAGTTCAGGAAAATGACCTTAAAAAAACATTTAAATCATCTGAGGAGAAGCGTAAACTTGCCAATATGCCATTTACGACACGGAGTGGCAAGGAATGGCTAAGGTCTTTCCCTATGTTCGTGACTAGTGGTTCAGCTTCACATGATGATGGAAGCCCTCATCCCGCTAAAAAAATCAAACGAGTTAAGCTGACAAAAGCACAGCGAAGAACTGTGTGTTCTAAGAAGATATCTCAAATCCCCATGGAGAGTCCAAGGACCTCATTCAGAGTTGGTCAAAGCTGCCGTACGGTCGTACGCCACCGATGTTCGCTATACTGCGCATGCGTAAAGTTCGCAATGCCCGTGCGTAAAACTAGCTCAGAAATTTCTCTCTCCTTGAACACATCCAGGTCGGTAGTATGAGTAACAGATTGAGGCGTTTTTTGGGTGGTAACAGGGGAAGGTGCTTGAAAACGGGGGAGTGGAGATCTGAACGCAGGCGTGCCTAATTATGCGAATGGCATTTTATGGGAGTGCATACGGTTTATGGGAGTGCATAATTAACAAAGTAGCTTCATGGCACATGTGACATGGGAGGTTTTTACACTGACATGATCGTAGAGCTTAAG